>BSBN01000553.1:17200000-18422500 GCA_027924645.1 Cunninghamia lanceolata | reverse complement strand
ATAGAGGGGAGGAAAGTAGAGAGTGAGAGAGAGGGTAGGAGGTAGAAAGTAGAGGGAAGTAGAGTGAGAGATAGGGTAGAATGTAGGGAGGGGATGGAAGTAGAGGTGAGAAAGAGAGAGGTGGAGAGGGAGAGAGGAGGAGAGGCAGAGAGGAGGGAGGGAATGAGTGTTTCAGTTCAGCATAACATGAGAATGTTATAACATGCTCGCATTATGTGAATGCACATAATGCGAGCATGTTATAACATTCTCGCATTATGCTTTGGCTTGGAAATTACCAAGCCTAAGGCTTGGATTTGCCTTGGGATTCCAACCCAAAGGCTTGGACTATGTTTAGGTTGTCTAAGGATGTGTTTTTCTAGATTCTAACAAAATTCACATAATCTAGAGTGTGCTCCCCATCAAGATTACACTCTTTTCAATGAAAGTAAAAAAATACCACCATAATCTTAAGCTCTCTGTTAGTTATTTAACCATATAATTTTTTTCACGTTTTGAGTTAAGGATTTCATCTTTAATTTCTTTTGTTAGTGTATCCTTTTTTTGTCAAAAACCAATGTCTGATATTTTTGACTTTTTTTTCAATCGTTCATCAAAATTTCAAATAAGTTACATTTTTAGAAACTAGACTCCATTCTACATGTGTTAAAATTTGATTTTTTATTAGTTTTCAAAAATTTTAGGGGGGAGCATGCTTAATTTTCTATTTTTCAAGATGTGTCCACTTTGAAAATGTATAAAAAATCAATTATTCATGGAAAAATTATCAGAAAAATAAGGGATAAACTACATGGTTTTATCTAATTTTTGACTGAAGTGATTTTTGAAATACTAAAAAGAACTTAACATTTTAGGGCACTATGCTTTTTTGAGAAAAGCATGACCAATTTGTGTGCTCCCCCCTTATTAACCCCTTAATCTCAACCATTTTTGAAAACAATTAGTAGTTTAGAAACTAGATTGGAGCACTACGACTCTTGTTTTTGTTGTATATTCAAATTTTGAGTGTAACTATCTTCAAATTCTCATCCAACATCAATCTTTTCTGATTTTGAAAAAAAAGTGGCATCTTAAGACCCCTTTTGGTCCCTCATCTTTTTGCACTTAGCCAAATAGATCATACCCAACCAACATTATATCACAATATCAAGGAAAACATCGTTTATGAATGTCATAGATGTCATAACACAATCAGAGGATGAGATGTTGATTGCAACAAGAATGTATTATGACTATCATAGTTAGATTTGTTAGCAAAAAATGAATGGACAATCATTAAATATGAACCTGGTTATATACATTGTAGGCCTATTATGACTATCCATACATCTATCTAAACATATGAAGGCTTAAATCATGAATGTCCAAACATCTATTATGAATGTCATAATAGTCATAACTTGTCATTTGCTTCATGACAATCTATAAGATATGAGATCTTAAAATCACCTCATTATTTGTCAAAGTCTTAAATAGGGAAAGTGTCTAAGGATCTCAATACAAAGGAAGGTTATTGTTGCACTTAAGAAATACCATACTATATTGGCATATTAGCAATTGACTGTTAGAAACCCTCATAGAGGACTGTTATTATGCAAACCCTAGGATAGTCAATTATAGAGTGCATTTGATCCATATGGTAAACCTAGATTGATGAGATGAAGAAAAATGATAAGAATGATGAAGGTCTAGAAATATTGAAGAAGTGGAAACATAAAATTTGTGAAGTTACAAAATTGCAACAAATTTGACAACATTGCAACAATTTGACAAGATTACAAATAGGACTTATCTATTATTGAAATGGATATATTTTGATGATTTATAATTTGAAATGATATATTTTTGAGGAATTTGAGGCCTATCATGTTGAATTATAGATTTTTGAGGCTAGAGACATCATGGAAACATCCTAAAACAAGGTGGAAGCATGAATATTTTGGAGGTTCTTTGACCAAACTTGTTGTACCAACACAAGTAGAGCTTAAAATGGTCAAAAATGAAGAAATCAAAATCTTGTAGTTGAGAAAAACTAAAATTTATGATGTTGTAGCTCTATGGGAGTTTTTTGAGATGTTGTAGATGCAATTTCCTTGGGAGACATGTATGCAAAGTGTGGAAGCATAGACAAGGCATGTGAACTATTTGGCATGATTCCTCAAAGAAATCTTGTCTCATGGAATGCAATGATTGCAAGATATGCACAAAATAATTTTTTGATAAGGCTTTAGAAACTTTCAAGCAAATGCAATTGGCGGGTGTAAAGGCAAATTCCACAACCTTAGCCAACATCCTCATTGCCTATTCCAAAATGGGATCTTCAGAACAGGGCATGGACATCCATCAAAGCCTAAGGGATATGGGAATTTTGTCAGATGTTATAGATTCAATTTCCCCACAAGACATGTATGCAAAGTGTGGAAGCATAGACAAGGCACATGAACTATTTGACATGATGCCTCAAAGAAATTTTGTCTCATGGAATGTACAACGATTGCGAGATATGCACAAAATAGATTTTTTGATAAGGCTTTAGAAGCTTTGGAGAAAATGAAATTGGTGGGTGTAAGGCCAAATTCCAAAACCTTAGCTAGCATCCTCCTTGCCTATGCCAAAATGGGATCTTCAGAATAGGGTATGGACATCCATCAAAGCATAAAGTTTATAGGAATTGTGTTAGATGTTGTAGTTGCAACTACCTTGGGAGATATGCATGCAAAGTGTGGAAGCATAGACAAGGCACATGAATTTTCTGACATGATGCCTCAAAGAAATGTTATCTCATGGAATACAATGATTGTAAGATATGGACAAAATGAATTTTTTATAAGGCTTTATAAACTTTTAAGCAAATCAATTGGCAGGTGTAAAGCCAAATTCCACAAGCTTGTCCAACATCCTCCTTTCCTATGCCAAAATGGGAACTTCAGAACATGGTATGGACATCCATCAAAGCATAAAGGATATGGGAATTTTGTTAGATGTTGTAGTTGCAACTTCCCTAGGAGGCATGCATGAAAAGTGTGGAAGCATAGACAAGGTGCGTGAGCTGTTTGACATGATGCCTCAAAGAAATGTTGTCTCATGGAATGCAATGGTTGTAAGATATGCACAAAATGGATTTTTTGATAAGGCTTTAGAAAATTTAAATAAAATGCATTTGGAGGGTGTAAATCCAAATTCCACAACCTTGGCTAGCATCCTCCTTGGCTATGCCAAAATGGGATCTTTGGAATAGGGTATGGACATCCATAAAAGCATAAAGGATATGGAAATTTTGTCATATGTTGTAGATTCAATTGCCCTGAGAGACATGTATACAAAGTGTGGAAACATAGAAAAGGCACGTGAACTATTTGACATGACGCCTAAAATAAATGCTATCTCATGGAATGCAATGATTGCAAGATATGCACAAAATGGATTTTTTGATAAGGCTTTAGAAAATTTTAGGCAAATACAATTGGTAGGTGTAAAGCCAAATTCTAGAACCTTAGCTAGCATCCTCCTTGCCTATGCCAAAATTAGATCTTCAGAACATGGTATGGACATCCATCAAAGCATAAAAGATATGGAATTTTGTTAAATGTTGTAGTTGCAACTGCCCTGGGAGAAATGTATGCAAAGTGTGGAAGCATAGACAAGGCATATCAACTGTTTGTCATGATGCCTCAAATAAGTACTCTTATGGAATGCAATGATTTCAAGATATGCCCAAAATGAATTTTTTGATAAGGCTTTAGAAAGTTTCAAGAAAATGCAATTGGCAGGTATAAAGACAAACTCCACAACCTTATCCAACATCCTCTTTGCCTATGGAAAAATGGGATCTTCAGACTAGCGTATGGACATCCATCAAGGCATAAAGGATATGGGAAATTTTTTAGATGCTATAGTTGCAACTACCTTGGGAGACATGTATGCAAAGTGTGGAAGCATACACAAGGCATATGAACTGTTTTACATGATGCCTCAAAGAAATGCTATCTCATGGAATCCAATGATTGCAAGATATGCAAAAAATGGATTTTTTAATAAGGCTTTAGAAAATTTCAAGAAAATGCAATTGGTGGGTGTAAAGCTAAATTCCACAACCTTAGCCAACATCCTTCTTGCATATGCAAAAATGGGATCTTCAGAACAGGGTATGGACATCCATCAAAGCAAAAAGGGTATGGGAATTTTGTTATATGTTGTAGTTGCAACTACCTTGGGAGACATGTATGCAAAGTGTGGAAGCATAGACTAGGCGAGTTAACTTTTTGACATGATCCCTCAAAGAAATGTTGTCTCATGAAATGCAATGATCACAAGATATGCACAAAATGGATATTTTGATAAGGCTTTAGAAACTTTCAAGAAAATGCAATTGGTGGGGGTAAAGCCGAATTCCACAACCTTAGCCAACATCCTCCTTGCCTATGCCAAAATGGGATCTTTGGAATAGGGTATGGAAATCCATCAAAGCATAAAGCATATGGGAATTTTGTCAGATATTGTAGTTGCAATTGCCCTAGGAGGAATGTATGCAAAATGTGGAAGCATAGACAAGGCATGTGAACTGTTTGACATGATGCCTCAAATAAATGTAGCCTCATGGAATTCCATGATTGTAGGATATACAAACAATGTATTTTGCAAGGATGTTGTCAAAATATTTGAATTAATCAAACAATCTGGAACATTTATTGAACCATAATTGAATATAATATCATTCCATGGAAACATTGGAGAACATGTACACAATATAAAAATTTTTAAGCATGATACATTATCTATCTTGTAACCATAATTGATCATCATATATATAATGTAAAATATCATATATATAATGTCATGAAAATAACATATAGTGTATATATAAAGTCATATAGACATGTACAAACAAAGGCATATAGGCATATACAATGATATACATCAATAATATATAAAAGCATATTTACAAAGCCATATAGGAATACAAAAAAATGTCCCAAAATCAAATTTCTTATGGAGTGCTATCAAATAATCGATGACCCTTGCTTAGCAATGAAGTTGGAGAATCAATCAACAACTTATCCTCTCTTGTCCGCCGACTATACCTCCTTGATAAAGATTTTTGAAGATCCACCTATTCATACAATAAAACAATTAATATAGAAAACATGAAATATATAACATGAAAAAAGTAATCAATCACTTACCCCCATCTTGTGATCCCTCTCGATCATTTTTTGTCTCTTCATCTGTAGCTCGATGGGTTGGAGTTGTGACCTCCTGTGAGAAGCATGAAGGAGTGAAATTGAGTAAACATGAATATCATTTATGTACATTAAATGATGAGAGATAAAACAAGAAATACAAAATGACATTTACATGTTACTGGCTCATTCCTTGATCAAAGGATTTGCAGACAAAACAACTACAGCAATGCTCACCTCCACTAACTAAAGAAGATGACGAGGAGTCTCAAATTTTTTCATCATCTAAAATAGAGTTTAAGGTAATTTGACCAAAATAGATACATAACATCATTTAGATGCATAATGATTAGAAATGGTAAAATTTACCTTAGTGAAACTGCCTCTGCGACCAGCCCAAGGAAATCCTCCTGATGGTGAAGCTCCAACATCCACCTGTTCATTATCAAATTGTCACTAAATAAGAATACCATTGATATAGGAAAAAAAATTTACATGTACTATATTTACGATCTTGTGACAAATTACATACATGTCTACTCGACCTCCTCTCATAACCTTTCAATGGACAACTGATAGACACATGATGAATACTTTGACCTTGGAATTTCATAGTACATACAATTACCTACATTAATTTTGACTTATAATATCTATTAATATAATTAATTAGAGATTTCGAATACAAATATAATAAATTGAAAAACCTTCTAAAAAATTACCTAGGAATCAATACCAAATGTATCAGGCAACATGTCATCTGTCAGTACAATATCATCTAATATGGATGTGTCCTGTGCCTGCTATTGCCTCTATGTCACATAGTCCTGAAACTCTGGAGCATCATCTCTAATGTTTGCATGGGGAGCATCCTTAGTCTCATAATCACTCAAAGATTCACATGATTGACAAAGATGGGGGGACCAATGATGCCTATTGCTCTCACCCTCACTATCCTATGAAAGCTCGCTACCATGTTGTGCTAAAGAGTATGTGAGGGAATTGAGAGAATGTAGTGTCTCCACCTCAAAACTCTCCTTCAAATTCGAAGGGAGTGAGATATGTTGTGACCTCATAAGAGGTCTAGGTGGATGGTTCTAGGCATGATGTGCCCCCTCTCTATCCTGTGCAAAGCCACTACCTCTGCCTTGGAAATCCCAGATGTCAAAGTAGTTTGGAAACTCAATGAGTTTGAACTCACAATAGAGTTTCCTCAAAAAATACTACGGGACCTCATTATTATTATTGGTTGGGTCATCAAAAACCATATACCATCTATCCTAAAAGTTTTGGGATATTCCATCGTGCACACACCAGTGAATGGGGAATTGCTTACAACTCTTGTGTAATGGATGGTTTGTTCTAAGATCAATAAAAACTACACATCGGTCAGTTTTCAAAACTTTCTTATCTCTAACCTGTTTGTACGATAATTTATCTGCATAAAATCACCAAAAACTCTCCCTATAGTCTGCCCATTGGTTGATTTGGCTTGTCACTAAGTCAATGTGAGAAATAATGGACTCTAATGAACTAGTAAGGGATCTCCTGTGATCATTCCTTGCATTTGGATTTTTTAATTTTTGAACTAAGATTTCAAGTTGTTTTTATTGTCTTAGATTTTCCCTAAATAGTTTTCTTGTGTGTCACATGGATGGCGAGGAAGTGAAGGCAGAGTTTGAGGAGGGTTTTGAGCCTCCTCTTCACATGGAATCTTATCTCATGTGTTGTAAGTGATTGTAGTGTAATGGTGCTCAATGATAGATTTAAGTTATAGTTTTATCTCCTTATTACTAAATAGCTATAGAATGTATTTTTATATGCAATTTAAGAAGCTTGTAGATGTATTTAGTGGTCAAGTTAACTAGTTTGAATGTGTTTCAAAATTTGAAATTGGTTTTATTTGGTTGTGATAAATGCATTGTTCCAATTGTAATATTTATTTCGTGCAGTGTATGGAAGCCTACTAGTTCCTAATTTTTTTTAGTAAGTTGAATGAAAGTGTATTATGGAGTGAGTACAAGGAGATTTGTGATTTTTGCATGTGATAGTGGTTTTGAGTTTATCTGATTAGTTTGTTAACTTCTTTTTTCCTTGCCTTCACAATGCACATTTGGGAGCATGCAAATTAGGTTAGTGCAACATTATTATTTTTCTCTACATAAGAGTGTGTAGCATGGTGTGAGCACCACATGATAGTTTTTGTTGTTGTAGCTCTATAGAGGATTGAATGTGTTATGTATATAGTGTATGTGCTTACATACTTTACACTCATAGGGCCTAGTTACCTATGTGTTTCAATAGGATGGTGTAGCTACCATATAGGCATTTATAGACTACTTAATTTTAAAGAGCTTTCATTAAGCTAATTTTGAGATTTGACAATGGTTACTAACTCTTGGTTTTTACTTTTGGCATGTCTTTTGATTTGGTGGGCTCATTTTGGTGTCTTGTGAGCTTGCTAGTTTTGTTGTGTTGGAGGCTCGAGCAAGATGCATGATGAGTGGAGATGTCACACATGAGGGTCCTAGATGTGCCCACCATATGGGTTGTGTGTTTTGATCTTGTTGTCCTTATTTTGACCTTGATAAATTTTAAAAATTTCACATTTAATAAATTACTTGTATCTCCAAGTTGATTTCTTGAAGGTCATGTTGGTCTTTTGAGTCACATGTGAGGCTGGTTTTTCACCTCAGCTTGATTAAATAAAAACATGAATGTCTACATTAAAAAGTCTTGGTTGCAAAACATTTCTAATTATTTTCATGTGTCAAATTGTCTTATCAAGTCAAAGTTATTGATTTGTGGTTGTAGTTGCAAATGGTTTATAGTCAAATTTAACCACCTCAAAATGTCACAAATTCAGCTAAGTCCGATCTTGTCAACCTAGTGATTCATGCGAAGGTGATTAAATATTTGGTTAGATCCCAATGGTAGAAATACAAGTTTTAATGCAACATTACAATGTACTAGCTCAACATACTTTTTGACAACTCTACCCCTTCATAGTTCATGGATTTATGAGGTCACAACATGATCTAAAAAGTTATAAATAGGTTTTAAAAGGATATTTGGGGTTTAGACACATTCGTTTCTGATGCAGAGCACTCCAACTTATGCAAACAATCTATCACTGCAAGGACTTCAGGGCACACCTTCCAAGATGCCTAACTTCCTCTAGCATTCCACCATAAGCATTGTGTACAGTCTGCAGAATAGCAACCTTGCCAATGTCTTCAAAAGACAGTCATAACATCTCACTGCTCCATTGTAAAGTCAGTCACACAAACCTCCTTGGAATAACCTCAATTAACTCAAACCCAATCTCATTGTAACATACCAAATCTTTAACATGTACACATACCAATGTCTTCACAAATCAACAACATAACAATGTGCCTATTACCATCTTGACAGTGACTGCCTCCTGGAGGACTAATAGGGTCAAAGAAAGGCAGAAAAGACTATTGTCTTAGGGAAATCTCTCCCTACTCCTTGCCATAGACCCATGCTCAGAACTAGGGCCCTTCCTACTGGTCTCAATACTTGACATATACCAATTTTCCATTGCCACAGTCAGTGGTCATCCCCTAGTTGCTGTTGCTCTTCTCCAAGGTCCCGAAACATGGTTCTACAGAGTCATTTACTTGACAAACTCACCCTCAACCATCCTCCTACCTCTCAACCCTTCACAAGACTTAGCATTGACTATGATACAACCCATTCCATCAAACATAACCAGAAAAAGATCAATGGAATGGGTATAAATCCATCGGACTCCTCAAAAGAACCCTAACCTAGGGTTTAAGACTGCCTATTACAAAATAGTAGTTTACTTGCACCTAGTTTACTGTCAAGGCTCCAAACAAAGTTTAAATCCTAGCTACTTCACACCCCTAACCATCCAATGCATTCATGTACTGTGATAGTTCTGTACAGGGTCGAGTATGGCAGGAAAACAACAGAAAAACATAGAAAAATGTAGTGAAATGCAGGAAAGACGGTTTCTTTTGCTTATTTCCACTTCAAACTTCCTTCATACTACAAAATGAAATGGTTCTCTCCTCCTTTAAGCCTCCTCAATGCCTTGCACAAGATGGAGGGCAGAAGAATCGATGGAGAGGGGAAAAAAATAGTTTTTTAAACCATCACTGCCTGGTCTGCACAAGAAAACAGTTTTGTAATTGTCCAATCTTGGACTATTTGATTGTTTTTGTCTAAATGAGCTTTCTAACCTTTAGTTTAACCTTTGGACAAGGTTTTAACATTCTCCCCAAACACTTGACATGCCTCTATAGGCTTACAACCAATAAGATTACCCCCTACACACATTAGGTGGCTACAAACTTAAGGAGACTGCCTTTTTGCCACATGACTGTCCTCTTGAGGACTTACAACAAGATAATAGTAGATTCATAGTCATTTGGACATAGTCCATTTACAACATGGCTACAAGCCTTATTACGACATTTAGATGGTCTCCAAGACCTTTTTTAAACCAAACAAAACAACTTGAACATTAACCAAAACTTAGACATCTAGGTGCTCCTGCACCATACTCCTCAACATGATAAAAACTCTTGTCCCAAGAGTTAGGGGATCTGCTCCATCCATTCTTCTATCTTGTTGGGATATTCCTCTGACTAGGAAAAATGAACTCTCCTAGAGTAATCTTCCTCCTTCTCCAACCTGCATGGCTCCTGTAAATAGTGTTAGAAACATAAAACCTAGTTTGGTGTCCTTGTCTAGGACCTTGTTGCTGCAATGTTGTTGTTCTTCTCAACTGGAGGTTCTGATTCATTCCTCCCTGTACCATCTGCTGTTTGCCTTCCCTCTTCTGGCTCCTTATAGGGCAATCAATGTCCCGAACCTTGACATAACTCAAGTCCTGAACCTGCTGCTCTTTAGGACTATCATCCACCTTACTCTGTTGCAACTGTTTTTGCTATTTGCAATCACCCTTAACCTGCACATTCAATTGTAGTTTCTCTCCAAAATAAATAGTGACATGTTCCTTCTTGTCTTCACAAGGTAAAGGCATCAGTTTGAACTTCTTACCATCTTTATGCACCACATAGTTATTAGTATAACCATCATGAATTATCCTTCTCAAATACTGTCATGGTCTACCCAAAATGATATGCCCACATGTCATAGGAATAACATCACACAAAACATAATCCTGATATGGACCAATTGTAAAATCAACATATGCCTTCTTAGTAACCCTTACCTATTGTTCTTGACTCACCCAAGTGATATTGTAAGGACTAGGATGATCAAAAGTTTTCAATCCCAACTTATGCACCATTTCCCAAGAAACTAGATTAACATGAGAACCTGAATCTACAATCAACTTGTATATCTTTCCATGGCTTAAACAATTAGTTCTGAAAATAGATACCTGTGGTGGTTGCTGCATCTTGCCTTTTTCCACGATGAGCATTTCTCCAACCATCATTCGAGTGGCTAACGACATTTCTGGTTCTTCTGGCTTCTCCTCCTCTTGTGCCAAGTGAACTCTTCTATCCTTGGTCTTGTCAACACCATCCTTCTTAGGACAGTTGAAAGATGTGTGTCCCACCTCATTACAGTGATAAAATATTTGATTAGATCCCAATGGTAGAAATACAAGTTTTAATGCAACATTACAATGTACTAGCTCAACATACTTTTTGACAACTCTACCCCTTCATAGTTCATGGATTTATGAGGTCACAACATGACCTAAAAAGTTATAAATATGTTTTAAAAGGATATTTGGGGTTTAGACACATTCGTTTCTGATACAGAGCACTCCAACTAATGCAAACAATCTATCACTGCAAGGACTTCAGGGCACATCTTCCAAGATGCCTAACTTCCTCTAGCATTCCACCATAAGCATTGTGTAGGGTCTGCAGAACAGCAACCTTGCCAATGTCTTCAAAAGATAGTCATAACATCTCACTGCTCCATTGTAAAGTCAGTCACACAAACCTCCTTGGAATAACCTCAATCAACTCAAACCCAATCTCATTGTAACATACCAAATCTTTAACATGCACACATACCAATGTCTTCACAAATCAACAACATAACAACGTGCCTATTACCTTCTTGATAGTGACTGCCTCCCGGAGGACTGACAGGGTTAGAGAAAGGTAGAAAAGATTGTTGTCTTAGGGAAATCTCTCCCTACTGCTTGCCATAGACCCATGCTCAGAACTAGGGCCCTTCCTACTAGTCTCAATACTTGACATATACTGATTTTCCATTGCCACAATCAGTGGACATCCCCTAGTTGCTGCTGCTCTTCTCCAAGGTCCCAAAACATGGTTCTGCAGAGTCATTTACTTGACAAACTCACCCTCAACCATCCTCCTACCTATCAAACCTTCACAAGACTTAGCATTGACTATGATACAACCCATTCCATCAAACATAACCAGAAAAAGATCAATGGAATGGGTATAAATCCATCGAACTCCTCAAAAGAACCCTAATCCAGGGTTTAAGACTGCCTATTACAAAACAGTAGTTTACTTGCACCTAGTTTACTGTCAAGGCTCCAAACAAAGTTTAAATCCTAGCTACTTCACACCCCTAACCATCCAATGCATTCATGTACTGTGATAGTTCCGTATAGGGTCAAGTACGGTAGGAAAATAGCATAAAAACATAGAAAAACACAGTAAAATGTAGTGAAATGCAAGAAAGATGGTTTCTTTTGCTTATTTCCACTTCAAACTTCCTTCATACTACAAAATGAAATGGTTCTCTCCTCCTTTAAGCCTCCTTAATGCCTTGCACAAGATCGAGGGTAGAAGAATCGATGGAGAGGGAAAAAAATAGTTTTTTCAACCATCACTACCTGGTCTGCACAAGAAAATAGTTTTGTAACTATCCAATCTTGGATTGTTCGACTGTTTTTGTATAAATGAGCTTTCTAACCTTTAGTTTAACCTTTGGACAAGGTTTTAACATACTCCCCAAACACTTGACATGCCTCTATAGGCTTACAACCAATAAGATTAGCCCCTACACACATTAGGTGGCTACAAACTTAAGGAGACTGCCTTTTTGCCACATGACTATCCTCTTGAGGACTTACAACAAGATAATAGTAGATTCATAGTCATTTGGACATAGTCCATTTACAACATGGCTACAAGCCTTATTACAACATTTATATGGTCTCCAAGACCTTTTTTAAACCAAACAAAACAACTTGAACATTAACCAAAACTTAGACATCTAGGTGCTCCTGCACCAGTTTCATATTTATTGAAAGTCTAAATGTAGTTATAATTGATTCATCGATGTGATTTTTATTGTTGACAAGTGGCCACAAGGATTGTCATGCATTACACATGCTTCTTAGAGAGCTTTATAATTGATATGCAACATACTTTAACTTGTTCTCACCAATTAGGAATCAAGTAATGTGTAAATAAAGTTGTATTGATAAATAGATAGGTGAAGTCACCAGTTTTTACACACTCACAAGATGTTTCCCAATGTGACATTATTAGATTCAATGAAATTTTAATCACATGATCAAATAAATCATTTTATTGGCAAAAGTGCAAGTTCTCGAGGTCTACTAGCATTTATAATGGCATTAGAAATGTGTTTGCATGAAATCATCACCAAATATTCAAAGTTTAGTTGGGGTCGTAAGTAAAAGGCATTTAAAAATTAGGCCAATTAAAATATTAAAATCTTCACTTTTTTGCAAGTTTTATTTCAATTAATGACTTTTGAAAATTTGAAATTTAAATTAACTGCCAATTCATTTTAAGTTGGAGAAAGTTTGAAAGTCACATGTAAAATGTAAAAAAAATAAAAATAAATAAATGATTTTTAACACTTAAGTGTTCATCTTAATGTAATAATGCAGAAAAGCAGAGCTTTTTCAACAAGTTACATCCTTCCTCTCGAACCCTATAATCTTACAATACATATGACAAAATGTAAAAAAATGACATAATTTGAAAATGTAGACTTTTTAAGCACTTAGGGAAATGCATAGTGCCCTCACATCCCCACAATCTCTAAAATTCCACAAATAATTAAAAAAAGAAAGAAATAGAGGAAAAGGCCCTTATAAGGGTGGAATTGTTGAACCCACAAGGAAATGAGGAAAAGTCTAATTGTTGTCTCCTTTTAGACCATCCTTCCCCTATAAGTTGGATATCAAGATTACAGGATATATTTTGGAATGGTTCTATTTAAATTTCATCTATTCAATGGTCAAACAGTCAATAGTAATTTTACTTCTCATTCACAACAAAAAGTGGTAAATATTTGTCCTATTTCTATTGATCAAAATTGACCTTTGATTATTGAAGTGGATGATATTTACTTTTTATTGTAAATGAAATGTAAAATTGTTATTGACTATATAATCATTGAAGTGGATGATATTTAAATAGAACACTGAGGCACATACAAAATATATTAACTATTTAACAAAATTTCTAAAGAAATGTCATCACATAGAACACAATGATTGTTTTACACACAACTTAAGCTATGTCTAAAACGAATGGTGCTTATTACCCTTCAAAATCTATGCATATTGGCAAAATTACATCAAAGAAGTCACTGGTTTTTTATCAACAATATCCTATCAAAAATGCCTATCAGACATAATCTTATAATGCACCGGTTGGTCAAAGCTACCAATTAGATAATGTCTAATACTATATTTGTAGATAAAGAATTCGAAACAGGGGCATATCACATATATAGAGGTCTAGACTTGATCTCGGAGGGAAAACTATGTAATTACAAAATGATTTATGTGAAATCAAAAAATGATTCATCTGAATCTTTAGATGATTCAGCTGTGGTTATGAGTAATCTAACATGTAAACCTTCGTATTATTCAGTTGTATTCTAAGAATCATGTTTCCAAAAAAAAAAGATTACATTGAATTTTTCACGATTCTTACAAGATAATTAGATTACAATTTGTGAATTAGGAATGTTGAGACATGGACCAGTTAGGACTCAAACCTAGGACCTTCCATTCGTTGCTGGAGTGCTCTACCATTGAGCTACTAGCCCCTCTTGGACCAGTCCATCGTCGGTCTAGGTGTGGCTTATTTCCAACACCAACAGCCCCCCTTAAGCCACACCCCTTGTGTGCATGGGGCTCCTAGCCTGGGCCTAGCTTTGATACCATGTTGAGACATGGACCAACTAGGACTCGAACCTAGGACCTTCCATTCACTACTGGAGTGCTCTACCATTGAGCTACTGGCCCCTCTTGGACTAGTCCATCGTCAGTCCGGGTGTGGCTTATTTCCAACACCAACAAGGCAGAGCAAGAAAGTGGACTTCTAACCTTGAAAATGTTGTTTCAAAATTGATTAAGAGGAACGTTGTTTTCAACTTGCTTGGCAGGGAATATAAGAAACTTTACATTCCTATCGAAGACCATCTTGAGTATGGCTTCATGTAACTTATTATTGGACCTCATGGAGATACATAGGAAAGAATTGTTAGAAAATAAATTTATGCCAAGATATTTGATGGTTATGTGGAAACAAAAGAAAAAAAAGGGGGGGTTGGACAATCATGTTAAGAATTAAGAAGATAATCATGCAAATAATAGAAAATGCAAGAAAAAGACTTTGGGTCTCTTAACAAAGCCAACATATATCATTGATATTTCCAATTTAATGGATATTTGTCACAAGGATCAAATGACATATTCCATAGTATATATTATTCTTCATCAAATCAAAGAATTTCAAGTGCAAGATGAGTATTTCAAAGCCTTATATGTTAGAATTATATGAGTGGAGATGTATTACTTCACCTTTCGAGGTTATCAAACATACCTTTTCTTTTCTAGTTTGATTGTGATTGAGAATAGGAGACAAAGTTAATAAGAAATCATCTATAGCTATGGCTTACGAAATGTTTGACAAATTGCTTCAAGAATGATCACCTATAGCCAATGTACCTGATTTGTTTGACAATGATGCAACAATTATGTACCTGTCAAAGTTACATGAAGATTTATTATTTTATTGTAAATTCATCCTTGTCAATGTTTGAAAAGAAATATTTTGGAAGTTTATTCACATGAACTTCTAGTATTTTATTTCCAAAACATTTATAAACATTATGAAAGGGTAGTTGAGTGGTTACATGAGGAAGGGAAATATTTCCCTATAAAATGTAAAGTCTAAATGTTGTGGAGGGTATTGAACTCAGGACTAATTCTTGCAAAGGAAACTTGAAGAACAAAAGATTTTGAATTTCTAGATTTTATAAAAATGAATAATTTCATTTCACTTTCTTATGCTATGCATGAAATTATTACATCTTTTCTTATGTTAGATGTAGTGACATTGATGACTCTTCTTATGTCAGGCGTCTTTGTTGTGTTTGTGAGATCTTCATGTTAACTTTCTATAATTACTTCGAGTCATTCACCCTTCTATTAAAAAAACACCATTGTGTGCAGCTTCGTCAAACTTAGTTTTCTTATTTATTGAATCTATACTTCTTTAAAACCCTACCTATTTGCATACACTTGCCAAACTCTACTTTCTTTTTGGCAAGTTATTGTGATGTTCATATATTGCAATATTGTTTTTAGTTTATTCATAAAAACCCTAAAATAGCCCCTCTTATATGGAGCTGCCCTCTCAATTGTAGAGGATAATCATCCATTCAATGGTAATTTCTCCAATTGTTGTGAATATTTGTTCTTGCCCACTGGGCAAGTCACATTTGTTTCAATGATACATCACAATGACAAATCCATTTACCAATAGATCTCAATTGCATACACTTAATACTCGGAGCTTTACAAAAACATTATTCTTTAAAGGATATGTTTTTCAAAGTTGGGATTTTAGTGGAGTTTTCTATGATATTTTTCTAATCTATTTCCTTTCATTGGTTTTAATGAGAAAGGATACACCTTACATTAGAGAGGTGGGTTCCATAAAGAAACCATGGTGGTAGGAATGCTATAGTGATAGAAGAAGGATTTAGAGCTCTGCAGAGGTAGATTAATGCAATCCAAGAGGAGCTAAGAAGAGGGTTTAAACTAAGAAGGAGAGATGAATGTGAAGATGAGGATGATGTAGCCCAAGATGATGCACAACTTGAAGAAGATGATGGATAAGAAGTACTTGATCAAGTCAAGATGTTAAAGGCCATAGAAAATATTAGGAAAAGGCCAAAGATAGATATCTCTACATATTCTAGTAGTCTCAATCTAGAAGAATTGATAAATTGGATTAATGAAATGGAAGAATATTTTGAGTATGAATAAATAGATGATCATGAGAGGGTCAAGTTTTCCAAGGCCAAGATCAAAGGTCATGCTAGAATTTGGTGGAAAGAAGTACAGTTAGGAATAGAAGAAGAAAAGAAAAGATCACCAAATGGGATAGAATGGTTGACAAATTCAAGAGGCAATTTATTCTTATAGATTATGTGTTGGAACGCCTAAAGAAGATGAAAAGTTAGAGGTAGATGAACAAAATAGTCAAATAATACACCAAGGAATTCTAAAAGGTCATCATCAAAGTACTCTGAAGACAATAAAGAAAAGATAGCCATATACATCAATGGATTGAAGCCCAATATTCATGAAGAGCTAAGCTTGGTAAGGTTGAGTACTAATGAAGATGCATACAAGTTTGCCATGAAAATTGAAGAAAAATTAAATGGGAAATTTGAAACAAACCAAAGAGGAAGATGTAATGGTGGTAGAATAGGAAGATCATATGGAGGATGTGGACAACAAGCTAAACAAAAGAAAAATGATGATGTGAGAACCAACTTATAACACAATAGAGGTGAGAATACATACCACCCTAGAGACCAAAATGATGGATATCAAAGAGGAAGAGGAAGATTTGGAAGACGACTTGCAAGAGGAGGATTCATAGGAACATGTTTTAGATGTGGTGAAGAAGGACATAGAGCTTATGAATGCCATAAAATTCAAGGAGGGCTGAATAGAAGACTAGAGGGTAATGCTAGAGTTGCCCATCTCAATGAGGAGACTAGATCTAAACATTTAGAAGAAGATGAAAGAGAAGAGACTCTTGTCATTAGAAGAGCCTTGTTGAAGGAAGGAGGAAAAGAAGAACCTACCCAAAGAAAGAGTTTGTTTAGAACAAAGTGTAATTCAGGAGGTAAATTTTGTAATGTAATCATGATAGTGGACGTACATATAATCTAGTTTTTGAAGAAATGGTTGCAAAGTTGAATATGCAAAGAATAGAGCATCCACATCCATATAGTATTGATTGGATGCAAAAAGATCATAGAGCTTTGGTTAATGAATAGTGTTTGGTAAAGTTTAAGATGGAGATTATCATGATGAAGTGTCATATGATATTATGCCATTGGATATATGTCACTTGTTATTGTGAAGGCACTGGTAGTATGATAGATGTGTTGTCCATGATGATCATGCCAACACTTATTCTTTGACAAACGATGGAGTGAGACATAAATTGAATCTTGTGAAAGAAGTAGAAGAAAAGGAATGTAGCAATGCCATAATTAGTTTAATAGATGGCATAAATTTTTTGGATGGAATGAAGCACAAATATACACACTTTTCCTTGATTCCTAAAACTAGCAAAGAAGAAGGAGATGTACCTACAAATTTTTTTGTTGGATGAATTCCTAGATATTTTTTTAGATAATGTACTTGAGTGTTTTCCACCAATGACAAGCATAAGTCATATATGTATTTGATACTAGGAGCTAGTTTGCCTAATAAGGTAGCCCATAGAATGACTCCTACAAAAAATGAAGAGTTAAATAGACAAGTTCAGGAATTGTTAAGAAATGGGCTAATCATAGAGAGTTTGAGCCCATGTCCAGTACCTACAGTACTAGCACCTAAGAAATATGGAGAATGGAGGATGTGTACCGATTCCATGGCCATCACCAAAATCACAATCAATTATAGATTTCCTTTGCCAAGGATGGATGATAGCATGGCTTGTCTAAGTAGAGCAAGGTACTTCACCAAGATAGATTTGAAGAGTGGGTATCACTAGATTAGGATACAGGAAGGAGATGAATGGAAGACATCATTCAAGATTTAATAACCATAAAAGGGTTGCTAGCATATGTGGTTCCCTAGGTGTCTTTTGCATCATTCATAACTGATACCCTAATTTGTTCATGCAATGTTTGTACCCTAGAAAAATCCCTTTGAAAAATTGGTATTGGCCCCTTTCATACCTTTTCAACAGAGAATTTCCCAATTGCCAAGTATAATTTAAAATTTCCTACCCTTCCCATTAAGAATGATGGGTTTTTGGTATATCCTTGGGCTACTTAAATTCCTACAAAATCATATTGTCATTTGTAAAACCTTTCTTGTAGAGTTCAAGGTAGTAGGTGGAATTATCCACTTCATTAAATTTTTTAACAAGATCTAAACCCTTTGATTTTTCCTCAAAATGGAATTTGTAGGTATTTCATGGAGTTTCATAGGGATAAAAGAAATATGTTTTCTTTAGATCTTTTTCTACAAATTCGACTCCATTCATAACTTCTGCAGAGTTATTGTGAATCACTTTCACAAAGTTTCATAAGGAATGTGGATACATCCACTGTCATTATCTTTTCCCCCAAATCCTAATAAGCCTCAAATTCTCGCAAATGTGTGTTAATATTCAAATCATGGAATTTCACCTTCAGGATCGACGCATTGTAATATCTTGATTACCTTTCATACCCCGCATCCACTTCATGTGCAAATTTTTTTATTCTAATTGCAAAAATCTAAAGGACCTTCAAAATTTTATAAGAAGAAATTATATATGTCCTACATCCTTCCTAGTTCCTTTTTCCTGCAAAACATTTGCAGTCTTTCGACAAACATCAAATTGTGGGGATTTTTGTGACTTCCAGATATTGTAAAACTCCCCTTCTATCCCAAGTACAATAAGGACTCTACATGAATATTAAAATTTTTATCTCTCAAAGATTTCTTAGTGTTAGAAACAAGATCGACTAATGCATTGCTGATTATAAATTGGAGTAATTTGATTATGAACAAGGTAGTTGTACATATAGGGTAGAGAGATTGAGTCGACATAGGACTAATTTGATTATGAACAAGTGGCTTGGAGAGTTCTATTGGACTCTCCAAGTAGACACCTAACCACCTAAGGTCACGACTTAAAGCCATATGGGGAATATACACATAATTACTTATTTAAATAATAAGTAATAATGTTAATATTCCTACACTAACACCCCCCCTTAAACACAACTTTGGTGGGCACAAAAAATATGGGTCCCAACAAATAGGCTTGATCAGGTACCCATGTACAAATGTATCTCTCATAAAGTGGAGAAAGAAAGAAAACCCAGTGGGAAAAAACTTTCCTCCAAAAAGAGAGAAAAATAAGAAAGTGTACTAGTCACGACTGGATGGAAGTGCACTTGACACAATACAACTAAAAGTGATATTCCTACAATACTTGCAAGATGCATGTGTGGAATGCAATTGCATGCCATATGGCTACAATTCAAGTCAAATGTGAAGTCCTGCTTTGAAGATTATGTGGAATCCTTCTATGAAGCAACTCTGAAATCTATAGAAGCAAATGAACTGATATCAGTCTTTTGTTGTGATGAATCTTTGGAAGTCCTCGAAGAATCAACTCTGGATGCACATGTAGCATTAGGTGATGGTGTAGTGAAAATATTCTTGACACATCTCAATGGAAGTGTACCTGACATGTCTCAATACAATGTGGGAAAAAAATGTTGAAGAATGATGAAGTAGTAGTGGAAGTGATCTTGACATATCTCTGCGAAAGTGCTATTGGCACAACTCAGAAATGCACTTGACACAACTCTATGAACCCCGCCATAATTCAATATTTTTATCCCAATATTATTTTGTTGAACTTGAGAAACATCTTTGTGACTCAATATTTATATCCCCCCTGAATTTGGCACTTTATAATGATAGTGCGTTAAACAGGGCTAATTGGAATGAAAATGACACTTTATAATGATAGTGTGAAATCATTTCCAATAGATTACTTTTGAAAAAAATATTCACTTTCTATAAAAATGACAATCAATTTCGAGTTGCCAATCAAAAGATACAATTGTTTTTCAAGTTTTTAACTTGTTGTACAAAGAAGAGATTTTCTTTGAGAAAAATAGGAAAATTTCCAAATCATCTTGACGCAACTTTGTTGGCACCTGAACCAGATTCACGTCGACTATAAATATGCCCAATTCTACTTCCATGGGCAGAAGTTACGATAAAATGAAGAAAAAAACCCCTCTTTGCACACACCAATGCAAGACAGAGTCTTCCGAGGCAATTTTTTTTTTAGAAAATGCAACTTTCTCTAACAAGATCTAGCCTAAAATGTTAGTTTTGGTGGTTAGCTAATCCACTAACTATTGCATTTAATACTAGATAGGAGCAATTAACTTTTGTTTGGGGCAATTTGTTAACCAACTTCTAAGGGTTAACATTTGTTGTTGAGGTTATCTCCGTTTTGTTACATACAATGTCATGGTTACATGAAATGTTATGATGACAAAAAAACTGCTATAGAAGCCACTAGTGGTTAATTGGGGCATTTAATATAAAATGCCACCACTACCATGATAACTGCCACATTCAACTTGGTCAAGACAATGACAAGTTGTGTACAAACTCTAGCCTTGTCAAATGCCAAATATGTGACGTGGTGAAAACAAATGATGTCAAAGACAAATCAAATAGAACCTACGTTGCAACACAAACTCTTGGTGAATCTGATGGTGATGGGTTGGGAACCGTTTGGAAGCGCTGGATTTAAATAGCACACACTAAGCTTTGACTTGCTTAGGTAGCTGGTGGGCACTTTATCTTACTCTGTTTTATTGATGTGTCAATAGAGAAAGGGCCCACCAACCACCTAAGCAAGTCAAAGCTTAGTGTGTGCTGTTTAAGCCCAGCCGTTTGGAAGTGGTGAAATGGCTTCAGGTTGGATGTGAAGGCACATACTTGAAATTACACACAAATTGAATCGAACTGAGGAAGACTTCACTAGATCGGCTTTGTGCTGGATGAGTCACAGGGAGGCAGGCTTAAGCATTGAGCTGGCTGTTGAGAAGACTACCTCGCTTTTAGACCGCGACCCTTGTTTCAATTTGAGACTGCTTAGCTTGAATTATCAGTGACGTCGACCTCCATGATATGCCTGGAGACGGCTGGTATGATATGTCCAGAACGTGAAGCTGTATGGAAACACAATCTTTCTTGAGCCGTCAACACCTAGTATAAAGGGATTTCGACCTGCAGCGAGACTAGGTGAAAGAAAACGTCTCAAAACCATCTCCTGCACCCAGTATCTGCTAGCATCTTTTTTACAACTGCTGATAGAGAGCCTTGAATTTTGGGTGAAATCCTTTGACTGTGCAGCAGGCAACGTTTCACACAGGTGGATGTCCAGAGCAAGCGTGCCAATGAAAGGTAGTTGCAGCAATGGCTCAAAGCAACTTGAGCAGATCGATTTCCAAACCGTGCCAATGCCACAGATCAAGCAATGAATGTCTGAACAACACAAACCATCAAACAACCAGAAATGGCATGAAGACCTCTGAGCAACGCCAAGCATAAACAATAGAAAACTCACGCCAACAGCATCCTCAGCAAAAATTGTTCAAGCAGGAGCCGTAAACAGGCCAAAGAACGCCCAAAAACACAAAATTTCGTCACAGATTTGAAAAAAAAACTGATTTTGCAAAAAAAAGAAAATTTGCATTTTCAACAAATATTTATGAATGAAAATTTGCAAAATGTCAAATTTCTAAAAAAAAAAATTGCATTTAAAAAAAAAAATTCCATCAAATAGGAGATTTTTGCCTCTAATTGAACCAACAAGCAATTAACGTATGATACCATGTTAGAAATAAGATTGACTAACACATTGCTGATTACAAATTGGAGTAATTTGATTATGAATAAGGTAGTTCTACATATAGGGTAGAGAGGTTGAGTCAACATAGGAATCGACTTCAACACTCAACTAGAGGTGGAGGAAAGTGTGTCGACAAGTGGCATGGAGAGTTGTATTGTACTCTCCAAGTAGACACCTAACCACCTAAGGTGGCTTAAAGCCATGTGGGGAATATACACATAATTACTTATTTAAATAATAAGTAATAGTGTTAATATTCCTACTCTAACACTTAGTACATATAATAGTATAATGTTTTAAGAATATTTCACTGTATTTAATTGAATCATCTAGAAGTGAAATAGTTGAAGGATCTATTGTAAATTTTGATATCCTTTTAAGTATGAAAATCCCACAAAAGCTGTTATAACTAAATGCAGTGAGTTTTGAAGGAAGATTCATTACGATTCTTGTCTTGTAGGGTAATGTCTAGAGTTAAAGATATGAATTTTGAGTTCAAAGGGATATTTCCCCCTCCAATATCACTTCAGTTTGGAATTTAGTGTTAGCCACATATTTGGGGCATATTGCCTGTGGAAGATTTTAGACAAAGGATGTATGGACTTAACCTAATAGAAAGGGCCAAAAAGATGGTAACAAATGGTATAGTCCAAGCTGCAAGATTCACCACTTCTACCCTATGCCCTAATCTCATTATGGAATGTGCTCAACATTATCACCTTGGTTCAAGGAGAATAACCACTAATGATGGCACAATATTGGCTAATCTTTCAATCCAAGATCTTGCTAAGGCCTTTTCCATCCCAGTCTATCCTATCATGGTTGACTTGACTAAAGATGATGGATTGACATTCTACAACTAGTGGCTGGAAAAATGTAGGAAATCTATCAATTCTAGGTGGATGAAGACCTCCAAGCTTGCAGTTTCCAAACTCCCCAAGACCCTTTACAAGAGTGATTTTAGGATGGAAATCAATGATTTGGTGAATCTAATAAGTAGAGTGATGGGTCTATCCATTGCTTTCACTTTCCATGAGTGAATGTTCAAATTTATAAAGGAGGTATTGACAAGAACTAAAAAGATACATTGGGCCAAGATTATCAGTGACAACCTACACATTCAATTCACCCAAGTAGGAGTTACCAAAGAGCTCTATATGACCTCCTATGTGGTTTTCATGCTAGATAGGAGTGCTCACTACCTTGGGTTGACAAGAAATGGAACCATTGGGAAAGGGGCAAGTCAGGTCAAAGTTTCTGACTGCTATCCCTAGTTGTAACTAGAAAATTCTCTCAATCATTACAAGAGGGTCAATGATGTTTTCACCATGTATATTACTAGAATGTTGGAGGGAGATTTAAATAAGAGGCTCTTAGTCCCAACATTGGAATTAGTAAAAAAATATGGGTGTTGGTATATATAGTTTCCCAAATTTTCATACATAGGAATAGATGGATTCACAAGCCCTACATTCAAAACTACCTAAATACCCTACTAATAAAATCATCCTACTAGAGCTTACTAGGAATATCTTTGAGTCATAGAAACTCTTGACAGACAAATACTAGATAGGGGTCCCATTCCCTTTGATTGTTGGAAATGGTATGTTTTCATGTCCTTCTTTTCCCTTAGCTAAGGGCTTGGATGCATAAATTCATAAGTATAACCTCCATTTCTATAATGCAAGTTCACATTTTGACCCCTATCATAAATTGGACTAGCTTGTTGGAAAATAATACTAGATCATATCCCTCATTTGGAGGATTTTTGGGAAAATTGCCCTGATGAACATGAAGTAAAGAAAAGAAGATATTCTAGGCTGTTGGCCTATCACATTAAGATGTTCAATACACATCTTGTGCTAGATCAAGTCTCTAATGATGGGAAGATTTTGCAAAAAGAAGATTATGATGAAGTGTTTAATTATCCCATCCCTCCACCAAATTGAGTTGAGGAAGAAGTTACTTCTATGGAGGAGTTAATGAGAGAAAATATCAAGTATAGCAATAAATGGGTAGAAAATAAGGTGGTTAAATTGGTTGCTTAGGGAATAGAGCTAACCTATATTAAGGAAAAACCCAAAAGGAAGAAGAAACCAAAAGTTGAGGAGGTCACTAAAGAAGTAGAGCTACATGAAGAAGGGGAAGCTTCTAAGGCTAAATGGAAATAGATTGAAAGGAATGAGGAAAGTATAGAAGAAGAAGAACAACTTCCTCCACCAAAGAGCAAAGGTAAAGAAAAGAAAGTCTCATTTGTTGTGCCACCAAGAATGAGAGGCAGAAAAAGACCTCCCAAAGGTATACAAGAGAAAGCAAGATCCAGAAGAGGAGAATGCATAGAAAGAGCCAAAGGAACAATTGAATAAGAAGAAGAAGAAAAAGGCTAACACCTTTGAGCATGTCATACTCACCTTTACTCCACTTCCAACTCATTTTGCTTAGACTTTCTCTAACCCATCACCTCATTCTCCCTCTCCCTCTATTCAAATTGTAATCCCAATTTCTATAGTTCACCCCACTCCTTTTATCCCTGTCACTATCCCACCTCCATCTTCATCCTTTGTTCCACTTCCACCTCCATCCTTGTAATAAGTACAAATCCCACTCCCCACTACTACACCTATCATATCTACCACTATTCTTTCTATTCCAACTCCAACCATTGTCTCTTCTATTCTTCAATCCATTCCATTCCTCTTTCTACTGTGCCTTCACCCATAGATGTTGAGTCCTTGCCTGTAAATCCTATCCCATCTCTAATTTAGTTTGTCCTTTCAAATGCAAACAAGGATGTACTTGAGCGACCTGGATATCCCTCCAAGATCACCATTGAGATAACTTGAGTCCCCTACCTTGGAAAATATTTACAAAGTGAGCCAAAAGTTGGAGGAACAGGAAGCCACTATGGGAAAGGGGAGTCCTTTCGATCAAATAAAAGATAACATTAATGGAGTTCTAATAGAAGCTCTAGAGAAGGCACAAGAAGTAACAGTTGAGTAGCAACAAGATGTCCAACAAGAAGATGAAAAGGTAGAATTGCTCTTACTTGAAAGTTCCACCACAAGACAAAACAGTCTCCCTTAACAATGAAGATCATGATCTAAAGGATCAATAGTTAGATGGTGAGTAAGAAAGTAAAGTTCAATAAGAGAAAGAAGTTCCATTTCCTCATCCTTAGCAATAGACTACAGAGATAATTGATGATAATTCTTTTATTCCTTGGTGGCTACAAATAAGGCTTGACCAAAGACATCCCATAATAAAGCCTACATCATTGGATTTTTCAAGCCTAATCAATAAATTGGATAAGCCTAGAGGTAAGAAGAAACCTAGGATTCTATCCTTATTTCTAAGGATGCTTTGGGTTCTAGGGGTACACAAATTGTAATTCCTACCGTTGATAAAGATGATAGGGATCTTAGAGCTGAAGATTACAGGATCACCACCATCAACCTTGGTCACTCTACTAGGACTCAAGAAATAGAATAAGTGCAAAATGTTGTATCTATAGTAGTCCATTGAATGCACAAAGATGAAAGGACCAAGAGGGAGCTGAAATAATAGGTTGTTGAGCTGCAATATTATATAAAAATTTGATAGCTCCATTACAATAAGAAGATGGGAGTATTGCCCCTCTAGTAGTCTTGTCACAAAAAGAGGTGGATGAGCTTGAAATGATGAAACATGTGGTGAGGAATACCCAAATATGGATTGAAGATATCTATGACCAAGGATGCCAAGCTATAGATGAGGCAGTCTAAGCTTTGAAAGATTTCACTCAATTAAAAGTTGATGTACATGCCATATTGGAAGAATGCAGAGAGGATGTAGAGAAGCGCTCCCAAGTTTTCCCAAGAATTGAGATGACATGTAAGTTGTCTCCTGAGATATTATTGAAAGAGAATATCCTTACTAAGGAGAGCTTAGATCTACCTTATATGTGGTTAGAATTGATGAAATTCAAAAGGGAAACTATGGATAGGAGTGAACAAGAGCTGAGGCTTGTCATGGAACAAGTTTTGAATATTTGAAGTGACTATTCTGATCTGTTGAGTGATATAATAGGGAGTAATGTTGGAGATAATGCAAAGTTGAATGCAAAATTGTTCAAGGAATAATTATAAACATGATATTTCCACAGTCCATGATTTGTGAGTATGAGCTTCTAGCAAAGACTGCGTGTTGCTTTTTTTGGATCAACATTTCAAATCACACTCCGTGATTCATCATCAGGATGAGAAGAGGAGAATAAGTACTGAAGCAGGTTCTATAAGAAGAATTGTAGGTGCTCCCCTGCTCTTTTGATGTGCCTAGAATGAACAAGTTGATGGGAATTAAAGTTTAGATTAAGACATTTTCCAAGGGGACACAAAGAAGAAAAGTTTCTTTCAACTTCTTCTCTAGGACATGATACATAAAAAAATAGGATGGATTATGCTAGAGAGCCACTTCCAGAAGCTTTAAACCCATCTTTCAATGCATTGATGGATTACATGAGAAGAGAAACAGTGAAAGATTAGATCTCGGTGGGATATGATGTTCCTAGTCTATAAGTGTCTATTCACACCTATTGTTTGGGATAAACTAGTTCATGAATCCCAAATTGGGCGATACGCCTAGGGAAATGTTCTATTTTTTCTTTTGTGCTCACTCTCCCTATATATATATATATTTAAGATTTGTATGGATATCCTCAAAAGGTGTATTTCACCTTTTTCCACAAAGTCAAATTGGAAAAATTATATCCATTGGATCCAAAAGAAGTTGCAGATGGATGACTAGTATACATCTACCCCAAACATTTAATTTTGATAGAATTTGATCCATTGGTGAAGGATGAATCCTAACCATTCAGTGTATACTAAGTGCTCTTGCCTCATCTATAAATAGGAAATCACTCTCTTTTATAAAGGCAACCATGAATTATCTCGACTTACCAATATTTTGAAATTAATCCAAACAAGTTCATTCTATACTTCTTTTCAATTAAAAAATTGTTGAGGCAAATGGAGCTTGATTATTAGTTGAAGAAATTCCTTCATGGTTCCTCTTCGTTTAGTTGAGTTCATTTACAACTGTGGGCAATTATTTTAGATATTTGATGGATCTCACATTCATACTACTGGTTATTTGTTGATAGTAAGTTACTCTGTGTGGTTAGTTTAAACATTTTATTGAGTTCGGTTGTGAAAATTTAATTAAGTTGCGCCATATATGGGTGTTTAATGAAATATTTTCATGATTTGAAAATCATATGTTTACTTTTGAAGATTGCACTATCTCTATATCTTTCTAGGTTGCCTGATTATATAGAGATTGGTTATTTTGGGATCTATGCATTTGAATAAGAGTTCATCATTATAACTATCCATGGTTTTTTATTCCAAACCCTTTTTTCTCTCACCTAGATTTTTGAATTCTATTTTGAAATCTATCACATTTAGGCTAGGATTAAGCATCAATCATTCATTTATCTGATGATAAGAGAATTCATTTTTAGATATTTCATCTAAAAACCACTTGTGGTTCATGTATTATTGAAAAACCCTAACCTTATTGATCCAGTTATGTAAGGCCCCTTCTTAAAATAACAAAGAACATTAGGCTACTAAGTTATCTCACAAGGCCAATACCTGGCTGGTATAGACCTTGGATTAGTCATTTTTTGATTCATTGGGATTTGATTTATTTTAGGAGAGGTAAGATACTTAGTATTTTATCTAAGTTGTGTGTAAAAACACCCATCAATAGAGAGGAGAAATTGTTGATAAATTTGAAAAAGTGTAGCTTTGTGAAGAAAGAGTTAGTGTACTTGGGATTTGTGATCTTAGTTGTGGTCTTAAGATGGATCTAGAAAAAGTAAGGGCTATCATAGAATGACCTACACCAAGAAGTGTCACTAAGGTAAGATCATTTCATGGATTAGCTATCTTTTACAAAAAGTTCATTAAAAGTTTTAGTACCATATGTGCACCATTAACTAAGACAATGAGAGGAGATATAAAAGAATTTAAATGGACTATAGGTGTAGCCAAGAATTCTTATTTGTTGAAGAAAAAAGTTACAGAGCAACTTGTTTTAGCACTTCCATATTTTAACAAGGTATTTCAAGTAGATTGTGATGCTAGTGGCAATGCCATAGGAGCAGTATTAAGTCAAGAGGGAACCCCTAAATTTTGTACTTCATCACAATAGGTAAGACAACTAAACTAATGAGAATCATGTACAATTATAGAAGATGTTGAAACATGAATGATGACTGAGTTAGATCTATAAACTCATGAATATTTGTAGAATTTATCACTAGATGAAAGCATGAATAGGTAGGGAAAAATAAGAGGGTTTGAATGTACCCTCATGACATACAAAGAAGATGATGTAATTCCATAAGTGCTATCATCAAAGAGGAGAAGAATTTCCTCAAAGACATCCTTTTAAGATCTACAAAGTGTGACTCCACAAATAGATATGAAATATTAGGTAAGTAGAGCTCCTAATGAAGTGGATCAATAAGATTGATGTGAACCTACTACAAAGAATTGTTACGCTCTACTTGAAATAATGTTGAACTATAAATTAGGAGATGATGGAGATGAGATCTTAGTAATTTTCATTGAATTACTTTTCTCATCCACTGATGTTGTGTACACACTCAATACCTAATTATGTACAAATGTAGAATCTACAAGTATTGGAGGTGAAAAGTCCTCATCCTTAGGATGTTGAATCAAAGATGTAGGAGGTGAATCCTTAGTATCTAAGATAGGATCAATAGAAGCTAAATATTAAAGTAGAGTTATTCGATGAGGAGGAGAAAGATAACTCTATTTCTCATCATGGTTTCCAAGACTTTCCCAATGATCTAGCACCATAAAAATCCCACTATCATATGGTAGATTATAATAATCATCTAGAGGAATAAGACAATCTAAAACATGATCATCTAGGAATTGAAGATCAACTAGATCTCCATGTATCTCCCAAATATTATTCCAAAGAGTGTCAGGTAACTCAATGCCTAATGCAACAAGCATTGTGTTGATGCCAATATTGATACCAATAAGTCATGGGAAATGCTAAGTCTTGTCTCTCCATACAAACTTCTATAATAGGTACTTGGTTTAGGAACAAGTTGATATAGGGAAAGAAGTTAATCCATTTGAAATGCTTCAAAATACCATCTCACCAATGCTTATTGTTCCCTATTTCCAAGAAAATAATAGAAGGATGAGATGAAACAACTATGAATAATAATGATATTCTCCTCAAAATAGTTAAGCAATAGACTAATTAAGAAACCAAACCAAAAAAACAAATATAAAATCACAAGATCAAACTCCCAAAATTAATCAATTGAATGAAATTGACCAGTATAAAATGAATGACACTTTATATTTAGTTAACTTACAATTTCCAATTGTAAGAAATGTAATGTGGTCTTGATCTTAATGCTTTTACAAATGCCAAAATAATCTATAATGTTGAAAGAAGAATTTTTTATTAGAATGATTATAATATAATTGCACCATTATGAAGTACATAAAAAACCATGCACTATAAAAAAATGTACCTAAGAAAGGTCTATATGAGCTCAAATGGAGCCTCAAAATGTCCCATAACAAGAACTACACAACAACACTTGTGACAAATTACAAATTCTAGAAAAAACATGACTCAAAATTATAAAGGTTCATCTACACCACCATAGAGTACATATAAAATTGATCTTTAAATAAAAAAAACAATTATACTAAGAAAAGGAGTTGATATGCCCAAGTTATTAGCCTTTGAAAATCACATATAAAATCCAAATGCCTAATGGTGAAGGAGGAAAAGTTGAGGGAAAATATTATAACATTAGTGTGATGTTAGTTGACATCACTAACAAAATATGTTGGTTTGACAAAATATTCTTTCAAATTTTGATATTGTTATTTGTCTAGCCAATAAGCATCTAGACATATAAAAACTACTATCTATAAGAGCAACGTTGGTCATTCTATGTTAGAAGTGGTTTTGGATGGCTTGAAACCACTAGGATAGTGATAACGAGATATAATGGGGGTTTATTATTAAGAAGTGGCACTATGTAAATAGTTCTTGTAGACTGTGAATGTCATAGAAGAAAAAAAGGAAACCACATATGCCCCAATGCAATGTGGTGTGGTTGTATGCCAAGGGTCCCTTAGTGGAATTTACCCTTCCACACAGTTGCTAGAAGTTTTGTAGACATTAAACAAACTTTGATTATATTTGAGGGCCTCACACCAAATGGTTCCTCTTGAGATGTCAAAGGCTTATAGTGATTGTGAAGAAAATCCATCAGGGTGTAGAAATGGAATAGGTATGGTAAACTTGTACTCCACAAAGATTTGTAGATTTTTAGCCTTATAAAAGATAAAAACAAACAACTTCTATAAATGAATTTATACATTCCTATGGATGGTGCTAACTAATGATGCCAACACAAACTTTCATAGGGAATATGATAATAATAGAGAGATAAAATATTATGTAGAGAATATTCCATATGATTAGAGGTAGAATTTTTTCTTAAGGGTCTAGCCAAAGGGCTCTAGATTTAAAGGTTGTATAGTTGATCTATGAGTTTTCATCCTTCTTGATGTTATGATAGTGTTATATTTGACCTAATATACTCCAAAATTATGGCTACCTATTGGATTTGGCAAGAACTTCCCAAATGGAGAAACCTCACAAATCTGGCCTTTGACATCCAACTAGGACACACCAAAAGACATTTATTTACTTTCTTGAATGCTCTCAACTCAATGGTGTGCTTAGGTTTTCTCCACCAATCTAAAAAATTGACCTATAATACCAATCCACAAAGGAAAACCACAATATCTAGTATTTATATAAAACTTTTATGATTCTCCAAATCATCCAAAGATACAAGAGAAGAACATACCTAGTCTTTCCAGAAAAACAAGATCTAGAATCTTAGATCTCCCAAGAGACTAACCAAAGGCTCTCAACTACTTTAATACCATGTAAAAATTGACTATGGAGATAGCCGCCCAATATCAAGAAAGCCTAAAGGAAAGCACAAAACTCAAGAGATCAATATGATACAATAAACAATATTCTAATCAAATGATACAATTTGCAATAAGATTGATTTAGATAGATCTAATTTCTCATATGAGAGCAAAAGGTAGATATATAGGATACACCACAAAGATATGTGTATGCACAACAAATGTGGGATTAAGGGGGTGTAGAAATATGTGTAGTACAAGTTTACCAAAAAAGGGAAGTACATCTCACAAGATGCAAGTACAACCTACCCAAGTAGATACCTACCTAAGTAAGCTTATCCTATCCTAGTTGAATATAATTCAATAAAGTAAATAAAGTAAATATAAAATAAAATAGTATACCAACAAAAACAAGTGGAAATAATGGACAATAATAATGGACTTGACTTAAAACCCTAGAGTAAAAAGCTAAACCCTAGGTGTGTACAACAATGGATAAAGACTAAGAGAAGGACCATGATACTCAAAAATACATGGACAAGGGTTTGGAGGTAAGATGATGGGAAAAGAAGATAATGGCTAGGGTGTATTTAGTTTTGGGTATGAAAATGGAGATTCTAACATTTCTTAGGAGAGAGAAAATAGATGGAAAGAAAATATCGGATAAGGGGTAAGAGAAAGACACAATAGGGATTTAACCAAAGATAAAGAAACCTCCAAAAGTTTAAGAACTCCAACAAGAAAGATTGAACCAATTATCCTTAAAGAGAACCTACAAAATGGATGGATGGAGAGAGCACTTGCACAAGAAAGTTGTTGCTTCAATTGCAAGAATTTATGGATGCAAGAATTGTGGATGATTAAAAAGATACTTAGAGAAGTTTATTTATAGGTTTTGAGAGTGATTTAGGGGAAATTAATGCAATAAATGGGGTAGTTAGGTCATTAATAAGATACCCATTAATTTTAGTCACCAAATTCACCATTAATTGACTTTGTTGGTCAATAGGCAATGGTTGGGCCATCCTCTAGGGGGCATGGTTAGGATTTAATGCTACAATACCCAAATTTCTCAAGGAGAATAAGGCATTATAAAGTGATCTCACATCATTTTGATCATTGTTAAGAAAGTTATGAAGAAAAAAGGGTGCAAATAGGAACCATGCTAAACACACACAAAGGGAACATATAAATTAAATGCTAGGTGGGAAGGGATAAACATGACATGGATATGGATTGATGAGGCTTATAAAATGGTCTAAACAATGCAAAATGGGGAAAATATAAAATGCATAAAACTAAACAATGATGAGAAAGGCTAAGAAAGGCGTAAAAAAGGGCTAAAAACAAGCTAAAATGAGTGTAAATCATCATAAAATAAGTTGTAGCGTATGCAATTTTTGTTATTAGAGTAGCCTAAAATGTACCCAAACATGATCAAAGATGAGACATGTAGTTACTTGCATTGTGATGCTTTTCTTGCAAGTAATCATGATGGCTATTTTTAAAAAAATGTCTACCACAACAAATACATAGTCATTATAATTCTTTTCCATAGGTCATACACTAATCTCCAAAATAGCAACACAGAGTTAGTCTCCAAGAGAGTAATGCAAATGCTAGAAGCAAAATAGTATTAAGAGGATGCAAAAGCAAAAGATGTCAAATACAAGCCAGGTAGCATGCTTATATAGACTAGGAAGAGGGAGGAGGTGGCAACACCGACCAATGAGGAACAACCATCTATCAAACTAAAGATAGCAAAGTATCTTCCCAAGATAGCTAATGGATGCTCACATGTAGGAAGGTGACACCTCGCAACCACTCACCTAATAAGACATGCTTTATTAACCTAAGCAAGATTAATAGAAGTGTAGAAAAAACCTAGGAATATAGGGAAAAATAAATAACCCAACTAGGAAATAAAAACCTACACTAACACCCCCCTAAGCGAAGCTTAGGTGGATGTAGAAATGGGTCCTGGCAAATCAAGCCTGATGAGGTACCCATGTACATAAAATTCCCCCCAAAATAGAGAGAGAAGAGACCCCCCCCCAAAGTAGAGAGAGTCAGGACTCCGAGTGAGAGGAAGAAGCCCCCCCAGAAGATGAAGCATCACGCACCCCCAACAAAGCTCGCAAATGAAGGAACTTGCTCTCAGTGAAGGGTTTGGTGAAGATATCGGCAACCTACTCGGATGTCGGATAGTAGCAAAGGTCAATGACATTGCCATGGATGAGCTCTCGGATGTAGTGCATGTGGACCTCTATGTGTTTGGTCCATTGATGATGGACCAGATTCTGTGAGATCTAAATGGCACTTTGGTTGTCACAAAATAGGACTGATGGCCATCTGATCTGGATACCAAACTCAGTGAGAAGATTCTAAAGCCAAATGGCCTCAGTAGCAGCATTCACAACCCCCTGATACTCAGCCTCAGTAGAAGATAGAGCAATAGCAGATTGCTTCTTGCTCGACCAACAAACAGGACTTGAACCAAGTGAGAAGCTGTAACCTGAAGTAGACTTGTGATCCTGAGAATCACCCGCCCAATTTGAATCTGTTTAGCCCACCAAGTCAAGCTCAATACTCGCTACGTAGTGAATCCCAAAACTGTGAGAACCCTGAATGTAGTGAAGAATCCGCTTGGCTGCTTTCCAGTGTAGCTCATGAGGCTCCTGCATAAATTGAGAGACCATGCCTACATCATATGAAATGTCAGGTCTCGTATGAGTCAGATAAATGAGACTCCCAACAAGCTGTCAGTACAAAGTGCCATCAACAAGTGGAGAAGAACACTGAGCCTCAAGTTTGACTCCAGAAAGAAAGGGAGTCGGAGCAGGCTTACAGTCAGCCATATGAAACCTCGAGAGCAAATCTAGAGCATACTTGGATTGGTTGATGGTGATCCCGGAAGCAGACTGGTAGATCTCAATCTTGAGAAAGTAATGCAACAAGCCCAAGTCAGTCATCAAAAACCTGTCATGAAGGGCAGTTTTGACAGCCCCAATGGTGGATGAAGAACTCCCTGTGATCAGTAAGTCATCAACATACAAAACCAAAAATACGAGTGAATCAGCCTACTACAGAATGTAGACATTGGGATCAGAATGGGACCGAGTGAACCCAACTGATAGAAGGAAGGAGTCCATCTTAGCATACCAGGCCCAAGGAGCCTGTTTGAGGCAATAGAGAGACTTCCGAAGACAACACACAAGTGAAGAATCCTGAAGGAACCCCTGTGGCTGCTCCATGTATATCTCCTCCTGAAGGTCACCATGAAGAAAAGCACTCTTCACATCCATTTGATGTACTTCCCAATGATTAGCTGCAGCAATGGCAAGAACAAGTCGGATGGAATTCATTCGGGAAACTAGTGCAAAAGTCTCAAAGTAGTCAATCCCAGGAACCTGGGAGAATCCTTTGGTGACCAAGCAAGCCTTATACTTGTCAACTGACCCATCTGCTGCAAATTTTGTTTGATAGATCCACTTACATCGAACAAGTTTTCTTACCTTAGGAAGAGGGACAAGATCCCAAGTGTGGTTCCTCATCAAGGAACTATACTCCTCCTGCATAGCTATATCCCACTCAGGAATACCAGAAGCCTCATGAAAAGACTGTGGATCTGAGGCAGTAGCAATGAAGACATGTGGAGCATCCTGGAATTGTGAACGAGTTCGCCTGGTGTCTGATGGATCCCCAACCAATCACCTACAGACTGCAAGGTCTGTCTAGCCCAAAGTGGACTGAAAGATGGAGAATCTAGAGGAGAATCATCAACCTTTGAATGATGACTAGGAGAGGAAGGAGGTGAGTCCTCTGAATCACTCTCTACATCAGAAGTGGAGGTAGAAGACTGCTCAGATGAATCTGACTCATCAGAAGATCTGTCATGTATCCCAAGTGACTCCAATGTCAAAGTAGAAGGAGTTGGAGAAGTGATCGAAAGTGAGCTCGAAGAGCCCTCCTCAAACTGAACACTCCTCTCAATGAACAACTCATGTGTAGTAGGGTGGAGCAACCGATAACCCTTCACACCATCAGGATAACCTACAAATATGCAAGGTCTACTCTATGGATCCAAGGCCTTGCATTTCTTTGCAGGAATGTGGACCCATGCAGGAGAACCAAAAACTTGAAAGTGCTTAACTGATGGTTTCTGACCGCTCCAAGCTTCAAAAGGAGTGACTCCCTTCAAGGCTCGATGAGGAACACGGTTTTGGATATAACAAGCACAGTTAATGGCCTCTACCCAATACTGTGGTGCAAGAGATCTAGAGTGAATCATGCAGTTTGCCATTTCCTTCAAGGACCTATTCTTCCGTTCTGCAACACCATTCTGCTGAGGATTGTATGGAACTGAATGCTGCAAATCAATCCCCTCTGAAGTGCAAAACCTCTCAAACCGATGGTTGACATACTCACCACCATTGTCAGTGCGCAAAACTTTGATGGCTTTCCCAAATTGCTTCTCTACAAAAGATTTGAAGTCTTGAAAATGATCAAATACCTCTGACTTCTGTTCGAGAAAGTACACCCAAGTATTTTGAGAAAAGTCATTAATGAATGTGAGGACATATCTAGCCCTATTGAAAGAAGGATTCTGAAATGGACTAGCCAAATCACTGTGAACTAACTCTAGTATCTATGAAGCTCTCCATGCCTTACCTTTGTCAAACTTTTCCTTAGGATGCTTACCAAGAATGCAACCTTGGCAAACACCACCTGAAAACTAAACTGAAGGCAACCCTGTGACCATGCTCTGCTGGTTGAGCTGCTACAAGTAGTGGAAGTTAAGATGGCCAAACCACTCATGCCATAATCTACTCACATCATTAGAATGAGTGAGCAAAACAGTCGAAGGAGGATCAGGAACAAAGTGAGAAAACAGATAGAGCCGTGACTGATGATCTGCTCTCCCAACTGCAACTGTAGAACCACTGTGCAACTCATGAATCTCCACTGAATTAGGAGTGAACTCAACCCGCTTGCCTGAACCTGTGTGAGTGATCTAGAATACCGATAGGAGATTAGTTGATAATGAGGGCACACAAAGAACATCATGGAATGTGCCATTCCCCACATCAACAGACCCTCTCCCACACACCTCAACATGAGTGTTATCACCCATAAAATAGAAGGCATAGTACACGGCTCCAAGGATGCAAGTTCTTCCTTAGATGAAGCCATGTGGTGAGAAGCACCCGAATCAAGAACCTAAGTGGATGGTGAAGAAGCAACTGCAACAAGGGCCTTGCCCTTTCCTTTCCCCTTGCTATTTTCTTTTGCCTTATTAGACCCCTCATTAGAACTCTATTTGACAGACTCAGGAACACTGATATTATTCTTCTCAAGAATGTGTGTCAAGTGATCAATTTGTTTCTTCAGACATTTATGTTCATCATGACCGGGTCTTTTACAATAGGCACATTGGACCCTCTCTTTCTTAGGCTTGTCGCCCTTGGAATATTGGGTCTCATTAGTTGCTTTTGAAGCAACCGTTATTTGATCCTTCTTCTCCTTGCTATTCTTTTGTTTCTTATCCTTACTATTGTTGTTACTACTTTGTCCTTTCTGTTCTTTTATGCCTTGGTTGGCAGCCAAGGCATGTGACTTAGAGGACTTAAGAGTGCCCATCTGGATTAGCTTGTCCTATTCCCGAGTGAGATTGACAGCAAAATCATCTAAAGATGGCATGGTGAATTAAGTACCAAGTGCACCCTTAGTAGCATAGAAAGTAGAAACAAACACAGAATATTCTGAACTTAGCTTAGAGAGAATACTAAGAATTAGTTGTTCATCTTTCTTTTCAATTCCACATTGTTTTAACTGCAGCCTTAGTGATTTTAATTTGGTGAAGAAATCTTGGATTGTGTTGAAATTGCCTGGACTTAAACTAATTAGTTCATTTTCCAACATATGACCCCTCATTGAATCTTGTGTGCCAAATAGTGTTTCTAGCTTTGTCCAGATTTTATTTGGTGTATTCAGAGATTCAATGTGAAAGAGCAAATCAGGAGAAACAGAAAAACACAATGTTCCATATGCCTCATCACATTTGTTAAACCACTTAGGCTTATCTTCATCTTTAGCAGGTTCAGTTTCAAGTCCCATAGTTATCCTATTTAATCCAGCTTTCCTTAAGTGAATTGTTATGCGTGATTTCCACTTAAAGTAACTGTATGGAGTTAGGATGGGCAGATTTGTTTGATCCATGATGAAGAAATGCAGAGAAGAAGTGCTAAAAAGAAGAGAACCCAACCAAGATAACCCCCCCAAGAAAATATGATTTGGCACTTTATATTAGTGCGTTTACAACTGCCACTAGTAAGAAATACTAAGTGGTCTTGATTTCAATGCATTACAAAACCCTCATGAAGAGCATATGTTAAAAATACAACTTTGGCACAATACTCAGAGAAATAAATAGCACCACTACGATCTACTTCAAAACAAGAATCACCTCGATACGAGGTCGTATGTGAAAGTTATGATCCTTCGAAGTTCTCAAAACAAGAACTGTGCAATGTCACGACTGAGAATCTACAATTTCTAAAAAATCTTGGCATCAAAATCAAAAAATGACTGCACTAGTGCATAGAACACGAAAAAATAGCCAAAATCAAAAAAATATTCATGGGAAAAGGAGTCCGTATGAGCAAGAACGGAGCATTTGAAAACTATCTTCAAAACTGCAGCTGCCAACAGAGAGGGGTCCTGCTGTAGCTTTCTAAGCGCATTTCTACAAAATATACAGACTTCATGCAAAAATAGAAAGATGCCCAGATGGTTTTTCTGTGCTGCGAACAAAACCTAGAAGACATTTTTCTTGCAAATACACAGACAATGTTGCTCCAGTGTAAATAGAATGCCTTTAGCTACAAAAAATGACCTCAGCAACCAAAAAAAGACATACAAAGGCTGAATCAGATGCTAGAACTTGTAATATTGATTCAAAAGACCAAATATGCAAGCTGGTTGTTAGATTTGAGCTTGAACCCCAGTTTTGCAACTGTGTATGATGATCTCTGATTTCGGTGAAACGAAAGCCAAATCTGACTTTCTCAAGCGTCTTGGACACGTTGGAATAGCTAGAAATGCTACCAGTATAACCAAAAATACTGTAATCACCCAGATTTCATAAAACACATGTGCAACCCCAGAGATTAAAAAAAAGTTTTCGTCAAACTTTTCTGATTCTCAAGATCATCCGAAGATGTAAGAGAAGAGCATACTAGGTTTTTTGAAAACCTGCAATAAAATTTATTACCCCCCCTAAATCTCTCAAATATGGAAACTAAAATCTACTGTTGCACATAGAATAGCTCTGATACCATGTTAGAATGTGAAAAGATTAATAACCCAGAAAACTAGTGCAAAGAATAGATATCTAAACTATGAATGCAAATGATATGAAATCAAAATAGCAACATAGAGTTAGCCTCCAAGAGAGTAATGCAAATGCTAGAAGCAAAATAGCATTAAAAGGATGCAAAAGCAAAAGATGTCAAATACAAGCCAGGTAGCATGCTTATATAGACTAGGAAGAGGGAGGAGGTGGCAACACCGACCAATGAGGAACAACCATCTATCAGACTAAAGATAGCAGAGTATCTTCCCAAGATAGCTAATGGATGCTCACATGTAGGAAGGTGACACCTCGCAACCACTCACCTAATAAAACATGCTTTATTAACCTAAGCAAGATTAATAGAAGTGTAGAAAAAACCTAAAAATATAGGAAAAAATAAATAACCCAACTAGGAAATAAAAACCTACACTAACAATTTTGAGTTCCTTTGTGGTACCGCTCATGGTTTGTAAATCTCAAGATTCCTATTTGTGGGTATGGTGATGCAATATATGTTGGAAACAAGGCAAATAACTGAGAGAGGGGTGAATCAGTTATTTTAAATATTTTAACTTTCTTTTCTTCTTAAACAATAGTGCAACATCAAAACACATAAGCATATATAATCATGAGAGTAGAAAGGAAATCAACATACATAACACAAGGATTTTTTATGTGGAAAACCCCGTTAAGGGAAAAACCATGGGGTGACTAACCCAAGATTGTAATCTCTGTTAAAAAAATAAGAAGTACAAAATGGTACTTGCCAATTAGGGCTCACTGCCCGAGCACACTGCTCACAAGAGGCACACTACCTACAAGAGACTCATTGTCTACAAAGTTTATAGAAGGTAACCAGATGTTTGAACTAAAGAGAGGCATCCACATATGCTGAGGTTCAGTTTCAGTTAGGCTCAATATACTGATCTACTGCACTTCATTTTTTCTCTACTTTAGTGCTGCTATTCTGTCACATACCAGACTTATATTGCTATTTCCACACATCTCTCTGCCTTTTCTCGCACACTAACTCACACAACACACACCTTCATACCGAAATCAATCTGGTATATATATTTGCATAAAGGATTTCAACATCTTTCTAGTTGGCAACCAGAATATTCAAGATAATTACAAGGCACTGATCTATCAGCTGAATCCATGCTTAATATGTGATGTGTATCCAAGACATAGAGTTAGAAGTCATCAATCAAGTCAGCCAACCATGTATGATCCCTCAAGAAGCTTGATCACCATTAATTTCTCATCTAGATTAAAGTCTGATGCTCTGCCAGTCAGTTCTTCCTCAGTCTACTCTGCTTGTCAGGAACCCAACACTTAGATGCTCATATCTTTTCACTCATTCATCACTAGAGGCTCAATCTCTAGAATATAGTATTCATGATACTCCTCTTGAATTGCCCAAGTCCGCACTTTTCTGAGTTACACCATCTGAGATATCCGAACTTGATTGTCGGACCTTGTTGCATGCTCTGTTCTTGTTCACCGGACCAAAACATTCTTCAATTTGTCTTCCAGTAGGCATATTAAGCTCTATGGATGTGTGGGATAGACTTTGTTGCCATCAATGACAACAATCATGAAGCCACACAGTGTCTCTTGCCAACAATCTTTCCGTTTGGCATTGATGGCAACACTTAGTGAAAAATGACTAAGTGTCATAACAAACTTCCCCTTGGATGATGCTTTATCTTATGTACACTTTTACCGGAGCTCTCCATTAGCTAGATTCCACATTTTTTACTACTCCTCACTCCCCCTTTGACATCAATGGCAAAGGGTGGAATCCGCACACCAAAATTTGCAAAAATCAACCTATACATAGCCGTATAAGTATATATACATGTTATACTTACATATACTTAAGTATATCCGCAAAAGTGGTCTTCAACTACACAAATTTTATTGCCCAACTCTACTTCATCCTGTCAAAAATTGAGATGGGACCACTCAACAAAAATGCAAAAGCTTTTATCCTTCTCAAGTCTGCTGGATCACTGGTCTGAGCATCAGTTAAGGCCTCATGCATTGCCTCTAACTTTGGGATAATTATCCCTCTTAGTTCACTCATCTTGCTTATTCTATTCTTATTCTCCTTTTCAAGCCTCTTTATTTCATTTATAGTGGCAATAGCTTGGCACTCTTGATTCATTATGGATGAGGTGAGAGGATCAAAATTTTGAGATAAACTTGACAATTTACTCTCTTGTTCTTTCACCTTCTTTGCAATGTCTTCTATCACTGTGGACCAAGATCGACAAAATTTATACATTTCTCTACCAACTTTAAGAGCATTTTCTAGGCTCTTTATCCCAATATCTAGGGTTCTTCTATCATTAGCTATGAGTCCCTATACTTCAGAGAATCTCTTTCCAGACTTTCTCTTCTGCCAATTTCTCCAAAGAATCAAAATGGGTGCTAACATAATTAACAAGAGATTTCAAGTTACCAGATGGAGGTGACGAAAGATCCTTTTGGAAGGATGGCATGATCTTCTCTAGTATCCCGAATGTAATTTCTATCAACTCATAGTCTTCCATGTGAGACTTTAGAATCTTCTCTTTTGCTTTAGCTTGGGCAAAAGATGCTATCTTCATTGTTTGAACCAGAGAGAGGGAATTGAGTGGTACTTGGAATAGTTCCGGTTCATCTATCTCCATCATTTCTTTGGTCAAGAAATTCTTCACTGCTTTTGCAGTGTCTCTTGCCAGAGACTTCTTTCCTTTTGTAGCCTCGAAACTGTCATCAGAGATCTTCTTTGTTTGTTCTTCTTCTCTTCCCTTTTTCTCCTCTTCTTGACTTAGTTTCTCCTCTTTTCTTCCTTCTCCTTCAGTTCTTGAATCTGTAGTGGCATCCAGAGGAGAGATGTTAACTTCTTCATGAATTTCCTCTTCTAGAATAGAGGAATCCAAGTCCTTAGTCTTTTCTTGATCCATCTCTTTGGATTCTTCTACATTTTTCTCAGTAGATTCTTCTTTCAATGTACTTAATCCTTCGACATCCATGGTAGAAGGTTCTTCGTCTATTTCCTCTATAACAGGAAGATTGAATCTCTTGTAGGCATTCTGGAGGATGTCTTTTGTTTCTTTTGCTACCTGATTTGTCTCTCCAAGCATACATTTGTTCATTCTGGCTTTGCTCCAAAACTCATCCTTGCAATCCTTGAAGATCATGGTCATTTGTTTTGGAGTAATGGAGGGATAGAGCTAAATTACAATCTATTCCTGAATCTCTAGGTCCTTTGGCTTAGCATTCTCCTTTCTTAGTTCAAGTTCCTTCTCTAGACTTTTGGGAATTAGAGAGATGATTTCAATGAATGCTTTATTATAAATGTTTAGGTACCTGACTGTAGCATCTTCCATGATTTTCTTGTCAGTATCACTATATTCATCATAAAATTTAGTGACTGGTTGCAGGTTCCCATCCACTGTGACTAGCTTGATGATATCATCAATAGAGAGAGTAGGCCTTTCAACAAATTCTTCTGCCTCTTCTTCTTTGTTTTTGCCTGCAGAGGATTCCACAGATGTTTTCTTTTTCTTCTTCATTTTCTTAACCTCTTCATCAATCTTTGTTTCTTCATCATCCTTTTGTCTTATGTATGACCTTGTGGCCTTTATCTTCATTCTCTTCTGTCCCTTTCCAGATGTCTTGGCTTCCAGTTTTGAGGCTTTTGGGCTCTTAGAGGTGGTAGGTGCAGAGCTCTTGGAGGATCTAGTCCGGGAGGAGGCTTGTACTAGAACACATTCCTTTTCTGCTTCTTGTTTCTCTTTCTTAGGTCTTTTTATTTTTTCTCTATTTGCATCAACCACCTCTTTTGAAATGCCATATCTTTTGGCAACTTCCTCTACTTCCCTTCTCACTTTTCTTTTCATCTTTGGTTGTCTTAGTTCAACATGTATTTTTACACTCAATTCTTGAAAGGTTCCAAACCTTTCTGCCTCAGGGTCCTTAGGCTGACTTAGCAAGTGTTGGACATGTAGTTCCAAGATTTTCTCATCTACCTCATAGCCCATTGGCATAATCTAAACTATTTTGGGCTTAACTGCCTCCATTAGGCATTCATCCATGTCTACCATGAAACACACTGTATCTTTGCATTTTTCAACTATTATTTGTGGAATTCTTTCTCTGGCCTGCATCAAACTTTGGAAGCTTTTGAAGTATCCCTAGAGTGTTGTACTTTGAGCCTTGGCATCACCAAGCCCATACATATAATCTCTGATTTGTATGGCAACTAGTCTGTCATTTTGCCATACCCAACCACTTGATCCAGGTACCTCCTTCATATAGTAAAAGAATAAACACAATATTAAATCACCATACTTGAATGAGATCTTCTTGTCCTTCTCAATCTTTTGCAAGTTTTCCAACAGTTGGCTCAGGAGAAGCTCACATAGATCATAGTCTACATTTTCCCTTAGCATCTGATATGCAGTATAAATTGTAGTTTTGGACACAGAGTTCTCCCTGTTGGAATGATATATTTTATAGCCAATTATCATAGAGGCAAATTTGATATCCAAATCTATGATGTCTTCTATTGTCATTTCTCTTTTGTCAAACTTTGATTCGGTAGCCTCACTTACAGTTTGGTTCTTGATCAATTTGAGAGCAGGCAACCCACCTGATGAGTGCAAACTGGTTACTACCCTAATGGCATCTTTTGTTATCTTGAATGGCCTCATCAACCACATGAAGTTGTCATGTAATCTACTAAGAACATACTGGACCCATTCATCTTCAGTAAAATAGGGAAAGTGGATGCAATGTCTGAAATGCTTATCCCGGATGACCTTGTATTGAGGTTTGAGTTCAAAGGTTTCATCTATTAGTTGTTTATGGTAGATATCCATCAGCTTTGATTCTCCAAATTCCTCAATATTTGCATGGATGTATACCCTAACATCTTCTACGTGCAGAACCCCATGCGGAATGCTAGAAAATGTGCTTAAGGGATCAACTTCTAGAGATTTGTAGGGGTGTTTCTTAGACTTTTGCACGGCCTATCACTGATCTTAACAATATTTGGAGTAGCCATCTTGCAAAAGATTCAGAGAGAGATATTCAAGAATGGAAATACCTTTTTATGTTTCTAGGGTTCACAAAATGAGCTGAAAAAGATCGCTGTTTGAATCAGATTCTGCGGTTGATCTTTGAGAGAGTTGAAACAATCTTGTTGCAGAGCTCTTCTTTTCTTATTTTCAAATGCAAATGTGCAAATGATGAATAAAGGAACCCTTATATTTCTATGCAAACCCTAATTTCATATTGCAATAAATGCACATCTTAAGTTATTCTGGTTCCTTTTTTCTTCCTTGTTCTGAGAGAGATCTTTCCGAATCACTGAGGTGCACTTGGAATCTATTTAGTGATAATTGACAATGTATCTCCTTTCCTCCAATCATGCCATTTGTCTACAGGTCAAGATATTTGAATTTGAATCATATTGGATCTAACTGTGAGAATCCTGCTTTTACCAGATACCTGTCAAACTGGATCAATCTTGGATGATTAAACTCTTCAAAACTTCTTGCAGATCTTTCATATTTTTATAGAGGGTTATTTAGATATTTCTCTGAGAACCCTTTAATCCATAACATTCCATGTGCCAAATTTAGGCACCAATTGACTGGCTGGGGGAATTTATTTTTCCTTTGTGACTCCCCCTGAGCCAGAGCTCATCTGTTTAGTTTTTGGAAGAAATATTAGCACCAGATTCTGGTGTAGATCTATCCCCAATATTTTCTATATTCCTCTTCACCCAAATCTTGTTCATCTCCCTTTGAACTTCATCCACATTCACTTGGCCTTTTCCTTTATCTTGATTTTGATTATGATGCACCAGACCCTTTTTATCCTGATTCTTACTTCTGCAGAATTTGGCAATATGACCAGATCTATTGCAATTGTAGTAAACAACATTCCTTTGCATATTTGACTAATATCCTCTTGATCTGCATTAATTAGCCATATGTCCCATTCTATTGCATGCAAAGCATCTACCATTAAATGAATTGTTTATTTGCATATTTCTGTATTCATGAGATTTGTGACCATACCTTTTGTAGTTGAAACATTGTCTAGAGAACGATGAATTAGTCTAATTCATTCTTCTTCTGCACTGAGTTGCTTTATGACCAAAATTATTGCAATTGTAGTAGTATCCATTGAAGGATGGATATCTTTGAGCATTTGGTTGCCTTACCAGAGGTCTTCTAGGCATGTTTCTTGGATTTCCTGATCCAGAGTTCTTCTGATTGGATCCGAAGCTTTCACCTTTCTCATATCCCAAGCCATGCTTATCATCTACCCTCTTTTGGATTTCAAGAAGAACTTCAAGTTGAGCAGAGTTTATCTTGAATTTCTCTTTGTATTAATTTGTTGTTTGAAGATCCCTTTTAAGAGTGTCTATCTGATTCTCAAGTTATTCTTCATTATCTCTAACTTCTCCAAGATCAAATTCTAGATGCCTGATTATTCTATCCATTTTGTGGCAGTCTTCTAACTTCTCCTTGAGAGATTGTTTTAGATTATCTTCAATTTTTCTTTTCTCCTCAATTTCTTGGGTGAATCTCATAACCCCTGATTCCATTTCATGTCTTACCATAATGACCTCTTTTGATAGCTTGTTTTTCTCATTCAGATCTTCATGAGTATCATTGGCTTCACTTTGACTTGCTAATTGTTGAAGTAGTTCCTTTCTCTTTTTCACAGAGATACTCAATTTTTCTTTTAGTTCATTTATGAAATCATCAGCTTGTTTGAGTCTTTCCCTCAAGTTATTGACTTCAGAGTGAGATTGCTTAAGATCATCTAAGGCAGACTGAAGTGGGTCCCTCATACCATACATATCCATTGAGATTCCTAGATCTTCCTCAAGTTGTTAGGCTTTGTTTGGAGGAACTTAGCTCTGATACCAATTGTTGGAAACAAGGCAAATAAATGAGAGGGGGGGTGAATCAGTTATTTTAAATATTTTAACTTTCTTTTCTTCTTAGACAATAGTGCAGCATCAAAACACATAAGCATATATAATCATGAGAGCAGAAAGGAAATCAACACACATAACACAAGGATTTTTTACGTGGAAAACCCTATTAAGGGAAAAACCACAAGGTGACTAACCCAAGATTGTATTCTCTGTTAAAAGAATAAGAAGTACAAAATGGCACTTGCCAATTAGGGCTCACTGCCTGAGCACACTGCTCACAAGAGGCACATTGCCTACAAGAGACTCACTATCTAGAAAGTTTATAGAAGGTAACCAGATGTTTGAATTGAAGAGAGGCATCCACATATGCTGAGGTTCAATTTTAGTTAGGCTCAATATACTGATCTACTGCACTTCATTCTTCCTCTACTTTAGTGCTATTGTTCTATCACATACCAGACTTATATTGCTGCTTCCACACTTCTCTCTACCTTTTATCACACTCTAACTCACACAACACACACCTTCATACTAAAATCATCTGGTATATATATCCACTTCAAGGATTTCAACATCTTTCTAGTCGGCAACTGGAATATTCAAGATATTTACAAGGCACTGATCTGTTGGCTGAATCCATGCTTAATATGTGATGCGTAGCCAAGACATAGAGTTAGAAGTCATCAATCAAGTCGGCCAACCATGTATGATCCCTCAAGAAGCTTGATCAACATCAATTTCTCATCCGGATTAAAGTCTGATGCTCTATCGGTCAGTTCTTCCTTAGTCTACTCTACCTGTCAGGAACCCAACACTTAGATGCTCATATCTTTTCATTCATTCATCACCGCAAGCTCAATCTCTAGAATATAGCAGTCATGATACTCCTCTTGACTTGTCCAAGTTTGTACTTTTCTGAGTTACACCATCTGAGAAATCCGGACCTGATTGTCGGACCTTGCTGCATGCTCTGTTCTTGTCCACCAGACCAAAACATTCTTCAATGTATCTTTCGGTAGGCATACTAATCTCTACGGATGTGTGGGATAGACTTTGTTGCCATTAATGACAACAATCATGAAGCCACACAGTGTCTCTTGCCAAAAATATATACATATTTTGATATGATATGTTCAATGTTTACATGCATGTGATGCTAATAAAAGTATTGTTGTAGCGCTAGTGTCCATCTGTATTAGCATAGTGTTCCTCCTATATTAGTCTTTGGTGAGATGGATCCTCTAGAATATAGATATGTCTAAAATTTAAAATAAGGTAATAATTCGTATGAACCTTACAAACCTATTGACCTTGTGCAAGCATAGTGTAGGTCTATGTAGAGTTTGAGTTTTCTATGTAGATTTTGTCTAAGTTGGTGAAATTTTGGTCACATTATTCTAGCACTTTGATGAGTGGATGAACTAATAGTCACCTAAGGAAATATATTACCTTGTTTCCTTATCCATTCTAGTGCTTTATCACTAGATGGAACTATTGTAAATATGCCATCAACTTCATGTGGTGTGCATTTTGTAACTTAATCTATGTCTGTAGAAATAAAAGTACCTTATGATTAGGATGAATAAATGTCTCATTAGCTAGAATTTAGTGGAACCATTACTTAATATATTGAATAATGATATATATTTCTTTTCTATACATGAAGTACCATTTCAAACCATGTCACTAAATTCTTTTAAATGATAGGAAACTAGATGTCCATGTTGAATGACTACTGTGTCATGTGCATAGTGAGATGCATCATTTTGGACCCATAAAGGGTGTGCAATGTCATGTATTTTCAAATTAGCATTACATAGAGACACTAATTGAGCCCCTTGAAGGATTTTTGTTGCATAGGTGTCCAAATAAATACTTCCTTGGAACACATGATTTGAATAAGTGACTAGAAAATATATAACAATTCAAGAATAAACTTTTGGTAGAAGTTCGAAAGTATGAGAAATCTTCTCAATTCAATATATTTCCTTGAGTTGACAAATCTAGAATCACCTTAATTTTCTTTAGATATAAATGGATGTGTGCACAATCAATTATGCATTCAAGATTCTACATTTGTATGGCAATGAAGGTACACTTGCTAAAGTTTGCCTACAATTTGTGTTTGAATAGAGTGTCTTAGATGTGTGAGACATGTTCCATGGGCACCTCACAGGACTTGCTAAAGATGACATAATGTCATCCAAATATATTATAATTAAAGATTTTGTGAATAGGCATATAATGCTATTCATCAAGTGTATGAATGTTGTTGGCACATTGGTTAGGCTCAAAGGAATAACTAGATCCATTTGTAGAGTCCCTCAATGATTTTGAAAATTTTCTTCCACATGTCTTAAGGATGAATTGGTATGTGGTGATATAAACTTGAGGTCAATCTTAGTAAAGTATTGTACATTATGGAATTGGTCCAAGAGGTCATCAATGTGTGGCAAATGATACTTAATTTTCACCATGACCTTGTTGAGTGCATGCTAGTTAATGTAGATCTACCATGTTTCATCTTTCTTTGGATCAAGAACTAATAGGATTCCATGGGGAGAAGAATTGGGTATAATCTTGACCTAATTAATTAACTCCTAAATTTGGTGCCAAACTCCATCATTCTCCTAAACAAATCTATAATATAGAGCATTATTCAAAAGAGGGGATATAGGAACCATATCAATCCTATGTTGTACTAGACCCAATGTGTGGGAATTTATTTTCAATCCTTAAATGCATCCTTATATTTCTGCAATACCTTGTAAAATATGTGTTTGCTTCCTTGTGTAGGTGCCTCTAGGGAAACAACATTACAAGCACAAGCTTCTATGTGTGTGAAATGATTTTGTGATATTTCTTTGTAGGAATAAAGGTGACATTTTCCTTTAGTGAACAATCATAGAGGTTGAAGTAGAAATTACTAACTTGAGCTATCCCCTAGTGCAACTTCATTTGATAGTCACCATCTTTGTCATATACTAGCCTCACAAGTAGAATGTTGTAGATTTTTAGTGGCACAACATAAAAAGTGATTGTGTCCTATGTGAGTTTAACTACATAATTGGAAGTACATTAATATTCTACCTCAATGTCTACCTTACAATACACATCCCAAAGAGTATAGTCTTAGGTTCATTTAAGTCAAAAGACCTAGGTTCTTGATTGCACCTTATGTGATGATATTTTGGCTAGCAAATTATCAATGATGAAAAGAACCAATTTTCTACTAACCCATCACTTCATGTGGAGGAGACACTTGAATTCCTTTGAAATGTCAATTGTCATGGATAATTATTGCACTAAGACATAATTATGCCTTCTAACTAGACTTTTTGACTTGTATGGAATTTGATGTCACTTGCACAACTAGACTATTGTTATGCATGATATTCAACATCATTGTGGGAGCTTGTGTGATGGTGATGGAACCATCTATCATCTTTATTTCTTATTCTTTCCATTGTTGTTACTTAGCATGACAATGTGGATGATTTGGCATTTGGTGTATATAATTTTGAATTATGTTGTTGCTTCTATGTAGGGTAATTCTACTTGTGTGTATCTAGGGATTTGGAATTTAATCCTATGCTAGCTTGTTATTGTGTGGGGAAATATTTCATGTAGCTTGATTTTAATTTCAATTTTGGATGCTTTATATAATGCTTGCTCCAATCTCTCTAAAGTCAAGAACTCCATTTTTGCATAAGGTAAGGTGATAGATCACATATGTATTTGAGCACTTTATGTTTCTCTAGTGTGTTTTCATGTAGGTGCAACAAGTAAGTATGAAACACATTGGTGTAATCTTTAATTGATCACTCCATATGCTAACACAACTATTGGAATTTCATATACTCATCCTCATAGTATCAAAGGGGGTATTCTTCCTCTTGTAAAGAACAAACAAAGAAATTCTAGGTCTTAATTAGATCATGGTCGGACCATTTAATTTGTGTGCTAAGTGTTTACTACTAGTGAAACACTAGAATGGACATTTTTGAAGCCCGAAAATGAAAATTTCTTTATATCAAAAAAATTGTTGAAAGAAAAATATGCCTCCAATTTCTCCACCTAGGTATCCAATGTAGTTGCATCGATTTTATTTTTGAACATTAGCATATCCAAATTTAAATGCACTCTGAAAGGGTTTTAACATTGCATGGGATTTTTTCATTTAGTGTGTTGTGGAATTAGTCAAGTTACCACATGAGTTTGTGGAAATATCCAAAGAGCTCATGGTGTTATGTCTCATGAGCATCATTGATCATCTTCCAAGAATCTAGGGACACTTTTGGAATTCACTTCTTTGTGTCAAGGCCATTATCCTCTTTTTGTGGTGTTCATGCAAAGGCTCAAACGCTCAACCAAGTGGGTAACTTCCTTATGTTGTTTTGTACACATTTCTACTCACATGTGAAGTATACTACTCTAATTCTAATGACCTAGATCCTTGGTTGTCTTAGGGACAATTGAATCTTAGTTTAAGATAATTTTATATATTATACACAAGAAAATGAAAAAGGAATACTAATCCAATACACAATCGAGAGTCAAAGACTTTTAGAAAAAATATGTTCTGCTCCTATTCAAGTAGAAATGAATAGAGTATAATGGATACAATATAGATCTATCAAGGATAGGAATGGGAATCATTGTGATGAGAAAGGGGTGAGAGCATGATGTAGTCGTGGACAAGGGACCCAATGAAGGATTATTGAATCATGTCACTAATGAATAAACACACAATGAAACTCAATGAAATAGTGATAAACAACAACATGATCCTTATTGATTTACAGTCATAAATGTATTATAGTCTACTACAAGGTATTACAACATGAGTCTATATCCTTGAAAGTTATATGGGCATAACTATGTGTGAATTATAATTTTTTTAAATGATATTACAATGCAATGCTTGGAATTAGGCTAAGCTAGGGACTAAAATCTGACTAACTTTAAATGATCATGTGTGATTCTTATATAGTGAGACTTAGCCTTAGGAGTGATCTCTATCAGTTACAAGGAGGTGCAAAGTTTGATGCCAAGTGTAACATATAGTTGGACAAACATGTTGAAGGAACCTTCTAAAATGAATGTGGTGATGATAGTTCAATGGATCTCAATGTAGTTCATATCATAATCTTTCCAAGGTCCAATAAATTTAGAAACATGTTTGTTTATTACTGCATGCTTCAAAAAGGTGCCAAAAGCTCCGAACAATGAAACTAGAGTTTATCTTGTTATTCCCAATAGTAAATCCAAGACTAAAATATGCCTTTGTGGTGACTAGAATTTCCTAGAATTTGGATGAGACATTGTTACCTCCTAGTAGAATATATGTTCCCAACTATAGTGTGAAATCTGCAACTGCAATGGAATGTGGTAGGAACTACAGTGCTTGGATGATGACTAGAATGTTATTGAAAACTTGCAAACAATAAAACAAAGTGAAAGAAAATATTTCTTTGGTCATGAAAGATTTCTCTTACACTCAAGATGCTCCTACAAATCATAAACTTGGGATAATTTGAAAAGTGAGTCCCTCATTTTTTAGTGGCTAGATGATACCAAGTGTTGATGTGGGTTTTGACACACCAACTTACTTGCACACCATGACCCACGCACGGTGGAACGACAAAGGTTCCCCTACTTGGAAGGTGGCTAGTCTCAAAAGTCCTTCATGATTTATTTGTGAGGTTCAAGGAGCTCCAAGGAGTTATTATGATTTATTCAATTGAAATAAGGGTTTACTTAGTGATATTTGTCACTAATTATCCATGCAAACACTCTATTTCATTGCAAACTAAATTGTGATTTAATTTGTTCAACATCTGACAATTGATTTTATCATTAACATTGTTGTGAGATTGATTAATCATTTAAAACAACAGTATGTTTGTTAAAATTAGAATTTAATTAGGTGATATTTGAAAGATTATTCCTTAGAATTTGTTCATTTTTTAAGTAATTAAAATTTGAAATTGGGATAGTGATAAAAAATGTTAAAATTTGCAAAATTTTGTCACTAAAAGTAAAAAAAAATTAGCTTAATTTTCTGCCTTATATGACTGAAGTAAATCATAAAAAGAATTAAATTGATGGGAAAACAATGAAAAAAGCAAGGGTTGAAAGAAAAAGGAAAAGAAAATAAAATAAAAATCCAAACTTGTCCCTAATCCTCTTACACACCATTTGGCAATTGAAAGAATTTGATCCAAACCAATCTTAGCTGAACCCATTGCCGCAATCCCAATGTGAGATGAAGCAATCTCCAAAGAAAACTTGTGAATGTTGGTGATTTTCAACTCTCATTAATATGTTCAGTCAACCATACAAAACACCCTACCATCAGCGGGGCATTGATGGTATGAACATATGTCGATATTCATCAATATTTATTAAATTAACTGAGTGAGATTGGGTGGAGAAAAAAAAAACCATATTAGAGGAAAGAAAAATGAGAAAAATTGGAACAAAATAAAATATTATTTAAATTGAAAGCCTCCCAAACCCAGCAGGTTTTCCATATACAATGTGCAGCAAGCAGATATACATAGGAAATTTGGATGGGGGACAAAAATCCCTTGCCTCCAAAACCATCATAAAATGACAAAAACTCTTTGAAAATGAAGAGTCACAAGGTTGACTTTTCATAGTCAAATCTTCCCCTCCATTCTGCTCAAAGCAAATGGACACTTCACCTTCAAACTGCATTTCTTCACTCTTTTGTCCTTTTGAAACAAATACCACATTTCAATTCAAAACAATTTGCTATTTCAAACTGCGCTCCTATAGAATTGGCCTTCCTCTAATAGCTTTTCCTTCATCTGATAAGCAGAATCCACAAACTGGATTTGACGAATCTAAAAAAAACTCCTTTGATTCGTCAATTTTCCTTCCCCTTTTGTTGTTTTAGCCCAATTCGTTCATCAAGTTCTCCTGTCATATAATAGAACTATCTTCTACAAGATCTTCAAAATATGAAAAGCCATGTATATAAATATCCTTTAGCTAATTCATCTCCTGATGTGTGATAAGTATTAGACCAACTCTGCTGCCATATTTCCCATTTGTGCAACTCACCAGGTCTTTGAGGTGGCTAAAAACCATTTACAACTGTATCATAAATACCATCCTTTCATAAAAAGAATTGCTGATTCACTCATTTGTAGAATACTAGAGTCATTGAACAAAATTTCCTTGGAGCTCCCTTGAGTCATTATGTCAAACAACTCAGGGGCTTGTCGATGCTTATGGGAATTTATGCCAAATAGTTCGCGGACTAGGATTCTGCAATTCTTATCCCTTCTTTGATATTCATGTTGTATGTTCTTATTACGATATAAACCCTTGACTTGCTGTTGCAACAATATATTCTCCTTCCGTAAGTCTCCACCTATTTGTGTTTGCATTAAAAAACCCATCATGAAACTGATTCAAATATTCCCACACTTGACAAAACTAATCTGTGAGTTTTAATATCAGGGCTCCTCTTCATTTCGCCTACAAATGCACTAAATAGCATATTCCACTTCAGCTCTTACTCAGTAAATGAAAATGAAAGTGGAGGAGAAAAATGTAATATTGCATCCTCTTTGCTTGACAGCTGCTGTATGGTAGGTAATATTTCTCCAATGTGGAGCTCAATTCCCTAGTCCTTTGGCTCTCTGCCACTTGTGATAAAAGGAAGTAATATATGAATCATAGGCGGGCCAAACATGTCTCTGTATGTTAGCAATAACATGTGCCTCGTTTTTTTGCAGTCCAAATCCACAATCCCACCACTTGGATAGTAAGGCGCCTTGGAAATACACTTGACAAGTTCATCTCTATGATGACACTTCCTTCGAAACCAATAATTAAAACCCAAAGCATCTAGGTTTCTCTGAAGATAAAAACCACCGATAATGTCCGATATTATATCCAACACCTTTTCGTCCGGTTTCTATAAGCAATTTGCGTACTTGGTATCTTAGAACCATTTTGTCAAAACTGTTCACATGTCTAGGCATCATTCTAGTTCTACATCATTCATTTTAATGGTCAAACAGTTAATAGCAATTTTAAATATCATTCACCATAAAAGGTCGTAAATATTTGTCCAATTTTTATTGGCCAAAATTAACCTTTGACTTTGAAATAATGATATTTACTTAAACATTATTCACTTTAATGGTCAAACAGTCAATAGCAATTTTATACATCATTCACAACAAAAAGTGGTATATATTTGTCCATTTTTATTGGCCAAAATTTACCTTTGACTGTTGAAGAAGATGATGTTTAATAAGGAAGAGCTTAAACAGCCAGTACGGCAGTTGAAACTGGTCAATTTGTATCGACATTATCCAAAAACATGAGGATCGTCGTTATCAGTTGAACAGGTCACATTTGTCTATCAAAATCAGAAAGAATTGAAAAATTTATAGACAGCTGACACGACAACATGATACCCTGCACACATGATATCCTATTTTTATGCTCCACATGCTAATGAATGACGATACAACTAATGTAACAGCAAATACAAAACACGTAATTCTACAGAAAGTCTTTGCTTGCTATATGCAGGTTTGCTACAAAGGAGATGTTTCCACGTTCTAGCTGGGTACTCCATTCGTCTTTCAATGGTTGTTAAAAGGAAGAGAAACATCGGTGATAGAAATTGACAGTCACTTTCCTTCTTCCCCTACCTGGTCTCTGGAAAACATTTATTCTTTGAGACATTTTGTCAAACAAATGCCCTTCCAATCGTAACCCTTCGCTTCATTTTCTTTCATGTATACACCCTGTGTGGCTTTTCTTCACGACTTTGCTTCTTTCATTCTTTTGATTTCTGTTTGGTACGCTGATTCATTCTTTAGACCGCGGCCTTCTACAACAGCATGCTTGGGCATTGATTGTTACGCACTGTATGTCTTTGAAAATCCTCCATAAAATAATGAAATATAACCCCTGATAAAGCTACAGAGAACATCGACAATCCAGGCATCACAGGCAGAGAGCCATGACCAAAAAGGTAGTCATTTAACCTTAGCCGTTGCCAAAGCCCATTCCAAAGGCATGGAAAACCAATCTTGAAACTCTGAAGCATGTTTTGATTGTAGAGATAAAATCCGCGAACATAAAGAATGTGAATGCATCATAAGATATGTGTGCTCTAATGGCTTCTCATAAATCTCAAATCCTCCCGCCCCTGATGTGCAACAATTCGGGGCTCCTTCCATGCCGTTTTGACCAATGTATTCACAGCCTGGGTGAAGAGAATGGTCACGAGGAATTTGAAACTTACCCTTTACAATTAGGCGTTTAAACTTTCACAACGGCACTTCATTGCTTTTCGGGGTTCGGCCTCTGCATATCGGGGACCAGTCCCGAAATGTAATATGCATTTCCCTTATAAAGCAGCTAACGTTGCCCGAAAGACCGAATCTTTATTTCTTGCATAAAACAAGAGATATTACTAGCACTGGCATAGCGTTTTTTGTTTTTTATTTGTTTTTTAATAGGTGTGTGTAGCCAATTTGTCATAGGTTTATGATAATATACTAAATCATATTAAAAAGACACAGATAAAAAAAGCATTTTTTTAACTTTTTAATGATGATATCAATATTACAATCACCAACAAGTTTATAAAATCTTAAATCAAGATCATCAAATTTATATAATCTTAAATCAACGAAAAAATAAATGAAAGTAAAGGTGCTAGCATAAGAAAAAATAAATGAAATTATAGGTCCGAACGAGTGGCTTTTCAAAAAAAAAGTAAACCATGTCTTACTCTACTATAATTGTTAATGCCATGATAAATGCCATGATAAATTAATTGCGAATTGATGTGACAACAAATAATTTTTTGATAGATCAGATTGAATTGCGCAGTTTTTATTATAATATTTTAACTAACAATTATATGGGTATAGTTGTTATTACTATATTTTAATTAACAAATATATCCACATTTAATTATAATATTTTAATAACAAATATATGTCATAGTTTTTATTATAATATTTTAATTAAAAAGATTTCAATATTCCAATTCAAAGCTTTTTGAACACAACTTGATGTAAATCATTGAGAGAGATTATAATTTATATATATAACAAATTAGCCCAGGATTTTTTTTTCATTTTTATTTCTTGATTTGTCCCATAACTTCTTGGGGGCCTTCTTCACAGTTTCAATATTTCCGAGGTGTCTGAACATCTTATGATTTTTGTATACACATGGGAAGTAATGAACCCGAAGCATTCGTTGGAGGTTGAGGTTACCAAATCTGCAATTGTATCCTTGGCCCGCAATCGGCATAATCTGAATGGATGACACAACTGATGGTAGAACTGTCATAAATATTTAATGACAAATACGTGCGAACCTCACACTATTGTGAATGTGGTCAAATTTGATAGTGGATAGAGGACCGAAAAGCAATGATCTGACCCAGATTATCAAACAAATCCGATTGATTGGACTACCGGAAAAAAAGATGCTCTAGCAATTGATCTCCTACAGAATAGTCTATCGGCTAAAAATAACATAAACATGTTAAATTAAAACCATTTCTTTTCACCTTTCAAAATTAAAAGTTATTTATTAAAATATCTTTGAATTACAAATTGCATTTCAAAAAAAGTTCAGATCAAGATATTAAACAGTAATGACATTCATTTGAAGTTCAATCGAATGATAGACCCAAAACCTATGTTGTGATATTTCGTGGAATTCAAACAATCAGTAATGCAATATTTGCAAAAGAAACAATAAACGACCAAACACAAGAAAGCACCAAAATGTGACATAGCAACCAAGTGCAATGCGATGACAAAGATGTGACCTATGGTGAAAAAAATGTGAGGGGCAAGAAAACTGCAGCAATGTGCGACAAAATTGTGACAGAAGACCAACATTGGCAAAATGCGACAAGGTGACACCACATGCAAACACAAAATTTTGACAACACAAATGAAATAAGCAATAAAATATCAAATTCAATGTGGCGATAAAGTGCAATAAAGTGACAAAGCCATTCTACAAACATAAATGCGACAAGTATAAGGTGACAATATGGATGCTAGAAATGCAATGCAACTCAACAAGACTCTATAAAGAAAAGGGTCCCCAATTTGGTGAAAATAGGGGCATGTTGTGAGGGGTCACAACACCGAAATAGTCTACCTTAGCCTTAGGAATCCAAGATAAGTCTTCAATCAAATTTCCTTTCCATTTCACCAAATATATCTCATATATCTATTTCTAGTGCTTATGTCAATCCTATAGTCCAAAATCTCCTCAATATCTTCCCCTTGTTGTTGTAGTATTTGATTCTTCTATTTGTGCCTTTGTGTTACCATCTCCTAGTTCTCCTCCATCATACTAATATAATTTTGCATCACTAGTGATATGTCTATATTTTTGGTAGCTCCACTTCATATGCATTCCTTGAGCCAAACCTTTTAAAATTTTTAGAAGGGCCAAATTTCTTCGTCTTCATTTTTTTATATACCCCAACCAAAAATCTTTCTTTTCTAAGATATACCATCACTTCATCTTGTATTGCAAACTCTTTATGTCTTCTTTTCTCATTATCCTTCTTATATCTATCATTCATCCTTTGCAAGTGACTTCTTACTTCACTATGTACTTCTTTCATGTGTTTTGCAAATTCTTCTGCTTCTACACTCATCTTTGCTTCATTTTTTAGATTCCACAATTCTGATGTATTCCTTGGACTACTTCCATATGCTATCACAAATGGTTTTTTCCTTATACTCCTATTTACTAAATTGTTATATGCAAACTCTACTTGCACTAGGAACATATCCCAATTTCCTATCTTCTCTCCAACCAAACATCTGAACAAATTGCCTAAACTTCTATTCATAGCTTCTATTTTTCATAACTCTAAGGGTGATATGTGGAACTAAGATTTGAATATATTTTCATCTTATTCCACAATGTCTTCTAAAATTATCCAACAAATTTACTATCTCTATCTGAAATTATACTCCTTGGCAACCCATACAATCTCACTTATCTAAAAAATAGATCAACTATATGTACTACATCATTTGTTTCTTGCATGGAATGAAATGTGTCATCTTAGAAAATCTATCCACAACTAAAAATATAGAATAAACTAAAAATATAGAATAATGAAAATTTAGACTGATATCTTTCCAAGATTATTTTAGAACTAATAATGACTGATAGCTACTTAAAAATTCCTATAAAATTCAACATACTCTCACATTTTGGAAGAAAAAATAATTTTCACTCACTAATATCATTGTCTTATCTACTCCAAAATGCCCTGCTAAACAACTGCTATGCTTTTCCTTCATCAAAATTTCACTCATTAAGATTTTTGGAATGCATAATTGATTACCCTTAAACAATATTCTATTCTAAATCAAGTAATCAAGCTACTTACTCCTATCTATACTTACCAGTTCTTTACATGATTTTCATGCTTTAAAAAAATTAAGACCAGCTTCATACCCCTGGGCACATGCTTCTACTACCTGTTTTTATGTTCCACATGCTAATGAATGACGATACAACTAATGTAACAACAAATACAAAACACGTAATTCTACAGAAAGTATTTGCTTTCTATATGCAGCTTTTCTACAGAGGAGATGTTTTCTAGTTCTAGCTGGGTACTGTTGGTCATGATGTTGATCACTCACAAACATAGAATAAAAGTTACACAACAACCTTTACTCATCTTGAAAGATACGATGAATTTAGAGAAATGATGATCCCAAGTCTCCGTTGATTAGGTCTTAATCTACTGACGTTACTCAGTGGTTGATGTGTGTTGCTGTTTTCCATTCAGGGGCCTTACGTGTTTCTGCAAAGTTCATCATCATTATCCTCAAATATCCTGCTCTGGATGTTTGTTCTGCATAAATCTCTAACAATTCTACCTCTGCACTGTGAATTTAGTCAAATAATGTGCCTACAGGCTGATATTTGCATGATTTCTATCATTATTTATGATTCTTTGCATGATATTTTCAATAATACATGCATTTAACTCAAATATGCTAATGATTTTCAGTTACCTATGGGATTTCAGCATATTTCTCTATTCTGCTTGTTATTTATCATGATTTGCAGTTATGGTGATGAATTTATGAAATTGAAAAAGGAAAAGGGTTAAAGAATAAGATTCCCAAAACTACTGGACTTAGATCACTGATCCACATACAAGCTCCCATACATGCAATGAAAAGAAGGAAACTAGAATCATACTTCACCAGGACATTCCACAAATCCGCATGATCTAGTGCAAATCTTCAAAGGAAAAGTTGATAACAACATGTAATGAAATGAAAGCGCTTCTAGTTGAACACAGCATTCACCAATACATATCCAGAAATCAACAGAAAGATTACGTAAAATTTACAATCAGGATGTAATCTGGAACTTCATATCCATTCAGTATGCTCAAGAACATGTACATTTACAGTGATCTGAAGAAAGAACCTTGACATTTCAACAATTCTATCCTCATTAGTCTCAGTAATCTGATCTCCTAATTGATTCTACAGTAATTAGCCTTAATGCGCCAGATGCGTCTGTGTATTCTAATGTATCTCCCTATATATCTTCCTTTTGACAAGCTCTGGCCTTTATATAGAGCAAATGCCAGAAAACGGTTACAATGATCCAAGGATCAGGATCCTCTCATAACAAACAACGGTCCAGATGAAAAGCACATGCTTCGTCAGTTGGCAAATGTACAGCTGGCACAGAATATTCCAGCATCTTCAACTTGATTCGGTCTCTAGCTGGCGAACAGCATATTTGACAATATCCTCCTTATTTCTGGTTCATGTTGCCTCCATGTGCAACTTTGTAATTATCAGCTTCAGCAGTAGCTCTAACAGCATCATGACTTCAATGCTCAGCTTCAGCAGCATCATCATGACTTCAATGCTCAGCTTCAGCAGCATCATCATGACCTCCTGCAAGTAAACAGACAAACATTAAGTTCATCATCATGTGGATAAACAACAGGAAGTAAAACATTTTATTAAACAAGCCCCCAAAAATGTGCAGCTACCGGCAATCAGGCTCCAAATCAGTGGAAAATTATGCACTAAATGCATAAACATCTTCAAAACACCTGGGTCAACCATCGTTGACTGGGAAATCAGCAATCGGGTCTTCAAATTTCCATCGCTTCATGTTCCATCCCATTTTCTTGTATTTCGGGTTCAAAATATGATCGTGATGATCTCAAAATACACAAGGAAATAACCACCCTTTAACCATCCTTCGAATCCGGCTTTGCATGCTCTGTTTGCATGTTTCGGGTCATCATCATCATATTCGCATCGGTGTGACCACATATGATCAGGGTGACAATATTAGACTTGGCCGATGGCAACAGTTATACCGACGCCAAAAATCATGATGATGATGAACTTTGCTTCTATCCAGCTGTAGGATATCATGAAATATGATGCTCCTCCTTTCTGAATGCTCTGATGAAAAGCACATCAGGATGTTTCGCTTCTGCATATTGGGGAAAGAAAGACATCATCATCATCATCATCATGAAGACAAACAGGAAGATTTGGAAGATGATCCTGCTGCTAAGGAAAGGAATATGATGGTGACGTCATCGTCATATTCGGGCTGTATTAAAATGCAAAAGATGACGTCACCGTCATGTTTCGTTAAAATCAGGGGATAAATGTAATATCGGGTCACCTCTAAGGAAGATGATCAGGATGATGAATGCAGTATGACCCCTTTGCGGCCAAGGTAACCCTCTCAAAAGATCAGGATGATGATGATCATCATCATCATATCCGCACTAGGTGATTAAAAAAAATGATCCTGCTGAACGTCCAGATGACGTCATCAGGATATCCGGGGCCTTCGTTAATCTTAGAACATGACGTCCTCGTCATATTGGCGAACAGAATCATGCCTTGGAAAATATCCTGCCGAAGGAGAAAGGTGATGGTGACGTCATCCTGATATTTGCTTCTTCGCTTATCAGGTCAGGATGATGTCATCAGGATATTTGCAAAAGGTTATATTTCTCGGCAGGAGGATATTACGAAGTGTCGGGTAGACGAACAAGATCATGATGATCTTGACATCATGACTTAGGAATGGAATATCACCCTCCCCCTTTGAAAGATAAGGTGATCATCATGATCACGCAAAAGGAGATCAGGAGGATATTACCAAATGTGATCCTGCCTTGAAAGATCATGATGATGATGATCACCAGGACTTTGACGTGCGCGTGCAAATTATGCAGATGGTGAATTTTCTAAGTAGGGTGATGATGATCATCAGCATGATATTATAATATCGGGTGATGTTAGAATATCATGATGCTCGCGATGTTTCCAAGGTCGCTTGACGGGTAAAACACACTATCACTTAAGATTGACGTTCGGATGTTTCGGGACTGCATGATTTTTATATCGGGTGATAGACCAAGATCATGATGATGACCTTTCGCGATACAAAAGACCGTTCGACGGGAAAAGCTTACTACGACTTAAAGTTGACGTCCGGATATTTTGACCTCAGGATATTATCGGGGGCGTTTCAAATATGATGATGATGATCTTCATACAGCAATTATCAGGTTTATAACATATGACCCTCTTCATGCGAATATCAGGTTTGACCAAAACTTTGACTGTGCATAACTCCCTCATATGGATGAATTTTCAAGTGATGTAAAAGGCAAACCTGCATGGAATTTCAAGCTCTTTCTAACTATGAGGTCATAGAAACAAAATATGAACTTTGACAAACTGACCTCATGATGATGACCTACCTCATCCTGACCTTCATGATGATGATGCACCTGACCTATTTTACCAAACCGCCAGAAAGCAGACAACACAAACCAGAACAAAAGTTGGGTCCCTGTTTTGCCAAGTCAAAATGGGGCGTGTTGTGTAACCACACAACAACTTGCCACCAAAGAAAACAACAAAATTCAAATAATTCAAGTGATATGATCATATTCATCTATAGTATTCTAATTCTTTCTAAGTAAAATCATCATGATCTTTGAATGATAAAGTTTCATCAAGGTAACAGTGCTAACAAAGGATCATGTGTGTGCATATGATTAATTATCCTCATCTTGAAAGTAAGTTGAAAACATAAGTAACTGGTGTTAAACTACATAGTTGGAGATCATCCCTCATAGCCAACCTGGATAGAGCCTTGCTGCCAGTAGGCGTCCATAGCCCTGGCAAGGTTATCTATACAATCTCCCTAAGTAGAGCCCCACTGCCAGCAGGCATCTATAGCCCCGGTAGAGTTACTTAGATGGCCTAAGTTTATTGTTTATATATTTTCTATTTATATACTTATATTTGATATAATCATGTCAGCTCATTTATACAAGGGGTAGTCACTTGCAGCTTTAGGTTGGAGATTGTATTGGTAGCAAGGGAGTCCCTTTAGATTTTTCACTTAACACCTATACTCATATCTTCAACAAGCCCAAGGCTGTTAGGTGTTTCATTGTGTTTGATTCACTTTGGACAAGAAAAGGCACCTGATGAAAAGATATTATAAAACCTGATCATGAGTATTTATCAGAATGAATTACAATCTATATCTAAATCTGATCTCATCACTTGAATCCTAACAATTTAGTTATTTTCTTAGGTGATGAAGTGCATCATCTTGACTTACCAAAACAAAACTCAACCAAAACAACATAGAACAGAAGAAACACTATACAAACAACTAACCTACAAAATTATATACAAACCACTACTAGGCAAACAAAAACCAGAAAAAGACCTAAGGACACCTATATTTGCATACTTCTTTTGATTGTGCAGGAGCATCAGGGTATTAGTTATGGTTCTCAACCTAGCAAATTTATCTTTATATTCTGAAGAATATTCTGATATTCTGAATTCACTGTATTCAACAGAACAACTCTTGATGATCAGCAACTGAGGAAGCTCATCATGTTCATGATTAATCCATATGCATGTCTTATCTTCTGAATTTCCATAATTAAAATAGTATTCAACATCATTTACTGTGGAAAGGAGAAATACAACCTGGTGTATTTCTGGCTTTGCTGGACATGCTTCTTCATTGGCAGTTGGTCTTCCATTTGTCATTATATTTTCACTGCTTGGCTCAGTGCCTAGTCCCTCTTCAAATTGAAGGATGTATGACCTTTGATGTATTAATTCTTCATCTTTATCCCGCCTTATCCCTTCATTCTGGATGTTCAGTTTATCCTCCAGTTCAGGAAACTTCTCAATATTTTCTTCAATTTCCTGCACATCAGCATCTAAATAAGTATCTTTATTATCACAACCTGATATACAGAAATTTATCATTTCTAAATCATTTGACCGTAAAGGAGAAACAACTTTCACTTGATGAGGACACTCCCCTGTTTCATTTTCAAAATATTTCTGGAGTGACATCCGATTATGCACAACAACTCCAAAGTCTTCTACATCTTCATCTTTCAGGAATTGTTCATTAAATAATTCACATTTTCTATCTATTAGAGGATCTGGTTCCTTTAACCTGCAACATTCTTGCATTTGATCATTTAATTCAAAGAAGTCAGGTAATAAATCAGCATTTATTTTCTTCTCTATGACTCCCTGGGTTACCATCATAGGAACTTCATCATCAGGAGTGCATTTAAATTGCTCTACTATCTGTTTACACTTCTCTTTACCATAGAATGACTCTAGGAAAGATGTTTCATCTTCTTTATCAAAAGTATTAGGATCAGAATCAAAAATATCATCCTGATGAGTGATTTCTTCTCTAAAATTTTCACAAGATTCATACTTGCATACTGACTGGTCCTTACTTGTATTAGGAAGTAGAGAACTCCTATCAATCTCACCATAAAATGAATCCAGGAAAGATGTTTCCTCTTCATTACCTTCTGGAACTGATTCAGCTATTGTATTTTCTAGAATCTTTTTCAACATGACCAAGCAAGGGTAGCAATCTCTCTCTGAATGCTCTTCATCATGTAATCTGCACCAGCTTTCAATCAAGACATCATCAATGGGCAAACCTAATATTTGACTACACTGTATATTTCTAGACAAGTATAATTCAAAATCTTCAGAATGATCTACTTCAGTGTCTGGACAATTAATAACTTCTGGTGCTGCATCTGCTTGTTGCTCCAGAATTTCTTCATTTTCTTGGCAGACTTCTTCATTTTCTTGGCAAATTTCAACCCTGAACACATCCAGAAAGAATATTAGTCCTTTCAAATATAAATCCAACGTTGTAAGGAAAGTTAAGCAATTTATTTCACTGTGTTCTGCAGTCTGGTGTATCCTGCAACAGGTACATAAACCAAAGTTAGACAAACTGTGAGGGTAAAGCTGCCTATTTAAAGTTTCCTGAAATAAAGGAATGTTAATTTGGCAATTATTTTCATATACATCCATCAAAATGAGACTCTATTCTTCAATTTTTTAGTATTTTGCAATTTTAACGAGATTTATCATATCTCAGACTAAAACTTGAAAGTCCAGAAAATCAAACAAATATTTGATGCTTTGGGCTAGATCTTTGCAAAGGTGCAACCAAAACATCTCAGGTAAGAGATATTTGCAGACATTTAACTGAAATGCTGAAATATTTATGCAATATTTGCAGAAATCAAAAATTCTTTGTTCAGGAACAGGATCTATTTGCTGAGAAACAGCTCATGCCCTGCTTCTAGCACCAATTTATGTTGCGTTAGAAGCGAGGGGCCTGTATAAAATGAATGATAACTGAAGCAGTGGTGTCTTTTCCAGTTCGGCCCTCCTTCTGTTGATGATGCTGAGAAACAGCTCAGCGGCCTTCCTTCTAGCACCAATTTATGTTGCGTTAGAAGCGAGGGGCCTGTAGATACGTTAGCAAGATTTAAAGCGAGCTGCTAAACAGAAGCAGGGGATATCACGTCAACTGAAAAGAATTTATTATTCGGCCCTCCTTCTATGTTGAAATCTGGAAATGCTCTGTCCAGCCCTCCTCCTAGCGCCAATTTATGTTGGTCATGATGTTGATCACTCACAAACATAGAATAAAAGTTACACAACAACCTTTACTCATCTTGAAAGATACGATGAATTCAAAGAATTCATGATCCCAAGTCTCCGTTGATTAGGTCTTAATCTACTGACGTTACTCAGTGGTTGATGTGTGTTGCTGTTTTCCATTCAGGGGCCTTACGTGTTTCTGCAAAGTTCATCATCATTATCCTCAAATATCCTGCTCTGGATGTTTGTTCTGCATAAATCTCTAACAATTCTACCTCTGCACTATGAATTTAGTCAAATAATGTGCCTACAGGCTGATATTTGCATGATATTTTCAATAATACATGCATTTAACTCAAATATGCTAATGATTTTCAGTTACCTACGGGATTTCAGCATATTTCTTTGTTCTGCTTGTTATTTATCATGATTTGCAGTTATGGTGATGAATTTATGAAATTGAAAAAGGAAAAGGGTTAAAGAATAAGATTCCCAAAACTACTGGACTTAGATCACTGATCCACATACAAGCTCCCATACATGCAATGAAAAGAAGGAAACTAGAATCATACTTCACCAGGACATTCCACAAATCCGCATGATCTAGTGCAAATCTTCAAAGGAAAAGTTGATAACAACATGTAATGAAATGAAAGCGCTTCCAGTTGAACATAGCATTCACCAATACATATCCAGAAATCAACAGAAAGATTACGTAAAATTTACAATCAGGATGTAATCTGGAACTTCATATCCATTCAGTATGCTCAAGAACAGGTACATTTACAGTGATCTGAAGAAAGAACCTTGACATTTCAACAATTCTATCCTCATTAGTCTCAGTAATTCGATCTCCTAATTGATTCTACAGTAATTAGCCTTAATGCGCCAGATGCGTCCGTGTATTCTAATGTATCTCCCTATATATCTTCCTTTTGACAAGCTCTGGCCTTTATATAGAGCAAATGCCAGAAAACGGTTACAACGATCCAAGGATCAGGATCCTCTCATAACAAACAACGGTCCAGATGAAAAGCACATGCTTCGTCAGTTGGCAAATGTACAGCTGGCACAGAATATTCCAGCATCTTCAACTTGATTCGGTCTCTAGCTGGCGAACAACATATTTGACAATATCCTCCTTATTTCTGGTTCATGTTGCCTCCATGTGCAACTTTGTAATTATCAGCTCCAGCAGCAGCTCTAACAGCATCATGACTTCAATGCTCAGCTTCAGCAGCATCATCATGACCTCCTGCAAGTAAACAGACAAACATTAAGTTCATCATCATGTGGATAAACAACAGGAAGTAAAACGTTTTATTAAACAAGCCCCCAAAAATGTGCAGCTACCGGCAATCAGGCTCCAAATCAGTGGAAAATTATGCACTAAATGCATAAACATCTTCAAAACACCCGGGTCAACCATCGTTGACTGGGAAATCAGCAATCGGGTCTTCAAATTTCCATCGCTTCATGTTCCATCCCATTTTCTTGTATATCGGGTTCAAAATATGATCATGATGATCTCAAAATACACAAGGAAATAACCGCCCTTTAACCATCCTTCAAATCTGGCTTTGCATGCTCTATTTGCATGTTTCGGGTCATCATCATCATATTCGCATCGGTGTGACCACATATGATCAGGGTGACAATATTAGACTTGGTCGATGGCAACAGTTATACCGACGCCAAAAATCATGATGATGATGAACTTTGCTTCTATCCAGCTGCAGGATATCATGAAATATGATGCTCCTCCTTTCCGAATGCTCTGATGAAAAGCACATCAGGATGTTTCGCTTCTGCATATTGGGGAAAGAAAGACATCATCATCATCATCATGATGAAGACAAATAGCAGGATTTGGAAGATGATCCTGCTGCTGAGGAAAGGAATATGATGGTGACGTCATCGTCATATTCGGGCTGTATTAAAATGCAAAAGATGACGTCACCGTCATGTTTCATTAAAATCAGGGGATAAATGTAATATCGGGTCACCTCTAAGGAAGATGATCAGGATGATGAATGCAGTATGACCCCTTTGCGGCCAAGGTAACCCTCTCAAAAGATCAGGATGATGATGATGATTATCGTCATATCCGCACTAGGTGATTAAAAAAAATGATCCTGCTGAACATCCAGATGACGTCATCAGGATATCCGGGGCCTTCGTTAATCTTAGAACGTGACGTCCTCGTCATATTGGCGAATAGGATCATGCCTTGGAAAATATCCTGCCGAAGGAGAAAGGTGATGGTGACGTCATCCTGATATTTGCTTCTTCGCTTATCAGGTCGGGATGACGTCATCAGGATATTTGGAAAAGTTTATATTTCTCGGCAGGAGGATATTACGAAGTGTCGGGTAGACGAACAAGATCATGATGATCTTGACATCATGACTTAGGAATGGAATATCACCCTCCCCCTTTGAAAGATAAGGTGATCATCATGATCACGCAAAAGGAGATCAGGAGGATATTACCAAATGTGATCCTGCCTTGAAAGATCATGATGATGATGATCACCAGGACTTTGACGTGCGCGTGCAAATTATGCAGATGGTGAATTTTCTAAGTAGGGTGATGATGATCATCAGCATGATATTATAATATCGGATGATGTTAGAATATCATGATGCTCGCGATGTTTCCAAGGTCGCTTGATTGGTAAAACACACTATCACTTAAGATTGACGTCCGGATGTTTCGGGACTGCATGATTTTTATATCGGGTGATAGACCAAGATCATGATGATGACCTTTCGCGATACAAAAGACCGTTCGACAGGAAAAGCTTACTACGACTTAAAGTTGACATCCGGATATTTCGACCCCAGGATATTATCGGGGGCGTTTCAAATATGATGATGATGATCTTCATACAGCAATTATCAGGTTTATAACATATGACCCTCTTCATGCGAATATCAGGTTTGACCAAAACTTTGACTGTGCATAACTCCCTCATATGGATGAATTTTCAAGTGATGTAAAAGGCAAACCTGCATGGAATTTCAAGCTCTTTCTAACTATGAGGTCATAGAAACAAAATATGAACTTTGACAAACTGACCTCATGATGATGACCTACCTCATCCTGACCTTCATGATGATGATGCACCTGACCTATTTTACCAAACCGCCAGAAAGCAGACAACACAAACCAGAACAAAAGTTGGGTCCCTGTTTTGCCAAGTCAAAATGGGGCGTGTTGTGTAACCACACAACAGGTACTCCATTCGTCTTTTAATGGTTGTCAAAAGGAAGAGAAACATCGGTGATGCAGTTGACAGTCAACCCAACCGCCACTTTCCTTTTCCCTTACGCGGCCTTTGGAAAACATTTATTCTTTGAGATTTTGTCAAACAAATGCCCTTCCAATCGTGACCCTTCGCTTCATTTTCTATTTGTTGAAATGTGAAGTCATTTTTATTTATTCCAGCAGTGATGAGCAGTTGACAATAGAGGGTTGTTGGACAGGGGGTTATGTGTAGTCCCCTGCCACTCTATTAATGACCTCGCCATAATTTTTTTTTTGTTATGTGCTACATGTACACCATGCAAAATTGCATGCAGAAGTGCCACTCGCACTTTTATGCATGAAAATCTACCTTTAGATTTGATTTGTATTTTGCATGTGCTTTTTCATGATTATTTAAGTTAGTGGAGCTTGAACGTCAAGGTATGAGAAAAAGTTTTTGTAACTGCGAATTTTCTTCTGAGAATAAAGTTGAGAGATCTTTGCCCGTAGTTTTTTCATGGTACATTACCAGGTTTTTTAGGAAATCTGTGTTGTCTGTTTTGTACTTTTTATTACTAATTGACTGTTATTTCAATTCTACACTGCTTATTTTTCTAACAGAGATAACATGTAAATTTTTACCAGAATGCCTCAAAAGAAAAAAAAAAGTGTGGGATCGACCCATAATTCTTTGTGACTTACTCAATGCAATATTACATTCACTTAATCATCAAAGTGATGATACTTTACTATTAACTCATACCTGTACTTGCTAATGATAGTTCTTTTATACTCTAGTTTAGCTACCCTGTCGTCTCTCTAGTGCTACTGGTCGGTCTTCTTCTTTTTCAATAATGCGATTCAGAAGGAGCAAAAATTGTTTTTATTTTAACCAACTAGACATGCCATGCATTTCTCCTACTTATATGCCTTAACCTCTTACCTTTATCCTAATTTATACGCAAGCCATAACTTAGAAACTTATTAATGTTATCTTTTTCTAACTAATTAGGTTCCCTTAAACATGACTAATTCCAAGAAATAATTACACCTGTATCTCTTTGGAGAAATCCGAAATAGTTAATAATAATAATAATAACTATTAAGTCTACTTAAAATAAAAGTTTTATAAGCATAAAGAAATTAAAAAAAAAAAATTCTTTTTAATAACTATTAATAGTAATTATTCTTTATAAACATTTATAAGTAAAATAAAAATCACTTATATATGGAGATCCTTGAGTGATAGGGGTGATTCATAGAGGAAGTTTTGTATGGGTTGTTGCCAGAGTGGAGAATGATCTAGGAGGTGTGAAAATGGTTTTTACATCCCTAAACCTACCATAGCACCTCTGTAGGGTGGGTCACCCCTTTCACTAGGTTATCACACCCTTGGAGATCTTGATTTAATTATAGGGTCACCTAGGCAAATCTTACAACTTGACAAGGAGTGACCTAGAAAGGAAGAAAACAATAGTAAAATCAAAGTTACATATGGAATTAGGAGGTTAAATATATTATTCTAAAGGGTCTAAGTGATGAAAATACCCCTACGAAACATGAATTTCCCCTCTTGTGAAGTAGATTGGTGTGGTTATCAAGGCTAGAGAGCGACAACTTGTCAAACTTTGGTTGGAAGACAAGCTAGAAGGTGTACAAGATTGTAGAAGGTTAGTCCAAAGGTTAGGAAAGCAAAAATAAAATGAAAAATGAACCAAGACACATCACCAAGAGAAACACTGCATAACACACACACATCACCAAGAGGAAGATTTCTTATATATTCATGCTTACATGTATGTGATTAGGACTATAGCTCATGCTCGGGTCGCCATATAGGCTTGTGCATCTTTTTCATACTTACAGACATAGCTACTTCGAACTACTCCTACATCTCTTTTGCATGCATCTTGGTGGACATTGACCTTTCAAAGGCTCTCCCTAGGGAGGTTATCTTACAGTTGGATGATTGACCTTGGACTTAGTCTATTGACTATGAGGGTATCCCCTTTTGCTACAAATGTTGATTTTCCACTAGGCATTTGGCTTCAGATAGTCCTTCTGCTATCTAGAAGTTGACCTCTTCTACTTGGTGGACGAAGGCCCTCTCCCAGCATCTTATTGTGTATCCTAAGAGCTCTAATTTTGAATAAGAGGACTTGCCTCTTTCTAGGCCCCTCACGATGGTCCTAACTCATGTGGTGGTCCCTTCAAGGCCTAGTGAGGCTCCTATGGCTCCTTTTGGTCCTAGTAGAGTGTCTTGTCTAGTTCTAGATGTCATTACTCTATTGTCTGATTCCATTGCTCCTGATTTTCCCTTAGATTCAGTGCACCACCTAACTATTCTTGCTACAATTTCTTGATGGTCAACATCTCTAGTTTGGTGTTCTTTCCTCCATGTGGTGCCCCAGGTGTCATTTGTGGTGGATTTTTCTCCCCTTTCTCCTTAGTCTAAGGACCTAGGGAACTGTGATTTCTAGACTATTGTTCAAAGGTGGAAGAAACATCTTCCCAAGACCATCTCTGAGTCACACACTTGAGCTAGGGTAGGGTCTGACATTGTTTAGGCTAGATCCTTTGGTGGTGTACTTTGGAGCTTGCCTACAATTGTACTATTTCTATTTCCTTTGGTTTTTCCACTCCTCATGGAATGTGTTTTGGGCACCTTGGGTAGTTCTATTCTAAAAGGGTTTGGGCCCTTTCAAAAATCCATTTTTTACCAATATAAAAAAACATAGGTTTATTACAAAAATATAATGATATATATTTTGGACACTAGGAAAATAACAAATGATGCTAAAAGGTACAAAAAAATGACTCTTTGTATGGATATCCTTATTTAAAATAAAAACAAATATTTACATTTTGGTATATACATAAAATATAATGCATTATAGGAAATTATATGTTTAAATTATAATTACTCTCAATTAACAATTTAATAATATAAAATATTCAATAAAAATTTAAAAAAACCCTTAAATATCACTAAAAGGATCTATGTTTGAGAAAAAAAAATATTGTTTTTAATATTTGTAGCTCAATAAAGATAGTATAATTATAATAATCACTTTATTAAAAATCAACCAAATATAATAGAAATTATTTTTTATTTTCTATTTTAAAATAAAAAAGAGAATTTACATATAAAATGCTAAAAACCATTCATTTATATTATCTTAAAATTGTTGACTATTTTGTTATAATAATTGATAAACTAGGATAAATTTTAATTGTTTTTAAAGAGCAAAAAAGAGACATACTATTATATTCAAACTAAAAAGAAGCAAAAATAAATATTAAAATAAAATATTTACAACACAACCAAAAGTAAATATAAATTAAAAGAATTAATACATTAAATAATGGTATCATGGTTATGTGAAAAGAAAGATTGTTTTAAGTGATAAAAGGTATGAAATTTTTAAGATCCAAGGTCTAATAAAACTTTTTCATTAATGATGTGGTGGTTGAAACAAGAGATTTGTTAACTTAATAATTATATAAATTTTATAATATATTATATTTTACATCCATTGAAACTAAAATTTTAAAATCTATTTTTATAATAGATATTAGAATTGTCTACATTCATTGAATCTTGTAGATTTATAGAGGTTGTGTTAAAATTTTTATTGCTAGTGGTGGGACAATGTAAGTCTGTAACACATAGATCAGTTGGCCAAAGGTACTACACTTTGGGTCCATTAAGGTGCCATGCAATTCTACCCTACAAATAAATTTCTTGACTAGATTCAATGTATCTGTCAACTATAATTCTGTAGGATAGTTTTCTTGACTAGATTCAACGTATCTAGCCGATTATGATTCTTAGGATAGTTTTAGCCTATGAGATCAGGAAAAATTTCTGGATGTAGTCAAGTACAATTTATCCCATCTCCAGCAAATAAAAACTACTGTCAATGAAACTGAATTCAGACAGTCTAGATGCAATGAATCTATAACTAAATAATTGTAGTAAACCGTCAACGAATAATTAGGCCATGAACAAACTATTTATCCCTAAACAGAAGTAAACTGGTATCCCCCATTTGAGCTTGCAAGACTCAGTATTACATCTACCGACGTAGAGACAATTTTTTGGAAATGCAAAAATATTTAAAGAATAAGCATGTCGAAATTGAGCTCAATTGTAAAGAGACAGGTAAGTTATACTGGTAATGATGACTAAAGTGGACAGATGTAATGGAGATAAGTATTGCTAAATTAAAACCGGCATCGAGTCGCGGCGTGCAAAAAGTGGGCGTGAATAAAATCAGCATCTTGCGAACTCACCGCAATAAAATGACAGAAGAAAGGTCTAGTTTTGTCGTTTCTTTAATAGCTGACGGTCACCTGCAAGAGAAATTATGAGAAATGTGATAGGTTGCAAGGAATTTGTGATCAAATTTGAAGAATGTAGAGCCCATTTGGCCGTATGATCTTTCGTTGTAAATTATTGCTGATTCGATTCTCTATCTATATATATTGCCTCTATAGAAGGATTATTCCCAAGCCTTTTGGTTTTATGGTCTGAGTTCAAGAAAGAAAAAAGGATCCAATGATGGAATATCATTGTGCTTCTGGAAGGCAATGTGTGGGATGGGTGAAGATATATCTGAGGGACTGTGTGTGTGGGGCGAGAGATTATGTGTCTGTTGTTTTTGGGCTCGTCAGTTTGTTCAGCTGGGCAGTTGCAGAAGTGCCTCAGATTATTACCAACTTTAAGAATGGATCCACAGAAGGGGTCTCCCTTGGCTTTCTCATGACATGGGTTGTAGGGTAAGCAATCAGTTAATCCCTCACAATCAAGCTTCCACAGTTTTTTAGTTCTTCGAAGTTTCATTTCAGCAGTGTTTTCAGATCTTAGTGGTTTAGGATCATTGGTTTCTGTGCTTCTAGTAGATAAGATTAGTTATCTTCTGACTGTGTTTTCTATATATAGCATTCTGAATATGCTTTTCAATTTACAATGTTTCAGGGATTTTTTCAATCTTATTGGGTGTTGGCTGGAGCCAGCAACTGTGAGTATTTCCTGGCTCTGCACTTAAAAAGACTAAGATTATTTTCAATGTTATTAAATTATAGATTAAAAAAAAGAGTTTTACTCTTACTAAACAGTATATCTTTGTAGAGTTTCAGTTCTATTGCTAGATGAACTTGATTTGCTATCTTTCTGATCATAATAGCTTTTATATTTCTAATAAGTCACCTGTTCCTAGACATTGGCGAGGCCCACGTAAAAGGTTGAAGCATTTGGAATGATTTTTCAGTCACATTAGACTAAATGAGACTAGACCACCTCAGTTTGAATTAAGAAATGGAGTTCATAATTCTCTGAATTGTGAAAATTAAAGTTTTAAAGAGAAGAAAATTTACAATATTAATATAGTTTCTGAATTTGGAATGGTTGTTAAATGGAGTGGCTTAAACTAAACGCCCACTGTAAACAGCCGGTGTTGTTTCGATCCTATCCAACATGGACCTGTTAAGTCTACTTTGATCGATCTGTTCAATCACGTTGTAAATTCATACAGTCCACGGTGATACCTAAACTAAATGTTTCGTCAATAAGATGTAGCTATTTAAGACCTGGGCTTCGTTTTGTACCCTCTCACTCTGTTTAATTTTATGGAGTTTGAAAATAGGAATTAGGGATTTTCCTCTAAAACTTTGCCTATATTTGAATTTCTTATTTGTGACTACCATTTTTCACCTGATGTATGACTAACGACGTCACGTCTACGATTGTGCAGCTACCTACACAGTTATACACGGCACTGGTGAGGACTCTTTTCGACTTTTTTTTCATGAAGTCATAGCATTGTTTGAAAATCAAGTTCCACTCTTTTCCATACATTCGAATTCCTTTTTAAATATGTTGTTACTCTCTCAATTGCTGCAGCTGTATACAATTACGACTATACTTCTAGTTTGCCAAATCATATATTATGATCACATCTGCAAGTGGTGGAAAGTAAGGAAAGCGAGAGCTCAATCTAAGGTTGTGATTTCCATATATTTAATCCGCTTCACAAATTTTGTGGTTTCTTGATAACGTCAATAATACTAGACCTTTGTCTAAAACATGGTGTGAGTTTTTATATTTGTTAATTTATATCAGATTCAACCAAAGGAAGTCCTTAGATCTGAGCAATATGACAATAAGAAGACAGAGCCTCTGAATGTGCCGGAGACAATGAACTATTGGTCTGAATCTGCCGTGACAACGAATGCAAACCCTAATAAATCCTTTAGTGGGACACCTGTATCGAGTTTACCTATACCTACAGTTTCTTCTCGGGAGAGGCCTAACACAGTGAGGGATCTATATTACACGTAATACATTCGTATTTCCTTCTTTATATCTCCTTTTAAGTCAATAGTTGCTTGTTTTAGATATGATAATCAATTGTTATTAGTTGCCATTTTTTTCTTCAGGTCTGCAAGATCTCTAGCAAGCAGTCACACTCCTACTCCTGGTTCTTATGTTTTACACTCTCGCGAGTCTTATAGAAGTGGTCCAAGCCATATCTTTAACCAGTCGTCACTAGACGAGGAAGAAGTGCTCACGAATCTTATATCTCCAAGTCCTAAGCATTCCAAGACCATACTTCGCTCTGTAAGTTTTCTTATACATAAATTGCAGCCCGTATAATTGAATCCACACTAATTAAAGGTAAGAGTTTAAACAGCTGGTACATTGTAAAATGTATCAGCAATCGAAATCTTGCCCACAAACATACTGGTCAAAATCCTGTCACAAACATACAGATCGAAATCCCAGGTCAAAAACTGTCTTACCAACTTACCATCATAATTGATATTTTCTTTCCATGCCATTGTTCAGGTAGCTTCAACAATATTTTTCATTGGCGGGATGGACTATTTGAAATCGCCTACTTTAAACAGCATTACTTCAGTTCCTTACTCTTCTCAATCCCAAAGGAGATCTGTTGTTATAATAACAGGAAGGAAACTTTTGCAGGTAACTACAGAGCACATTCTTTGTGGGTGTTTCTGAATATCTGATGATTTGCAATCATCTCATGTTGTTTAATAATGATTGTTATGCAAATATAGGGAATGGGTGGCAGTGCACTCAGGAGCTCAATGTTCCAAGAAGATGCATCAAGCCATTTAGGAATTTGGTTAGGGTGGCTTATGGCTGCAATCTATATGGGAGGACGGCTTCCACAAATCAGTTTAAATGTGAGTTATTATCAATTGCATTCAATCCTTCTAAGGTCTAAGTCTATAAATTGTTATAATGTGTTTGTGTTTCACCAGTAAAAACATAGTATGTAGATATGTCTACAAGTTTGAATGTCTAGAGCCTTAAAATTCTAAAATCCTTTTAAATTGTGTGTTGGTGGTGGAGATAGTTTATCGCACACAAGACACAAATATTAAACACAGACAAAATTACCTAAACATTCAGCATTTGCATTCAACAATCCATTGTTTGGCGATCAAAGCAATTTCAGTTGTTTGATAAGAGAGGTCTTCTCAAATCATTACTAATATCCAACATTTAATATTTTTACTATGGAAGCTTCCAATCCTTGACCTAACTCCTCTGGAAACTTACTAAACTTTATCTATTCTTTCTAGAAACTTAATACAACAAGATTCTTAATAGTTTCTTCTAAACATTTGTAATTACAACTTTTACTTTTTTAATTAATTAACAAAATACAATAATTAATGATGTTTAAAGGAGAAATTAATCACCAACCAATTGCAGTGTGTCTCAGCTTCTAATACACAAGCTAACAATGTAATTTTTTATAAAACTTGCTTGCAGATTAATAGAGGGACCGTTGAGGTATGCCCGCCCATCTATCTCATTCATTCTTGACTTTTATTCTGTACTTGTGTTGCTTTTGAATTGATATTATTCAACCTTCTAAGGTGGTTATTATATCAGGGCCTGAATCCATTAATGTTCTTGTTTGCTCTAATAGGGAATGCAGCCTATGTGGGAAGGTACATAGTTATATTCACTTATGTTTTTACTCTTTGTTTTCAATAGTTATTATGATGGCTTAGGGCTGTAAATGTAACGTATGTTTCATTTGGATTTTGTTATGTTCAGTATTATTGTAAGGACTCTGGAGTGGGAAAAGTTAAAGCCAAATATGCCATGGCTCGTGGACGCTGGAGTATGTGTACTATTGGACTTCTTTGTATCCTTACCATAGATAATGCTTCCTTCGTCGTTTCATTTAACATAAGGTTTAGTTTATTTATTTTTTATTTTTTATATTTTTTTGAATTATTGTTTATGCTGAATTCAATTACGTAACTTAGGTTTGCTAATTTATGAATCCAAGCTTTATTATTAACAACTTTGCCTGAACAAGGTTGTAAATGTATGTGAACGAAGAAATTTGATCCTTAACCAGCATTTGTAGATTCTCGCCCAGTTTGTTTATTATAAGGTAAGAAATACAAATGAAGATGAAAATGGAGATTATGAAGCTGTTAAGATGTAGCACCTTAATATGAGCAAGTGCACTATTTCGATTCTGTTTGACGGCCATAAAGGTGCATGGATTGAAACTGTAACCTTTTAAGAGACAAACACCATCCCCATTCCATGGCGATCTCCATTAGAGGCCAACTTTAATTAGAAATAGTTTACATTTCGAACATATGTTATTTTTTCCAGATGGTTGGCATGAGCTACCTATCTAGATAGATGGTTAGACCCAGCTGTGAACTTATCTCCTCCGCTTTTAAAGCTCATCTGTTAGCCAATTCTGAGGTGGAAGACACATCTGGAATATTTGTACATTGATAGTTCTAGAGTTATTACTGAAGACTTTGCAGTTCAAAAGAAAATGAAGTGGTGATTCTGGATGCGTTATGCCTATCTTTAAGTTTCCAAGAGCAATTTCAAATTTTATATTATGTACATAATTTTAAAATTTAAGATTGTAATTCTTAGAGTTAACAATATTAAAATGTTCAAGCTTGCAATTTTAAATTAAGTGTTTATTTGTAAAATATATTTTCAATAATTCAAATAACAATTTAATTGTTACAATAAATGATTTTATCAAATCATTGATGCTTGAATTGTGTGATTTTTAAATTGATGATTAGAGTTTCATAATTTTTTAAAGTTAAATGAAATTATAAAAAAATATCTTTCATTTTGAAAAGGACAAGAAAAAGGGGTTTTGCTACGGTTCCTTGTCCTTGTTACCCTTGTTTTAAAGTGCTATCTAGAGAAAGAAATCTCCATATTTACTCTTACTCTTAACTTTTTTAGTTTCTCTCATCTTCTTGTAATTATTCTTTCCTTTTAAATGGATGCTAGTCAGAGTAACCTAGCATTTGATGTTGGGGTTGTTAACTTGGAAGGACAAGAAAATGGCTCTAAAATGCCCTTGCAAGTTGTAATGAAATAACTTGCACAAGAGAAGAATATAATAGGAAATATGATATAGATGCTTGATAATACTTTAGAATAATAAGCTACTTCAAGGGGGAAAACCTCCAAAAGTATCTAATAAGAACACAATTTGCAATATGATGATCATAAACTAACCATTAGCTCCTATATACCATTCTAATGCCTTGGATGCCACCCAAACTAACATAACTATCTATATAAGACAATATAAATGATTATATAACTTAATTAAGGGTTATTATAGCCACAAGTCAGCTACACATATCCCAATACAATCAATGGGTTAACTTTAGGGAAACATGTTATATTCAACATTGATTAACTATGGATGCTTTTGCACAAAATCTTCATTTTTCCAGTTAACATCTTTGACTAGAGAATTTTTCCATTTGATCAAACACTCTATGATTGCCCTCTACATGTTCAAAGAATTCCCTCTAGTTCCCAAATCATTACACTCTCCTAATCAAGCTTTGGTAATTGAGTCTAGGATACAACTCTTCATCTCATTGTGACCTTCAAGCATGAAACATGGAAGACATGGTATATTTTTGTTGACATTGGTAACTCCAATATGTATGCTACACTACAAGTCCTATGAAAAACCTTATAATGACATGGATAATGTTAGTGTAAATAAGGTCATATTGTATCTAGTTAGGATATCACCTTTTCTAGGATTGACCTATTCACACTTAGCTTAAGTTTACTTAGTTTTTTAGACTTTGTCTCACCTCATGTGGTGGCGACATGTGTCCTCATGCTTTTGAGGCATCTCTTGCATGTTTACTTGTCACTTGCATGAGCACTTGTCATTTAGCTCACAAGTGTTACATCTTTGGAGGGGTAGTCGGTCATTGACTCCTACCTTCCTACCTCCTCTCTCATGCCTATTTAGACAACACATATTTGTATATTTTACTTATCTCTTGAATATATTGTTTTAGCTTATTATGTGCAATTGGTTTTTGTGGAAGTGATTCTAGTAATTGCTAGCTAATCTTGGCTGCTCCAACATCATATCGTAGCCATGTTAGCAAAACCCTTCCCATTTTGAGTGAATTCTACACCAAACCTTGTCAATAGTTCATCATGGAGCTAAATGGACCTCTTTGTTGAGTCTAGAAGGCCCGAGATAGTAAGAATAACCATTTTTTGCCAAATTTTAGTAAAGTATTTATGACAACAAGTAAAGTTTAAGTATAACTGTCCTCCCGAACTCTGGGTACCTAAGTCATCTTTTCAATTCCTCTGAAAACCTCAGAAAAAGGTGTGTGGATCTAGTAAGTAGCATACTTTGATGTCTATGGTCATTCCAAAAAGGTTTTAGGCCATGCAATACACCGCAACATCATATCTTGGGATGTGAAACATTACATAAGGTTTGGAAGACTTTGATCTCTACAGATAGATATGTTTCTTGTCTTGCAGATGCATAGTTTGATATGGTACTCCTCCAGTAAAGTGTATGGATGTTTTTGAGCTCTTGTATGATTGACTCCTTGGTCCACATTGAGTTTTTGGCTTCTCCCTAGTAGTTGAAAGATGAATAAAACTAACAGTGCTAAGTAGTATGAGTCGACTGGTTAAGTTCCTCATGCATATGGAAATTCCTGTCTAGTTTCTCCAAGTCTAGAAGGTATGGAAAGATGTGCCCTGATGTTTTTCATAATGTCCTGAGGTCCCCAACCATTTTTCTGATCATTTTGCATGTGTTGAGACTGACCAGTGACAAGTTACATGTTACATTCAATATTGATCTTGATGCCAACCTAATCAATGTTTCATGGTGTTGCGGAGGATATATATAGAAGATATAATTTATTTGAAATGTAATTAATATGAATGTGAATATAGCAGAGCAGAGGGAAGATATGAAATGTGTGAAATCAATTTGAAGATATGTATTGAGCAAGAATAGTACACTGCACAATCATCATACAATAGATGTGTTCTCTGTAGCAGTCTTTATTTCTATATTGTCATTGTAAATCCAATAGCAGTGAGCTGAGCATTCACGGAGTAGTAGCTTCCTTGGGTTGAAGCCCTAAAATAATGTTGTACATAATACTTTTTGCAGAGAACATATTATATTGTGAGCTAATCCTCACCGTGGTTTTTCCCTGTTTTAGGGTTTTCCATGTAAAACACTAGTGTTATGTATTGACTCTTGAATTGAATGTCTTCCCTTATGTTTTCAAGGTTATTCATCTTTATCAGCAAATGTTTGGTTAAATTTTTTAAGTGTGTTGATTCACCCCCCTCCTTAGCACGGGCTATTATGTTCAACAAGTTGAAGTTACATTCTTTTAGTGTGTTTCCCTTGACTAATACATCTCTCTTGGGTAGGATATCACATCACCTTATTTGATGCATATAGGAATCCAATCGAACACACTTGAGTAGAGTTTTTTTTTGAATGTTTGTCACTACTCATCACAATCTTAGACACACTTAAGATTAAGAGGACACACTATTTTTTATTACTGATATAGCTATCCATGAGGTAGCAATACCAAAGCAGGGGTTTGACTAAGGCAAACTCCTATATAGCCACAACCATTTTCTCTCTTTATTGTGTGCAGATCTGAACGTGAAACTTTTGACAGTGACAAGCAACAAGAAGACAAAACGTATAGAGATGGACATCAATGAACATAATTCTACCCATACAAAAAACCCTATGACCCTAGCACCCAATTCTAGTGTCCTACCTTGTGAGGCTCTACTTCCAGTGACAAGTTTTGTTTGACATACTAAATTCTCTAATCTACTCTTGTTTATGTGTAACTTGTGACAAATTTTTATATATTTACTCAATTTATCCTTTAGGTTTATACATTGCATACTTTAGTCAATTTCTTAGTTATCAATCTCTTCTCTTTGCAACAAAGGAATAGAACCTGAATAGTTTGTCTCTCCTTTGAGGACTGTAGCCAAACACTAAAGTCTTGAGCAATTCATGTTTCAATGTGATTTGGAGAAAGGTTGATCTAGGTTAGTTCATTGATTAGTCTAGACTATCTTTTCCCATATCACAAATATATGTTGGGTACTTTGAGGCTCAAGTCTATGAACTAAGGGTTTGTCTACATGCATGAAACTAGGAGGGTCTCTCTCGGTCTCTTCACCTCATGAATCTTGGTGAACCAAGGGTCTCAGGGCTATTCCAGACATGACAATTTCTTTTTGAGGTACAACTTTCACTTCCCCCCTTTATATACCCCACCAGAACATGTAGTTGAGGTTAGCCCCTAGGATGATGAAATCCCTAGGTAGGCCCCCTAAAGGGAAAGGATTTCAAGTGCTTTTGATTCCCAGGATCATTTTTCAAAGTAAGGGAAAAGAATACACAACATGGGTCCTTAGGTAACAAAAGTTAACCAAGAGGTGTTTTTGATCCCCAAGATCACCTTGCGGTGCAAGGGGAAAGCATACACATACACTTGATCCCCAATAAATTTCACAAAAATACCCTCTCCATAGTGAATTTGGTCAAATCATCTAAGTTCCAATGCACATAATTTTGCAAAAATCTGATACTCGTAGCAAAAGTTAATACAATTTTGAAAAAAGAGCTACTCTAAGGCCTAGGAGAGAAGGGGGGTCTATAAGCTAGATCACTAGTAGTTAAAGGTGGTATCTAGAGAAACTATTCACATGTCATAGTTAGATTGTAGTCAGGGGTGGTGGTTAATATTTTGAAGCACAACCCCTGGTCACTCATGTGACTAGGGGTTGTGGTGGAAAGACTACAACCCAACACTGGGCACTAGTCATAGACATTATTGTGCTACAGGAGGTAAGGGCTTGGAGCCCAACAATGAGTGTTGACCACTCAGCTCTGGTCACTAATGCGACTAGAGGCCTAAAAGAAGTGGTGGAATTTTTTAAGGTTTTTAACCTGTGTATAAAATAAAACATCGTAGGATAAAATCAAAGACCTTAGAATAAGCATGTGGTGGATAGATGCAGTGGGAATTATGGGAGACCTACGTTAATGTGATTGACCATCAACTAACCTTTTAAACCTGTCAATAAATGAACACAAAAGTCTACGGACAAGGACTTATATAACCAATGGTTAAAACCTGCAAATGTTGATCAGCAGACGTATGGATCCATATGATGGATCCGTATAGTACAGACTATACAAATCCATACAGTATGGATCTGCAACTAATACCTCTGAAATACATTGAATTATATATATCTCATAGGGTTTTGGGCCTTTTGAACTCAACCATGATGTCCTTTTCACCCTAAGATGCTCCCAACGAAAGATCACCCCTAAATTTTCTCCAAAAAGAGTAGAAAGCTACAAGATCAAGCTAATAAAACCTATAAAAACCAAGATTAGTCAAGGGACAAGGGTCCCAATGGGCATGCCAAAATATGTATGGGGAAATATGGAACCAAAATAAGGAATAATGCATCAATCAAAGTACCTATTCCATACTCAACATCACCTTTGATTGAGAAAAGAGCTAACAAAAATCAAAGGAAAAACATTAAAATTTCTTACCAAATACCCCTTGTTGCACCATGACAATGGTGGTTTTTCTCCAATGATTCTTATAATGATTTGGTTCTAGGTTTCTCACTTTGCCAACATAACATTATCTTCAAAGCTCTTGATTCGTTATTGAAAATGGCTTGATTGATGTTTGATTTATAGATTTTTGAGTGATAGGATGGATGACTAGGATTTGATTAGAGATGGATGTCTAGGATTGAAGGAGACATTAGGGAAAGAATAGAGCCTTCTAGGTCATATTCTTATATGGATGATTGCGATTAAATATGAATGAATGAACAAGATTAGGCCATATTCATATATGGACGATTGCGATTAAAGATGAATGAGTGAACAAGATTAAGTGAGAGGAAATTAGGGAACAGATGAAAGTTTCAAGGGATTATCCTTACATGAATGGATATGATTAAGAGGTGTAGTGTGAAATGGATGGTGGAGATGTAATGTTAGTTTAATTTTTGTGAAAATGTCCAGGTTCAATGAATTTGGATAACAAACTTTAGTTGCACATACGACTCCTATTTATTATTTGTGGCAAGTGGATGAGGATTAGGACAACCTATAAAATAATTAATCAAATAACAAAAAATATTTAATTAATTATTAGACAAGCATGATGTTGGAGAATTAAATTAATTAAATCAATATAATTTATTTAATTGATTTTGGTGAAAGTGATTATCCTGATTAATAAACTAAAGTAATTTAATTAATCAATTGATAGAAGGGGAATGCTAAAGGGTAATCCTAGGATGAATGATGTCGAAAGTGGTGTTAGAAGGTGTCAATTTTTAAGTGTGTACACACATAACGATGAATATCAATGGAATACCCATTTCCTATTAAATTACCATGATAACACAAGGAATACTATGAGGTACCCCACAATATCTAAAGAATATTTTAACTACATTAGAATTAACTCTACCGGGATTAGACATACATCTAGAAAGAAGTCTGATTGCTTGGGTAATGTTTGGTCTAGTAAAGACCATAACATACATCTAACTTCTAGTTGCACTATAGTAAGGAACTCTACTATTGTCTTCCATCTCAAATGGGGATGTTCAACATTGTGAAGTAGATAATTTCATTCCAACTATAAAAGGAACATAGAATGGTCTACAATCTTGCATGTTAAATCTCTATAATACTAACTTGACATACTTACTCTAGCCAAGCCAAAGTTTTTTTTTCTCTCCATCTCCTTTGATTTCCATCCCAAGAATATGTTTAGGTACACCAAGATCTTTCATTTTGAATTTAGCTCCAAGTTGAGATTTTAGTTCTAAAATCATTCCTTTCCCTTTAAAAATAAACAACATATCATCAACATATAATGTAATTAACAAGAAATGATCACCATTAGATTTATAATAAACACAATGATCTAATTTAGAACACTCAAATCCCAAACTCAACACATATGTATCAAACTTTTGGTACCACATCCTAGGACTCTGTTTTAGGCCATACAAGGATTTATTCAATTTACAAAGAAAATTAGTTTTACATTTTAGCATGTAGTGCTCTGGCTGTGCAATATAAATATCCTCGTCTAAATCACAATGAAGGAATTCCATTTTTAGATCCATTTGATCAACATCTAGATCATAATTTGTAGCAATAGAAAGAAAGAATCCAATGGATGTCACTTTTGTAATAAAATATAAAATATCTCATTGTAATCATCACCCTCAACCTGAGAGTAACCTTTCGCAACCAATCATGCTTTGTACTTCCCAATACCTCCATCTGAACCAATAGTTTTCTTGAAGGCACATTCACAACCAATAGGTTTTCATCCTTTAGGCAATGGTACTAGGTACTATAGAGTTAAAACTCTACATTTTGAAACATTTATTTAGTCATGGTCATATTGTTCATTTTCAACATTTTTTGTCACATTTTGTTGTGTGTCATATTTTGCTATGCGCAGAGCACACCACGTGGCAGTAAAGCGGGTGTTGGAGAGCCATATGAGATGTTTCATTTTTGAAGGCACGTGAGGCAGACACGTGGCGTGGTAATGGAGAACTAGTAAGGTTGTGCTCAGGGTCATGCAGAGAGTGCCATGTGTCTTCCTTTCCGATCGCAGTTCCTAGATGCCACTAAAGCCTGTCACGTGTCTCTAAGTTGTATGTTTATTTTATAGTTTTCGGTTGCACATAGAGAACGCCAAGTGTCGCTACTACGGGGCTTTGAGAAACTTTTTGTTTGTAGCTTTGGAAATGCGCGCCAATGTGCCATGTGTTACTTTTGTTGCATTATGTAGAAGCTACCGTGTGTCTGTATATTTTGTTAAGTTTCAAGAAGTGACATGATGTATGGTGGGCCCCGTGATGTTATAGCCACAATTTCTAAAGTGATGCGCAAGAGCACCAAGTGTCATCATCGTAGGAGTTTGAAGAGCGCAAGGTAAAAGAAGCTTTTTAGATGTGTGCAAGAGCGCCAAGTGTCCCAATGTTGAATCTTTGGGCGCCACCACGTATCAGTTTTTAAGGTATGGTAGAATGCGACAAGTGTCAGTGTCTCATGTGTTCTTTTTAATACGAAAGGGAAACTAAGTGACAAGTATAGAAGAGCCATGTAACAGTTTAAGAGCCATTGAAGCTAGGCACTTACCCGAATGGAACTGGTAGTTGCGGCTACGACCTTAGTGCCTGTTGTAGCCAATCAGAATGTAGGGAAGACAATTGCAGATTTAAGAAGATTTTTAGTGCCAGTTTGACTTTCAGTTGAATTCTAGTTTAGTTGTAGGCCGTTGAGATTCTAATGGATGGGGATGATCTTGAGTCAAATTTTGTTGCTATAAATAGAAGGTTTTGTAACACATACACACATTCATATTGATTAAGAATACAGAGTTTTGACTGTGATCAGATTGTATCATTTTACCTTTGTAGCTATTTCTAAGAAGGAAGCGGATAGATTTGTGCATGTTTCTATGCCTTTTGTATCTTGCTGAATATTGTTAATGAAAGAAGATCTGTTCTATTCCATTGGTGATATGTTCTGTGTCTTTACAAAAATCTTCTAAGTTTAGCCTTTGTTTGAATCTATTTACAATCTGTTTATGTTGATCATGCTTCATTTTCTCTATAACATAACTAAATCATAAAGGTTTAATCACTGTGCTAGTTGTTGACACACATTTAAATCTGGCGCATCTCCCTAGTAGTTTCATTTATATTGTATCTGTAATCTTGTTTTTCTGCCCCTTTTCCCAAAACCCCATTGAAAGAGCAAGAGCTAGCTTCTGTAAAATATCGAGGTTGTTTCAAGTGTCAAGTCTCGCATTCTTGAAACTTCCTATGTTGGTGCTAGAATCCGCTTAATTTTATCCATCAATAGTTTTTGGCACACCTGGTGGGACCTTTCTTGAATTTTGATCAAGATCGTATGAACTAGAGAGCATTAAGGAGTTAGAGCTGTGGTCCAACAACAAGAACACATTCAGCCACTAATCCGGGGATCTTATTTCCGCTATTAGTAGCCACTCCAAGAAGAAGAGTAAATCGAGTAGAAATAGCATCAGGAACAATCATGGCAGCACCTGCTCTGCCACGAAGTTATGCAAACTGGAACAATAGCAACTCCCTTGTTCTCCCGATGCCACCAAATGCTTGGGATCTGATTCTGGCTAATGCTTTGAAGGCCTTACACAAATTTAGTGGAGAAGATGCCCAGACACCAGGAGAACATCTCCAAGATGTGTCAGATGTGTGTGCAATACATGTTATTACAAAACAAAATGTTGCTATCAGACTGTTGGTGGCTTCTTTTAAAGGGAAGGCTCTGGATTGGTATAGGTCTTTGCCCTCAAACTCCATATCTACTTGGGACCATCTTGGAGATACTTTCTTTGCAAGATTTAGCGAAAAGGGTGATAAATCATCCCTACTACAACAATTGATCACTATAAAGAGAGCACCTCAAGAAGCCATAATAGACTTTAACACTAGGTTTCAAAAGACCTAGGATAGAATCCCTACTGCAACTAGGCCATCATCAGGTATGGCTATTATATTCTATCTCAAAGATTTCAATTCTAATATCTCCATAATGATTTAGTCCCTAAGAGGACAGACCCTACCAAAAGAATATGAGTTGGCTATAAGCGCTGAGAACAATCTAATAGATGCTGAAAAATTGGCTCTGAGGCCTCCCATGCCTATGTTCCTAGAAATTTCTTTTCCCCTACCACAAGAAGTCCCAAATCCACCATCTATACCTATGTCCATGTACACCTTCCTGATGCCTCAACAACCCACTATGTCAACACCCTTTGCCCCTCCAGCTGAAATGGATGACGTCAAGAACATTCTCAGGACCTTTTCAAATGAGATTATCAATCTCAAAAGGCAACAGACTTCTTACCCAAAACCTTCTTACCAGGGATTCCAAGGTAATAGACCCCCATATCAGCCAAACCAGTACTAAGGTGCTCAAAGACCTAATAATCCTCAACCTTCTAATCAATTGGTTATAGTTCCCACACCATTACAAGTTGTCCCATCTAACCCGAGTAGAGAAATGGTCCCTGGACAAAACAACCTAGAAGAAGATGCCAATGCTTGGTGTTTTCCTTGCAACAATGCCCATATGCCCAGGGATTGTCCTAGGGGAAATTTACAGCAGAAGATAGTGAAACAAAGAAGACAGGAAAATTAAGCTATTGTGTCTAATGAACTCCTCCATATCAGTCACCCGGTATTCAAAATGTAGTAATGGTGGCTCAGATGCAAGGAATGTCTATTCAACAAGAGGAAGGGATTGCCCTAGAACATGCTTTGTTTTCATGGATTGAAGATGAAGAGTCAATATTTCTGAATGAAGCATCTACCTCCAAGAAGCCCTTGGTACAGTCTGATTACTACACTAGGTCAAAGAGGAGAATGGTGGAACAACCTAAAGCCATAAATAATGAAGCAGCTGGGATCCCTCCTTTCGAAACCCACTATAATCCCACTTCAAGACAAGAAATACCCTAGTCATCTCAGAATCAAGCAGTCTCTAACCCAGTACTGGAAAGAACAAGGTATCCTTACTATCCTAAGGAATAGACATTGCGACCCATGAATGTGGTAGAATAGCTAAAGAAGACTCTTGTACATGTGTCGATATGGGATATACTAGCTATTCCTGAGTAAAAGACGCTATTGCAAGAAGCATTGCTAACCCAGGCAGATCCTAAAGTTGTTCATACAATAGGAGATACGAATAAAGGGAAGACTCAAGACAAAGATACTCCACTTCTGCAAACAACCGCTCTGCTAAATACTACACCAGAGGTAAGCAAATCTAAGCCAGATCCATTTTATCTAACTTTAATAGTGGGCAAGAAACTATTGCACAACTCAATGATAGATTCAGTGGCTAGTACTACAGTCATGCCAAAGCAAATAGCGGATGCTTTAAAGATAAAATATGATCCACTGGCTAAAGGGGTCATGCAATTAGATGGGAAGTCTGTTCAAACCATAGGAAGGATCAAACAACTCCCATTACAACTGTATACTTGCCCAAATATAATTGTCCTGCAAGATGTGGTGGTTATTGATATTCCCCCTGTCTTTGGTCTATGCCTATCTAGAGATTTCACAGCTAAAATAGGAGGATACATGTCACTTGATTAGTCACATTTGATTTTGAGAACTAAATATGAGACAAAGATGAAGGTCTATCTAAAGATCATATCACTAAAGAACCAACTCCAAGAATTGAAGCATCTCATGCTATGATGAATAGGGAGGAGAGAGTTTTTGTTGAAGACATGGGAGAATGGACTGAATATGACCAGAACGAAGAAGAGAGGAATCAATTAATGTCCATGATGCAGAGTGACCCTTATGGTAATTATGACTCTACTGGTTTGGGGACTTATGTAATTTTTGAAGAGGGCCAAGAAATACTAAATATAATGAGATAGGAGACACCTAAAGAAAGGGATACAAATAAAGAATCTGAGATCTGGACCTTGAACTTTGATGGGGCCAGAAGTAAGAATGGTGCAAGGGTTGGTATATGTCTCACTTCTCCAAATAGTGAGAAGATTCTTAGAGCCATACGCTTGCAATTTGCTTGCACAAACAATGATGCTGAGTATGAGTCTTTGGTGCATGGTCTTATGTTGGAAAAGAAGAAAGGGATAAATAATCTAATGGTCAACGGTGATTCAGAGCTAGTTGTGAAAAAAATTAGAGAAAAGGATGTGGCAAACAATGTAAGGATGAGATCTTATTGCCATAGAATTTGGGATCTAATTGATGGCTTCGATGCTTTTAACATAGAAGTTGTCCCCATAATTCAAAATACTGAAGCAGATAGAATGACACAAATTGGCTCTCAATTTGACCTAGCAAGTGACTTGCTCATTAAAAATGAGGCAGTGAAAATTGTCATTAGGCCAACAATCCCATATAATGTCCAGAACTGGCAAGTCTTTGACAATGATCTTCAGGTGCTTTTGTTTCTGCAACAGTCAAGAGAATTTGTTAATCAATTACAGCCCAAGATTGAAGAAACATATGGTGACCAGATTATTCAATTGAAGTCTAATAAGCTCCCAAAGAGGTTAATCATGTTGGAGAACCTATTTGACCCAGATGATGTGAGCCTGGATAAGAGGAAGTTTAAGGCAAGCAAAGAAGGTTATTTTGAGATTCGAGTCAGTGAAGGAAGGAAGTTGAAGGTAGGTAATGCCACTACTCAAGAGGAAAGAGATAAGCTAATTTCTTTATGTAACAAGTATGATAGAGTAATTGCATGGACCTATGATGACCTTCATGGTTATAATAGAGATGTCATTCAACATACCATAGAACTTGCTGAAGGTTCAAAACAGTCCGTCAGAAACAGAGACCAATGAATCCTAGGATTGAGACTTTAATGGTGGATGAATTGCAAAATCTTCTGGAGTCAAAACTTATTTTTCCAATTAAGCATTCAACTTGGGTGTCTAACCTAGTGCTAGTAAGAAAGAAAAATGGAGACATAAGGCTCTGTGTTGACTTCAAAGACATAAATAAGGCATCATTAAAGGATCATTACCCCCTACGCTCCATGGAGTAGATTCTGTAGTGGCTGGATCAGAGAGATTCTCCTTGCTTGATGGTTTCTCAAGATACAATCAGATTTGGTTGGTAGATGAAGACCAGCATAAGACATCATTCACAACAAAGTGGGGAACTTTCACATACGCTAAAATGTCATTTGGTCTTTCAAATGTGGGAGCCACTTTTCAACGTGCTATGGATATAGCGTTTAGAGGCCTTATAAATAAGATCATTCTGATCTATTTAGATGACATTACTATTTTTACCAAGGATGCCAAAGATCACTTTGAGCATTTAAAAGCTATTTTTTAGAAGTGTCAAGAATTTGGGATCTCCCTAAATCCTAAGAAGTTTGTTTTTGTTGTGCCTCAAGGGAAACTTCTGGGACATATTGTTTCAAAAGATGAAATTTCCATTGATCTAGAGCAGGTCACAACTATACTAGATTTGTCTTTGTCAGTCAACAAAATGGTAGTTTAGTCTTTTTTGGGTAAGATAAATTTTGTCAGTCGATTTATATCTGATTTTACAGGGCTAGTTAGGCCCATTACCCTGATCCTGAAGAAGGATTTAGTTTTCAAATGGACAACTCAAGGGAGACAAGCTTTTGAAGAAATTAAGAAAGCCTGCCCCAGCACTGAGAAATCCAGATTTCTCTAAGCCCTTCATAATGTATGTATATGGTGGAGAACATAGTGTTGCAGCGGTTCTGACCCAGAAGGATGACAAGCAAGAAGGAGAACACCCAATTGCATTCTTCTCTAGGACCCTAAGGGAGTATGAATCAAGGTATAATTTCATTGAGAAACAAGCTTATGCCATGGTTAAATCTCTTAAAAAATTTAGGCATCTAATAACAGGAAATAAGTGAAAGGAAGCTAGGTGTGTGGAAATCGCTTCCTAGACTAATCTAATGAGGAGAGGGCTATGAAAATTCAAATTAATCCTTACAACTGCAAAAACATATAACATCTAACAAAGATATTACAGCAATACACATGAAACCAGAAAGTAGACAGAAGAAGAGAGACAAAGATTTACGGTGTGGAAAACCCTTATTGGGTGAAAAACTCCACACTCAGAAACCTACACAATGTATTAACAAGTCTAAAAGTTGTTTACAATACACTTGCAATGCAAGCTTCAATGGTCTTTGACACTCATGTTTGGAGTTAATCCGGTAGCATAACAGTACCTGTAAACTTGTGATACAACTCCCTCTCCAAGCACCTATTTTTATATAGAAAATATAAGGTAATATTGGACCTATCTTGGGATGGGCATCCAACTTGGCCTCATGGCCCAAAACCCATGCCTAAGGACACTTGGTCAACATTGTAGAATGTTCCTGACACTTGTCCACAACTCCCATCCCAAAGAGGTTGCCTATTTCCAAAATGGGCTATGACAGATGCTCATACAACACTTACGACCATCATAGAATCTGTCATACACAGGATATAAATAGCATATTCTCTTACAACATGTCATAGTCCACCTTGGGACGCCGAAATATGCCTTTTTCAAAGATGCTTTATGACACATGTCTTCACCTATGTTACAAGATTCTATTTCTGACTCTTACATGTCATAGCTTCGTTATAGGAATCTGTCATTACCGTTTTGGTCAAACATTCCCTTACACAACATGAAAGATGCCGACACATGGAAAAATGCTCCTACCACAAAGTGGGACACCTATCTCCTCATGTGAGGACAAAATTACAAGTTGTCATCTTCCATGTAGGATGACAATCACCGTGCCACATCCCACAACATGACAATATGGAATTTACAATTTATTTACAACAGAAGCAATTAATTAATATATACAAACATAAATAATGCAAGGAATTACCAAGGTTAAGACACCTTAATTCCCAACATTCTCCCACTTGTCGAACACCTTGTAAAAGCCAATAGAATAACATGATTTAACTTCTATAGGCCGAGATGCCCATAGACTCTGAACACCATCTGAAATTCTCTATGCCCACTAGTTTTGTCAATGCATGTGCAACATTCTTCAAAGTATCTACCTTCTCCAAATTTACCTTTCCATCCTCAACCATGTCTCGCATGAAGTAAAACTAAACATCAATGTGCTTTGTTCTATCATGGAAAGTTAGATTCTTTGCAAGGCAAATTGCACTTTGACTGTCACAATTGATCGTGATCTGACTTGCATCAACACCAATATCTAAACACAATCTCTTAAGCCAAATGGTTTCCTTACAAGCATGAGTTGCTACCATATACTCAGCTTCTCTTGTGGACAAAGCAACAATAGGTTGTCGCTTACTCATCCAACTAATAGCACCACCAAATAGTGTAAACACATAAGCACTGGTGGATCTCTTGCTGTCAATGTCATCTGCCCAATCTGAATCCACAAATCCATGAATGCCAATGGAATGTAGAGGTCCTGTAGCATTACCATGATGGCATATGGAATACTCAAAAGTGCCCCTCAAATATCTAAACACTCGCTTAACTGCATCCCAATGAACCCGTCTAGGATAAGCCATAAATCGACTAAGGACTCCCACTGCTTGGGCAATGTCTGGTCTTGTGCAGACCATAGCATACATCAAACTACCAACAACACTAGCATAAGGTACTCTGCTCATGTCCTCCACCTCACTAGGAGATTTTGGATAATCCGTAATAGACAACTTTATCCCCAAAGAAATGGGAACACACAATGGTCTACAATTTGTCATGCTGAACCTATCCAACACGGTCTTCACATACTTACTTTGGCTTAACCAAAGTTTTTTGTTGGTTTTGTCTCTTCTGATTTCCATTCCTAGAATGTACTTGGCTGCCCCTAAATCTTTCATTTCAAACTGTGCTGACAATTGAATTTTAAAATTAGAAATCATATTCTTACCCTTCCCAATGAGCAACGTATCATAAACATACAGTGTAACAATGAGAATACGATCACCATCAAACTTATAATACACACAGTGATCTGATTTTGATCTCACAAATCCAATTGACAACACAAAGGCATCGAACTTCAAGTACCATCTCCTAGGGGATTGCTTCAAACCATACGAAGACTTCTTAAGTTTGCAAACCAAATTTTCTTTACCTTCACCATGTAATGCTCTAGCTGTGACATGTAGATTTCTTCCTCCAAATCACCATGAAGGAAAGTTGTCTTCACATCCATCTATTCTACCACTAAGTCATAAGCTGCTGCAAGAGACAACAGGAATCGAATGGATGTCAGCTTTGCAACGAGAGAGAAGATCTCACCATAATCTATACCCTCCACTTGTGAATACCCCTTCGCAACCAATCTGGCCTTATACTTCTCAACACTGTCATCTGCACCAAATTTCTTCTTGAACACCCATTTGCATCCAATGGGTTTCGGTCCAGGAGGCAAAGGCACCAAGTCCCAAGTTTGATTCTTTTCCAAAGAAGCCATTTCATCCTCCATGGCCTCCTTCCAGGAACATGCATCTTTCATATCCATAGCTTCTGATACAGTTCTAGGTTCATCACTGTTAGTAAGAAAAGCAAATGTACAACTAGAATCAAGCAATGTAAAACCAAACCTTTCAGGTTGCTTTCTTATCTGTGTAGACCTCCTCAAGAGCTGAGGTTGAGGTTCAACTTCTTCATCTGAGCTTTCAGAGCTGCTAGAGCTCTCCTCACCATTAGGTCCAACATTGTCTTTCTGTTTAGTCTTGTCAGGGGAAGCAGAAAACTGAACAACATTCTCTTTCTTTTCTTTTTCTTCTGGCTGTAAAATAATGGAAGAAGGTGTAAGCTCTCTGAAGATGACACTTCTTCTATACAACACTTTTTCAGCCACAGGGTCCCAAAGCTTGTATCCTTTCACACCGACACCATAGTCAATGAAGATACACTTAACAGCCTTGTTCTCCAACTTTGACCGCTTCTCCCTAGGCACATGTGCATATGCCTCACAACCAAAAATATGAAGATGCCTTATTGAAGGATTTCTACCAGACCACACCTCCATGGGTGTCTTTCCAACAAGAGCTGATGTAGGAGATCTATTAACAAGATAGCAAGCAGCGGCAACAACTTTAGCCCAAAACTTTTGTTCTAGGCCACCTCCACTAAGCATACTCCTAGCCTTCTCCATCAGTGTCCTTTTCATCCTTTCTACAACTCCATTCTGATGCAGGGTGTATGGAGTTGTCTTATGTCTTTCAATCCTAAGTTCCTTGCAATATTTATCAAATTCTGTAGAACAGAACTCACCACCATTGTCAGTTCTCAAACACTTAATCGTTTTGCCAGTCTGATCTTCAGTAAAGGCCTTAAACTCCTTAAACTTACTATAGACTTCATATTTGCTTCTGAGAAAATAAATCCATGTCCTTCTACTATAATAATCAATGAAAGATACAAAATATATAGATTTTGATAACAAAGGGACATTAACAGGACCAAATACAACAGAATGAACAAGGTCCAACACACTAGAAGACTTATGAGAACTTGAATAAAACTGAACATGATTTTTCTTTCCATAAATCCAATGTTCACAAAAGTTGAACTGAAGATTACAATCATCTAACCCCTCAATGAGGTTTTTATTTTTCAGGGTACACAGACCCTTCTCACCAATGTGGCCAAATCTCTTACGCCATAGCATTGTCTTTTCAGTAGGAAGTTTAACTTCCAAGGCATGATTACAAACATCCAAACTAGAAACAACAGATCTCTTAACTACTCATTCAGATGGTGGGGATGAAGTGACTGCTGCCCTTTTCCTTGAATCAGAAGAACTATTGCTTTGTGAAATGCATGCCTCCAACTAAAACAGAGTACCTCTCCTAGCACCCTTAGCAAGCACCATAGCTCCTCTAGTCATCTTCCATCCTTCTTTCGAAAAGACAACCTGTACACCTGCATCATTCAAACTACTTATAGAAAGCAGGTTCCGTGCTAAGCTTAGTATATACATAACCCCAGAGATCCCCTTCACTCTACCATTAGGGAATCGGATAGAGACTCTTCCATGACAAACAATCTTCAGATGAGAGTCGTCACCCAAGTACACCTTTCCACCATCGAACTCCTCATACCTAGTAAACCAGTCTCGATGCAAGGTCATGTGGAATGATGCATCGGAGTCAATCAGCCACACATCATCAAATGCATGGGTTGCGAGGACTGCGATGAAAGCATCACCATCATCATGTGATTTGTCAGAATCTAAATCTGGGGTCTTCTTCTTCTTTTTCTTTTCTTCTTTGCATTCCTTTCAGAAATGCCCAGATTTACCACAGTTCCAACAGATAGCCTTGGACTTTCCAGGAGATTTGGATCTCCCACGGGATTTGGATCTATCCTTCTCAACTTTCTTGTCCTTCTTTTTCCCTTTCTCCTTGGGTCTTCCATGAACTGTAAGAGCCTCTTTGGCTGCATCAGAAGACTTTCTCTGCATCTCTTCGGATAACAACGAAGAAACCACTTCATCCATTTTGAATGTGGATGTGGTGCTTCCAATAGCCATGACAAGATGACCCCATGAGTTTGGCAAGGAACAAAGCAAGGTCATACATCGATCCTCTATCCTCCATTCAAAGAGAATACAAATTCTTTCTTAGAAAAAGTTTATTAACCAGGGATTTGGCTTGATACATGTCTCCTAACTTCTTCCAAAGCAAGTTACAGTTTTCTTCTCATGGACATTTAACAACACAGAATCAACAAGACTAAGTCTTATGAGACACTTAGCCTTCCGATCCTTGAGATCCCACTCATCTTGTGACATTGTAGCTAGTTTAGTTCTATTAACACTTTCCCAAAGGTCTTGGTCAATAAGCCTGTCATCCATCTTGAGCTTCCACATATCAAAATTAGTGCCATTGAATTTCTCCACTTCAATTTTTCTGGATGTGCTTGCCATCTCCTTGCTATAATAGAATTCAAAATACTCTACACAAACTCCCACTCAACTTGAGATCAGTTAAAAAAAATCCCTACCCAACAACTAAGACCAAAACTGGCTAGGCTCTGATACCAAATGAAAGGAAGCAAGGTGTGCAGAAATCGCTTCCTACACTAATCTAATTAGGAGAGGGCTATGCAAGTTCAAATTAATCCTTACAACTACAGAAACATAGACCATCTAACAAAGATATTACAGCAATACACATGAAACTAGAAAGTAGACAGAAGAAGAGAGACAAAGATTTACGGTGGGGAAAACCCTTATCAGGTGAAAAACCCCACACTCAGAAACCTGCACAATGTATTAATAAATCTGAAAGTTGTTTACAATACACTTGTAATGCAAGCTTCAATGGTCTTTGACACTCATGTCTAGAGTCAATCCAGTAGCATAACAGTACCTGTAAACCTGTGATAGAACTCCCTCTCCAAGCACCTGTTTTTATATAGAAAATACAAGGCAATATTGGACCTATCTTGGGATGGGCGTCCAACTTAGCCTCATGGCCCAAAACCCATGCCTAAGGACACTTGGTCAGCATTGTAGAATGTGTCTAACACTTGTCCATAGCTCCCATCCCAAAGAGGTTGCCTATTTCCAAAATGGGCTATGACAGATGCTCTTACGACACTTACGACCGTCATAGAATCTGTCATAGCGGTTACAACTTACAACTGTAAAAGGATCTATCATACACAGGCTATAAATAGCATATTCTCTTACAACATGTCATAGTCCACCTTGGGGTGCCCAAATATGCCTTTTTCAAAGATGCTTCATGACACATGTCTTCACCTATTTTACAAGCTTCTATTTTTGACTCTTACATGTCATAGCTTCGTCATAGGAATCCGTCATAACTGTTTCGGTCAAACATTCCCTTACACAACATGAAAGATGCCAACACATCAAAAAATTCTCCTACCACAAAGTGGGATGCCTATCTCCTCATGTGAGGACAAAACTACAAGTTGTCATCTTCCATGTAGGATGACACATCACCATGCCACATCCCACAACATGACAATATGGAATTTACAATTTATTTACAACATAGGCAATTAATTAATATATACAAACATAAATAATGCAAAGAATTACCAAGGTTGAGACATCTTAATTCCCAACAATAAGATCTTAATACTAGTAGCTCACCCAAGTGTTAGGAAATACATTATGGAAGGTGAGATTACAGGAAAAAGGGCCAATTGGATAACTAAAATTTTAGAGTATGATGTAGAGGTAAGGCCTACTAAATTGGTCAGAGGATGGGGACTCTGCCAGTATATTGCCCAAGACACTGAGACATCAATGTTGCAAGAAATAAGGGATGAAGCAGTAGTGAGACTCCTAGAGATTGATCAAGATTCTTGGGTAAGTGACAGAATACAGTTCATGCGAACTGGTGTTTTCCCTAGTAAACTCTCCCATGATAAAAGAAGATATTGTAGACAATAGGGAATTCATTTTACACTAATTGATCATGTTTTGTTTAGAAGAAATTTTGATGGAATATTATTGAGATGTGTTGAAAAGGATGAAGCTCAAAAGATATTGCATGAGTTTCATCATGGAGCCTTAGGGGGACATTTTTCAGCAAGAACTACTGCCATTAAAGTTACACAAGCAGGCTATTTCTAGCCAACATTGTTTTTAGATTGTTATCAGATGGTCAAAGATTGTCAAGCTTGTCAATTTTATACTAGAAGGAGAAGGAATGCAACATTGCCTTTGAGTCCCGTAGTAGTAGATCAACCCTTTCCTTAGTGGGGCTTAGACTTTATTGGGATGATTAATCCAGTGTCAAGTATGGGATATAAGTGGATCATTGCTACAACTAATTACTTTACAAGGTGGAGTGAAGTGGTACCACTTAAAGAAGCCACTGAAAAGGTAATCCTAGAGTTTCTTGAGGGGATAACTACCCATTTTGGTCCTCCATGCACCATTATATCAGACAATCCTAAAGCATTTTTGGGGATCAGACTGTTAGAGTTTGCATTAAAGAATGGAATATATCTAAAGACTTCATCTAATTACTATCCACAAGGCAATAGTTTGGCAGAATCCACAAATAAAAACCTGATTAGACTCAAAGAGAATGGGGGCTGATCATCAAAGAGATTGGCACAAGTCCCTCAATTTAGCACTATGGGCAGACATGATTACACCAAAGCAAGTAACTAAGATGTCCCCATATGAGCTAGCTTATGGCAAAAGCATAGTAATGCCATTGAACATAGAGATCCCCACTTTGCAGTTGATAAAATAGTTGGAGATAGAAGAAAATGGCTCAATGCATGTGAGACTCGCCAAGTTATTGGAGGTTCAAGAAAAAAGAGAACGGGTACACAAGTCTTTAATGAAGCATCAGCATATCATAAAGAATTGGTTTGACAGAAAGACTTCTAATCTAAATTTTGAAGTTGAGTTTTTGATGCTAAAATGGGATGAAAAAACTGCTAAACTAGGTTGGCACATCAAGTTTGACTCGTTATGGATGGGTCCTTTTAAGATTCATGCCTGTAAGCAATAGAACACATTTGAGCTGGAGAATATGGAAGGAGAGCATGAAGAGATTCCTATGAATGGAATCTTCTTGAAACACTTTACATAATCTTGAAACCTGCCCTTATATCATAGTTAATTAGGCATCTTTTATTTCCTTTCCCTCTTTTGTCTTGATTTTCTTGCTTTTTCTTTTTAATAAGTGTTCCAGGAACACATGTCTGCAATACAGTGGCTCTTTTGTTGGTAGTTGCATTTCCAAGGCTGTTAGGTGGTTTCTTAAACCTTAAAGAGATAACTAATCATTTCATAGGATTGCCACTTTTAATATTGATCTAACACATAGTCCTATACAGATTTAGAATGATACACTAGCCATATTTTTGGCATTAATGCCATTAATAAAATGTGATGGGTCATTTAAGGCATCATTATGCCCCGTTGAGCCAAGTATTAAGCTTCTCAGATAGTTGTAGTTTCTATTCCTTATTCCATACCCTCTGAGTTCTCATCATCTGCGTCAAAAGTTTCAATTCTTGCTTGCAATTCTAGCTAGTTTGGTTTCATTTGTAGTTTCTAAGGCTCTTTAGGAGATACAGAGATGGCAGAGGCACAGTCATCACAAGAGGGTTTGTTTGAGTTGCCTGAGAGATGGAAGGGTGTCAAATCTTATGTGTCTGCTAAGGTGTAGCCTAGAACCAGCTATCTGAGAACCAGAGCCATAAAGAAAGGAGTCGATGTAGATTCTACATAGGTGAAAGACTATGCTGATGGTATTTTTGATACACGTATGCAGAAAAATCCAAAGAATCTAAGGGAAGGAGTGCTAATGAGATGCCTCAAATGAGTAGAGAAGGGGGAGTCTGAGACATTCAACATGTGGGTTTGGACTTCCCTGTTGACACAATTTATGGTCCCTATTGTTCATTCCTACCTCGAATTGGTTCTAATGTGTTCAGAGTTGTTTGACCCACAGACTGCAAGAATGTAGCACAAAGGGTTTATGCTCCAGATAACCCCTAAAGCAATTCGGGATATGTTGGCTCTACATTATGACAGGAATGCCACTTTTGCTTCCATTCCCAAGTTGCAAAAAATATGGAATGGGGTTCAGAGCAAGCTAAGATTCTTAAATACTAAAATGCATTTGGAGGATGAGAATACACAGTTACCTCCACTACCCACTACTCGAGGATGCTTCAATGCTGATGTACAGGATGCCCTATCCATGCTATCTTTTATTTTTGGTCAGAGCAATGATGCAAGGGTTTATGATTGGAACTTGGTGGCAATATTCATGCTCAAAATAGTAGATAAATCCTCTGAATATAGATTCAATTTTTTAGAGCATAATGCTCAGACTATGGCTCACCAGCTGTCTAAGTTTTATGAGGAACAGGTTTTCAGGTATTCTGCCTATCTTTTTCACCTAATTCTATATCAAAATTATTCTCTCTTTCAGCAGTATATGCATTTAGAAGTGTATGACCTTGAGGCAAGCCATAGAGCGACAATCCTTGTGTCTGCATGGACTCATGTCCTCTCAGAGTCTATAGACCGATATGAGTTTGCCGAGTGTTTTGTGGCGCCTATTTTTGAGAAATTAAATTTTGAGGCTGTTGGAAATAGGATGATGGATAATGTGAAGGGTTTCTTAACAAATAATATAATTCCCTGTGATTATTTCTTTGGTGTTCACACAACAATTATCAGACTTCACAGTTTTGCTGCTGAACCTATTTTGATTCCAAAGATTTTAACCCCTAGGGTTGCAGCTTTAGAAATGGGTTGCCAGTTGTCTATCATTGATAATAACTTTGGTAACAAGAGAACAAAGAAGAAAATATATGATGTCCCTTGGAGTAAGGGAAGGATTATAATTGAAAAGAGAGAAGCTGAGAATCTTTTTCTAAGAAAGTTACCAGCTTATGGTTTTGTATTAGTACAAGATAAATGGAAGTATGATCTAGATAGCTTCTTACCATTTTGGATTGTGAATAACAAATTTTCTTCTACTTTCATCCATGAGAAACGCCCCTTTTGGGAAAAGAGGAGATCACCGAAGTAGGATGATCCTATATTTTATGAAGAATTGAAGGATCTGCCAGATGAGGGTCCCAAGCCTTGGGAGACATTTTACAAGAAGGAACAAGAATATGATCCCAAGAAACTGATGACTCTTGGTCTGAGGCATACTTTAAAGAATAAAGATTGGAATGTTGAGAAAATAGCTACCTATTGGAGATACAAATAGGGAATTTCTAAAATCACTCATACTTTTGGGGGTGTTCGAATAGATGAGCAATGGGAGCAAATATGGGACGAGTATCATATGACCCTAGTATCAAGCCCAGATACAAGTAATATTCCTAGTAGTTCTCATGAACTAGAGGAAACAGAAGCATCAGAGGAAGCTCAGGAGTTAAAAGAAATAGAGCAAGCAACAACAAAAGTTCCTAGAGCCCCATGGCCTCAATCTCTCAGCACTCTACAGAAACAAAAGGTTACATTATTGCCATCTCGTGAGACCCAAATAGCTTCAGCAGCGGGGGGTCTTGGAGTGGCACTTTCTCACCAAATATTAATAGAGTCACAAGAGGCAACAGGGGAAGAAGACCTGAAGATGTAGCAAATAGGCCTTTGAAAAGAAGGCACAAATTGGAGTCACAAAAGAAAGATACTAATGGTGACATCTTAGTGTCCCCATAGCAACAAATTCTTACAACAACAACAACAAGACAGGTAAGTATCCTTTCTCCTCTTTCTCCTTCTTTAACTTCTTCTTTATTAGGGGTGGAAACCCAAGTAACCCATTCTTCCACATTTCTTTCCACCTCTGTTGTGCCATTACAAAACTTTGTCCCTACTGCCAGTTCACCAGCCATGTCATCACAGGCCATATCATTACCTCTATTTTCCCCAACCATGCCCAGATGGGCTTTGTCTCGAACTGATCCTAGTGGACAAATTGCCACTATACCATATGGCTTACCACAGGGACATCCTTTTGCTAGAGGGCTTATTGCTTCTCCACCTACATTCCAAACACAAGCAGTGTTGGAAACAAGGCAGATAACTGAGAGTGGGGGGTGAATTAGTTATCTCAAATTTCCTTAACTTTCTTTTCTTTTTGTGTCTTAATTATCAGAGTTGCATCAAAACATGAAATCATATGTAATCATAAGAATAGAAATAAAATCAACACACATAACATAAGGATTTTACGTGGAAACCTTGTTAAGGGAAAAACCACGGGGTGACTAACCCAAGATTATATTCTCTATTAAAAGAATAAAGAAGTACAAAATGGCACTTGCCAATTAGGGCTCACTGCCCGAGCACACTGCTCACAAGAGGCACACTGCCTACAAGAGACTCAATGTCTACAAAACTTATATAAGAGAACTAATGAGAAGCATCTACAATTGCAATAGTTCAGTTTCGGTTAGGCACAATACACTGATCTGATGCACTTCATCCTTCCTCTATTTTAATGTTGTTGCTCTGTCACATACCGGCCTTGAATTACTGCTCTCACACTTATCCCTGCTCTTCTTCATACTTTATTTTATTACTTGTTCACAACACATACCTACATACTAGAATCCATCTGGTATATATATCTGCATCAAGGATTTCATCAATTTTCTAGTCAGCAACAAGAACTCTCAAGATATTTGCAAGTTATTGATCTGTCAGTTGAATCCATCCTTGATTTGTGATGTGTATCAAAAACATAGGCATAGAAGTCATTAATTACGTCAGCCAACAATGTATGATCCCACAAATTGCTTGATCAACACTTTTTACTCATACGGATTGAAGTCTGATACTCTGCCAGTCAGTTCTTCCTCTGTCTGCTCTACCTAACTGGAACCCAATACTTAGATGCTCATATCTTTTCTTTGATTTATCACCGGAGGGTAAATCTCTGGAGTACAATAGTCATGATATCCCTCTTGACTTTCCCAAGTCTACAACTTACTGAGTTATACCATCTGAGAAATCTGGACCTGATTGTTGGACCTTGTTACATGTATACTCTATTCTTGTTCACCAGATCAAAACAATCTTCAATCTGACTTTCGTTATAGGCATACTATGTACTGCGGATGTGTGGGATAGACTTTTTTGCCATCAATGACAACACCAATGAAGCCACACAGTGTCTCTTGCCAACAAGCAGATGCTGCCAAGAAGGCGAGGGAGGCTAGGATGAAGAAATAGAAAAAGAAAGAAGGAAAAAGCCTTGTTGTTCCTCATATGAAGTCATTATTTGACCCAATCCAGTAGTCCCTGACAATCACTCAATTGGCCCCTAATGTGGTCAAGCCTATAGAACAAATGTAGCCACAAGACTACATAATGAATGCAGTGGCTATGGATCTAGCTCACTTTAGGCCACAAGATAGAGCGGAATTGATGAATGAAACTGCCACAGCTATTACAACTGATTACTTGAAGGTGACAAAAAGGTTGTAGAAAGTAGAAGCAAACCTAGCAAAGATAAAAGCCACTAATAGTAGCCTAACATCAGAAATAAAGGCTAAGGATAAAGAGATTGACACTCTTAATAAGGATTTTGCAGTCCACTGTGTCTTTGCAAATACATCAAGCTTCATAGGCTAAGGTTGCAACTTTGTAAAATGAAATAGCACAAGAAAAAGCTAATGTAGCTGCATTGAAACAAGAAAAGGCCATTGTTGAGAAAAAGTATCAACACAAAATGCAAGAAATATCATAGTTATAGTAGACCCTGTTAAAAGAACAAAATCAGAATAGTGCTACTCAGGCCCAGTTCATGGCCGAACAGGAAAATACCAAGCAGTTGACTATTGAGCTAAGTTAGAGGCCACAAAATGTGGGGGTCTTGGAAATGGTGAAGGAGATTTATGTGTCTGCGTGGGCAAGAATCTCTGAGGAGATTTCACAGCTCAAACCTGCCCTCAGTTTCCTGTTAAATACTCAGTAGTTATGTGAAAAAGTAGAGTCTTTAGTTGAAGCAACTTTGTCCATTGTTTCTTTGAGAGTTTTAGACCCTTAACTTTTGTTGCAGAAGCTCTATGATACCACTGATGAGACCTTGTTAGCTGCTGGTGTGAATGACAGAATGGTTACAACAAAGAAGGTAAATGAGGTCTTAAGTTGTAATGAAGCTGCTAAGAGTTTTAAAGCAATTCTGAATGTGGTAAAGGAGGGTGTCAAAAATATGAAAAGACACATTGAAGAGTTGGTGCAGTTGGGGTTACCATCCCCTTTTCTAGATGATAGTACAATTCTAATGACTAATGTAATAAAGGCTCTCATGTTGACCAAACAAAATGATCAGACTATTTTCCAAGGTCTAACTGATTCTTCAAGTGTTGAGGAAGTGGAGGCAGTTCTTGTTCCAATGGCTCATCTTGAGTTTTAGTTGCATGTTGTGGTATAGATTCTATAGTCCTTTTCTCACAAGGAAATTATTAATTTAGATTTTGCCTTTCAAGATCTGTAGAGTAGACAGGGTTTATCATATTCAGAGTGGTCTGGATATCAAGCCACATTGCACAAATTATGATTCTTTAGTAATGGCAATGCAATTTTGTTTCTGAAACCTTTTCTAATGATTCTAGAGTTCTCTCTCAGTAGGCATAGAGGTCCATATAGTCACCAAGAACTGTAGAGTTAAAACTCTATATTTTGAAACATTTATTTAGTCACAGCTGTATTGTTCATTTTCAACATTTTCTGTCACATTTTGTTGTGTGTCATATTTTAGTGTGCACAGAGTGCACCACGTGGTAGTAAAGTGGGTGTTGGAGCACCGTAAGAGATGTTTCCTTTTTGAAGGCACACGAGGTAGACACGTGGTGTGGTAACAAAGAAGTAGTAAGGTTGTTCTTAGGGTCATACGGAGAGTGCCATGTGTCTTCCTTTCCGATCGCAGTTCCCAGATGCCACTAAAGCTTGCCACGTATCTCTAAGCCATATGTTTCTTTTATAGTTTTTGGTTGTACACGAAGAATGCCAAGTGTCGCTACCACAGGGCTTTGAGAAACTTTTTGTTTACAGCTTTGGAAATGTGCATCGGTGTGCCATGTGTTACTTTTGTTGCATTATGTGGAAGTTGCCGCATGTCTCTATATTTTGTTAAGTTTTGAGAAGTGACAGGATGTATGGTGGGCCCTATGATGTTATAGCCATAGTTTCTAAAGTGACGTGTAAGAGCGCCAAGTGTCATCACCATGGGAGTTTGAAGGGCACAAGGTAAAATAAGATTTTAAGATGCGTACAAGAGCACGAAGTGTCCTAATGTTGAATATTCGGGTGCCGCCACATATCAATTTCTAAGGTATGGTGCAATGCGACAAGTGTCAGTGTCTCATGTGTTCTTTTTAATAAGAAAGGGAAACTAAGTGGCAAGCACAGAAGAGCCACGTAACAGTTTTAGAGCTGTTGAAGTTGACCACTTGCCCAAATGGAATTAGTAGTTGCAATTGTGACCTTAGTGGCTATTGTAGCCAATCAGAATGCAGGGAAGACACAATTGCAGATTTAAGAAGATTTTCAGTGCCAGTTTGACTTTTAGTTGAATTCCAGTTCAGTTGTAGGTCGTTGAGATTCTAATGGATGGGGGTGATCTTGAGTTAAATTTTGTTGCTATAAATAGGAGAAGGTTTTGGAACACATACACACATTCATATTGATTAAGAATACAAAGTTTTGATTGTGATAAGATTATATCATTTCACCTTTGCATCTATTTCTAAGAAGGAAGCGGATATATTTGTGCATGTTTCTATGCCTTTTGTATCTTGCTGAATATTGTTAATGGAAGAAGCTCTATTCTATGCCATTGGTGATATGTTCTATGTCTTTGCAGAAGTCTTCTAAGTTTAGCCTTTGTTTGAATCTGTTTACAATCTGTTTATGTCGATCATGCTTCATTTTCTCTTTAACATAACTGAATCATAAAGGTTTAATCATTGTGCTTGTTGTTGACACACATTTAAATATGGCGCATCGCCCTAGTAGTTTCATTTATATTGTATCTATAATGTTGTTTTTCTGTCCCTTTCCCCAAAACCCCATTGAGAAAGAAAGAGCCAATTTTTGTATAATCTAGAGGTTGTTTCAAGTGTCAAGTCTCGCATTCTTGAAGGTTCCTATGTTGGTGCTGGAATCCGTGCAATTTTATCCATCAACAGGTACCATGTATCACTCTTTTCCAAAGATGTTATTTCTTCATCCATGGCAATCTTTTAGGACTATGCATCATTTACATCTATTTCCTCTTCTATAGATCTTAGTTCATCCATGTTAATATTCAAAGAAAAATACATATCTAGTCATCAGGTGAATACCTTTTAGGTGGTTTTCTATGCCTTATAGAGCTTAGAACAAGTTGGGGTGAAGGTTCTTCCTCCTTTCCTAAGGATTAAGAGCTACATGAGCTCTCCTCAACTTCTTGTTTATGTAGGGGCCTCGATTAAACTTTCTCAAGTGTGGAAGGAAGTTGAAACACATATTTCTATTCACTTTGTTATGGCTGCAATTTAATAGATCAAGGTTTAGATTCTCTAAAAATCACACTTCTACTATACATTACCTTATGTGCAATAGAATCCCAAAGATTGTATCCTTTCACACCATAATCGTAACCAATGAATATACATTTCATAGCCTTGTTCTTTAACCTTTTTTACTTCTCCTTTGGTACATGTGCATATGCCTTGCAACCAAAAATTCTTAGATGTCTCAATGAATACTTGTGACCTAACCACACCTCCATAGGAATTTTTATCAACAAGAGATAATATAGGAGACCTTTTAATCAGATGGCAAGAAGTGGGAACACCTTCATCCCAACACTTTTGTTCCAAATGAGCACAACTAAACATACTCCTAGCCTTCTCCATCAGTGTTCTATTCATTCTTTCTACAACTCCATTATGCTATGGAGAATATGGAGTTATCTTTTGTCTCTAAATGCCACAATGTTTATGGAATCTATCAAAATTATTGGAGAAAAATTCATTTCCATTGTCAATCCTCAAACATTTTATTTTCTTTCTAGTTTGCAACTCAACCATTTCTTTAAATTCCTTAAATCATCTTAGAAATTTATATTCACTATTTAGAAAATATACCCATGTCCATATGTTATAATCATCAATAAATGAAACATAATATGTGGATTTTCCAATGGAAGTAACATCTATAGGACCAAACACATCATAATGAATAAGATCTAATACACCGTAAGATTTATGAGAACTAGAGTAAAAATAAATGTGATTTTGTTTACCATAAATATAATTCCCACAAAGATCAAAATCAAGATTACAATTAGTCAACCCTTTAATAAGGTTTTTTTATTTTTCAAGGTCCTTAGACCCCTCTCTCCAATGTGGCCAAGTCTTTGATGCCATAACATAGTGTTCTCTATAGGTAGTTTTGAGTCAAAAGAAAGAGCACCTTTAGGTACCCAGAAGCCATGATCATCCACTCAAGAGGAAACTATCTCATTTTTCAATGAAGTAGTCATAGACTTTCTTTTGACATAAGTACTATTAAACTCAATAGTGCAGTATTAATCTTATACATTGTTCAAAATCAAACACCTCTAGCAATCACCATAGCACCTTTAACCATCTTGTATCTTGCATCAGAAAAGACTACCTGCACCCTGCATCTATTAGTTTTCTCAAAGATAATAATTATTGTGCTAACCCAAGGATATGCAACACACCATTAACCCTTTTTAGTCTACCATTAGAAAATCTAATTTTAACTTTACCATGGTCAACAATAGTTGATAAAGAATTGTCACCCAAGTACACCTTACCTCCATCTAATTCTACATAGTTCTTCCATCTTCAACTTTCCATCTAAAAATTCTTGCAACAAGATCAAAAAGTATCTTCTGCACAAGCTCCCACCCAAACTAGATTAGTTCAAAAAACCCAACAACCCACAATTGAAACCAACGATGATCAAGTTCTGATACCACTTGCAAGGAAGATAAGGTAGTAGAACAACTTACTACACTAATCTTGAGAGGAGGATTATGCAAAACTTTTCAAATATTTTGTTGGGTGAATGTTTTGTTATCAACTAACTGATGACAAAATGGTTATATCAACCACATTATGATGAGATAAGTCTCTCCTCTCAGAAAGAGGAGGCTCCCTTCTTATTGCTAACTAAGATCAACCAGTAATTAACTAATCTTATTTACACTAAACTATCCATGGGGTGTTTCCATATCATCTAATTCTCTTATTTTAGAATAGATGTTCCCTTACAAACTTACAACAACAATCTCGTGAAGTTTATGACATGTAATGAACTACAAACTACTAACTGGAGCAATAATAACCAATATCCAATTAAGTTACACAAATGAATAACTAAAAAGATACTAGCAAGTGTTAACACCAAGAAAACCACAAAAGCACAAAGTCTTTTGTTGTTTCCTATGCCAATTGGAAATGAAAGAGTATGGAATATGATGTAGCCCAAAGTCTTCAAGCTACTTTCCAATAATGAACATAAACGTAATTCCAAAGATGATATCATAGCTCAAAGACTACAAAATCAGATTCAGATCATCTTCTAAGATATTTGATTCCATGCTACAATTCAATCATATATACAAGAGAATGTAATAGAATAGACTTAAGAACAATTCTAATACACCACAAACTTGATCCAAGACAAATATTATGCTAACTTGCTTTCTTTGTATTGATTGAAAAATGATTTACAATATGAACTTAAAGTTTTGATTTGCTCTTCAAAATGGCAGCGCTTCACTTCAATAGATCAAAGATAATATTTACAAAAGAGCCCCCTCTTATTTATAAGGAGAGGCTATGAGTAAAAATAGGAAATCTACAACTACTTTGACTTATTCAAAAATAAAGTTCAATTTGATTTGGGACTCTGTACTTCATCTACATGTAATTGCATATTACAAAAAGACATGTAGAATTTCATTTACAAATAAAAAATTACATAATAAAAGCTTGGGAAAATAAACTTAAGTGTTTGAAGACACATTCTCTTCTTCTTCTTTCTCTTTCTCTAGAAATTTTGACGTGTCAACATGTCCAATCTCTGTGTCTTTGATCTCATTGACATTGGACTCCATGGAGGTCATCAGGATCATGCCTTAGTACTTGTACTTCATATTTTTCTTCTTCGGACAGGGCTCAAACATTTAGGAATAGACTACAAAAAATGATGTTTAGAAATTCTTTAGAGTTAGAAAAATTCCTATCTAGTTTGTGCAATTGTGGAAAAATTCTACACTTTTACACTTCAAGACAGTGTTTGGTGTAAAGCGGGAAAAATTCTCCACTTTTACACTTAGAAATTTTTTAGGTGTAAAGCGGGAAAAAATCTCCACTTTTACACTTCAAGATAGTGTTTGGTGTAAAGTGGGAAAAATTCTCCACTTTTACACTTTAGAACAGTGTTTGGTGTAAAGTAGGAAAAATTTTCCACTTTTACACTTCAAGACAGTGTTTGGTGTAAAGTGGGAAAAATTCTCCAGTTTTACACATAGAAATTTTTTGGGTGTAAAGTGGGAAAATTTCTCCACTTTTACACTTCAAGAAAGTGTTTGGTGTAAAGTGGGAAAAATTCTCCACTTTTACACTTAGAAAGTTTTTGGGTGTAAAGTGGGAAGAATTCTCCACTTTTACACTTCAAGATAGTGTTTGGTGTAAAGTGGGAAAAAATCTCCACTTTTACACTTCGAGATAGTAGTTGGTGTAAAGTGGGAAAAAATATCCAGTTTTACACTTAGAAAGTTTTTGGGTGTAGTTTGGAGAAAATTCTCTGAACTACACTTAGTTGTAGATCAAAATAGAAAGAATGCAAGTTACGGAATTTTCTCCGATTTGCATATTTTCACGGTAGGTCAAACTTATGTAAGTCAAAGAAAATTCTCTGACTTACATGACTTAGTGCAAAAAATGAAAAGGTGCACTCTACAGAAAATTCTTCGAAGTGCACTGAGGGTGTAAGACTTTTTGGTGCACTTAGGAGAAAATTCTCTGTAGTGCACCAAAAAAAAGTATTGTTTCATACTTAGCAATTTTTTGTGTGAGACAGGGTTCAAAGTGTAGTTATGGAGAAATCCTTCACAACTACACTTATAGGACACAAAAATGTATAAGTACAGAAATTCTGTGCAATTGCACTAAGGGAAAAAATGACTAAGTCTAAAAAGCAAACTCTCACAATTTTTGAAAACACAAATAATGACCCAAATCAAGATGATTTCTTGAGGGGTCGAACCACACATGATAATATGTAAATTTGTCTTGATTTGCATGCTTAGAGGACATGGGATATGAAATGGACAAGTTTCGTAGGGGTTTTCCCATGAAGTGAGCAAGCAAAATTCAAGGATAATAGATGGCTCTAACTAGGGAGATTACTTCAATCATCCTTTGAAACTATTGAAGGGAGAAGAATCCCAAAACTCTAAGTCCCTTCATCCAACCATTGGGCTATAGAGGTAGGAGACAAACACAACACGAAACAACAAAAAAGAAAAGACCACAAAACTATACAAATTGTACAAATTTATCTGTTGCTTCACCGAGTGAACAACTTCAAATGTTGTCCACTGTGAGGCAACAGAAAAGGTGTTCCATCCTTTTTTTTGGATGAGCAAAATTTCCCAATATTTACCATTTTGGGATCTTCTTCTATACCTAGATTGAATTGCTCAACTTCTGTTGATGAATTTGATCTTGATTGTTGTTATCATTTAATAAAGAGATCATGCTTATCAAAATGTTTCTCTAGAGAAACCAATCCTTTTGGAATCTTATTTCCTTTTAGCTATAAAATCTCTTCACTTGAAGAGGATGATTCACCTATTTTTAGACCTTCATTTGAAGCATTATCCAATGACTCAGGATCTTCATCAGTGGTCAAGAAATAAGTGCCCATCCTAGAGGTCTCAAAAAGAATCCGACCTTTTGAATCCTCAATCTTTGTTACAGTATACTTTGCTTTCCTCTTTGGATGGAGTTTCTGCATAATAATTTTGACAGGTATTCTAGCCTCAGACCAATCCATGTTGATTTCACCACCAACATTCTTGCAAAAATTTCATCCCAACAAAATTCCATATGAATCTGGGACATTAGCTACCAGAACTATCATCTTGATCCTCTTCTCAGGCAAAGCAGCAAATGTGAATTGAGCATCTTTGATTTGCCTGATGAGGGGCACTTGCTTGGTTTCCATAGCGAAACAATGGCCAAAAGTCTTTGTCAAAGTTAAACCCAAAGCATTAGCTACTTTGGCTAGCATCACATTATCAGAACCACCCAAATCAATGACATAGTTACTAAGTTTATGGCCATTGACAAGTAAGGAAATATAGAAAGTCTTTATTTTCCTAGAAGTAGATGGAGTTGTAATGAGATTGCTTTACACAAGCCTTGGTTTAGGAGTAACAAGGGTACTTTTGGGGAAATATTGACTAGAATTGGCTCCTTTATTTTTCACAAATTTAGCTAGTCTTTCAAATTGCTTGGGGTTGGATTGAAGGTATTCAACCTTGGATATTTGGATTTTTTCTTCCTAGCATGTTCAATTATATCAAAATTTTGCAATAAAACAATAGAAGAAGATGAGGGAATTTCATTTTGTGGTTTGGAGTTTTGAGTACTTGGTCTAGACACAAAAGGAGAAGAATTGGAATTGTAAGGTGCACTTACATGTTTCTTTCTTTCTATATCCTTTTATTGAACTGGTAAAGGCATCCCTCTCTAAGCAATTGTGACTCTTTATCATCATTCATCTTTGGATTTATCTCTTCTAGCATCTTGTTGTTGATCCAACTAATTTTGAGACTGAGTGAAAACAACATAAGATTCGCCATATGTATCTTCTTCTTCATAATTTAGAAACCTGATGTTAGAGTCACCAGCTTCTCCTTCTTCATCTCCTATGAAGGGATTAACACTATCTTTTGGAATATATTCCAACTCTGGAAGATCCTCTTGTTCTGTTTCGAACAAGTTTACAACTGCATTAACTAGTGGAGCCTCTAGCGTGAGCCTTCCTTGTGGTGGAGGGTGTTGCAAGTATGGGCCTAACTGGTGTTGTCATGGATGTCAACATACTCCTATTGCATTGATGTCAAGGATTGGATGAGTTGTGTGCTGAGGATATTGAGAAAATTATCCCTATCAGAAACAGAGAAGAATAGTAAAGACAATGAAGTTCTATGAAGTAAAGATTCCAATAAGTTGAAGATCAGAGTATGTACATCAAATGGTTTGTAGATATGTGTCTGAAGGTGCTCCTATAAAGATTTCAGAGATCCACATGAAGATTTGGAGAAGTTATGGCCATATGAGTAAAATTGGTTCTGGCAGTTGTTCAGAGGTGACAGAGTGACACAAATAGGTCCAGTGAGATTCAGAAATGCAATATCTTGTTTTACAGATCTGGTGGCATGTTTGGGAAGCCAATGTGAATTGATAACTCAATTGCTTCATCGTTTGGAGGTCCACAAGCAATCCTTCTAATATGACAGTGATGACCAACTGTGTTCTTGAGGTTCCAGATGAAGATGCAAATGATTACAGTAAGCAGAAGTGGTGCGGATGTTCTTGGTGATTCAAGCAAGCTTGTGGGGGTCTGTAGATTGTGTCCAGTTCGTGTTGGAGGTTTGCATTGAAGATTTACCTTCAGGTGATGGTGTTCTTCCTAATCTTGGCCGACTGGATGTTCTACACATGTTGCGGGTGGTCTTGAAGATGTTTTGAGAAGCATGGCATGTTCCTCAGAGAAGATTGAAGTCCCAGATATGCAGGGCTGACAGGGTAGTGATGCGCATGAAGTTTTAGTAATAAGTCAAGTTGTATTTTTGTAATTGCTCTATAATAAAATAAAGTATGTTGTGCCGACTTTAATGATCATTCCAAAGTTGATGTCATGTATAAATAAGAATTGCGAAGTCATTGAAAAGTGCGTGTGGTCGTGATGAGAAAGTGATAGAGAGGAGAGGAGCGAAAAGCAGAGTAGAAGTGTTGAGCTAAATGGAACTGTCTCAAGCATAATGAAGATGCTATTCTCTAGTTCAAGTATGTAATATTTATATTATTTTGTAGACAGTGTGTCTCCTGTAAGTAGTGGGCCTCATGTGAGCAGTGTGCTCGGGCAGTGAGCCCTAATTGGCAAGTGCCATTTTTGTTCTTCTTATTCTTTTAACAGAGAATACAATATTGGGTTAGTCACCCCGTGGTTTTTCCCTTAATCGAGTTTTCCATGTTAAAATCTTGGTGTCATATGTGTTGAATGTGTTTCTGCTCTTGATTTATTGCATTTTTCTTCCATGATTGAATAATTATTATGCTGTTGAAATATAAGAAGGATTTAAGGATTTAAAGAACAAAAGGTTTGGTGACAACTGATTCACCCCCTCTCTTAGTTGTTTGTCCTAAAACCAATAGAGGGAGCCTATTTTGATTCTAGTTTCTTGCAACATTGTTAGGGTAGTTAGAAGCATTTGGATATGTTCTCATTGGAATGTTCATGTATGAAGGAATGGGCAAACCTTGAGACATTTTCTTCTTGAGAGCTAGCAACTCATTGGATAGCTTTTGCACCATAGGATCCATGGTACTAGTAGAAGGCGAAGCCAAAGTGGGCTGCCCCTAGGCCTAATAGAATCCTTCTTCAACTTTCCTGCCAAGATCAAATCATCCTCCACTTTAATTGCCAAACTTTGAGCAACTATAATATCAGCTGGTGCTTCTCTTCGTAAAAGAAAACTTACTTCCAGTAATTGTGAATTGATGAAGAAGCATTTTAGGTTCTTAGCTGTGGGTTGAGCAACAATTGCGATCCTGTTCTTTAGCTTATTGAACTTTTCCATGAACTCACGCATGGGCTCATGTGGTTCCTTTTTCATTTGAGTGAGTTGGGAAAACAAGGCGTAAGCATGTTCTGCTGGCATGAATCTAGCTTCATGCTGGGTTCAAAGTGTTGCCCAACTAGTGATAGGTCCTAGTTCAAGGTTATAAAACCAATCAGATGCAACACCTTGGATTATTTCTACAAGCAATCTCTCAGAAATATCTTCATGTTCCACCCCTAGAACTCTGCATGCAATGTAGAATGTAGAAATATGCTCATCTAGGTGTTGCTTGCCATCACCATAGAACTTAGGAAAGTTCTTTCTTGAACCACGAGGTAGTTCATGTGCTAGAGATGCCAAATTCAAAGGACCAAAATTATTTCGCCATGGACCTGGGACAACCATTCTGCCTTGGTTAAATGGAGGAATAACGAACCTTTGAAGTGGTGTGATAAGAAGGACCATACAAGTGTTGGAAGATTTGTTTGATATAGGAGACCTTGTGTTGGAGGGAGGAAAACTCCTTGTACACTAAAGAGGTGTCCTAGTATGTGTAGGTAAAAGATCAAAATTATGCTTTTGTAACAACTCAAATATAGGATCTATGAGTCCTTGTGCTCTTCTGCCATGGGTATAACTTTGTTTTGCTAGATTGCAAACTTATCAAGAAAGAGAGAGGTCAACAACAAAATAATTAAAAAATTAAGGTACTGGTGTACTTCAACCAAATACGTGAGACTCTTGGTTGTGTGTCCAAATCCCCAATGGAGTCGCCAAAAACTGTTGGGTGAATATTTTGTTATCAACTAACTAATCACAAAATGGTTATACCAGCCATAGTATGATGAGATAAATCTCTCCTCATAGAAAGGGGAGGCTCCCTTCTGTTGCAAGTATGTGCTAATTAGTGTTGTTATTTGTCTCAACTATATCTTCTAGCATTGTTGTTTGGTGATTGATTGAAGAACATTGTCTGAGTATTTTTCTCTACATATTTCTTTTGTTGAAGACCTGAGTATTAGATTTGGATATGTTTTAGAAAGGTGTTTGAAGATGCTAAATCCAAAATTTGGTTATCTAAATTGTTGTGCAGAAAAATTTCTATTCACTAGTGTGAAGACTATGCCTACCAAGGTTTACAGAGTGATAGGGAGAAAGTATTTTGCTCCACATTTCTCTATAGATTGGAATTTGTCTTTGTGGTTCAGGCCTTAAGTTTATAAGGTCCTTATTCATCTTCATACCAAATGATATGAGATTTGAATCTCTAGAAAATAAGTTTCTAATTAGTAGAGTTTGACAATGTCTGATTGGGAATAGTCTGTGATCCCTCTTCAAGTGAAATGGGTTGAGATTTGTTGCGGTTGATTTTACTAGTTTGCAAATGATTTGGTGATGTTCGTGGATGTCCCTTGAATGCATTGAAGGCATCTGTTTGATCTGCAAGCTGTAATGAAGATCTTGGAAGCGTGTGTTCAAATGTTCATAATGATTGCACCTGTTTGTCCGACCTGGATGGTTAACACTCTTTGTGGATGAATTTCCTAAATTACAAAAGCGTGTGATAGCATGTGAAGATGTAATTGAGTCCATGCTAAGACATGATGTATTCCCCCTTTATTAATTTAGTCCACAAGTTTGTTTAGGTCCATTCCTAATTTGATGTATGTATGTATGTCAACCTTGGACATTGTTCCAATGGTTGATGATTGTAATGCCGACCTTGATGTACATTCCAAGGTTGATGAGTTGTATAAATACATGTAATTAATTCATGTTTGAAGGGTGTGAGGATGCAAAGATGAGAAGATAAGTGCAAAGTGTAAAAGTAGAGAAGAGCAGAGGAGTCTTATTGCACTTCTATGGAATTGAACTCAGACATGGTGTAGATGCTACTTAATCAATTTAACCCTTGGCAGTGAGTGACCCCCAATAGTGAGTGAACCCCTAGCAGTGAGCCAACCCTTGGTAGTGAGCCATCCTTTTGGGCAGTGAGCCCTTTGACAGTGAACCACCATTTGATATTTAGTATTGTTACTGTATTTATATTGTGAGCTAACACTCACCGTGGTTTTTCCACATTAAAATCTAGTGTTTATGTGTATGTGGTGTTTATATGTTCATGTTTTGATTCTTCTATTCATGTTTAATTCTCATAAAAAATAAGGAAATAAGTTAAGTGGTTGTGGAATTGATTGTGGTTTAAATAAGTTAAAGTTTTGATACAACTGATTCACCCCCCTTCTCAGTTGTCTTGTGCCATTCAACAATTGGTATCAGAGCAAGGTTCCTTTAAAGAAAGCTTAACAACTTAAGGTAGATCTAGGATGGCACATAGGAAATACATTCCCCAATTTGATGGAACTGATTATGCATACTAGAAGGTACGAATGCAAAGTTATCTCATTTCTCTTGGTTATAATGTTTGGGCAGTGGTTAAGAATAAATACATAGTTCCTAAAGATCTAGATTCTAAAGAAGAGATTAAAATGTTTGAGGATAATCACAAAGATAAAAATGCTTTATTAAATGCCATGTCTAACATTGAAATGGAAAAAGTTATGAATCTGGAAACTGCTTATGAGATTTGGGACAAATTAAACAAAATCTATGAAGGTGATGCATCTGTCAAGAAGGCCAAGTTGCAGAATTTAAAGACTGCATATGAAACCATGTGAATGGGTGAAGATAAGAACATAACAATTTACTTACAAAAGATTGATGAAGTTGTCAGCAATATCAAGGGCCTTGGTGGAGAATTTAAGGATGAGGATGTCATAGATAAGATACTCAAAACTCTTCACAAATCTTATAGTCACAAAGTATCTTTGATTGAGGAGTTACTGGAATTCAGAAAGTTTACAAAAGATCAATTACTTGGCAAACTGACTGCTTTTGAAATAAGAGAGTTTGGTACGACTGATGGCCCTATAAAAACTGAGACTACTTTCAAGGCCAAGGAAGCAACTAAGACTACTAGATTAGAGAAATATGCTATGGAATCAGATGATGAAGACTTTGCAGAGTTAGAATCCAAATTTGCTAGCAATATAAAGAGGGGAAGCAAAGGAAAATTCAAAGGTAAGTTACCTTTCAAATGCTTTAGTTGTGGTAAAATTGGTCATTATGCTTCAAGATGTCTTGATAGAGCTTTGAAGATCAATGAAAACAAAGGAGAGATGGTAAGAAAAAGTTATTATGTTAGAGATGATGAAGGTGTAAGTGATGATGAATCTAATTCTGATGATGGCAATAGTAGTGAATGCTTGTTTATTGCACTTAGAGAAGAACTTGTTTCTGCTAATCTTGCAAGTTGTGTAAAGGAAGAAAGTGCAGGAGATTTGTCTGCATTCCATGTTGAAAAGGAATATGAATGGATCATTGATAGTAGATGCTCAAACCACATGATAGGAGACAAGAGTAAGTTTTTCAAGTTTGAAAAGTATGATAGAGGACTTGTTAGGTTTGGTGATGATGCAACTAGTAAAATTTGTGGAAAAGTATCTATTACTTTTGATGGCAAGCATAATATAGATGGTGTTCTTTATGTCAAGGGCCTAAAACATAATCTACTAAGTGTTGGACAAATGTGTGATAAAGGTTATAATCTTGTGTTTAAGGATAATGGGTGTAAGATATAGAATAGCTCTAGAACCTTAATTGCTACTGGTAAGAAGACACATGGTAATGTCTATTAGTTGAAAGGTGCTGAAAATTGTTGTTTGTTGGCTAAGTTAGATGAACATTGGCTATGGCATAGGATAATGTGTCACATTAATTTCAATAATCTAGTAAGAATAAACACTATTCAACCTATAAGAGATCTGCCTAAGATTGTGAAGCTTGCCAATGTGATATGCAAAGAATGCCAGTTTGGAAAGATGACAAAGACCACTTTCAAAAGAAAAGAACAACCCTCTACCAGTTTGCTGGAGATGGTGCATATGGACCTGTGTGGTCCCACAAGAACAAGAAGTCTGCAAGGTGAAAGGTATTTCATGCTTCTCATTGATGATTTTTCAAGAATGACTTGGGTTACTTTCCTTAGAGAAAAGATAGAAGCTTTATATAAGTTCAAGGAATTCAAATCTATGGTTGAAATGAATTAGATTTGAGAATCAAATGCTTAAGTTCTAATAGAGGTGGTGAGTTTACCTCAAATGAGTTCAATGCTTTTTGTGAAGGACATGGTATAAAAAGGCATTTGTCTACTCCCCGGACTCCTCAACAAAATGGAGTGGTTGAAAGGAAGAATAGAACTATTCAAAAAGTTGGTAGAGCTACCAGAAGTGTACTGGAAAGAAGCAATACATATTGTTGTCTACATTCATAATAGAGTGCAAGTCAGAGAAGAAGAAACAAAGACACCTTATGAATTGTGGTATGGTAGAGCTCCTACTGTCAAATACTTCAAAGTTTTTGGAAGCAAGTGCTACATCAGAAGAGATGAAGAATTAAGGAAGTTTGATGCTAGATGTGATGAAGGCATATTCCTTGGTTACTACACCAAGAGTAAGGCTTACCGGTGCTATAACAAAAGATTGAGAAAGATCATTGAGAGTGCAAGTGTGAAGGTAGATGAAGACTTCCAACCAGATGGATATGAGTTAGATGAACTTGCTAATATAGAAAAGGTTAGAAAATGCAAAGAAAAGGAAGTTTAGACTGAAGAACAAGCTCTAGAAGAAGAAGAAGAAATTCAAGCTGAGGCTCCAATAAGAGCTCCTAAAACTCCAAGGTATGTGCAAAGGGATCATTTTGAAGATCAGATTATTGGTGACAAAAGGAAAGGTGTGATGACAAGAAGCAGGATTGCAGAGGAATAAGTAAATATCTATCTAATGTCTAAGGTGGAACCTAAAATAGTAAATGAAGCATGCAATGATGAGCATTAGGTCAAGGCAATGAATGAAGAACTACAGTAGGTTGAAAAGAACAAAACTTGGGAACTTGTCCCCAAACTAGCAAACAAGAATGTGATTGGAACAAAATGTGTTTTCTGGAACAAACTAAATGAAGTTGGAGAAGCTGTGAGAAATAAAACAAGACTTGTATACAAAGGCTACTCCCAAGTTGAAGGAATTGATTATGAAGAGACCTATGCTCTAGTGGCAAGAATGGAGGCTATCGGACTGTTTTTAGAATTTGCAGCACATAAAGATTTCAAAGTATATCAGATGGATGTGAAATATGCTTTCTTGAATGGTGAGCTAGAAGAAGAGGTCTACATAGAGCAACCAGATGGGTTCCAGTTATCAGATAAACTAGATATGGTGTGCAAATTGAAGAAGGCCTTGTATGGATTGGAGCAAGATCCTAAATCTTGGTATGCAAGACTAGATAAGTATATGTTACAACAAGGTTTCAGTAAAGGGTCTGCAAATAGCAATTTGTATATCAAGGTAAGTAATGATCAAATCTTGATTATTGAAGTTTATGTAGATGCTATCATATTTGGAGGAAATGAAGAGACGTGCAAGAATTTTCAAATGAGATGCAAAAGGAGTTTGAGATGTCTGTGTGGTGGGATGAATTTGTTCCTTGGACTGCAAATCGATCAGATAGACAAATGTATTTTCATTTCGTAATCAAAATATGTCAGGGAATTATTGAAGAAGTTTGGAATGGAGGACTCTAAACCAGTATGCACTCCTATGGTTACTAGCTGTAAACTGAGAAAGAATGATGAATCTCCCATGGCTGATCAAAGAAAATACAGATCAATGATTGGAGGACTGCTTTACCTAACTGCTACCAAACTAGATATTATGAATGTAGTCCATCTTGTGGCCAGATTTCAATCAAATCCTAGACAATCACGTGTTATGGTAGTTAAAAGGATATTTAGGTACTTGAAGGGCACTCTTGATCATGGATTGTGGTATCCTAAGAACAATGATTTTGCTTTGAGTACCTACATAGATGCAGATTGGGCTAGATGTACTAATGACAAGTAAAAAAACACAAGTGGAGGTGCATTCTTCCTTGGAGAAAGAGTAGTCTCCTAGCATTGTAAGAAAAAAGAACCAATTTCCTTGTCTACTACATAAGAAAAATATATTGATGCAGTATCATGCTGCACTTAGGTACTCTGGATGAAGCATCTATTGAAGGATATCAAAGTTGAGTTTGATGGACCAGTTCCTATTCTTGGTGATAACACAAGTGCCATAAACATTTCAAAGAATCTAGTGATGCACTCTAAGACAAAGCATATTTCAATCAAGTATCACTTCTTGAGGGAGAAAGTTGCAGAGAATGAGGTAGAGCTTGAGTATGTGCCTACAAAAGATCAAGTTGCTAATATATTAACTAAGGCTCTTCCAAACGACACGTTTGAGTATCTCTTGGAGAAATTAGGGGTTATTGCCCCTCCTTCCTTAAACTAGATGCATAAGGAAGTGCATCAGTCTAGTGTTCTTCAAAGTACATCTTCTCCTTTGGACTGATGTTGGAGGCTACCTCTTAGGGGGAGCAAGTAGTAGTTTTAGATGACTGTTACATTCAGGGGGAGTAAAAGATGGTTTCAAGCTAATCAGAGCAGTATTGTGCAAGTATGTGCAGTAGAAGAGATGTAATGCCCTTTGCCATTGATGTCAAAGGGGGAGAGAAATCATGTGAAAAATTCAGGGGGAGTAAGAGTGCAAGAGTATAAAAAGATAGGGGGAGTTTTGAAACAGAATTATGTCTTGATGATGGAACATGTTTTTTACATCATATGTTGCCATCAATGACAAAGTGGGAGATTATTGCAAGTATGTGCTAATTTGTGTTGTCATTGATGTTAACATATTTGTGTTGTTATTTGTGTCAACTATATCTTTTGGCATTGTTGTTTGCTGACTAATTGAAGAACACTATCTAGGTATTTTACTCCGCATATTTCCTGTGTTGAAGACCGGATTATGAGATTTGGATATGTTTTAGAAAGGTGTTTGAAGATGCTAAATCTAGAATTTGGTGGTCTAGATCACTGTACAGAAAAAAATCTATTCACCAGTGTGAATATTGTGCCTGGCAAGGTTTGTAGAGTGACATGGAGAAAGTATTTTGCTTTTGATTTCTCTGCAGATTGGAATTTGGCTTTGCAGTTATGGACTTAAGTTTATAAGGTTCTTAGTCATCTTCATACCAAGGGATATGAGATTTGAAGCTTTAGAAAAAAAGTTTCTAATTAGCATAGTTTGACAATGTCTGATTGAGAACAATCTATGATCCCTCTTCAAGTGAAATGGGTTGAGATCTGTTGCGGTTGATTTTATTGGTTTACAAATGATTTGGTGATGTTTGTGGATGTCCCCTAAATGCATTGAAGGCGTGTGTTTGATATGCAAGCTGTAATGAAGATCTTGGAAGCGTGTGTTCAAGTGTTCTTGATGATTGCACCTGTCTGACTGACCTAGATGGTTAACACTCTTTGCGGATGAATTTCCTGAATTACAAAAGCATGTGATAGAATGTGAAGATGTAATTGAGTCTGTGCTAAGATGTGAAGTATTCCCCCTTTATTAATTTAGTCCACAAGTTTGTTTAGGGACAATCATAATTTGATGTATGTATGTATGTCAACCTTGGAGATTGTTCCACTGGTTGATGATTGTAATGCCAACCTTGATGTACATTCCAAGGTTGATGAATTGTATAAATACATGTAATGAATTCATGTTTGAAGGGTGTGAGGATGTGATGAAAGGAAGAAAGGTATGCAGAAAACACTTCCTACACTGATCTAATGAGGAAAGATTTATGCAAATTTTACTTTTACAGTTACAGATTAAGATGCACATTAACAGAAAGATAATAACGACTTCCAAATGCAAACATAAAACTCACAACACAAGATATACATGGGGAAAACCCTTTCAGGTAAAAGACCCCACACTCCAAAGCCGCCCAATATATTATTTACGAATCACAAAGATTACAATATACTTGTAGATAAAGCTTTTATAGGAGTATATCCAACCAGAGATCCAGGAGGTAATTCAACATCTATAAGATTCTTACATATAACCTCCATCTCAAGCTCTTGATATATAGGAGATACAATACAATATACTGCCAATGATAATTACAAAACCATGAGCCAAAATCACCAAAAAGTTGCGCCCAAATTATCTCCAATCAAAGATACCTTTTGATGTGCCAAACCGCACACCAACACATGTAACTCTCCCCTTTACAGCTCTTTTATGTGTCCAACATGTTTTTACATTTCCCAAAAATAGAAGGTCTAACTTCCGGAGGCCATAACTTTTGATCTAGGTGTCCGATTGATGAACCGTTTTATGCGTCAAAAAGCTCATGAAGAGACCTATCACCCTATAACTAGCTATGCCAGTTATCCCAATTTGTGGGACATTTAGAGAAGTTTCAATTCTGGTAATTGAGTTCAAAGACTTTTTTTGGTAGTTTCAAAAAATAGAAACTTTAATATCTCGTGATCCAGATATGATCTTGAGATGAAACTCACCTAAGATGTTCATTTAGCTATTCTGCACCTTTTGGGAAAAATTTCAGGTCAATCCAAGCTCAATCGAAGGACTGACTAAAAATAGTAAGTCTCTCTATTTTTAGCTCATTTGGAAACTTTTGGAAACTTTGAAGGTTCTAGACCATTTTCCAAGATAAATGGTATTCAAAAAGACCAAAATTGGGAAGAATAGTAATATTTTGAAGTTGTAAGGTTGAGACACTTCTCTTAATATGTGAAGATGAGAAGATAAGTGCAAAGTGTAAAAGTAGAGTAGAGCAGAGGAGTCTTATTGTGCTTCAATGGAACTAAACTTAGACATGGTGTAGATGCTACTTAATTAGTTCAACCCTTGGAAGTGAGCCACCCCTAGCAATGAGCCAATCCCTAGAAGTGAGCCAACCCTTAGTAGTGAGCCATGCTTTTGGATAGTGAGCCTTGGGTATTGAGCCCTTTGGTAGTGAGCCACCATTTGATATTTGGTATTGTTACTACATTTGTATTGTGAGCTAACACTCATCGTGGTTTTTCCCTGTTTAGGGTTTTCCACGTAAAAATATGGTGCTCATGTGTATGCAGTGTCGATATTTTTGTGTTTTGATTATGCTATTCATGTTTAATACTCATAATAGAATAAGGAAATAAGTTAAGTGGTTGTGTAATTGATTGTGGTTTAAAGAAGTTAAAGTTTTGATACAACTGGTTCACCCCCCCTCTCAGTTGTCTTGTGCCATTCAAGACCTTTTTATTGCTAACTAAGATCAACCAGTAATTAACTAGCTTATTTATACTAAACTATCCATGGGGTGTTTTTATATCATCTAATTCTTTTATTTCAGAATAGATGTTCTCTTAGAAACTTACAACAACAATCTCGTGAAGCTTATAACATGTAATAAACTACAAACTACTAAGTGGAGAAATGATGGCCAATATCCAATTAAGTTACACAAATGAATAACTAAAATGATACCAATAAGTGTTAACACTAGGAAACCCACAAAAGCAAAAAGTCTTTTGTTTTTTCCTATGCCAATTGGAAATGAAAGAGTATGGAACATGATGCAGCCCAAAGTCTTCATCGTATTGTAATGCCCCTCGGTTTTGGTTTGAGATAGATATTGGTTTTCTATTGTTTTAGATAGTTTTGATACAGTTAGTAGTTTTATATTGCACTTTGACAGTCAGGATATTTGAGATGTTAGACTTATGTGTGATGCTTATCATGATCATGATGACATTATTGATATTTTAGCTTATGATGTGCTTCGACATGTTTAGTTGATGGCTAGATGGATTATGCATATTGATATAATCTTGATTACATAGTTTAATGTTATCTAACTTCTAGTTAGGGATGCATATGTTATTGTCATGATCTCAGAGAAGGGACAGTGTAGTATTGCTCACTCCGAGCACCCTACTATGCTGCGAATCCCTAACTTTGTGTATGTGTTATATAGGTATATATATATATATATGCAACATATTGTTTTGATACAGGTTGCAGGTACCGGGCCTCAACTCCAAATGACTTAGCAGGTCTGAGCGGGCCCTTGCACCAATGGATAACGTTGATGGAGATAACATGAGGTTTATTCCCTAGGCTAGTCCAATCTTCAGTTTGTTGGTTGTCATGTGGTTGTAGTTTTATTGTTAAGTTGTTGTTTAGTCAGCCCATGTGTATTCTAGTATGCATAAATGGATCAATATTATTATAATGTCATTAGTGTCAAACATTATGGTATTTTTGCTTAGTCGTAAAATTAGAATACCTTTTAGTTGAATACTATTTAAGTAAATTTTAATGCAGAATCAATTAACTATTCTAATGTTTGTAAAAACATATATGTGGGTCAAAAGCTTTATTATAATTCATATATATAGTTATGAATAGAATCATTCTAGTGAATAATTAAATGTGGTTAGTTGTCATTTGTGATTGCAGAGTGGGGAATCTCTGTCTTATTTAAAAAATTTAAAATTCTTCTGGTGGGGAGGATTCTCAAAACGGATTGGTGATAGTGGGCATTTATGACTCTTGGCTATTTTGCTTTGGGGGGGAAATTTTATTGAAAGAGTCATTCTGTAAAAGGGAGAGGCATTATGTAAAAAGCTGGGTTACGGAAAGTTGAAGAAGGGGGAAAGCTAAAAGATTTTGGGGAGGCAGAAGGATTTTGAGGTTGAAGGATCAAATTTATGGGTATGTGTTGTATGATTGTAAGAATGTTATCTGTGTTTTGTTGAAATAAATCGTGCTCTCTCCTTTATTACTTTGAATCTGTCTATGGAAGTTCTTGATTTTATGTCACTTTTCCCATGCAATTTTTTTCACTCTTTTCACCCTACAATAAATTCACTAAAAGTTTCTTTTGATTATACATGTCTATGCTACAAATGAAATTAATTCCAATCCGGAGGCTCTTCCTTCAATCCACCTAACTTGTTACTCTTTCTCCATTTATAAGACTCTTGCCGGATTTTGTGGTTGGTTTGCAATGTTTCTTTTTTTTGGGCTTGAATGGTTTTGGATTTGCTTTCATCTTAAAATTGCTATCAACCCACCAGCCATGTGGAATGACTTGGTAGATAACCTCTATTCTAATCCAAACTTATTTATATAAAATTCTCCTATCTGGAGTGACATGGGGCTCGCTCTACTCTACTCCTGCATTTTTTTTTTGGAACCAACTCAGATACTATGAAAATTCAATTTAAACCATAATCCGAAGTTCCTTACCTCTTTAAACCTTGTTTACCTTGCTACTTGCCAGGCCGTACGATGTAGTAGGGAGTGGCTGAGGAGTTATTAACAAAATTTTCTTCTTAGATTCTCATCGAAACTCTTTCTCTGGTTGAGTTGCTTACCTATCTGTTCCCTAATTTCTACAGAATTTAGTCAATTTTTTTGTGTGCCAAGACTCAAATCTTCAATCCACAACCTCCCGTAGCCGTCGTCGTACGGCCATACTTACTATGCCTCTAGATTTCTTTTGCTTGAGGATTCTAACGTCACCTGATGGTTACTCTATTAGTTTAATTGCTTGTTTGTGTCCTCATTCCTTGGTGTAGCCGTACATCTGGCTGTATAGTGGTGTTTGTACTCTGGTGTTCAAATAAACATTGATGTTTTACCTGGAAATGGACAGACCTGCGAACCAATTCCCTCTTGCTTTGCATTCATTATCTTTTTTTCCTAATTCATTCATCCTGATTTATTCTATCGCTCTGTCCATATGCCGTGGCTTTAGGGACCTGCTGCCTATCCATAGCTCTCTCTCTCTCTCAATAGATCATGCCTGAGTTGAGAACCCAGTCCCTATATCATTTATGTATTTTGGCAAGAATCTTGAAGCTTCATAGAAATTTAGTAAATTTGTCTTTTTGATTAGAAGGTTTCTAATTAGTTCCTTGTGCATATTGAAAATTTTACCTGAAGAGCATGTATTTTGTTAAATTATTATATTGAAAACTCATTAGTGATAGTGGTAATAAAGCTAATATTAGGTGGTATTATAATAGTTTGTGTTATTATTAGGATAGATGGGTAGTATATGTTCCTATAAATCAATTACTTTCATTATGAATAGAATCGATATTGTAGATGCAAGATTATTAATTGAATATATTGGAGTTTTAAGTGAAATAAATTAGTATGGTAATAATGATGTTTCAATCTTTAGAATTAAATGCCTTTAGTTAGATTAGTTATACTCATAAGTACGAATTGGTTTTATACTATCTGGTGATACATTGATTTTAGAAATTAAATTATGAGTTAGAGTTGTAGTATGAATTGAGTATTATATTAGTTTTTTATGGTAATAGTATAAGTCATTTTATTTTAAAGAGAGTGAAAACCTTGTAATGATGTCGGTTATTCCATCCATTGGTGTTATGCCAAGTTGATTTTAATTATGGATATGTTAAGTCCCTTTTTTTTTAGTTATTAGCGTCAGTGGTAATGATGCCATCGGTTATCATGTTATTTTTTTTGGCCCTGAGTCATATTGTTCTAAGGGCATGTTATAGTCAGTTAAACCCTTGTTCTATATTAGGAGATGAATTTGTGTATAGTGGTAAGGAGTTCAACTTACTGACTCCAGAGGCTTATCTACTTGGGTTTCAACTTGTTATTTGTGTCATTTTGTTCCAATGTTGTATTGATTTGAGATTTTGAAGTGGATAAGGGAAGTTTTATTGTTGAGGTTAAAGTTTGAATGGCCTATGTGATGGATTAGATTGTAAGAAATGGATGTCTTGTAGACCCTTGCCCATGCATGTTTTGGTTTTTGGATGGTAGTTGTACAAAGGAGAGTGGCTTCCATGGTGGGGCCGGTGCCCAAAGTGGCTGCCTGGATAACCCCATGGAAGTTGTAATCTAATGATAACTTAATTAATTTATATAGGTGGGTTGGGTTGTAATTCACATAATAAGATAAGTATGATGCCTCACCCATGCCTTGAGTACGCTCACAGGCTAAGGATGGGATGAGAAGGCCTGGTTGGCAAGGTCAACCTCCTTGTCCCCATGAAAGGAGGTGTCATCTCTGCATGTGTCACCCTATGGGGTCGGTGCCTATAGAGAGGTCACTTGGATAACCATAGATGGGGGCTAGTTTCTAGTAAGAGATAGCCTAGATAACCCATGCTAGGACCATGCGATGACACTCTCCTTACTACAGCTTATTTACTTCTTGTTTTTATCTTGTTGATACCTCTAGAGAACTATATTGTCTTATCTTGATGTGACTTGTCCTCATGATTGTCTAGTCTTAATGTGTTGACTGGTCTTGTTGATTGGTGTAGTCTCAATTATCTATTTAATCTGTGTTGAGTTGTCTTCTAGTACACCTGATCTTAGGGAGAACCTCATTGTTATCTCCTAGCTCGGAGGGGTGGACCTCAGGGATCGACATGGTTGGGTGAAAGAGCTATCCATTGGTCTTCTTGGATGTCAGGGTTCGAGAGTAGTGCAAAAGTGTTTCCAGTTCTAGATTTGTTCTGCATCTTTAGAGTTGTAGTATACATTCATAATTGTATTATTTTGTAAACTGGTGTGATCTTGTAATCTTGATTTGAACCTTTGTTATTATTCATCTCTACAAATGAATGATGTAAATCCTCTTCTGTTGTGTTATAATGTATATCACTTGTATTGTTGTAAGTTTATATTTTATCTAATGCAGTTATGTTCCCTAGAGGTGTTAGCTGTTCATTTTATTTAATGTTGTTAATAGTGTAATTATATTTAATGATTAATGCATTTACTTGCCTCAAAAAAAAATCTGTTATTTTTGCACTTGTTAGTCTAGAACTCTAGGGTTACATGATGGGGCATCACATTTGGTATCAAAGCTAGGTTTAAACACTGGGTACTCTAGTTATAACTGAGCCCATTATGTGACCTAGTACTTAAACTCTATAGATTAACTTCATCCTTGTTGTTTCCCTTTCTGTGTGTAATAAATCATCTCTTGGTGTTGTAGGTAGATGCCTAGAGGTAGGGGTCATTGGAGAGGTGGTGGCGATACACCTCTTCCCAGTTCTCCTCATGAGAGTGCCCATGAAGGTGGGGGTCAGAATATGGAAGGTCAGGACTAGCCTGAGGGAGCCCAGTTGTGACAGTTACTTGAGGAGGCCCTTGCCTATTTAGGCCCTAGACATGAGGTTGAGCAGCCTAGAGGAGGTCAGGAGGTAGATCAGCCAGAACCTAGGGAAAGAGAGAGATCACCTAGGCAGAGAGAGTTGACAGCTAAGAAGGAGGCCACACTAGCTAGCCATATGAGAGATCTACTGAGGGCACACCTTCCCACCTTTGATGGAGCTGGTAGTGGTCTAGACATGAAGACTTGGTTATTGGATATAGGCAAGTGTTTCTCCATGCATGCTTATGGCAACAACACCAAAGCCAGACATGCTATTTTGCATCTCTAAGGTTTTGCTTCGACTTGGTGGTGGTTAGAGGAGTAGAAGCTACACTTGGACATTAGCATTGTTTCTTGGGAGTTGTTCTTAGAGAGATTCAGAGCTCGTTTCCTGTCGGATCATTGGAGGCAGCGTTGCGTAGATGAGTTCCATGAGCTAAGGCAGATGGCCATGTTAATTGAATAGTATGAGCGTAGATTCTATGAGCTGAAGTAGTATATAGGTATCAAAGACGATGAGTCTATGCTGGTGCAGCATTTTATCAGGGGCTTGAATGCCCAGATCAGTGGAGGGGTTCGTGTATTTGAACCCAAGACTATGGAGGTAGTAGTGGAGAAAGCCCGGTTAGTAGAGGAGAATTTGGCTATGGTACTTGGAGGACATATAGGTATGCATATTGGTAGTGCACCATTTGCAGGATATAGTTCTCATGTTGATCATGCTCGGGCATCAGTATCTCATGCCCCCTCAAAGGGTGGACAATAACAACACTCTCAGACCAAACCGAAGAATTCTCAGACTCAGTAGGGTGTTAGATTTTAGAATAAGAAGAACCAAAGTTGGCAGGATACTAGACAGGACCGTGTTGATCACCCCTCTCAAAGTACGTAGTCTCCAGCAAGCATGGGTAGTTTCCAATAGTCTAGTTCTTTCCAAGGTGGTGGTGGTTTTGGTAGAGGTACTGGGTGCTTCTTGTGTGGCCAACAAGGCCATATTGTTAGGCAGTGTCCTCATAGGAGTACTTCAAGGTTTGGACATCGACCGGTGGCTTTAGAGCCAATGGTTGGTGATGTAGGAAGATCACACAGAGTCTTTGCAGTGGTTCATAACTATCAGGCAGAGCACTAGGGCACCGTGGTGGAGACTTCTGGTTTCATGGGAGGTATTGGTTTTTCTGTTCTCTTTGATTCCAGTGCATCTAATTTATTCATATCTCCTTCTCTTGTGGAGCGTTGTAGTTTAGTGGCAACAAAGCAGGATGATAGGTGGAAGGTTGAGTTAGCTTCAAGGGCTAAGTTCACAGTTGAGTCTCTAGTGCTCGGGTGTGAGTTGAGGATTGGTTCCCTATCTACTACAGTAGACCTTCGCATCCTACCCCTTGGTTCATATGATATAGTTTTGGGGATGGATTGGCTAGAGACCCATCAGGCAGTGATCGATTATCAGCATAAGTTTGTCAGTTGTGTGGATGATTCTGGGAGAGGGGTGGAGGTAGAAGTTTAGAGACCTATTTCCCTACATATGATCTCCGTTATGCAGCTTAAGAGATGCATGCATCAGGGATGTCAGCTTTTTGCAATGTTAGTTAGTGACTTGGAGATGGAGGAGAGTTGAGAGGCATCTCTTGACGATCACCCACTTTTGAGGGAGTATGCTGATGTTTTTCCTTCTGAGATTTTGGGGATGCGACCTAAGTGTGACATCAATTTTAGGATTGATCTTGTTCCCGGCGCAGAGCCTATCTCACGAGCTCCATACAGGATGACTACTCAAGAGCTTAAGGAGCTTCGATGGTAGTTGGAGGAGTTGTTAGCCAAGGGATTCATTTGACCTAGTGTTTCTCCTTGGGGAGCACCTATGATCTTTGTGAAAAAGAAGGATGCATCTCTGCGGCTGTGTATCGACTATCGACAACTCAATAAGGTGACAGTGAAGAATAGGTACCCCTTACCTTAGATAGATGATTTGTTTGACCAGATTAAGGGAGTAAAGGTGTTTTCTAAAATTTGCATTAAGTTGAGATATCACCAGTTGTAGATATTTGAGGCATATATTCATAAAACAGCATTTTACACCTGTTATGGGCATTATGAGTTCATAGTAGTACCATTCGGGTTGAGAAATGCACCTTTAGTTTTCATGAGCCTGATGAATGGTGTTTTCCGCACTTATCTCGATAGGTTTGTCCTTGTATTTTTGGATGATATATTGATCTATTCGAGGACTATGGAGGAGCATGAGGAGCATCTGTGTCAGGTGTTGCATTGTTTGAGAGAAAATTAGCTCTATAGTAATTTGTCGAAGTGCAAATTCTTTCAGATAGAGGTGGAGTATTTGGTTCATGTCATCTCTAGAGAGGGTATTACAGTGGATCCTTCAAAGATCCAAGCTATTATGGATTAGCCTGCACCTACTAATGTTTCTGAGGTCCGCAGTTTTATGGGTTTGGTAGGTTACTATCATCATTTTTTTATGGGGTTTTCAAGGATTGCCCATCCTATTACTTCCCTTCAGAGGAAAGGGAAGAAGTTTGTTTGGTCAGAACAGTGTCAGGTAGATTTTCAGACCCTTAAGGAGTAGTTGACCAGTGCACCTATTTTAGCAATTCCTGATCCTACCAGGGATTTTGTTGTATGTTCAAATGCTTCTTTGGAGGGTTTAGGAGTAGTTCTAATGTAGGATGGTCGCGTGATTGCCTATGAGTCTCACAAACTCAAGGATCATGAATTAAACTATCCCACTCATGATCTAGAGTCAGCTGCGATTGTGCATGACTTGGTGAGGTGGAGGCATTTTCTCTTAGGGCATCAGTTTGAGCTGCACAGTGATCATCATAGCTTGTAGTGTATTTTCACATAGCTAAACTTGAATGCGAGGTAGAGGCAATGGATGGATTTCTTGTGCGAGTATGACTTTGAGGTCAAGTATATTTAGATATTCTTTGTTGTCAGAGACATGAGATCTCAGTGGTCTCTCTCATAGTTGACTTGAGAGGTCAGATTCTCGCAGCCCTTCCAACTGACAGTTGGTTTTAGGAGGTGAAGTCTGAGATTAAGTCTGGTAGACCTTTGGAGGGTAGATTTTCTAGTTACTCTCTTGAGCCAGTTGGTTTTTTGTGACATTTGGGTCATATCTATGTTCCTAATTTAGGGGGTCTTCATACCCTAGTTTTGTCAAAGGCGCATCAAGCACCTTATTTTGCTCATCCTGGTGTCAAGAAGATGCATGCAGATCTACGTCAGCTATACCTTTGGGGTGGCTTGAAGTGGGATATTGCTGATTTTGTGTCAAGATGCCTTGAATGTCAAAGGGAGAAGGTGGAGCATCAGCACCCTGCAGGTCTTTTGCAGCCTCATTTGATTCCAGAATGGAAATGGGACATCATTTTGATAGACTTAATTGTTGGTTTGCCGGTATCCTCCCGTCGACACGATGGTATTATGGTCACGGTGGATAGGTTGACGAAGGTAGCTCACTTCTCTCCTGTCCATTCTTCTTACAATGCTTCTACGGTGGCCAAAGTGTTCATGGAGGATATAGTCAGACTTCATGGGATTCCTCATAGGATCATCTCTGATAGGGATCCAATTTTTACTTCCGCCCTTTGGACTTCTCTACAGCATGCCTTGGGGACACAACTGAACTTTAGTTTAGCATACCATCCTGAGATTGATGGACAGACTGAGAGGGTTAATCAAGTTCTCGAGGATATTCTTAGGATGTATGTGATGGATTAGCAGAGCCATAGGAGGACTACCTATATCTAGTAGAGTTTGCTTATAATAATGGATATCCCAATTCTATCGGCATGTCTCCATTTTAGGCTTTGTATGGTCGTCCTTGTCGGACCCCTCTAAGTTGGGATTAGCTCGAGGATAGAGCTCTTCTAGGAACAAATATGTTTAGAGATATGAAGCAACAAGTTGAGAGGATTAGAGAGCATCTGGTGATAGCATAGGATAGACAAAAGAAGTATGCAGATGCTCATAGAGTCGATTGGCAATTTTCAGTTGTGGATCGGGTGTTCTTGCATGTGTGATCATGAAAGATTCTAATCCACTACAGAAAGGGATCTAAGATAGCACCATGCTTTGTTGGACCTTTTGAGGTGTTGGAGAGGATCGGTCCTATTGCTTATCATCTTGCTTTGTTGCCCAGTCTTTCACGCATCCATGATGTGTTTCATGTTTCTGTACTTAGACCTTACTATCCAGATATTGCTCGTGTTCATGATTGGACTACTCTTCAGGTAGAGGACAGGTAGCTGGCTTTAGAGCCCGTAGGCATTCTATAGCATAGCAGACTTACTCTCAGGGATAGAGACATGGAGCAGGTTAGGGTCCAGTGGGATCCTAATGACAAGACTTCTGCTACCTAGGAGGATGCTTCCAGGATGAGAGAGTTATACCCTTACTTATTTGCAGGCTTCCAGGAGTAAGCTTGACTCTTGGAGGGGAGGATGTAATGCCCCTCAATTTCAGTTTGAGATAGATATTGGTTTTCTATTGTTTTAGATAGCTTTGATACAGTTAGTAGTTTTATTTTGCATTTGACAGTCAGGATATTTGAGATGTTAGACTTATGTGTGATGCTTATCATGATCATGATGATATTATTGATATTTCAGCTTATGATGTGCTTTGACATGTTTAGTTGATGGCTAGATGGATTATACATATTGATATAATCTTGATTACGTAGTTTGATGTTATCTAACTTCTAGTTAGGGATGCATATGTTATTGTCATGATCTCAGAGAAGGGACAGTGTAGTATTTCTCACTCCGAGGACCCTACTATGCTGTGAATCCCTAACTCTGTGTATGTGTTATGTAGGTATATATATATTTGTATGCAACATATTGTTTTGATACAGGTTGCAGGTACCGGGCCTCGACTCCACCTGACTTAGCAGGTCTGAGCGGGCCCTTGCACTAATGGATAACATTGATGGAGATAACATGAGGTTTATTCCCTAGGTCAGTCCAATCTTCAGTTTGTTGGTCATCATGTGGTTGTAGGTTTATTGTCGAGTCCCTATTTAGTCAGCCCATGTGTATTCTAGTATGCATAAATGGATCAATATTATTATAATGTTATTAGTGTTAAACATTATGGTATTTTTGCTTAGTCGTAAAATTGGAATACCTTTTAGTGGAATACTATTTAAGTAGATTTTAATGTAGAACCAATTAACTATTCTAATGTTTGTAAAAACATATATGTGGGTCAAAAGCTTTATTTTATTTCATATATATATATATAGTTATGTATAGAATTATTCTAGTGAATAATTAAATGTGGTTGTCATTTATGATTCCAGAGTGGGGAATCTTTGTTTTAAGTAAAAAATTTAAAATTCTTCTAGTGGGGAGGATTCTCGGAATGGATTGGTGATAGTGGGCATTTATGACTCTTGGTTATTTTGCTTTGGGGAGAAAATTTTATTGAAAGAGTCATTTTGTAAAAGGGAGAGGCATTCTTAAAAAGGTGGGTTATGGAAAGTTGAAGAAGGCGGGAAGCTAAAAGATTTTGGGGAGACGGAAGGATTTTGAGGTTGAAGGATTGAATTTCTAGGTATGTGTTGTATGATTGAAAGAATGTTATTTTTGTTTTGTTGAAATAAATCGTGCTCTCTCCTTTATTACTTTGAATCTGTCTATAGATGTTCTTGATTTTATGTCACTTTTCCTATGCAATTTTCTTCACTCTTTTCACCCTACAATAAATCCACTAAAAGTTTCTTTTGATTATACATGTCTACACTGCAACTGAAATTAATTCCAATCCAGAGGCTCTTCCTTCAATCCACCTAACTTGTTACTCTTTCTCCATTGATCAGAGTCTTGTCAGATTTCATGGTTGGTCTGCAATGTTTCTTTTTTTTTGTCTTGAATGGTTTTGGATTTGCTTTCATCTTAAAATTGCTATCAACCCACTAGCCATCTGGAATGACTTGGTAGATAACCTCTATTCTAATCCAAACTTATTTATATAAAATGCTCCCGTCTGGAGTGATAGGGGGCTCACTCTACTCTAATCCTACATATTTTTCTTCGAACCAACTCAGATACTATGAAAATTCAATTTAAACTGTAATCCAAATTTCCTTACCTCTTTAAACCTTGTTTACCTTACTACCTACCAGGTCGTACGACATGGTATGGAGTGGCTGAGGAGTTCTTAACAAAATTTTCTTCTTAGATTCTCATCGAAACTCTTTCTCTGGTTGAGTTTCTTACCTATCTGTTCCCTAATTTCTATAGACTTTAGTCAATTTTTTTATGTGCCAAGATTCAAATCTTCAATCCACAACCTCCCCTAGCCATCGCCATATGGCCATACTTACTATGCCTCTAGATTTCTTTTGCCTGAGGATTTTGACGTCACCTGATGGTTACTCTATTAGTTTAATTGCTTGTTTGTGTCCTCGTTCCTTGGTGGGGCCGTACATATGGCCGTACAACAGCATTTGTACTTTGGTGTTCAAGTAAACATTGATGTTTTACTTGGAAATGGAGAGACCTACAAACCAATTCCCTCTTGATGTGCATTCATTATCTTTTTCTACTAATTCATTCATCCTGATATATGCTATCACTCTGTCCATATGCCGTGGCTTTAGGGACTTGCTACCTTTCCATAGCTCTCTCTCTCTCTCAATAGATCACACCTGAGTTAAGAATCAAGTCCCTATATCATTTATGTAATTTAGCAAGAATCTTGAAGCTTCATAGAAATTTAGTAAATTTGTCTTTTTGATTAGAAGGTTTCTAATTAGCTCCTTGTGCATCTAGAATATCTTACCTGAAGAGCATGTATTTTGTTAAATTGTTATATTGAAAACTCATTAGTGATAGTGGTAATAGAGCTAATATTAGGTGGTATTATAATAGTTTATGTTATTATTAGGATAGATGGGTAGTATATGTTCCTATAAAGCAATTACTTTCATTATGAATATAATCAATATTGTAGACGTAGGATTATTAATTGAATAGATTGGAGTTTTAAGTGAAATAAATTAGTATGGTAATAATGATGTTTCAATCTTTAGAGTTAAATGCCTTTAGTTAGATTAGTTATACTCATAAGTATGAATTAGTTTTATACTATCTAGTGATACATTGATTTTAGAAATTAAATTATGTGTTAGAGTTGTATTATGAATCGAGTATTATATTAGTTTTCTATGGTAATAGTATAAGTCATTTTATTTTAAAGAGAGTGAAAACCTTGTAATGCATGTCAGTTATTCCATCCATTGGTGTTATGTCAAGTTGATTTTAATTATGGATATGTTAAGTCCCTATTTTTTTTAGTTGTTAGCGTCAGTAGTAATGATGCCATCGGTTATCATGTTATTTTTTTGTGGCCCTGAGTCATATTGTTCTAAGGGCATGTTATAGTCAGTTAAACCCTTGTTCCATATTGGGAGATGAATTTGTGTATAGTGGTAAGGAGTTCAACTTACCGACTCCAGAGGCTTATCTACTTGGGTTTCAACTTGTTATTTGTGTCATTCTATTCCAATGTTGTATTGATTTGAGATTTTGAAGTGGATAATGGAAGTTTTATTGTTGAGGTTAAAGTTTGAATGGCCTATGTGATGGATTGGATTGTAAGAAATGGATGTCTTGTAGACCCTTGCCCATGTCTGTTTTGGTTTTTGGATGCTAGTTGTTCAAAGAAGAGTGGCTTCCATGGTGGGGCCAGTGCCCAAAGTGGCTGCTTGGATAACCCCATGGAAGTTGTAATCTATTGATAACTTAATTAATTTATCTAGGTGGGTTGGGTAGTAATTCACATAATAAGATAAGTATGATGCCTCACCCATGCCTTAAGTGCTCTCACAAGCTAAGGATGGGATGAGAAGGCCTAGTTAGCAAGGTTGACTTCCTTGTCCCCATGAAAGGAGGTGTCAGCTCTGTATGTGTCACCCTATGGGGTCGGTGCCTATAGAGAGGTCGCCTAGATAACCATAGATGGGGGCTGGTTTCTAGTGAGATATAGCCTGGATAACCCATTCTAGGACCATGCGGTGACACTCTCCTTACTACAGCTTATTTACTTCTTGTTTTTTATCTTGTTGATACCTTTGGAGAACTATATTGTCTTATCTTGATGTGGTTTGTCCTCATGATTATCTAGTCTTAATATGTTGACTGGTCTTGTTGATTGGTGTAGTCTCAATTATCTATTTAATCTGTGTCGAGTTGTCCTCTAGTACACCTGGTCTTAGGGGGAACCTCATTGTTATCTCCTAGCTCGGAGGGGTGGACCTCAAGGATCCATGTGGTTGGGTGGAAGAGCTATCCATTGGTCTTCTTGGATGTCATGGTTCAAAAGCAGTGCAGAAGTGTTTCCAGTTCTAGATTTGTTCTTCATCTTCAGAGTTGTAGTATACATTCATAATTGTATTATTTTGTAAACCGATGTGATTGGTCTTGTAATCTTGATTTGAACCTTTGTTATTATTCATCTCTGCAAATGAATGATGTAAATCCTCTTCTGTTGTGTTATAATGTATATCACTTGTATTGTTGTAATTTTATGTTTTATTTGATGTAGTTATGTTCCCTAGAGGTGTTAGCTATTCATTTTTTTTAATGTTGTTAATAGTGTAATTATATTTAATGATTAATGCATTTACTTGCCTAAAAAAAAATTTCTGTTATTTTTTCATTTGTTAGTCTAGCACTCTAGGGTTGCATGATGGGGCATCACACGTATGCCAAGCTAAGATCAAACAATCATAGACAATAACTTGCAGCCCAAAGTCTTCATGTTACTTTCGAATCACAAACATAAACATAATTCCAAATATGACATCACAGCTCAAAGACTACAAAATTAGATTCAGAGCATCTTCTAAGTAATTTGATTCCATGCTACAATTCAATCAAGTACACAAGAGAATGTAATAGAATAGACTTAAGAACAATTCTAATACACCACAAACTTGATCCAACACAAAGATTGGATGCCAACTTGCTTTCTTTGTATTGACTGAAAAATGATTTACAATATGAACTCAAAGTTTCAATTTGCTCTTCAAAATGGAAACACTTCGCTTCAATAGATCAAATATAATATTTACAAAAGAGCCCCCTCTTATTTCTAGGAAGTGGCTATGAGAAAAAATAGGAAATCTACAACTACTTTGACTTTTTCAAAAATAGAGTTCAATTTGATTTGGGACTATGTACTTCATCTAGATGTATATGCATATTACAAAAAGACATGTAGAATATCATTTACAAATTATATAATAAAAGCTTAGGAAAATAAACTAAGTGTCTGAAAACACATTCTCTTCTTCTTCATTCTCTTTCTCCAGAAATTCTGACATGTCAATATGCCCAATCTCTATGTCTTTGATCTCATCCACATTAGACTCCATGGAGGTCATCAGGATCATGCCTTGGTACTTGTACTTCATATTTTTCTTCTTTAGAGAAGGCTCAGACATTTAGTAATAGACTGCAAAAAATGATGTTCCTCCAGAGTTAAAAGCTTAGGAAAATAAACTAAGTGTCTGAAAACACATTCTCTTCTTCTTCATTCTCTTTCTCTAGAAATTCTGACATGTCAATATGCCCAATCTCTATGTCTTTGATTTCATCCACATTAGACTCCATGGAGGTCATCAGGATCATGCCTTGGTACTTGTACTTCATATAAAAGCTTAGGAAAATAAACTAAGTGTCTGAAAACACATTCTCTTCTTCTTCATTCTCTTTCTCCAGAAATTCTAACATGTCAATATGCCCAATCTCTATGTCTTTGATCTCATCCACATTAGACTCCATGGAGGTCATCAGGATCATGCCTTGGTACTTGTACTTCATATTTTTCTTCTTTAGAGAAGGATCAGACATTTAGTAATAGACTACAAAAAATGATGTTCCTCCAGAGTTAAAAAAATTTCTATCCAGCTTCGTGCAATTGTGGAAAAATTCTCCACATTTACACTCAGAAAGTTTTTGCATGTAAAGTGGGAAAAATTCTTCACTTTTACACTTCAAGATAGTGTTTGGTGTAAAGTGGGAAAAATTCTCCACTTTTACAGTTCAAGAAAGTGTTTGGTGTAAAGTGGGAAAAATTCTCCACTTTTACACTTCAAGATAGTGTTTGCTGTAAAGTGGGAAAAATTCTCCATTTTTACACTTAGAAAGTTTTTGGGTGTAAAGTGGAAAAAATTCTCCACATTTACACTTCAAGACAATGTTTGGTGTAAAGAGGAAAAAATTCTCCACTTTTAGACTTAGAAAGTTTTTGCTTGTAAAGTGGGAAAATTCTCCACTTTTACACTTCAAGACAGTGTTTGGTGTAAGGTGGAAATTTTTTTCCACTTTTACACTTCAAGATAGTGTTTGGTGTAATGTGGGAAAAATTCTCCACTTTTACATGCTTAAAAAGTTTTTGGGTGTCATTCAGATAAAATTCACTGAACTACACTTAGATGTAGATCAAAATAGAAAGAATGCAAGTTGAAGAATTTTCTCTGATTTGCATATTTTTATCTTAGGTCAAACTTATGCAAGTCAGAGAAAATTCTCTGACTTACATGACTTAGTACAAAAAATGAAAGGTGCACTTTGGAGAAAATTCTCCAAACTGTACTAAGGGGGTAAGAATTTTTGGTGTACTTATGAGAAAATTCTCTTGAGTGCACCAAGCACAAAGTATTGTTTCATACTTAACATTTTTTGGTGTGAGACATGGTTCAAAGTGTATTTGTGGAGAATTTCTTCACAACTGCGTGACAAGTGTAGTTGCAAAGAAATTCTCCACAACTATACTTACAGAACACAAAAATGCATAAGTGCAAAAATTCTGCACAAGTGTACTAAGGGAAAAAAATGACTAAGTCTAAAAAGAAAACTCTCACAATTTTTTCAAAACACAAATAACAACGCAAATCAAGATGATTTCTTCAGGGGTTGAACCATGCATGATACTATGTAAATTTGTCTTGATTTGCATGCTTAGATGATGTGGGCTACGAAACAGACAAGTTTCATAGGGGTTATCCCACAAATTGAGCAAGAGAAATTCAAGGATAACATATTTACAATAGATACATAAATTATATAGTAATAAAACATAAATAGTAGTCATACCACAACACAGTGATTTACATGGGGAAAACCTTTTGAGAGAAAAACCCCACACTCCAAAAATAGTTGAATATGTTATTCATAAATCTTAACAAGATTGCAATATACTTGCAGAGAAAGCCTTCACAGGGGTATCACCAACTAGAGATCTAGAGGTAGCTTAACAATATCTATAAGACTCTCACACACAACCTCCATCTCAAGAACCTAATATATAGGAGATCCAATACATGTGAAACTATTAAATGGTAATTAGAAAACCATGAGCCAACACCACCCAAAATGGCAACCAAATCCTTAGGGATCCATTATCTCCAATCAAAGATGCCTTATGATGTGTCATAACATAGATCATAAGTTTTTCAACACATGTAACTCCCCCTTACAACTCTTTTTCATGTACAACACATTTCTACATTTTCCAATGGGAGAGGCCCAACTTCCAAAGGCCACAACTTTTGATATGGGAGACTAATTTAGCCTAACTTTTTAAATTATAGAGCTCAAATAAATCTATGCACTGGCCAATTGAATCCTTCAACATATAAACAAGGCCACAACCAAGATCACTACACCCACAAGATTCATTACAACAAAGCTTCACATGCATGACTCTATCATAACACATGTTGACCAAGACAACATGCAAGTTGCAACTATCAATTTAAAATCATCAAATTATGTAGTCACCACGAGGCATGGTCAACTCACTAGCTAGGGACCTTCTTCATATATGTTGGTTAGCCAATACAACCTTATTAAACATCCTCAAAAAATTCCATCTCAGATATACATAATGGAGCTCCTAAAAACATCTAATGTTCATAGACATGTATGGAACTGCATCTTATAGGAATCAAGAGTTCCCAATGACATTGACCCTAAATAATACTAAGGACTTGTGGTACATTTGTTCTCCAACTACCAAATTTATTTTGGCCAAAATGACATGCCATCCATCAATCCCTCCCACAACCATCCATTACAAATTAAATCTTTCATCTCCAAATATAAAGTTAAGACAGGTCTACTAGACAATGGGTCCATCTTAAACATTTGTACCTTGAGACTAGTAAAGTAGCTAGGCTATTATAGTGAAGACCTAGAACCACAAATTATCACTATAAAGGCATATTATAGTGCAGAATGCAATTCATAAGGTACCATTTACCTACCCATTTAAGTGGGACCCATGCCACAACAAATTGTGTGTCATGCTATTGATCTTGACTTACCTTATAACATTCTCTTGGGCCAACCATGGATCCATGCCTTCTAGGTTATTCCATACACCTAACATAAATGATTAAATTTCCCTCATGAAGGCATGTAAGTCATTATTCCTATCAATCCTCACTCCTTACAGTATACTAAATTATTGGAGGACCCATATCAGAAGATCAATCATTATCCTAGAACCAAAGTTGTCATCAATCCCAAAACAAAATCATCATCCTCTTACATTGATCTTAGTGATTTCCCATCCACATATATTGATCAACCTCCCAAAACCTAAGCCAAGGTCATCAACAAAAGGATGTGGAGAATATGATCTATTAAATTCCTTCCATGTAGGCAAGTTCTCTCTATCCCTATGGTCTCATGGTTTCCCTAATCTGCCACCAAGAAAAAAATAAACACCTTGTAGTTTGGTTCCGCCACTTTGTATAATATGGCTTCCTTGCAGATGAAGATATTAAAGGCCCTACCATCTCCTAAATATAAAAAGATGAATACTTTGCATCATGCTTGCTAAAAGAGGAATATCCTAAAGCTATGCACATGTTCAAAAATATGAACTACAAAGGTAAAGGTCTTATACTCCATGAGCAAGGTATCTTTGACCCTTTACATATAAAGGAAAATATGAAAACTCAAGGGTTGGGATACAAATCACTTAATGTGCAATCCAATAAATTTAATGACACTTCCATAGTTATGGGGAAGCCTCTCTTGATATTAAAAATGTCAAGATAAGGTCCATCACTAACTCTTCTAAGAACCTTGCCATCACCAATCATTTCAATGAAACCTCCATTCACACTATCAACCTTGAACTCACATACCCAAAACTCATCAATTGGGACCAACAAGATCTTGTATCTCTCAAAACATTTTAGAATGATGAGGTTGTCACTCAATTCATGGGGCTTTGAGATGAAATCCCAATAGGGGATTGGAAAAAGACTTTGAAATCAATCTAGATGTCACATCATACTTTAGGGAGTAGGTCAAGTTCCTTAGTCCTAAGAAACTAAAAAATTTAAAAAAAGAAAAAAAAGTCCCCTAGTGAAAAGCTCACTGAGGTGTTATCAAACACAATAAAAATAAAAACCAAATAATAAAGTGTTTATTGATGAAAAACTTTATGAGGCATCGATAAATGACAAACTTGACCTACTCCTTGCATCTCTGCAATAGTAGGATAAATATATAATCTTGATCGAGGAAACCTTGGAAATAAACTTTCATACAAAATAGAATAAAAAGATCACATCTATTGTAGCCACATTTGAATTAGAAGAAAATGACACTATCACTTCTATCTTCAAGTAATATATAATTATATTTTTGCTTGGTCATACACTAAAATGTTGGGGTTGGATGCATCCCTTGTGGTTCATCATCTTGTAGTGCACCCCAGTACCAAACTGGTCAAATAAAAAATTAGAAATATGTGTCGCAAGATTGCTCTTTTGGTTAAATAAGAATTGCAAGCACTCCTTGAGGTTAGATTAATTAGACCAATTGACTACCCTAAATGGATATCAAACATCATCCCTTTGAAAAATAAGTCCAAGACTATCTACAAATGCATCAACTTTAGAGATAGTAACAAGGCATGCCCAAAAGATGATTTTCCCTTGGATAGTATTGACATGATAGTTAATATCACTATATGATATGAAATGGTATTCATCATGGATGGTGTATCTAGCCATAATCAAATTCAAATTTCTCCTAAGGATCAGCAAAAAATAATCTTCATGACTCCTTGAGGCACTTTCTATTATCATATTTTGCCATTTGGATTAAAGAATGACATGACAACCTATCAACACACTATTATCACTTAGGTGTGCACCCTTTTTGAGTTGAAGAAAATCGACTACCTAGTGAAACATGGGATCTTTTCTAGGTTGTGGGTGACCTATGATAGAAAAGAACCTCCAAAGAGGGTTCGTTCCCCTGATACTTCACCTAAACTATGCCTAACTACCATTATTTGCTAAGGAAAAGGTGAGAAAGGACACTAAAATGAAACTATAGGCTTATAGGGCTGATGCACTAGAATTAAAATGACATACTTTGTTGTTTTGACACACAATCCTTCAAAAGAAATGATTGGTTTTTCCACAACTTATGATGATTTACACCTTATACATGAATATTTTGTAAGGGACACTCATATTTCACTATTTAGAAGAAAATGTGAGGTTTTCTACAACTAAATAGCTAGTTTAAAGTATTCCACAACTCACAACTTGCATGCAATCTATATTTTCTACCTAGAGGTGTTTGAATGAGGCATGTTTCAAATTTTTTTTTGCATAAAAACATAGATTATTCATCCATTATTTGTTTTAACACACAATATAACATCATCATATGAAGGCAAAATTGATAATTTTATTGAGGAAAAGGTACACTTACATCAATAACAGGTCTGAACTATATTCTTATTGCTTTGAAAAAGTGTTACAATATGTTGTTGTACAATAGAACCTGAGTTACTGTACTATGTTTTTATTGATTCCCTTTAGAAAACAAGAGAGAACTATTGAAAAATTATCCTAAGGTCCCTATATCTCATCCCAAACATAGGAGAGTATATACAAGATTCTTTTGACAAAAAATTGAATGCTCAAAAGTTGGTCAACCTACTTTGGACGCCCAAGAAGAGTCATGTATGACGTGAACTCCTAAAAGGTTGTTGGAAGGTGTTGAAAGTATTGAAGTTGACCTTTTCCAGCCTTGCATGTTGTCCTTGAAACTCCTATATACCTAGAAAATGTTCCAAATGCTCCTAGATGCAGTCAATCTATTGTCCAGGTTGTCTAATTATCCATAACTTCTTCAACCTACACATTGCATCTTTTTAGGCCATGCGTTTCTTAGGTGTTTGATGTTTGTAGGACTTTTAGGGGTGTGTGGAAAGCATTTTGTTACACTTGGAGTCCTCAAACTACTTGTAAATGCTCATTCATTACCTAAAAACACTTGGCACTCCATCTACTACCACTGTAGGGTCTTAATCAAGCTTAAAAGTGTTTGTAGATACTTTAGACTACATCTTGAAACCTCTAAAAATGATTGACTCAGTTAATCTTCATGCAGATTGTAGGCAGTATTATGCTCTTTTCCATCACTCCAACACTTTACTCCTTATGTCACACCCCACAAGTATCATAACTTTTATTCCTTCTCCCTTGCATTCAACATGCATCTTACTTGTCTCTGTAGGTTTACATACCTTTATAGGTAGTCATAGGAGTCAAGATCTACTTCACCATTGCTGACCAAATGTGAAGTATAATAGTACCTGATATAGTCTAATAGTTTGATTAGATCACATATAGACCCTTCTCTGTTATCATAGACTGATATCAATTTGTATGCTTAATCCTCTAAACACAAACCCTAAATGACATATTTGAAAGTGTGCCTATCCCATTTATGCTCATTTAACTTTTGATTTCCTTTTCTTTATGAGGTATGCACACTATGATCCACAAGGTGATCCATAAGTTTGTAGGTTTTAAGACTCTCAATCTTGTCTAATGGATCTCTAATAGCATTATGTACCTCTTGTCACCACTTGTTGTGTAATAGGGTCTTTTTGGTTGCTTCATATCCTCAATATACCTTCACTACACATTTGTAGCAATGCCCTGAAAGCAATCATTGACCTATACATTTCATTTTCATATCAATGGATCAATGAGAAACTTTAATAGACTTGATGCATCATGTATACACCTACCATCTATTACCTAAGATTGTTGATAGTCTTTTATTGATGTCACAAGCTGCTGACAACTTTAATACCTCATCTCAGACCATTGACAGTTTTACTCCATGTACTTGGCATGGAAACTTGCATGGTCTTCTAAACTTCGAACTTGTAGATACCTTGTGGAAAACTATTCTAGACCTGTCTTGAACCTTTACTTGTGTATGAAAATTCATAACAAAGGTAACACTCATTTACTATGTTTTTAGCATTGCATATCTGTCTGTGTTTAGTAATACAGTCTTACAAACTATCTCCATGATCTCATGGTAAGATGTAGTCATTAAGATATTTGATAGCATTCTCTTTACATGAGTATACTTTTCTAGCATCCAGTTGACCTTCTTTGATTTGACTCTTTGCTTGCTAGGGTTTTGATTGTCCTCTTACACATTCACTCATGATGTTCCTCTATTCCTTAGATATGACTACTTTCATAGTTGTATAGGACTATTTACATGACTGCTCCTTTGTTCCTTCTTGTTATTATGTTGTATAGGACTCTTTACATGACTGTTTTCTTTGTTCCTTTTGCCTTATTGTTCCTTATACTTCTTTCTGTCCCTTAGGCTTCTTGTTCGTTATTAACTTTTGAGTTCTCTTTGATTATCAATGTCTTCTCCATTGACCTTGTACTGACCTCTATCCCAGGGTCCTCTCAATCGAAGTATGTTTTTCTTTTCTCTATCTCTAGTCCTTATATACATCTTAGAAACCCTTTAAACACACTTAGTTGGACTCTTTGAGTAGATCTCTACATTCCTTATGCATGATTTTCACTATCATGCTTCTGTTTACACATTCCTAGAGTCTGTCTAATCTATCTTTGATCCATACTTCAATCAAGTCTGCCATGATTATTCCTTTCTCACTTAACACCTTTATATTGTTCCTATAGCATATGAGATATCATCATACTCTTTGTCTTTAGCTAGGTAGAAATATATATTATCTTTGTAGTATTTTGTACCTCTCTTTCATGTTGTCTTGATGATCTCTACCCTGAATCTGCAAGGTATCTCATTATTTGTACTCCCTTCATTGAATGTGGTATGTTTGTCTTTAAATCTATAAGGGTCTTTAATGGAATTAAGACTAAGAAATACACAAATCTAAAACTTCCATAACCTCACTCTTATACCCCTTTGACCCAAGGAGTCCAACGAGGTGTTAGGTATTACATTATTTGAAGGATGGTTATAAGAGATGTATATAAAGCCTTCATCCTATAGAATAAACCTTTGCATGGATATCAACTGTTATGAAGAACAAAGAAAGGTAATATAAACCTTTGTGCACCCATTTATGGCCTAGAATGGTTAGTGAAACATAAAGATGGTAGTCGGAGATGATCATTGTTGCAGACAATGACACTGCTCTTCAACCTATTATTTATATTATACAGTCTTCATAGTCTTTATCCTTCTTCTCAATCTCTACAAACTCTGTAGTCTTCTCCAAGTTCTTCAAACCTCTGCTCTTCACATTTCCAATGTACTCACATTTATTGAGATGAGAAACTGCATAGTGTTAGCACAAAAAACTATAAACCTAAACACTCAACCCCTTGAACTTAACTCAAACCCTTAGACTTAAACTCTAGCTAAACTCCACTTTACATACTATGACCTCAGTGTGGAAAAAAAGACTCAAAAGGATGATTTTTGAAATGAAAATCCTCCCTCCAACATTGGTAAAAGGCCTTTTGGAGAATTTATGTTTTTCAAACAACCTTTGACTTGCTTTTGGACGTGCCTTTTGGAGAAAACAAGGCTTTTAAGCATGTTTTGACACCAAACAACACCAAATAAAGATATTAAACATATTGTTAACATCTAAAATGAATTCCAAGACCTTCTAAATATTTTATAAAGATTTAGAAATATAGAAAGCTTTGAAACCTCTAAAACATACAAAACAAGGCATTTTGATGTATCTTGTGCACTTTGAAAACTATTTTAAGACCTTTAATGGCTCTTCCCAGGACATAAGACCCATGAACATTCTGAAAAACCATCAAGTAGAGAAAAGCTCTCTGATCCTGCAACTGTTTGTAATATCTACTCCTATAGTGTCATAAATTGTTGCCGCTTACAATTTCACACTAGGTTTGGTTCTTGTTTTAGTATGTATGTTTGTCTCTGCTTGATATAAATATATATATATATATATATATATATATATATATATACACATATATTTCACTACTTTTCTAAAAAACAAGGTTAAGTCCCTTGTCAACTAGCACTTCAAGAACAAATTCCACCAAGACACTAGCATTGGACGCTAGTGTCGTCACAATTTGGATCTAAAAGATATTATTTGAATATTGGCCTTATTTCTTTAAGTGATTCATCTTGTCAGCCTCAACTCAATTGGGCCCTCAAAAAGTACTTGGGATTCATATATAAACAACCCTCTCTCCCTCATTTGAACACACATGATATATGATACACATGATCTCTCTATGAACAAGCTCTATCTCTCTCTCTCTCTATCTCTCTCTACAAGCTCTCTATTTGTGATGATTACTATTGTATGCACTAACCCTTGTAGGTATCTAAGAAAGCTTCTTCCTCCATTAACTCCTTGTAGGTGATTCATGTTGTGACATTACTCCAACAAGGGTTAAATCACTCTCATGGTAATGCTATTTCATGGTATTTGTTTATTACAGTAATTATCATTTGTTTTGCCTTTGTTCATCGTGAACACACACTCTTTATCATCATCATCATCATCATTGCGATTATGGAGGTGGAAACACCAACATGGGGTTTGACTGAGGCAAGCCCCCATATAGCACAACCAATTATCCTCTTTTATGTGTGCATCTCACATCAGAGGTTTCTGACATCAAATAGCAACAAAAAGATGGAAGGATCTAGGATAAGGATCATCAGATGGAAGTTAAAATCAAACCCTTGGTACATTAGTGTCTAGCTCTAGTATCCTGATATTTTTGGCCTAGTTTTAAGTGACAACTTATTCTCCCTCCCATCCTTCCATATCTACTCCTGGTTTCGACACATTGGTCTTCTGGACAGTAGCACCTAGTTCTAGTGTCCCTGGCATTCTACTCCAGTTTTTGGCACTAGGTTCCTCTCTTTGTAACTATCTACCTAGATTTGCTTTCTATTTCTATACATTTGTTCTATAACATAGGTATGTTGTTATATTAGTCCAATTGATCACCTGTAACCCTAGATCTTATTATTATTAATCTTTGCAATCACAACAAAGGAACAAAGCCTAGATAACTTGGCTCTCCTCTAAGGAAGGTAGCCAAGCGTAAAAGTCTTCATCAGCTTGTGTTCCAATGTTTGATAGGGAAGATTGATCTAGTTAGTCCATCATTGATTAGATCTCTTTTCCCACCTTACATTTTGGTGAACCTGACATATCTTACACTTATACAACCTTCTTTTTTGTGTTTGATTAGTTGATGAATTGATTAGACACTTCTATTAAAGATCTTATTTTCTCTTATGTGTTTATTTTAGAAAGAAAAACACTTAAAATTTTTTCTTTGAGATTAGAAAATTAAAAAAAAATTGGAAACTTCTACCTTCTAACATGGCATTATCATATCTGTCTTGTCATCACCTCCTCCATGGATTGTGGTTCATTAAATTTAGTATACCCACCTCATTTTCAATTCCTTTCTAGATATGTTCTCCACTTTTTCTCAAAAAGTTGTTGACAATGATGGTCTTCCTATTGCACTCTATTCTTTTGACCCTCTCCTAAAATTCCTCCTACTTGTGAGGATATTTTGGCACAAGAAGATGAAATCATTGATACATTTCTTAACATTACTTTACCTTCTCTTCATTTTGATGCTATCTCCTCTAGAGATGGGGCATTAGTAGATGAAGAGTCCCACCTCACATCGGATCCCCCTGTGGATAGATGTTGAACATATTACTTCTACTTCTACCGCATCTTTCTTAGTCATGATGATTCCATGTCTCGTCCTATTGATCTTCCTCCTTTGGTCGCATGTTCAAGACCCTTGGACATCACTAATGATACAATCATCAACACTTTTTTTAGCACCAATTTATCTGCTCTTCATTCTAATGCTCTTCCTTCCCATAACATGGAATTCATGGATGAAGAGTCAAAACTCACATCGGATAAATAAACACAATTTACATTTTCAGTTCCCAAATAGAATCTGTTAAACAAAAAATTATTTTGCATCTTCATTCTGATGTCCCACGACCAAAGTCTAACCCTATGATCACTATTTGAGGTGTTCCAAACCCACCTCAACCTCTTGGTTACATTCTCAACTTCATGAAACAACTTACTCAAAATAAGCAACTCGTTCAAAATGTGTCACATCAACCTCATTATCATGTAGTTGCTCACACATACAATACTCGTAACAATAAGCAAAGTAAACAAGCACTGATTTTTCCTGCTTCTCTTCCACCTTCTCAACCTTTTCTTCCTCCATCTCCTCATCTTTATTTGCATAATAACATAGAATATGATCTTGTCGAGCAGCTTCATGCTACTCTGGCTAAAATATCACTCTTGGAGTTAATACAAATCTTGCATGCATACCATGGAATTATCCAAGAGGATTTACTAAAGGTTGTCATTCCACCTTCTATTAGACCAAATGATGTAGCAACTTCGTTAGATTGTATGCATACGACAAATCTAGATACCATATTTCAACAAAATGAGTTGCCTTCTCTTGAAGTTCAACAACAACATGATCCTCTCATGATTTTAGTAATCATTAATGGAAATGGAATAAAACATACTATGATTGATAATGGATCAAGTCTTAATGTATGTGTCATTGACATGTTATATAAGCTCGGTGTAGATATCTCTCTTATCAAGCCCAATCACTAGTACAAAAAGAGCAATATATTACTAAAAAACTACTAAAAACTACTTATAAATGACAAAACCTGGTCACGTGACCATTAGTAGTTTATTTCCAGTCATTTATAACATGACCAAATTGATGACTATACCATTTTTAGTCATTTATTGGTTGTTTTGATTGATCGATTTGGTAGTATATTTAGTTGTTGATTTCATCATTCATTGTTGTAATCTGGTCACTTATTTATTCATTAATTTAGTCATTGATTGTTGTTAACTGACCTCACTTATTTAGGAATTTTTATTCAGTGATTTCTGTCCATTGGTTTTGTATTTAGTCATTAATTTTAGTCATCATTTTGAACAATTTGGTAGTATATTTAGTCAATTTGTTGGGAATTAAGGTGTCTCAACCTTGGTAATTCATTCCATTTATTTATTGCTTATTGTGTAATTAGGATGCAAATCTTGTTTTGTCATCTTGTGGGAGTTGGCACGGTGATGTGTTCTCCTATGTGGAAGGTGACCACATGTAATTTTGTCCTCACATGAGGAGATAGGCATCCCACTTAGTGGTAGAGGTATTTCTCCATGTGTTGGCACTTTGAATAGTGTGTAAGTGAATCTTGACCAAAATAGTTATGACAGATTCCTATGACAGAATCTATGATGCGTAAGAGTCAGAAATAGAAGATAGTTTGATAGGTGAAGACATGTGTCACAAGGCATCTTGGAAGAAGGCATCTTTGGGTGCCCCAAGGAGGTTTATGACATGTTGTAAGAGAAATGTTGTTTTTAGTCAATGTATGACAGATTCCTCTTATAGCTGTAAGATATGACAGTTATGATGGATTCTATGATAGTCGTAAGAGTCATAAGAGCATCTGTGATGAAGGGGGTAAATCATAAAACACATAACAACAAAAATGGCACATAGAAAATAGAATATTTCTTTATTTATTTGGACAACTTATTACATTACAGAAGCTCAATTACAATCAGAGGAATCAATCCTCCACAGGCTACAACACACTACAACTACACGTCACTAGTTAGGCTCTAGAATCTTCTGCCTTCTGTAACCCCAAATTAGCTAGGGTTTCTATTTTTCCACGTATTCTTGACTCTACATACTTTCCCCCTTAACTTTACTACTGCCCATGGTTCCCAAAATATTCATAAATAGCACTTTTTGGCGGCCTCTAGCTAAATTTCAAAATTTGCAACTCCCTCCAAAAGTAGGTCAACTTCCAGGAAGCATAACTTTTGATTCGGGTGTCTGATTGACGAACTGTTTTAAGCCCCAAAAATCTCGCGATGTGAACTATCATGTAAAATATACATAAATGGATTTCCATCAACGTTTTGGGATATCATGGGATGTTTTAATGCCTCATATCTCGTTTCAAAAAATTTCAGGGGCTTTTCAGAAAATAAAAACTTTAATATCTTTCAGCTCACAAATGATCTTTGCCTGATTCCTTTGCCAAAGGTCTTATATATTAGTTATGAAGCTTTTTGTAACTTTTCACTTCAATCCATGCCCAAATGCAAACTTTCCTAAAATGGTAGTTAAACTTTTCAAAACTGATAGTTTGGTATTTTTAGTAGTTTGGAAAAACTGAAAGTCCTACATCATTATTCAGGAGATTATGGAACCAGAAACACTAATTATGGAAATAAATGAAAACAACTGCAATAATTTTGAATTAACTTCTTTTTGGGTGATGCAAGATTGCCCTTACACCACTAGATGCTCCTACATCAGACATCCAGGGTAATTTGAGAAGTGACCCTGTCACGTCTCAGGTGTTTGTTTGAATAAAACCCAAATGGTCAGCCTTTACGTTAGACAACCAAGAAGTATCTTCAATAAGCCTTCCTTTCCATTTCACTAGATATTCTTCATATTGCCTACTCTGAGTACTTCTTCCCACATGGCTATCTAAGATCTTTTCTATCTCCTCCATTGAAGTACATGCCAAAATACTCTACTGTTCTTCTGTTGGTCCATCCTTTGTGCCACCTTCATGATATTATGTTAAATCAACAATGTTGAACATAGGAGAAATATTGATCCCACTTGGCATCTCTATCTCATATGCATTTCCTAAATCATGCTTCTTCAGTATTCTGCACGATCAAAATTTCTTCATTTTCAACTTATTGTGTGTTCCAATTGGGAACCTTTCTTTTCTCAGGTGAACCATGACTTCATCTACTACCTGGAACTCCTTATATCTCCTCTTCTGATCTACCTTAGCCTTGTACTGAATATTCATCTTATTAATGTGATTTCTCACCTCTTCATGCAAATTCTTCAGATGTTCTACAAAGTCTTCAGCTTCGGCACTTGTCTTTTCTCCTTTGTCCAACTTCCTTAACTCAGAAGCATTTCTTGGGCTATTGCCATATACAATTTGGAATGGTGATTTACCAGTACTCCTATTGATAGAATTGTTGTAAGCAAATTCTACCTGTGGTAAAATCAAATCCCATCGCTTGGGCTTATTTCATAGTAGGTTACCCAAACTCATATTTACCACTTCTGTATGTCCATCAGTCTATGGATGGTGTGTAGAACTAAACTTCAAATCTATTTTCAACTTCTTCCACAATGTCCTCCAGAAATAACCAACAAACTTGGTATCTTGATCTAAAACTATTCTTTTAAGTAGATCATGTAGTCTCACCACTTCCTAGGAAAATAACTTTACAATATAAACAACATCATTAGTCTTATTACAAGGAATAAAATGTGCCATCTTCGAGAATCTATCCACCACCATAAAAATGGAATCATGCCCTCTCTGTGTCATTGGTAAACCAAGAACAAAATCTATACTAATATCATCCCATGGCTTCTCTGGTACAGGTAATGGTTGATATAGCCCTGTATTCTGACTTGTTCCTTTTGCCATCCAACACACTCTACAACTCTGCACAAATTTCCTCACATCTTGCTGCAACTGTGGCCAATAATAATTCTCACCAACAATAGAAATGGTCTTATCTCAACCAAAGTGTCCGACCAATCCTCCACTATGCTTCTCCTTAATCAGGTTCTCTCTCATGGAACTCCTCAGAATGCACAACAGGCTTCCTTTAAACAACATGCCATCTTGGATTATGAAATCCAACCATTTTGTCATGTCCAAAGTAACAGGTTCTAGACAAGCTTTCCAATCCTCTACAAAATCTAGATCTTCAGGATACAAACTTTTGAGCTCATCGAACCCAACAACCTCTATCTTCATTTCTGTCAACAAATTTTGCCTTCTGCTCAAGGCATCTGCAACTCTGTTGGACTGCCCACTCCTGTGCTTCAAAACAAAACTATAACTCGACAAATACTCAACCCATTTTAAGTGCTTCTGGTTCAACTTTCCTTGACTGTTAAGATACTACAAAGCCTAATGATCAGTATATAAAACAAACTCTTTTGGCAACAAATAATGTCTCCATTTCTTTAAAGACTTAACTATTGCATAAAATTCCTGATCATAAACATAATACTTTTCCTTGGCATCATTAAGCTTCTCACTAAAATAGGCAATGTGCTTACCTTCTTGACTCAAAACAGCTCCTATAGCACTACCACTAGCATCAGAATCTACCTGAAATACCTTATTGAAATATGGAAGTGCCAAAACAGGTTGCTCTGTGACTTTGTACTTCAATGTATCAAAGCTTTTGTTTTCTCCTTTAGTCCATCTAAACTCTTTTCTATCCCCTCTCATTGTCTCAGTTAGGGGTGCACAAATGCTACTAAAATTCCTGATAAACTTTCTGTAAAAACTTGTCAAACCATGAAAAGATCGTACCTCTGTGGTACTCCTTAGCAGAGGCCATTCAAGGATAGCCTCACCTTCTTTGGGTCCATCTTAAGACCTTCCTCTGAGACAACAAATCCTAGGTATACTAGCTCCTTTGTAAAACTACATTTCTTCAGATTAATCAACAACTTCTCCTCCCTCAGCTTCTCCAAAACTCTTTTGATATGCATTAGATGCTCATCCCAAGTCTTACTAAAAATTAAAATATCATCTAAATAAACAATAACAAAACTTCCCAAAAATTCTTTCATACCTCATTCATGAGCCGCATGAATGTGCTTGGTGCATTGGTTAGCCCAAATGGCATGACTAACCACTCATACAAACCCTCCTTTGTCTTGAAGGCTATCTTCCATTCATCTCCTTCTCTGATTTAGATCTGGTAATACCCACTCTTCAGGTCAATCTTTGTGAAGTACTTGGCTCCACTCAAACAATCCATTAAGTCATCCATTCTTGGCAATGGAAATCTATACTTGATCATGATGTTATTTATGGCTCGAGAATCTGTACACATTCTCCACTCTCCATCTTTCTTTGGTGCTAGTACTACAAGTACCACACATGGACTTAGGCTCTCTCTTATTAGTCCCTTCCTTAACAACTCGTGAACTTGTATGTTCAACTCTTCATTCTCTATTGGAGTCATTCTGTGGGCTGCCTTATTTGGAAAACTGGCTCCTAGTATCAAATCCATTTGATGACTTATCTTCCTCACTGGTGGTAAACCTTATGATACATTGTCAGAAATAATGTCTTGAAATTCTTCCAACATATCTGAAACTTCTGCTGGTACATCTTCACATTTCTCTTGACTAGTCTTAGGAATCAATGCAAAGTAATGACACTCATGCTTCATACCCTCCAAAAATTCACTACCATCTACCAAGTAAATTCTAGCAGTACTACATACCTTTTCTTCCACCTCCAAGGGTTTCAACTTATGACAAACTCCATCCTTTGTTAGGGAATATGTGTTTCCACGGCCATCATGGACAGTGCTCCTATCATACTGCCATGGCCTCCCCAATAGCATATGACATGCATCCATCGTTATGATATCACATAGCCTCATCATGGTAGTCCCCAATCTTGAACTTCACTAAACACTGCTCATTGACCAAAGCTCTATGGTCCTTCTGCAACCATGCAATCTGATATGGATATGGATGCTTTCTTCTTGTCAATTTCAACTTGTCAACCATCTCCTCTAAAACAAGATTGTCAGTACTTCCACCGTCAATAATAATATCACAACACTTACCTTCACATTTACACCTTGTCTAGATTAAACTCTTCCTTTGATTGGGTTCTTTCTCCTCATTCAACAAAGTTCTTCTGACAACTAGGGTTTCTCCCCTTTCAGCATCTTCAGAATGCTTAGACTGTACATCTTCATCTACATGTGCAACTCGTGCATTACCTTCAGATCTTCTATTTGTCCTTCCTTGATGTTGTAGCACTCGTATGCTTGATGCCCTTCTTCTCCACATTAGAAACAGGTTCCTCTGAAACCTCCTCTTCCAGGTCCTTGCCCAAGTCAGCCCCTTCCTCTTCCTCTTTGCTCACCATTGTTCTGGTCATGAGGGCGGTAGGCATTATCCCCTCTCTAATTTTGACTGGTGATAGCTTCTTCACTTTTATTTTTCTCTTCATTACGACCTCCATAGGGTCTTCCACCAGTCCTTCCACCTTGACTTCTTCCCCTTTGCTTGCTATCGAATCTTTTATTCAGCTTCTCTTCCACCTTTAGGGAAAACTAGTACACATCTTCTATGGTGGTTATTCTAACCAGGCTTAACTCCTCTTGAATACTTGGCCTCAACCCATTAATGTAACAGGCTACCTTCTCCTTGTTGGCCTCTACATGGCCCATCCTAGTAGTAATCTTATAAAACTCCTCTGTATACTCCTTAACAAACTTGTTACCTTGCTTTAATCCTTGCAACTTCTTCCGTAGCTCTATCTCATAGTCCATAGGAATGAACTGCTTTTTCAGTTTCTCCACCATCCGATCCCATATGGTAATCTTTCCTTTTCCTCTTCTATTTCTCTCCAACTGGACCTCCTTCCACCAAATATTGACATGGCCCTTCAACTTTGTCTTTGCAAACTTGACCCGATCTGGGTCCTCCACATCTTCATACTCAGAATACTCCTCCATGTCATTGATCCAATCAATAATCTGTTTCAGATTCAAATCTCTAGAATAGGTAGAAACTTCAATCTTGGGCCTCTTTCCAATCTTCGAAATGGCCCTCAACAACCTAACTTCTGCAAGATCTCCTATAGCTTCTTGTTCTTCCTCCGATATCTCTTCTTCAGCTTCATCCTCGCTTTCTTCTCTTGTTCTTGGCTCAAACCCTCTTCGCAACTCCTCTTGTAATGCATCGATCTACCTTTAGAGGGCTCTAAAACCCTCTTCTATTAAAGGATTCCTCCCATTACGATTTCTTCATGGAGGCTTCTTGATCTCTGTAGCAAACCCACAACCTTAGGTCCTGGTGCAAACTACCTCATGGTCGGTGATCTGTGTACACACTCAGGACTCCTTGCTCTGATACCACTTGATGAAGGGGGTAAATCATAAAACACACAACAACAAAAATGGCACATAGAAAATAGAATATTTCTTTATTGATTTGGATAACTTATTACATTACAGAAGCTCAATTACAATCAAAGGAATCAATCCTCCACAAGCTGCAACATACTACAACTAAACATCACCAGGCTCTGGAATATTCTGCCTTCTGTATCCCCAAATCAACTAAGGTTTCTATTTTCCCACCTATTCTTGACTCTACACACTTTCCCCCTTAACTCTACTATTACCCAAGGTTCCCAAAATAGTCATAAATAGCACTTTTTGGTAGCCTCCTACTAAATTTTGAAATTTACAACTCCCTCCAAAAGTAGGTCAACTTTGGCGAAACATAACTTTTGATCCAGGTGTCTGATTGACGAACCGTTTTAAGTACCAGAAAGATCGTGATGTGAACTATCACACTAGAAATCTGTAAATGGATTTCCATCAACTTTTTAGGATGTTGTGGGATGTTTTAGTGCCTCATATCTTGTTTAAGCAAATTTTAGGGGCTTTTTAGAAAACAAAAACTTTAATATCTTTCAGCTCACAAATGATCTTTGGCTTATTCCTTCACCAAAGGTCTTAGAGTTTAGTTATGAAGCTTTCTATAACTTTTTTCTTTAATCCATGCCCAAATACAAACTTTACTGAAATGGCAGTTAAACTTTCCAAAACTGGCAGTTTGCTATTTTTAGCAGTTTGGAAACACTTAAAGTCCTACATCATTATTCAGAAGATTATGGAACCAAAAACACTAATTATGTAAATAAATGAAAACAACTACAATGATTTTGAATTAACTTCTTTTTGGGTAATGCAAGATTGCCCTTACACCACTGGATGTTCCTGCATCAATCTGTCATTGCCCAACTTGGGAATAGGTGACCATATTGGGATGGAATGATATGACAAGTGTCATGACCATGCTGTAGTGTTGGATAAGTGGTCCTAGGCATGGGTTTTGGGCCATGAGGTCAAGTTGGATGCCCATCTCAAGGAAAGCTCATTTTTGCCTTGTAAACTTCTATTTAAGTAGGTGCTTTGAGAGGAGATGTATTATGTGATTGGCATGTACTATTATGCTTCTGGATTGTCTCTAGATACGAGTGTCGTTGTAAAGACTTGCATTACAAGTGTGTTGTAAACCTTGTTGTTTAGATAATACATTGTGCAGGTTTTTGAGTGTGGGGTTTTTCACCCGCAAGGGTTTTCCACAAGTTATATCTTGTCTCTCTCTTCTTTTGTCTTGCATTCTTATGTTGTGTATTGTTGCAATATCTCTGTTGTTGGGTTAATAACACTGTAATTGTAAAGAATAAAAAGAATTTGCACTCTACTTCCCTCAAATTAGTGTAGGAAGTGATTTTCGCATACCTAGCTTCCTTTTAGTTAGTATCAGAGCTTGATCACCTTTGGTCGTAGTTGTTGGGTAGGGGTTTTTTGAGCTAATCTTAGATTGAGTGGGAGTTTGTGCAAAGTGTTCTATAATCTTGTTGCAGGAAAGAAATGGCAGGCACATCCAGAAGATTAGAGGTGGAGAAGTTTAATGGCACAAATTTTGAGTTATGGAAACTTAAGATGGAAGACATGCTTGTTGATCGTGACCTATGGGAAACCGTTTCCAGTGTAAAACCAACCGTAATGGCACAAGATAATTGGGATCTCAAAGATTGGAAGGCTAAGGGTCTCATAACACTTAGTCTAGTTGATTTTGTCCTGTTAAATGTCCATGAGGAGAAGACCACGAAAGACCTTTGGAAGAAGCTGGGAGATGTTTATCAGGACAAATCCTTGGTGAACAAGCTTTTTCTGAGAAAGATGTTGTATTCTATGAGGATGGAGGATGGAGGATCCATTGCAGATCACCTGAATGCTTTCAACATGTTAATTGCACAATTGACATCCATTGGTGTGAAGATGGAGGAGGAGGATCATTGTATGACCTTGCTTTGTTCTTTGCCGGACTCATGGGATCATCTTGTTATGGCTATTGGGAGCACCACATCCACTTTCAGAATGGATGAAGTGGTATCTTCGTTGCTAGCTGAAGAAATGTAGAGAAAGTCTTTTGAAGTAGCCAAAGAGGCTCTTGCGGTTCATGGAAGACCCAAAGAGAAAGGGAAAAAGAAGAAAAAGAAAGCTGAGAAGGGTAGATCCAAATATCTTGGAAAGTCCAAGGCTCTCTGTTGGAAGTATGGAAAAATTGGGCATTTCTGAAAGGAATGCAAAGAGGAAAAGAAAAAGAAGAAGAATGTCCCAGACTCGGATTCTGACAAGTCACAAGATGACGGTGATGCCTTCATCGCAACCCTAGACACCCATGCATCTGATGATGTGTGGTTGATTGATTTTGGTACATCATTCCATATGACCTCGCATTAAAGATGGTTCATGAAGTATGAAGAGTTTAATGGTGGAAGAGTGTACCTGGGTGATGATTTTCATTTAAAGATTGGTGGTTGTGGAAGAGTCTCAATCTGATTCCCTGATGGATGAGTAAAGGGGATCAATGGGGTTATACACATCACAGGCTTGACATGAAACCTGCTTTCTGTAAGTATATTGAATGATGCAGGTGTGCAGGTTATCTTTTTGAAGGATGGATGCAAGATGACTAGAAGATCTATGGTGCTTGCGAAGGGTACTCAGAGAGGTACTCTATTTCAGATGGAGGCATGCACTTCACAATGCAATAGCTCTTCTGACTTGAAGAAAAGAGTTACAGTCACTTCATCCCCATCATCTAAACCAGCAGTGAAGAAATCTATTGTAACAAATTCTGATGGTAGTGCATCTTGGGTACCCAAGGGTGCTCATGCTTTGGAAGTTAAGCTTCCTACTGGAAAGACAATGTTATGGCATATGAGATTTGGCCACATTGGTGAGAAGGGTCTTAGAACACTAAAAAATAAAAACCTCGTTGAGGGGTTATATGATTGTAATCTTGAGTTCAAGTTTTGTGAACATTGTATATATGGAAAGAAAAATCATGTTTAGTTTTACTCTAGTTCTCACAAGTCTTTTGGTGTATTGGATCTTATTCATTCTAATGTGTTTGGTCCTATTAGTGTTCCTTCAATTTCCAAATTTGTATATTTTGTATCTTTCATAGATGATTACAATAGAAGGACATGGATTTATTTTCTCAGAAGCAAGACTGAAGTCTTTAGTTAGTTCCAAGAGTTCAAATCTTTTGTTGAGAATCAGACTAGTAAAAAGTTTAAGTGTTTGAGAACTGACAACGGTGGTGAGTTTTGTTCAACAGAGTTTGATAAGTTCTATAAAGAGCAAGGGATTGAAAGACATAGAGGATGAACATGACACTGATGGCGAGGGCTAGGAGTATGCTTAGTGGAGCAAGCCTTGAACAAAAGTTTTGGGCTGAAGCTGTAGCCACTACTTGCTACCTGGTAAATAGGTCTCCTACATCAGATCTTGTTGGTAAGATACCTATGGAGGTGTTGTTTGGTAAGAAGCCTTTAGTTAGACATCTTCGCATTTTTGGTTGTGAGGCATATGCATATGTGCCTAGGGAGAAATGGTCTAAATTAGAGAAAAAGGTTGTCAAGTGTATTTTTACTGGCTATGGTGTCAGTGTGAAAGGATACAAGCTTTGGGATCCTGTGGCTGAAAAAGTGTTATTTTTAGAGAGTTAACACCTTCTCTTGTTGTTCTACAACTAGAAGAAACAATAAAGAAAGAGGATGTGGTTTAGTTTCCTTCTACCCCTATGAAGACTGAACTGATAGACCCTATGAGACCTGATGATGAGGTGAGCTCTAGTAGCTCTGAAAGTTCAGAAGAAGAAGCAGAACCTCAACCTCAACCATTGAGGAGGTCTACACAAACAAGGAAGCAACCTGATAGGTTTGGTTATTCATTGCTTGATTCTAGTTGTGCTTTTGCCTTACTTACTAACACTAATGAGCCTAGAACTGTGACAGAGGACATGGGCATGAAAGATGCAGGTTCCTAAAAGGAGTCCATGGAAGATGAGATGGATTCTTTAGAGAAGAATAAAACATGGGACTTGGTGCCTTTGCCTGAAGGACAGAAACCTGTTGGATGCAAATGGGTGTTTAAAAAGAAATTCAATGCAGATGGCAGTGTTGAAAAGTACAAGGCTAGATTTGTTGTGAAGGGGTATTTACAAGTGGAGGGAATTGATTATGGTGAGATTTTCTCTCCTGTTGCAAAGATGGCATCTATTTGGTTCTTGTTATCTCTTGTAGCATCTTATGACTTAGAGGTGGAGCAGATGGATGTGAAAACAACTTTCCTTCATGATGATTTGGAGGAAGAGATTTACATGTCACAGCTAGAGCATTACATAGAGAAATGTAAAGAAAATTTGGTTTGCAAGTTGAAAAAGTCTTTGTATGGTTTGAAGCAGTCTCCTAGGATGTGGTACTTGAAGTTTGATACCTTTGTGTTGTCGGTTAGATTTCTGAGATCAAAATCAGATCATTGTGTGTATTATAAATTTGACAATGATCACATTCCTATTATTGCATTGTATGTTGATGATATGTTGTTGATTGGGAATGGTATGAATATGATTTCTGATTTGAAGTCTCAGTTGTCAACACAGTTTAAGATGAAAAATCTAGGGGCAGCCAAGTACATTTTGGGAATGGAAATCAAAAGATACAGAGCTAACAGAAAACTTTGGTTAAGCTAGAGTAAGTATGTGAAGACCGTGTTGGACAGGTTTAGCATGGCAGATTGTAGATCATTGTGTGTTCCTATTTCTTTGGGAACAAAGTTGTCTATTAATGATTGTCTAAAATCTCCTAGTGAGATGGAGGACATGAGCAAAGTATCTTATGCTAGTGTTGTTGGTAGTTTTATGTATGCTATGGTCTGCACAAGACTAGACATTACCCAAGTAGTGAGAGTCCTTAGTCGATTTATGGCTAATCCTGGATGGGTACATTGGAATGCAGTAAAGAGAGTGTTCAAACATTTGAGGGGTACTTCCAAGTATTTCATATGCTATCATGGTAATCCTACAGGACCTCTGCATTCAATTTGTATTCATGGATTCTGATTGGGCAGGTGACATTGATAGTAGGAGATCCACTAGTGCTTATGTGTTTACTATGTTTGGTGGTGCAATTAGTTGGATGAGTAAGTGACAACTTGTGGTTGCTTTGTCCATGATAGAAGCTGAGTATATCGCAGAAACTCATGCTTGTAAGGAAGCCATTTGGCTTAAGAGATTGTGTTCAGATATTGGTGTTGATGCAGGACAGATTACGATTTGTTGTGACAGTCGGAGTGTGGTTTACCTAGAAAAGAATCAAACTTTCCATGCCAGAACAAAGCATATTGATGTACAGTTTCACTTCATGTGAGACATGGTATAGGATGGGAAGGTGAATTTGGATAAGAAAGACACTTTGAAGAATGTTGCAGATGCACTGACGAAACCAGTGGGCACAGAGAAATTCAGATGGTCTTCGGAGTCTGTGGGCCTTTCGGCCTATAGAAGTTAAATCCTATTATTTCTATTGGCTCTAACAAGGTGTTCGACAAGTGGGAGAATGTTGGGAATTAAGGTGTCTCAATCTTAGTAATTCCTTGCATTTATTTATTCTAATATATTTATTTATTGCCTATTGTGTAATTAGGATGTAAATCTTGTTTTGTCATCTTTTGGGAGTTGGTACGATGATGTGTCATCCTACGTGGAAGGTGACCACATGTAATTTTTTCCTCACATGAGGAGATAGGCGTCTCACTTAGTGGTAGAGGTAATTTTCCATGTGTCAGCAGTTTGAATAGTGTGCAAGTGAATCTTGACTGAAATGGTTATGACAGATTCCTATGATAGAATCTATGATGCGTAAGAGTCAAAAATAGAAGATACTATGATAGGTGAAGACATGTCTCACAAGGCATCATTGGGCACCCCATGGAGGGTTATGACAGATTCTATGATAGTTGTAAGAGTCGTAAGAGCATCTGTTATTGCCCAACTTGGGATGGGGTGACATGACAAGTGTCATGACCATCCTGTAGTGTTGGAGAAGTGTCCCTAGGCATGGGTTTTGGGCCATGAGGCCAAGTTGGATGCCCATCTCAAGGAAAGTTCATTTTGCCTTGTAAACTTATATTTAAGTAGGTGCTTTGAGAGGAGATGTATTATGTGATTGACAGGTACTATTATGCTGCCAAATTTTCTCTAGATATGAGCGTGAAAGACTCCTATAAAGACTTGCATTGCAAGTGTGTTGTAAACCTTGTTGTTTAGATAATACATTGTGCAGGTTTTGGAGTGTGGGGATTTTCACCCGTAAGGGTTTTCCCCATGTTATATTTTGTCTCTCTCTTCTTCTATCTTACATTCTTATGTTATGTATTGCTGCAATATCTATGTTGTTGGGTTAATAACACTGTAACTGTAAAGGATAAAAAGAATTTGCACTCTACTTCCCTCAATAGATTAATGTAGGAAGCAATTTCTCCACACCTAGCTTCCTTTCACAATTACTAGTATATTTAGTCATTTTGAAGCTTGCATTTAGTCATTTTGAAGCTTGCATTTAGTCATTAGTATATTTAGTAGTATATTTTGAAGCTTGTACAATGAAACTACTTTGAGAAGGTAAAAAAAACTCGTTTTATTGATAAAAAATGGTTACAAACAACATACAAATCTGAAAATAAGTTACAATGCTTTCTCTTTGCTAAAAGAACCTTCATGGTTACAATACATAGCTCAAAGAATGAACAAGAAACTAATTTTATGAGTTACAATGCACCAAAAGATAGAAATAATATAGGTAAAAGACCTCAGCGACTGTATAGAGCTTGGACCAACAGGAATTCCACCACTTGCAGGCACAAAGCTTGATGTTGTTGGACACTCACTAGGAGAACCTCCTAAAATTTTAGAAGTACTGCTTGCTTTATCTCTTCTCCATTAGAAATTATGAGTACTACCAAAAGGCCTTAACATATAGCCTGCTCTTCTATATGTACCTAGAAAGCCCCTTCCATACACAACTCTTGTTGAAGGCCTTGTAACAAATGGAAAAGGATGACATAATGGAGGTTGAGCAATGATAGGAGGTTCAACATTTGAATTCGAAGTAGTTTTTTGCATAACCTGTGCATAAATAACAAATGAGAATGGATTGTAAAGTTGGCCATATAAATCTACAAGAATAAGCACAACAACAATCTTCAAAACCCTAAGAAACCTACCTTCAACATTCGAGACATGAATGATGTCTCATTCAAGGTCAAAGTCATTTCAGCCATTTCTTTGCTAGCAAATTCAATATAGACTGACCTGTTAACTCACCTCTAGAACATCATTATATTGATCAAACTTTTCAATCATTGGTTGAGATTCCACCCCAAATATGTGGCCTACATGGTCATGTTTCAAACAAATAAGAAACTCTATTATTTTACTAACTAAACCAAAAATTCATCATAATAGGCACATTTAAATTTAATGAAAAAGAAATAAGGTGAAAATAACTTATCTGAATTTTTTTTTACAGCCCTTCTCTAAAATCTCTACTTTTAGCAATGGGTTTAGATACTAGTGTGATTAGTTTCCAGAAAAATATCACATCCAGATTCCTACTTGTTTATAGAAGAATTAGCATGCCTGATAAGAAATTCTTGACATGATTGAGGGAAACAGATTATTGACCGCTGAAGGTATAAGGAATCATATGTCTAAACATATTATTTTTCAATTTTTGTTGTTACTTCAAATAACTTTCATTTACAGACACTGTGAATCACAGTCTTCTATTACTATGACTTATGACGATCATACTAGTAAACATCTAGAAAAAATTGCAAGTAATCGTAGGTTGGACTAGTTAGTGATCCAATCTGAATTGAATCACCAATATTTTTACTGACTCAGACATGAATCCTGAAGCATGAGGAAAATGTGATTTTCTTAGAAATTGTGATTTAATCCTGATTTGGCATGAAATTAAGAAACTGACATTTTTCTCTTTTTAATGAATTTTTCAGCATTTTTTAATTTCCCTCCAATTTTATAGTGATTAATTGAAAAAAATATTTATTTATTGTTTAAACAACTTTCCTTAAAGTCACTATAAATCACTTTCTTCTATTACTATAACCTATGAAGATGAATGCATTCTTACATGATTAGCAGGGTGCTTTAGTTCCTTCAAGCATTAATCTCAACATTATCTTGGTCTAGTTTCCAATATGTCAAAAAAGAAAACTCATTTCCCATACAAGTTAGCAAAACATAGGGAATTGTTAATAACCACTCTATTGCACCATAGCCTAAATTCTTTTTTAAAAATATTAATATAGAGAAAAAATATGCATGTCGGTTCTTTTTGAAGGCATCAATAAGAAACAAAAGGGGAGTTGCCATCTATATTAAATCCCCTGCCTCAAACACCTATTTTATTTTTATTAAAATTATGGAAGGTACACTTTTAACAATTAATAGCATTTAATGTCATAATAGAAGGTAAAGACTATATGAGGCTTTTATGAGGCCATAATGACACAATGATGTCATATTATCAAGCCAACTTTTCAATGACAAACAAATTAAGAAGTATATATCTCAAACATTAGCAGATAACCAATAAGAAGAAACAAATATATTACTTAAGGTAAATCTAATTATACATACCACACCAAGGAAATGTGCAATAAGAATATCCCAGTTAGTCTGATATAATGCTAGAAACATGTGCTCAATGACACCATCATCCACCTGCAAAAGGAAATTTTTATACATAATTATGCCAAATATCGTGTATCTAGAAGAAGGCACCAAAATTTTACAAAAAAAAAATTATATCTATTTAATAAAATCCATTTCTCTAAATTAAAACATGAATTTTTGGATGCAATGAAAAAAGACTATTTTTTTAAATCCCTGATTAAAATAGGGAACCATGATATTGATGTAGAATAACCATACTTGCAGTATTGATACCATTGATACCATGCAGTTTCCACAACACTTGGATTAAGTAATGCAGCCATGCAAGTTGAACCTGCTTAGAAATTCAGGTCCAAGACATCTGTTGATTATTTCATTTGGCATGATTGCTACCTCATCTACTCCCCCACAGCCTTGCAAGGACCGGGGCATGAGAGCGCATGATGGCAGGCTCTCCCCACATCCCTGCGAAGGAACTTTTGTGTGTACATGGGGATGTAGAGAGAGCCCGCCATCCTGTACTCTTATGCCCTGGTCCTTGCAAGGCTGCGGGGGAGTAGGTGTTTTAGGGTAAAATTGGATTTTGTTAATCTTTTGTTCTTTACATGTTTGAATCCTCCTTTCACCCTAACATTGAAGGATCTAGGGTCAAGTGGCGAGCACTATCATACCCTAGGTCACTTGCAAATGAGGGGAAGCTTGGATTAGGGAATTTAATTATTAATTTTCCTTCTCTTATGTCCAATTAACCATTAAAACCCTAATTATGTAAATACGGAAACAAATTGATGAAAGACAGAAAAAATCTCTTCCAGATGGGAGTATAATAACAAATCACAGAATACCTGTTTTCAGGGTTCCGAGGCGGAACAGTCAAGGACACTGGTATGGGCGCCCAAGTCCAAGGTACCTACTTTTTTAGGGAATCTGGACCTCCTTCTGACACTAATCAACCATGTAACTTCTATTTTCTAGAATCTATCTACGGAGGATAGTTTTGTGGGTGCCCTAGTCTTGGAAATGCTCTTTTGTCTGACTTCTCTTTAGATCCTGAATCCTTGATGCCTACCACTCCTTCCTAGAACTCCACTTTTCCCAAATACGACACCTGTAACCTGCAATCACAAGACTTGGTTTGGGGGGTTGTGGTGTTTAGAGGTTTGCCTCAATCAAACCTCAAAGGACACTTAAGTCTCCAAACATTGTTGTCAGACAAAGAGTGCGTGTCCTTGTGAGGCAAAGGCAGAAACCAAAGGAAACAATGATAAAAACACAATGATATGTCACCTTGTAGTGAAGCTCTCATGGATGAAGATGCTCTTCATTCCATGAGAAGATTGATGCTCAAATCTTCAAATATCTGTTGGAGTTTAGAACAACACTGAGAGGGAGGGTGAATTAGTGTTGTAAAAATTTTACAATTTTTATACAATTTGACTTACAGGATAAAGAGAGAGCAATACATTAACATACATATGCACAATTATAATGTTGAAGGCATGAAATACATGAAGACACACATGATATGAGACCAAGACACAAAAGATTATACAAGAGGAAAACCCTTCTGGGGTAGAAAAACCTCTCAAAATTGCCTCACTGGCTTAAGCAAAAACCTCACAGGTTACAATGTTTAGAAGCACCAACCCCTAATACATACAAATAGGTCTCACTAACCATACAAGCCTCATTGGTTACAAGATGCCTTACTAGCTGAATTTGCCTCACTGGCTACAATATGTGTCTCACTGACTGATACAAGGCCTCACTGGCAAAATACAATGACCATGATCAACATATAAATCTTGTGTGCAAGAAATGATTGCAACTCAATCTGATTTGCACCAATATAAACTCGGTGCCTCATCATACATCCTTATACCTCCTATTTGATTTTTTAAATCAAGACCATCTTCTTTTAAACACCTCTGCAAACAAGCTCTTCTTACAAATTTCTGTAAACAATTATCTCTGCAAATTGTCTCTATCAATCTTTCATCAATCACTACAATCAAAAACATTACAAACCTTTGCAAGTGTCTTTATACATTCTGATACACCTGTAAGAACATTTCAATATGAAGAACATCTCACACAATATGTCTTTTACTCTATAAGTTAGTTCACTCAATCATTCATTTGTATCATCAAATTATCTTCATCATTGATTTGCATCACAATTACACTATTTGCAATGCATATGCAAAACCAATATATATAAGAAATACAAAATGTCCTTTCACATCCTTCACAATCCTCATATTCAACTTTGCATATATTTCTTTTTATCAATAAAGAACCTACAAAAAAATAATATTAAATTCCTCTACCGTTCATATTCTTCTTTTCTCAAATCCATTTTCCTCTTCTCATAATATAAAAAATCTCTTCATCTTCTTAACAAAATAAATCTTCAATAAAATCATTCTGCCCCTGCAAGAATAAAACAATTTTTCTTCATATTACAATGCACCTATGATGACCTTTTCATTTTATGCTTTCCTTCAATTTCCTTCTAAAAAAATTTCATCTTCTCTCTGTAAAAAAATAATATCTGTTTGCATCAAATAAATCTCCATTCTTCATTCTTCATAAAAGCATTCTTTTCTTTGCATTCTTTCTAACACTTCTTAAAAAACTCTTATTCTTCTCATTACAAAAACTCTTTTTCTTAATATAGGAGAAAATTAAAAAACAAAACTCTGCTTAATAATATCTTGAGTTGCACGAGAGAGAGAGGGAGGTCCACTAGTTTTAAAATTAGAAAGAATCTTCATAAAAAATCTCCCAAAAAAAATGCTTTTAAAAGCACTCACAAAGCTGCCTTTTAAACAAATACACTATAGACTAGGCTTTTTGAAGGTCAAATACACTTCAAATTTGATGCTTGAGAGAAGACTTTCTATTTTAAATTTGAACCAATGATAACACCTTTGGCGCCTATCGAGTTTTCAAATAAATCCCTTGATTTTCCTTTTTTCCATTTAAAACATAAATGCCTTACCTGCTAGACCAGTTCTCTAGGCCATGGGGCCAATTATTCTATGAAGAAGACCCTCTTAAGTGTTTACTTAAGTGGTTGGTCACCTTTTATAATAGGTCAATGAAGATTTATATCATAAAGTAAAGATGTCATATATGGGTAGAAAGTGAAGTAGAAAAGAATTCTAGTCTTTAGGATATTAAGACTTTAATAAATCTTGAAGACCCCCTTTTTGCTCAATAAAGACTTAAGAACAAGAAGCACCAATAGGCAGTAGGCATGAAGTACCAACAGCAATATGATATGTACAACAAACATCAACTTTGTGAAAATATGCATAACAACATTAGCTTCAAGATAACCTTGAATATCCACATCAAAATCAATGATCCCTTACCAACAACACCCACTCAAATGAGCACAAGTTTCTTCAACAATATCACTGCAGCAACACCATACCTTTGGTATCATAAAGATATCATTATAATGCAAATCTCCTAATAGAACCTTGTCATGTCAAATGCAAGGATGTAGCAATGAAGACATAAAACAAAATGAACATGAAGACCCAATATCAAACATTAACTTAATGATCAACCAACCAACATCTTCAGTGACATGAGTGACTCTCTGAATTTTTCTACAAGATAACAAATATGAGCTTCCATTCTATGCAAGAATGATGGAATGACCATTCACCTCTACATTCATCAAACATTCTTCAGATGTTTAATATGATCAACATCACCAAGGGAAACAACAATGGATTCAACTCAACTCCTAAGTATATCAACACCATGAAGCAACATGAGATAGGCAATGCTTGTGATGACATGACATCATCTTGACCAAAATAATCAGACTCAATAAAAACTCATCTTTGATTACCTTTGAAGACCTTGTTGCTCCTTTCCAGATGACATCCTGAAACAATCTTTACATCAACAAAAGCAAATGAACCAAGTGAACAATTTGAGCCATAACAACCATACCAACCCTTCTTGATATCAATGACAATCTACTCAATACCTTTTTGACATCAATGACAACCTATCTCCATCAATCTCCCCCTTTGTCATTGATGGCAAAACTTCATAAAGCATTCTTTCTTTCTCCCCCTTTTTGACATCTGATGACAAAGACTGAATTAACTCCCCCTAAGAACAACTCCACTGAAAGATATTAAAGCTTGAGAATATTATTGCAATATGAGAACTTTGAAGACATAAACTTGTGTTATGTCAAAAATTGAGAACCACTTACCAAAATCTTTGATACCACTAGACTTTCAAAAGATTGAAGGCACTAAATACTTATGCAATTTTGTTGTCCTAAACTTATCCTGAAAGCTATGTCCTTACACATCTGCATCTTGAACAACATTTCAAACTTGAGAGCAACAAGACACCACACATATGAAAACTTACATCATGAAGCACAATACCACTTCTTGTTATAAAACCACATATGAAGATGAAGATTGACACACTCCTGATGACATCACATGTGATTGAAGGATAAGTTTTCCAAACAAACAATCTCTTCAATCATCAACACAAATTTGAAGTAGATTATGAAGACATAAAAAATGACTCCTTTGATATGAATCATATGAACTTGAACTTCATGCAAAGACTACACCTTTCACCAAAAAATCAGCACAAATCACAATCCATGATGACTAACCAAGAGATGTTCTTGCCAAAAACTTCCATGATAAAGACAGCATAAACTTTAAACCTCCAACCAATCTTATTCTTGCACACTCTTTTTGACATGAAAAAGAATGAAGACCATCTGAAATGAATGAAGGCTATGAAGACCATCTTGCACACCTTGTTAAATCTGATATAAACATAACTATTATCAATACCTTTGCAAAAACAAATCAATTAACTTCTTTCATTTACAACTTCCTCAACTAGCACATGCTAACATCTTAAGAGAACTTCTTGAGAATACCCAAGATCCATTATTCAAAACCTAGAACCTGTCAATCATCATTCAAATCAGCCTATGCACATCAACATACTAACTACATCATCAAGATCTTTCTGTAACAACACTTCACATTTTCTCAAACATATCAAGCACACTTTGAACTGTAACATCATGACAACTCAACTTTTGTATGATATGAACAAGATATAAATAGGATCATTTATAAATCAAGTCACACAACATCATCAAACTCTATGTGTAATGAACCCTTGAACATCTTATCTTGTTTGTATAATAACCATTGATCACCTGCAACACTGACATACACTTCATCTCACAAGATTGATATCTTAGCAACCATTATCAAGCATGAATCCAAAAATATAATAAACAAAACCAAGATCATCATATTGACAAACATCAATGATCTTCTTGAAACTTCTTAGGGATATCAGATAAGACATGAATAACTCCCCCTTACTCCATTCTATATGTTATGCCACTAATGATGTAACTTGTGCAAGATGCACAAGTTTAGGATCTGACTTCTTTCACTTTGTTTTATTCTCCAAACTTTTATAGGTTCTTTCTTCCTCCAAACTTTTTCAGTCTCTTTCTTTTTCAAACCTTTCAAACCAGGTGATGCAATTCTACAACTGTGTGCTTTATAACCAAGAGAGTTGCAATTGTAACAAATTATACTATAATGAAATGATTGATAATACCTTTTTGACATCCCTTGATCATTTATTTTAATCTTCCATGCAGGATCATACCTTCTATTTATTTTGTAATCTCTTTGTATGTGACCAGGAGAATTACACTTGAAACATACAACATTAGTATTCCACATTGAAGTAAATTGATTTCTTCTACAATTAACTGCCTTATGTCCAAAGTGATTACAGGTGTAACAATAACCATTAAATGAATAATTGTACCTGTACATGTATGCTTGTCTTACAAGAGCAGATCTCTTGAAATTTCTTCTTTGATTATGCATTACAAACTCATTTTTGGTATTCATTTCAGCTTTTGACTTCTTTTTGCCTTCAGGAGTATCAACATGAAGATCAATTTTCTTTCTAGGAGTTTCTCTGGCTTTGGAACACTCTCCTTCTTCATATCCAAGTCCAGTAGTGTTGTTATAATTCTTCTATTTACCCAGTATCTCATGTAACTTATTTGAGCTCTCTTCAAACTTGAGATTCTTTTTCAACTGCTTGTTAATATCCTTAAGTTCTTTTCCTAAAGAGACTATTTCACCTTCAAGCTTTTGACATTTAACTTCTTTAGTTTCCAACTTAGACTTTGTTACATTGGTTATCCTTTTAACTTCCTCAACCTCCTTCTTCAGACTGATAATTAATTTATCAGATTCACTTACTTGATTCCTCAAATCCATAGTCAGATTTATAGCATCTTCAAGGTCTGAAGTTGTTCTTTCAAAATCTAAAATAACTTTTTCTTTGGATTCTTTTTCCTTTTGTAGTTGCAAATCAAGTCTCTGATTCTCCTTTTTATATTTCCTGAGTTCACTTAGAGCACATATGAGATCTCCTTCTATGTCAATCTCACAATCTTGTTCATCATACTCCTGATTGTGATCTTCTTCTTCTAAATCTGATTGAGTCTCATCTCCTTCATGTGAATGACTTCCATCATTGTCATTCTTTTCAGATAACAAGTTGTCCTCTTCTTTATCAAAATTCTCAACTACAGAACCATTCTTTTTCAGGGGTGACATATGCAACAAATCATTACTAGGCTTAACTGAGGCTTGTTTTACCATCTTTTGATCAACATCTTTCTTTTCTTTATATGAGGTCTTATTTCTATTCTTCTTACCCATTGTACTCCAATACTAGGACTTACCAAAGCTGATTAAGCCTTTATAGGGAACTTGGCTCTGATACCAATTGTTGGAGTTCAGGACAACATTGAGATGGGGGGTGAATCAGTGTTGTAAAATTTTTACAATTTTTATACAGTTTGACTTACAGGATAAAGAGAGAGAGACATTAACATACATATGCACAATTATAATGTTGAAGGCATGAAATACATGAAGACACATACAATATGATACCAAGACACAAAATATTATACAAGAGGAAAACCCTTCTAGGGTAGTAAAACCTCTCAAAATTGCCTCACTGGCTTAAGCAAAAACCTCACTGGTTACAATGTTTAGAAGCACCAACTTCAAAGAGTACCAACCCCTAATACATACAAATAGGTCTCACTGACCATACAAGCCTCACTAGCTACAAGATGCCTCACTAGCTGAATTTACCTCACTGGCTACAATATGTGTCTCACTGACTGATACAAGGCCTCACTGGCAAAATACAATCACCATGATCAACATATAAATATTGTGTGCAAGAAATGATTACAACTCAATCTGATTTGCACCAATATAAACTATGTGCCTCATCATACATCCTTATAACTCCTATTTGATTTTTCAAATCAAGACCATCTTCTTTTAAACACCTCTGCAAACAAGCTCTTCTTACAAATTTCTGTAAACAATTATCTCTGCAAATTGTCTCTATCAATCTTTCATCAATCACTGCAATCAATGCTTGATTCCTTGCAATAAAAAACATTACAAAACTCTACAAGTGTCTTTATACATTCTGATACACCTGTTAGAACATTTCACTATGAAGAACATCTCACACAATATGTCTTTTACTCTATAAATTAGTTCACTCAATCATTCATCTGTATCATCAAATTATCTTCATCATTGATTTGCACCACAATTACACTATTTTCAATGCATCTGCAAAACCAATATATATAAGAAATACAAAATGTTCTTTCACATCCTTCACAATCTTCATATTCAACTTTGCATATATTTTTTTTATCAATAAAGAACTTGCAAAAAAATAATATTAAATTCCTCTGCCATTCATATTCTTCTTTTCTCAAATCCATTTTCCTCTTCTCATAATATAAAAAATCTCTTCATCTTCTCAACAAAATAAATCTTCAATAAAATCATTCTACCCATGCAAGAATAAAACAAATTTTCTTCATATTACAATGCACCTGTGATGACCTTTTCATTTTAAGCTTTCCTTCTTTTTCCTTCTAAAAAATTTTCATCTTCTCTCTGTAAAAAAATAATATCTGTTTGCATCAAATAAATCTCCATTCTGCAATGCTTGTGATGACATGACATCATCCTGACCAAAATAATCAGACTCAATAAAAACTCATCTTTGATTACCTTTGAAGACCTTGTTGCTCCTTTCCAAATGACATCTTGAAAAAATCTTTGCATCAAGAAAAACAAATGAACCAAGTGAATAATTTGAGCCATAACAACCATACCAACCCTTCTTGATATCAATGACAATCTACTCAATACCTTTTTGACATCAATGATAACCTATCTCCATCAATATCAACACATAAAACATACAAGTTTGCTCTTGCAACACAATAGAAAGCCTTGAATCACCTTAGGATGCCAAAATCACTTTAACATAATCTAGTTTATAAATGAATGCCTACACATGCTTATATATGCATCTGCAAGCACTCCCACCAATCTATTTGAAATTCAAACTTACCGTGTCGGCAAAGGGACCTAATAATTGTCATTAACCGACACCCAGAAATTGGGGCTGCCCCAGAATAGGGTAGGACTAGGGCACGGGCGCCCAAATCCTCCCCCCTATTTTGGGCAGGGTACAGTTCAAGGGGTCTACCTAGGCCCTATTTGCCAAGGAACCTAGGTTTCATTCCATTGGGGTGTTAAAATATTAACTAAAATGTCCTAAATGCACTCTAAAGAACCGGGAGCTAAACCTTATGAGGGAAAAGCCCCCAAGGGGACATTTTTTGACATTACATTTAGCCCCCACTTTAATGTATGTATGAACGTGAGGCCCATACATGCATTAAAGTAAGGTCACAAACACAACAAACACACCAAGCATGTAGAAGACATGCCAATCACATAGAAAATAGTAACAAGCATGGAAAACATGGAGAAGACAATTACAGTCTGTAGAACACAGAGTAGACAGTTAATGCATAGAAGACACATTAATGCATGGAAGACATAAATGATATCTTTTCTTTTTCTTTTTCTTATATATATGAAATGCAAATGTAAGTACTGGAAACTAAACAAACCTCCCATAATACAAGAAGCACTACTCAGGGGCACTGATATCTGTATATATCGGGCAACACACACACAAGACATGCAAAACCTCCCAAAATGCATGAAGCACTACTCAACGGCACTAGTCTCTCCATATGGGGTAACAAACACACCATACAAAACAAGCACACCAAAACACACACACTTGAAGACACGGAGAAAACACGGCAGACAAGCAATAGAGTGTACCTATTTCTAGGTCCAACATCATCTCAGGCACACACCGATGATTGGGCTTCGCCACAACAATCGTTGAAGACACACTTAAAATTTGAGTTAGTCACAAAACCACTCCCCGCCTCCACAGAGGACTTTTTAAAATGACAGGATGATGCAATCTACTCCGAGAAATACACCATCCTCACCTCCACAAAGGGCTTAAGATAAAAAAAGGATATGCTCAATATCTTGCCTCCACAGAGGGCTTACATGATTGATTGATTGATTGATTGCAAACAAAATTAGGATGCACAATGCACTACTCAAGAGTACAGGTCTCTGCATCTGAGGTCAAACACATTTCTAACATCTATAACAGACAACTTACCTTATATGCCCCCAACTTAAGGTGGTTGATATCAGTTATCGATATCAAGCATGTTAAGGTAGGAAGAAAACACGCAAGGGAACACCGACTTTTGCACAGCCCATGCCTCCTAGAGGTGACATGTACTTTATGATCACCAAATGTTCCCACAAACACATCCCTGCAAGAAACATGTTAGTGTCTACAAAATCATGATAAACAACAACATCAATGCATATGATTAACCACACAAAGAGCCAAGGTTATATAATGAATTTGGAGTTCGAGGATAATCATGAGGCTATATCATGAAGCTCTCTGAATCGAGTACCGCCAAGGCTAGATTCAAAAGCAAACAAAGGTGCACGGAGCAGCAGTAGTGTTAAGGTTTGTAAATGTGATAGAAACATCATAACATTCACCACGTGAGAAGCATGAGTGCTTCACTAGCCAAGCGTTGGATAAGATATACAACCCCATTGTCATATTAGGAACTAAGTCCAATTTTTTATTTCTCTCAAAAGGGACACTAGGTCCACATCAATATAAATGTTTGTTGTCATCTGCCCACTAGATGAAAACACTAGAGGAAGGGAAACAATAAATAAGAGAGGAGAAAACAAGTGTCTTAGGGACAGTCACGTAGGAGGGTGCCCCCAAGTTACCAACCACAATGCTATGTTCGCAAGACACAACACACAACAATAAAATTAGAGAGAGGCAATATAGAAGAATGATGATACAAATAGAAGAAGGTCACAACAGAGGCGGTCTTCTGGTATCCTAGATCTTACGGGAGAATCCGAGGTCATTACAGGAGGCCTAAACAACATATAACACATCACGGGGGAAGCACATCATGAGAGAGATAATGGTTAGAGATACTTACCTTTAGGGTCTTTATATTATATATTAGAGCTCGCGAACCTCTTTGGTAGGTATTCAATCATATTTGTTGTAAAATATGAGTGGTTCTTATGAAAGTCTTATTTGTTATCATATGATCCTTGTTTAAATGAGGCTTTTTGTTGCTTATGAGGGGGAGAACCACTATTATTTCTGACTATTGATTGTCGTCTTGTTCTTTTATGATTTTTGGCAAGTTTTTATTGGTAAATCATTCTAGAATAGTATCACAATTCATCCCATACCATCTTGCTTGTCTGTATCAGTTTTTGTTCTTTCTTTTCAAAGGTATTTTGATTATCTCTTGATCCATATAAGGATAATGGAGGAGGAACCTCAGCGTAAATTCCATTTCTTCATGGATGAGGTGGGTTATCCATTTGTTTCTTATCCACTTCAATCATTCCAACGATACTATCATAGTCCAAGTAATCATCCTCATTTACTTCCACTAGATCTTGTTCCACCATATTATTTTCTATATGCTTAGGAAAAGGATTAGCGAAGATATGTAAATTTTGATTTGGTGGAGCAACTGACTTGTTTCCATTATCATTCACACCTGATACCTAGATGACATTCAAAACAATAAGGTCCTATATTTCATGTTTAAGACACATACATTGTTTAGTACCATGTCCTTGTGTCTGATGATAATGACAAAAGGCATTAGCATCAAGTAAGGTCCTTATTTACTAGGATCAACAGGCTAAATTGGGGGAAGCTTCATAATGTTATTACTCATAGCTTGATTCATGATAGAATGATAGGACTTAGATATCAGAGTAAACTTCCTCGGTTGATACGATTGTTTCTTTGGATTGTTTATAGCAAACACATTTGTATTTGGTCCATTAATCTTGATGAAACCCCTGTTATTGTTCCTTTTAAAGTTGTTTTGTAATGATCCACCCATGGATTGTCCAACTTGAGTTGATGAGTTTTAGTTTTCATACTGACTAGATGAAAGTTGATAATCATGAAGGGCGGTACATAAATGTTGAAAGGAGTTGTACTTCATCAAGAGAATATTATCATGAATCTTAGGTTGTAGATTTGTAATGAATATCTTCTAAACATCCTAATCTTTCATCTGATATTTAATTTGAGCATAAAGGCCTTGATACCAACTAATGAATTTAGTCAACTTTTCTTTCAGACCTTGTTTGCATTGAACCAAGTCAATAAGAGTGACTTGGGGTCCGATATTTACTTGAAAATGTTGTAAAATTTGATCAATCAACTGCGAAAAGGAGTGAATTGAATTTAGAGGCAAAGAGAAAAACCATTCTAGAGCAATATCTTTGAGAGATCGCGGGAAAAGTTTTGCTAACAAATCATCTTCAAAATAGAAATCACTACACATACCTATCAATGCTGCCACATGGATATTAGGATCTCCTTTTCCACCATATTTTTCAAAGTGAGGAGTCTCAAACCTCTCAGGCATAGGGGTTCTCAAGATTGCATAGGATAATGGATTATGGGCATGATATGTTGGTAGACTAGGCTGCGAAGAATTTGTCCAATTTGTTACCTTTTGTTGCAAAGCAGTCATGCCCTATAAAAGTTGGTTTAGGATGGCATCATTGGGAGATGCGGTTTGTTGTGAGGAATTAGAACCAAGGTGGGGAGGTGATTGAGCTTGAGATACAATATGCGGAGGCTAAGATAATGGTGGTTGGCCACAATAATAGGTGGAAGATGGTTGTGAGTATGTAATAGGTAGCTAGAAATGAGTGGAATAGATAGGAGGTTGAGAACAATTATTCATAGAAGATGTCCCTTTAGGAATCAAATTCTGATAATTAAATCCCACAGCTTTGTAATTAGTGCCATTAGATACTACAATACCAGTGGTAGCATTACTACAAGCATTTGTATTAGTTAAAATTATTGATTAAAAGTGGATACTCCTGTATTTGGTATAGGTATGGAAACTTGAGTATGAGATGGTGATAAAGTGTTATTTATCATTTGCGCACATTCGGTTACCAGCATGATATTGGTTTGTACAATATGTGCTAGACCACAAAGTGCATTAACACCATCTTGTCCTTCTTTTATCAATTCTCTTATAGTATGAATTGTAGGAATGACTTCTTCGTCTATTCTCTCATTTTTCATAAATGTTTGAAATTCAGCTAGGTCTTTATCCAACTTTTCTATTTGCTCATCAGATACATATCCTTCTACCTTAATAGTGTTATCAACATCATGAAAATTTTGTTCTTCCATTGAGGTTGGAGGATGTATAATATCTTGCACAATTTGATTTTCTCCCTTTGTAAAGTAGGTGTCCAAAGTACCAACTTCTTCAAGAGCACTAGATCCCATTAATATTTTACTTCTTCTCAAAGGGATATTGTTTTTAGGACAACATGTCATAAAGGTTATACAAAAGGATACAACACACACTGCACAAATCAATAGAATAAATCCTAGGAGAAGGATGTGATTGACGACTAAAATGCGCAGTTTTTTGTACTCTTTCCAATGCAAATGAATGAAACAAAGGATGCTATGAGGATTTCAGTCAAGGATAGAAATTTATATGTCTGATATCAGTCCAAAACAGCAGTATAATCATTGTCAACACACTCTTGATGCAAATCCAAGATAATGCCAAGTCAAAATATAGTGAAAATATGTCGAAATAGGCACTTTTTTCACCAAAATTTAATGCAAAAGAGTATAACAAAGGGTGTTGTGAGGAAAATGATGATGGATAAAAAATAATATTAGTAATAAAAGCCACTTGGTGTCAAAATACCCAACACAACATGATTTTAACGCCACTTGAGGCTAAACCCTAGTGAAAATATAGCAAAATTTTTCATGGTTTTTCAACTCCAAGACCTAGCAAAGGAGGTGTTGCAAGGAATTTTAGGAGGTACAGAAAATAATATCAATCAAATCAGTCACCTCAATCCATAAAATTGGTCACAACACACTTGGAGTGCCAACTAGGTGAAACCCTAGGGCCAAAATAGCCAAAATGTGTAGTTTTTTGAAAATTTTCACTACAAGAGCCTGTTAAAAGGGTGTTGTGAAGATTTTTAGGAGGGGAAGAAAATGGTAACCCTGATAATGGAAAATTAATGTGAAAATATCTTTCACAACACACCTATAGTGCAAGTTTAAAGAGTCGATAAGGCCAAATTTAGAGAAAATTGTTGTTTTTGAAGCCATAGGTTTGAGATTTTGTAACAAAATGCTATGCGAATGATTTGAAGTCTAATTTTTTATGGAAATTACATAATCTCAGGTCTAAAAATGATTTTCAAGTTTAATCATGTAAAATTCCCATGCAAATTTAATGAAAATGCACCAAAATTGCTAGTTTTTGTTGAAATTTTCAATGTAAAAATGCAAATAATTTAAATTTAAATCCAAATCACACTAAAATGCAAGACTAAAAAAAATGCAAATTTGAATGATCCTCTAAAATTAGTAGAAAAATATGATAAAATTTTTTTCCTACAAACCCTAGATTTTGGAATTACTAGGTTATCTAAAAATTGTCAAAATTTCCACAAAACCCTAGTAATTAAATGATGAAAATGCAAAGCAAGATTTTGAATTTTTGAATTTTTCTATAGTTTATATCAGATCTGATGCAAAAATCATGAATTAGGAAAATTTATGAAGAATTGATGCAATTTAGTAAGCCAAACAATGCAATTTTTTTGAATTTTTCTTAATGTAATAAAATAAATGACCAAATGAATGAATGAAATCACACCAAATATGAAGACAAACACTCAGCAAGTTGCAATTTAAGTCCAAAAACATGGGTTCACCAAAATGTTTTAGGATAAAATTAGATTTTGTTAATCTTTTGTTCTTTAGATGTTTGAATCCTCCTTTCACCCTAACATTGAAGGATCTAGGGTCGAGTGGCGAGCACTATCATACCCTAGGTCACTTGCAAATGAGGGGAAGCTTGGATTAGGTAATTTAATTATTAATTTTCCTTCTCTTATGTCCAATTAACAATTAAAACCCTAATTATGCAAATATGGCAACAAATTGATGAAAGACAGAAAAAGCTCTTACAAACGGGAGTAAAATAACAAATCATAGAATGCCTGTTTTCAGGGTTTCGAGGTAGAATAGTCGGGGGCACTGGTGTGGGCGCCCAAGTCCAAGGTACCTACTTTTTTAGGGAATCTGGACCTCCTTCTGACACTGATCAGCCCTATAACTTCTATTTTCTAGAATCTATCTGCGGAGGACACTTTTGCGGGCCCCCTAGTCTTGGAAATGCTCTTTTGTCTGACTTCTATTCAGATCCTGAATCCTTGATGCCTACCACTCCTTCCTGCAACTCCACTTTTCTCAAATGTGATACCTGTAACCTGCAATCACAAGACTTGGTTTGGGGGTTGTGGTGTTTAGAGGTTTGCCTCAGTTAAAACCTGAAGGACACTTAAGTCTCTGAACAACGTTGTCAGACAAAGAGTGCGTACCCTTGTGAGGTAGAGGAAAAAACCAAAGGAAACAATGATAAAAACACAATGATATGTCACCTTATAGTGAAGCTCTTATGGAGGAAGATGCTCTTCATGCCATGATAAGATTGATTCTCAAATATGCAAATATTAACACATAAAACATACAAGTCTGCTCTTGCAACACAATAGAAAGCCTTGAATCACCTTAGGATGCCAAAATCATTTTAACATAATCTAGTTTACAAATGAATGCCTACACATGCTTATATATGCATCTACAAGCACTCCCACCAAGATATTTGAAATTCAAACTTACTGTGTCGACAAAGGGACCTAATAACGGTCATTAACTGACACCTAGAAATTGGGGCTGCCTGAAAATAGGGCAGGACTAGGGTGTGGGTGCCCAAGTCCTCCCCCCCTATTTTGGGCAGGGTACAACTCAAGGGGTCCACCTAGGCCCTATTTGCCAAGGAACCTAGCTCTCATTCCATTGAGGTGTTAAAATATGAACTAAAATGTCCGAAATGCACTCTAAAAACATGAGAGCTAAACCTTGAGGGAAAAGCCCCCAAGGGGACATTTTCTAATGTTACAAAAGGTGAGGTAACAATTATGCCAAATGAAATACTCAACAGATGTCTTCCCTGAATTTCTAAGCAAAAATGTGGAAGCATTGACAAGGCATGTGAACTGTTTGGTAGAATGCCTCAAAGAGATGTCATCTCATGGAATGTAATGATCATAGGATATGCACAAAATGGATTTTGCATGGATGCTCTCAAAGTCTTTGAATTAATGAAGTACTCTCGAACATATCCTAACATTGTAAGCTTTGCTTGTATTCTAGGTGCATGCAACCATGCATGTTTAGTGGATGAGAGATGTACATACTTCAATCACATTTGTAACCCTTATTGCATTACACCTACAGTGATCATTATGTGTGCATGGTTTACCTCCTTGCCCATGCTGGCTATCTTGAAGATGATGGTGACAGGTTGTCATTGATGTCAAAAGTGTGTTCAGTTGTTGATGTAAATTTGCCATAGTTGTTGCAAGACTTCAGGAGGAGATAGTTGTTCATTGTTTGGTCAGTTCATAGAGATGTGGAGTTGGTTTGGTATAATGTAGTATTGGTGGTAAGAGTTTCTTCTTGTTTCAGGATGTCATTGATCATAGGTTTGGAAATGTAATGTCATACATTTGAGGTCATATGATGTGAATTTAAAAGTAACAGGTTGTGCTCAAGACAAGGTTGTCAGGTTACTTCAAGGTATGAGGTGGCACTTCAAGGTATGGGAAGATTAGTTGGGAGTTGGAGTTAAGTTTGTTAGATGAAGAAGTCTTCTCTTATCTTCTCTTAATTATGCTATTATACCATGATTGATCATGTCATGATGTTTGAAGTTGACCACCTTTCATGATTTAGTGTTTGCTTTTACATGATGAAAAGGTTATTTTTCAAATTGAAGATAGTATCAGTGATCTGTGTTTTGTATCCTGCAAAAGTTGTGAAAAGAAGTAGTCTTTTTGTGAAATTAAGATAAGGGATGGAAATTAGAATTTAAATATTCTAAATTCTAAATAAGACTAAATCCCTAATCTTCATTCTATGCTGCCCATAGCATAAAAGATGCACTTTTGTTTTAAGTAGCTGTTGACCTGTTATAGCAAGTTGAATGTGACTTTAGTCATAACTTGAGGGCATTAGAATCATGTGAAAGACCGGCCCCTACCTCCCTCCTAGACCGATGCAATCGGTATTAAATATAATCAATGGTCATTGTTAAAATTTCGAAGGGCATGTTTCGAAGAGGATATTTGTTTTATGTGGAAAGAATATTTATCAATTTAGTGAAAGGCACATGGAGAAGCATGTTTTGTTTAAAGCATCAAATGCTTTAACAAATAGAATATTAAATGGTCGAATACCTTAAGATAGTCATTGTATATTTTGGAGCTCAAATTTTAAGGAAATGATTTATTCTTTAAAAAGCATTAACTATGCTTTATGTAAAATGAAGGGTCCACAAATATACGTGGGCATGAAATTTGTATAAGTTTCGAAAGTTTTTTTTGTGGATAAAAGGCTTTATATTTAAAGTTTAGAAATTTTTTAATTTCAATTTTATTTGCTTTTTAAAAAAAAAGCATGAGATCCAATATGGAAAGTATAGGAGTTCTTCAAGGAGTTTTTGAAGGAATTGGTTGATGCTTTTTAAAAGTAATTTTTCAGAAAATCTTTTTTATTTTCTCTCCCATACCATTGAAGAAATTAGTGAAGATTTTTTTTGAAGATGATTTTTACAATTTGGAGGATTTTTATTGAATTCACAAATTGAAGATTTTTGAAGAAGATGAAGGTGAATGGATTACAAGATTTATTTATTTTTCAAGATACAGAGAAATGATTGCAAAGCAAGAGGAAGATGAATGGTGTAGGGAAGATCAAAAGATTGAAGGAATATGAAAAGATTTTGCAGATGGATTTTTGTGGGAAGCTTCAAATGATTTTTCTTGAAGAGTCTTTTCATTTTGTTTCTTGCAGATTAAAAGAGAATATGAAAAGTTTTGAATGGGATTTAATTTTATATTATTCTATTTTGTTGGAAATGATTTTTTCAGGAAGATGAAAAGAAAATGAAAGGGGATTATCAATGAATTTTTGATATGAATTGTTTGTGCAGATAATGTGAAAGGTTAGGAGAGGATATTTAATTTCTTGATTTTTATGTCATCTGTGTGCCTTGAAGATGTGTGAAAATGTGTGGATAAAATACAGACCAATGATGAAGATGATATGATGATATAGTTGAAATGGATGTGAATCAATATGCAAATTGAATTGAATACAACTTGTGATAGAGATTGATTCTTATGAAGTTTGAAGACCATATGCAAAGATAAACTGAATTAGGTTTTTATTGAAGATGAAATGCAGAGGAAGACATTGAGAATGTATTGTGAATCAGGTAATTTGATTATATAGAGATCATGAAATTGATAAGTAGATTGGTTTGAGTATGATTGCAAATTCAGAGAAGACATGTTGAATAATGGTGCAAATCAGATTGAGTGGCAATCACTTCTTGCACACTTTGTAGTTTTTTCTATATTAGGGGTTGGTGCTCCTTGAAGTTGGTGCTTCTAAATGAATTAGGGGTTGGTTCTCCTTGAAGTTGGTGCTTCTAAACATTGTAATCAGTGAGATTTTTGATAAATCTAGTGAGGCAGTTTTGGAGTGGTTTTTCTACCCCTGGAGGGTTTTCCACTCATGCAAATCTTGTGTCATGATCTTCTCTCTCTGTGTGTATGATTTACTATGAAGTGTTGTTTATATTCTCTTTTCTCAGTCATGTGTATATGTGTTTGACAAATCAATGATATCTTTCTCTCCTTGTGTTTAGAAAGTTAAAGTTTGCAAAAAGATTTAAAAATTCACACAACACTGATTCACCCCCCCTCTCAGTGTTGTCCTTGACTCCTACAGAAGACACCCTAAACTTTATCATTGAGATACCTATTAAATCTATGCTGGTTGTATGGATGTGTTTTCTTGGTGCCTATAGATCACATATGAATATAAGCTTAGGAGTATTTACAACAACACTACTTTTTTATTTGAATATACATATACAGAGAGAGAGGGGGGGTATGTGGAAGCATAGACAAGGCACGTGAACTGTTTGACAAAATTTGTGAAAGAAATGTGGTCTAATAGACTGTAATGATTGCAATGATATGCACAAAATGGATTTGTTGAAAAGGCTTTAGAAACTTTCAAGAAAATGCAATTAGCAGGTGTAAAGCCAAATTTGACAACCTTTGCCAGCATACTCCCTGCCTGTGCCAAAATGGGTGGGTTTGGAATAGGGTATAACCATCCATCAAAGCATTAAGGATAGATGAATTTTGTCATTTGTTGTAGTTGCAACCACCCTGGTAGACATGTATGCAAAATGTGGAAGCATTAACAAGGCATGTCAACTATTTGACAGAATGCCTCAAAGAGATGTCATCTCATGGAATGCAATGGTTGCAGTATATACACAAAATGGATTTGTTGAAAAGGCTTTAGAAACTTTCAAGCAAATGCAATTAGAAGGTGTAAAGCCAAATTCGACAACCTTTGCCAGCATACTCCATGCTTGTGACAAAATGGAAGCTTTGGAATAGGGTATGGACATCCATCATAACATAATGGAAGGGGGATTTTTGTCTGATATTATAGTTGGAAATACTCTAGTAGACATGTATGCAAATTATGGAAGTATAGATAAGGCACATGAACTATTTGATGGAATGGCTCAAAGAGATGTCATCTCTTAGAATGCAATGATTGTAGGATATGCGCAAAATGGATTTGTTGAAAAGGCTTTAGAAATTTTCAAGCAAATGCAATTGGCTGGTGTAAAGCCAAATTCCACAACCTTTGCCAGCATCCTCCCTGCCTGTGTCAAAATGACTGCTTTGGAATAGGGTATGGACATTCATCAAAATATAATGGAAGGGGGATTTTTTGATATATTATAGTTGGAAATGCTATGGTAGACATGAATGCAAAATGTGGAAGCATAGACAAGGCACAAGAACTGTTTGACAGAATGCCTCAAAGAAATGTTATCTCATGGAATGGAATGATTGCAAGATATGTACAAAATTGATTTTTTGAAAAGGCTTTAGAAATTTTAAAGAAAATGCAATTGACTGGTGTAAAGCCAAATTCCACAACCTTTGCCCCCATCCTTCCTGCTTGTTTTAAAATGGGAGCATTGGAACAAGGTATGGACATCCATCAAAAAGTAATAGATAGAGGAATTTTGTCAGATGTTGTAGTTTCAACTACCATGGTAGACATGTGTGCAAAATGGGAGGGTTTAGAATAGGGTACGGACATCCATCAAAGCATGAAGGAAAATGACAAGGTAGGCTGCATGCTGATTACTTTTTTACCTATAAAAAAAATAGTGAGTAGTTGATTGGAGACTTGTCTCACATTTTTTCCCTTCTTAAAAGTATGGAAACTTGGATGATGGATAAACCTTTCCTTATAAGTGGAATAAAGTTGGCTATCTCAAAATAGTAACTTTACGATTTTTTAATTCAAAGTTTGAAAATAATAAAAAGCCGTGATGACATTGCACCTATTCATATTTCATATCACTGTATAACTATTAACTTCAGAGAAACAGAATGATACCATGTAGCCTGTGTTTTTTTTAAAGACTCTACATGTTGGCTTAATCCTTCTAGCACCTTAAGCAATACACAATCCTCAATATCAATACTAACTCGTAAAATGTAATTCTAACCAAAAAATCAATAAGAAAATGCCAATGCGTTCTTACTCTATCAGAAAACTAGACAAAACTTGTTTTGGATTAATATGCACCATAAAAGGGGTAAAAAAGGCATCAGACCCAGAGATAAAACTTGAAAAACTAGTTCTTAAAATGATCAGAAAATAATAAGTAACATAATTGAATACCCAAAACTCAAAAAATCAAGGCAAAGTAGGAAGCAAATAGCCAATACCTACCCAAATCCCAAAATTAATAGAAAGCCAAAATTATTCTAGCCAAAGAAAAATCTCAATCATAATGAGGTGTATATGGTACAAAAGAATAACATGCCTATGTAGGTCTATTTCAACTCCATGAGTGTGGTGCTCTATGATACCAAAGAAATTAACCACGGTAACTTGGGAGAACTAATGTCAAAGCTAGAAGTTAGACCTGAACAGTGATACACTCATGTATAATGTATATTTAGTCCATCAGTATTGAAAATTTAATCTCCCCTTAAAGCATCCTGGACAAAGAGCTTATGGGCCCACTTGATGTTGTTCCTTAATAACTTAATTAATAACACTAGTAAGCTTGGACATGTCTACAAGATAATGTTAATTACCTAAAATTTGTGTCATATGAGTTGACCTTGGATAAGGGACTACTTGACTATTTCTCACTGTGCCATGAGGATGAAAGGCATTATGTTCAAATAATTAATTTCATGTTAGGCTCTAGCCTATAGTCAGATTTATGAAGGCTCATGAGTCACTTGTTTCCCATGGTAAATAGTGATTTCAATAGTGCTCACCAGCCAAATTCACTTCATCATGTTAGGTGAAAACCAGATCTGTCTTGATCATTTCCTTCATCAGAATGTAGATATGTTCTTGCTAATTCAAACTTTACGTTCCAATAGATCACAAGTATAGTTACCAAGTTCCAAATTTAAAAGCATTATGATTAAACATTGAATTATATACAAGATATGCAAATCAAGATATTCTTACTGATCATAGTATTGCCAATATTGATAGATGTAGAAAATAAATGTATAGGATCAATGATGGAAGATGCAGAATTATAAGAAGGAAGACATTACAAGAGAAAAGCATAAGCAAGAAATCATCTCCCTGCATTCCTTCAATTCTCACATATATAAAATATACATATATAGCACAAGGTGGAGCAACCACCTAGCCACCTTAGTTAATTAGGATGTGGTTAGTACTAATCCAAGAGACATATGAAACCATAGGGTAGGAAATATAGTCCAAAGTCCAAAGTGTAGAAGTGTGAACATATATCCTATAGATTGGCAATCATATCCTATAGAGCCTAATGATCTCAACAAGAAGATGTCAGGGTATGGACATTAAGTTTGGTGGAAAAATATTTCTGGGGTGCATTGATGTTTTAGTCCTCCAAGAAAGACCATTTGGATGTCTGACAATATGGTAAAGAAACATAGAAATCCTAAGACTAGGCCAATATGAGTATGCAATGAGGAACAAAGAGATGCCATCTCATGGAATTCTTCAAAGAGATGTCATCTCATGGAATGCAATGATTGCGGGATATGCACAAAATGGATTTTTTCAAAAGGCTTTAGAAACTTTCAAGAAAATGCAATTAGCAGGTGTAAAGCCAAATTCAACAACCTTTGCCACTATCCTCCCTGCCTGTGCCAAAATGGGAGCTTTGGAATGGGGTATGGACATCCATCATAACATAATAGAAGGGGGCTTTTTGTTAGATATTATAGTTGGAAATGCTCTGGTAGACATGTATGCAAAATGTGGAAGTATAGATAAGGCATGTGAACTGTTTGATGGAATGGCTCAAAGAGATGTAATCTCTTAGAATGCAATGATTGTAGGATATGCACAAGATGGATTTGTTGAAAAGGCTTTAGAAAATTTAAAGCAAATGCAATTGGCTGGTGTAAAGCCAAATTCCACAACCTTTGCCAACATCCTCCCTGCCTGTGTCAAAATGGGAGCTTTGGAATAGGGTATGGACATCCATCAAAACATAATGGAAGGGGATTTTTTTTCAAATATTATAGTTGTAAATGCTTTGGTAGACATGAATGCAAAATGTGGAAGCATAGACAAGGCACAAGAACTATTTGATAGAATGCCTCAAAGAAATGTCATCTCATGGAATGGAATGATTACAGGATATGCACAAAATGGATTTGTTGAAAAGGCTTTAGAAATTCTATTATTGTAAAATTCTTCAGATTTATAAACTAATTTCTTAAAATTCAATATTGCACTCCTATAATAAATTATTTTAAATATGTTATGTAAATTCTTCTGTGTTCTGTCTATATTTCAATAATTCTCATATTTTCATTATGTAGGACTCATACAACCCTCAATTAAAGATCATAAAAATAGTGACCTTGTGGTTCCTTCCATTCAATTGTAAGGCCATTGCATCCATAATGTAAATTGGGTATATTGTCATCTTCTCATTTTGTAGCCTAGTTGCCTTTCACTCCTTTTTTCAAAGAAGACAAACACTTGAACAATGAAAAATAAAACAAACACAGAGCATGTTATACTGCATTGCCATCTAAGCACTACCATGCGTGATGTAGAGAATTAAAGATGCACAAAATTTTCTTACTGGAGCATCAAGAATTGTGAACCTCAACTTTTTAGTTTCAAAATGAGCTCTACCAACCTCAACTGTCTTCCCCTATTGACCAAAATAGAAACCGAATTAGTTGTGATTTCAACAACAAAATAAGAGAAAAGCATTTAGCCAAACTGAAAATGCCAGTTTACCTTTGCATGCTCTTCCTCATTTGTATCCATAATATATGCCATATACCTAAATCAGCCAGGAGCAATAAGAGTGCCAGTGTTAACCAACACTACACCTAGGAGATTTATATTACATTACAAAACTTGCTTGTTAATGTACCTGAAAACATAAAATAACCAAAAAATACAAACTAATTTACCATGGAGAGAGTGAACAAGGTAATTCCCCTTGAAATGAAAAGACCATTTTCATAAGTATCACATGATACCTCACATGAAACATACTCCTTAAAATTTCAACTGTGGTTGCTGTAGAATTCATGATTTAATTCTGCTACATTTAATCAATAACAAAGTGATCCTTCCGAAATTATTTTCCTTTATGTTTTTATTATGCAACTCAATAAGAATTTCTTCCCTTTAAATATAATAATTAATCTATAATAGAAGTTTTACTTGCTCAATGAATTCCCTAGAAAGGTTCAATTATGTTACAACTCCAGGGGATCTTTACATTATAACAAAATCACAACCAATATTCTTATGAAGAAGGTTCTTGACAATTGATGATTACATTAAAAGTAGTAGATTCAACTAGGTGCATTGCAGGGAAAACCTAGATGAATTTGGGTATATTTGGCATGACCCAAACAGACCCTGGCCTAACCCGTCTGAAAAAAGACACCTTTTTATTTATTTATTTTAAATTTTAGCAACAAACCTAGGCAAATCTAGGTTTATCTGGTAGGAACCACACTAAACCGAGGCAAACCCATCTGAAAAAGATAGTCAAGTCAAATTCCCTCTCAACTGATTTCCACAAACCTTAGTAAGATTAAATCAAATAACATACCAATGACTACGCTTCAAAACCAAGCCCTTCTAGCTAATGCCCATACGATATCTGCAACTATTAAGGTTCTAAATAACTCCTCTATCCTTTTTCTTGCGATGGGTGTCCATACCTTGTTCGAAAGCTTCCATTTTGGCACAGGTAGGGAGGATGCTAGCAAAGGTTGCAGAGTATGGCTTTACACCTGCCATTGCATTTGCTTGAAAGCTTCTGAAGCTTTTTCAACAAACTCATTTCCTGCATATCTTGTAATCATAGAATTCCAATGAGAAACCCTTGGCCATGAAGGATGAAGGTGAGAAATTTCTTCCAAATGTTTTAAGTATGGATTTTAATTGTGATGACATTTCTAAATGGTGGGAAAGAGGGAAATTACAAATCAAATATTTTTTGATTTGTGTGACTAAATATTTGGTTGTGTTTTTACCCGATGATCAAATTAGTCATTAATTAGTTATTTATAGCTGTGTTGCAAAAAATGATTAGAATTTAGTCATTTTTAGTTGTCATGACTAAAAGTTTTAGTCATGTAGTCATTTATTTGCCAAAATTCTACTAGTGAATACTCTTAATATCCGTGGCTTGGATAATGTTGGTTGATAATCACTAGGCATAATCGTACTACCTGTTGAGTTAGGACCTATGACTTTATCTATACTTATTCGTGTCATTCCGGGTGCTTTTTCATATAATCTTCTTCTTGCCAGACCATGGATTCATGCCAAGGGGGAAGCCCTATCGACTCTTCACTATACAATGAACTTCGTTTATAATAACAAACTCTATATGATTGAGGTTGATCTGAATCCTGAAAGTTGCTTACAAGAAGAATCCAAATCTCAGCCTCCTCTTTCTAAATCTCTCAATACTTTGATCCCTTCTCCAATAAAAGTTGACCCACTATTCTCCACTGTTAGAACAATGGTGATTACAATAGTGCCTTGCCTTCGAGTGCATATTTTGGTGACGATTGGGGTTCACTACATTTTTCATCCTCCTTTATTGGAGATTACAGAATCTCATAATCTAAACCTAAGATCTTGAAGATGACTTTGTTAGACACACAAGTAAACTAAGAGGGGGGGTGAATCAGTATACAACCAAATTTCACTTTCAACAAATTCAACTTATCCAGAGCAAATTAAACCTTAAGCATTATAGCATTAACATGAGCATGAAAGATTAACACAATGCACATCAACACATAACACTAGGTATATGCGAAAAACCCTAGAAGGGAAAAACCACGGTGAGGATTAACTCACAATATATAAAGCTCAAATAGTAACTTTGTTTTAGGGGCTATAACCCAATGAAGCTACTACTCCCTAAGTAACTTTGTTTTAGGGTCAGACCAAAGGAAGCTTCTACTCTTTAATGACTTTGCTACTCCCTGAAATGAGAATACACTTACAAAAGATTACAGTTTAACAGTCCTTCTTACCGTCTAAAAACTGTCATTGAAGCTCACACCTTTGATGATTGTAGTTCTGCCTCCTCACACTTTCTTCTAAATATTTGATCAATTAGGCACACTCTATCCTTAATCAGTATCACAAATTTATCTTCAAGAGGAATCTAGATATCATCAACATTTTCTCTTTCTCCCATAGTCGTACATCAATAATGCATGTATACTGGTTTTATCTCCTTGTGAACCTTTTCAATCATCTTGCAATCATACCTTACCTCACTCACTTTGATTCACTATTTATACATGATATTACATTGATTACATTGCTTGTCAGCCAGATACAACATGAACAATACATTTACAATTTGGCCAAACAACACACACTATGAAACATGTAGAACATAGGTCCTAATTAAAACAACACATTACACCAGTAGAAGATCCAAGTCTTGCGGACCCCAAAACTTTGTTAACTAGGTCCAAAACATCCTTTACTTATTTAAATACCAAGGAATGACATCTACACACTCCGCTCATTTGAAAATAGGACAGACTTAAGGGAATCACATGAAGACTTGAAGTATAACAACCATATCGGCTTGGAAACCTTGTGTAGTACTAGAAACAAGAAAGATCTTCATGAAACTTTTCAAGATGAGTCCACATGACTCATAACACATACTCAAACACTCCTTTGCCACCACACATCAAATAATTATGCCATACAACTTCAAACACTTACTCTAAACACACTCTATTATCTGGAACACACTGCACCATGCTGTCAATTGAAAAATTGAGTTGCGGACCACCAAGAAGCTTGAAATAGAAAAGAGGCATGCAATGTACATCCAAGAACATGTTCACAAAACTACAAGGTCAATCATTCACTTCCGAAGGAATGCAAAGAATTCCAGTGGGTTTTCAATAATGCACCATTCTGTGAGAGCACATTCCAATGTTCTATCATAGATAACTTTCACAGCGGAGAGAAATATTATTTGAGACATTGGAAATAGCACCTTCACTATCTTCTTGACACAATCTTAGAACTGAATAGCCACCTATACAATGGTGGATGAATGCAGAGCATTCCATTCATTCTTCATCACATCATACTATCAGAGAATGAACCAAAACTCAATCACTTATATCTTTTACTATGGAGGAGAAAACAATATGAAACTTTTTATTTAGCACCTTTAGATCATACTGAACTTAAATATTGAAGCATATGACCATATCTTCAAATGAAGAGGAATGCAAAGAATTCTATCACCCTGCTAGGAATACCTTCACAAAACTAATTTTGTCTTTAAGCTGTTAGCAAAAAACATCCTTCTGGTGATCAAAACATCATGAAACTTGGAACATACATAAAATAACACTATATGAAGCTATGTTCCAAACTACAGAAGCTTAATAGCACAATGATGAAAATGTGGAGAAATCTTCTGGATAGTTTTCAAAGAGTAGACATTCTGAAGCAAAGACTATCACCTACTTCCGAAGGCCAAGCCTTCATTGCATTACCACATACAACTTAGGATCAGTAGGATAGATCATACAACATGCTTCAAGCCATCAAGCATCCTTCCTTAACATCTGATTCTCTTAGTGCTTCTAATTCCCATGTTAATAAGGCTTCAAACTCAACTCTACTTTGATTAGGATTGTAGCTTTTATGACCTCCAATCATGAGCTTTCTCTTCCTTAGGAATATGTAACTATTAACAATATCTTACTTTCATGATAGTGTTGACATCAGTGTATGCATCAGTATATGCTATGTTGACATCAATGTATGCTATGTTGACATCAATGACAACACATATGGCCAACAATCTCCCCCTTTGTCATTGATGGCAACATATGCTTCTCCTTAGACTCTCTCCCCCTTTGACATCAAGGACAAAGGGATCCAATACCTACTCATTCTCCCTCTTTTATCAACAATCATATATCTATAAACTTCTTCTTGTAAGCTCCCCCTATCATTAATCACCACTACCTACTCCCCTTGAGAGGTAGTGATCTTTAGTCCAGGATAAAGATATAGCATGAACTCTCCCTGGACAGATGTGCCATTAAGCATCCTTAGCAAGAAGAGGGAGGGGCAATTACCCCTAACCTCTATTAGAGATCCTCAAAGATGTCTTTTACAAGGGCCTTTGTAAAGATATCTGCAATTTGATCCTTTGTTGGGACATATTCCAACTTCACTTCCTTATTTGCAACCTTCTCTCTCAAAAAGTGGTACCTAATTGCTATGTGCTTGGTTCTAGAATGCATCACTAGATTCTTGGAAATATTGATAGCACTTGTATTATCACACAAAATAGGAATAGGCTCATCATACAATACCTTGATATCCTTTAGAGTTTGCTTCATCCATAACACTTGTGTACAATAGGAGGCTTCTGCAATATACTCTACCTCTATAGTAGAGAAGGACATTGAATCTTGCTTCTTGCTCTACTATGAAACCAATCTACTTCCTAGAAAGAAAGCACCACCACTTGTACTTATTCTATCATCAACACAACTAGCCCAGTTAGCATTAGTGAATGCACTCAAATCAAAGTCATTACCTATTGGATACCATAGACCATAGCCAGGAGTTCTTTTCAAGTATTTGAATATCCTTTTCACTATCTTCCCATGTGTTTGCTTAGGATTGGCTTGATATTTGGCAACCACACATATTGCATGCATAATGTCAGGTCTAGAAGTAGTTAAGTACAATAATGCTCCAATCATAGACCTATAGGTAGTCTGATCTACCTCTGAAGACTAATCATCTTTGCTCAAGTGACATCCAGTGACCATGGGAGTACTCACTGGTTTTGAATCCTCCATACCAAACTTCTTCAACAATTCTTTAACATACTTAGCTTTAGAAATAAAGATACCACCATATAGCTAGGAAATTTGAAGTCTAAGGAAGAAAGACATTTCACCGATCATGGACATCCCAAATTATTTTTTCATCTCCTCTACAAACCTCATACACATATCATCATTTCCACCAAAAATGATATCATCAACATAAACTGCAACTATCAAGATCATGTATCCTTCTTTCTTTATGTAAAGATTTCTATCTATAGTACCTTTATTGAAGCCCTGTTGAAGTAAGTACTTGTCTAATCTTGCATACCAAGCCCTAGGTGCTTGCTTGAGACCATACAAAGCCTTTTTGAGTCTGCACACCATGTCTAAATCTTCTGATATCTTAAAACCATTTGGTTGTTCAATGTATACTTCTTCTTCTAAGTTACCATTGAGAAATGCTAACTTGACATCCATTTGATACACTTTGAAGTTCTTGTGAGCAGTAAGAGCAAGGAACATTCTAATTACCTCCATCCTAGCTACTGGAGAAAAAGTCTCCTCAAAATCAATGTCTTCTACTTGAGTATATCCTTTGCATACTAACCTTTCTTTGTTCCTTACAACTTCACCTTCTTCATTTAGCTTTTTCTAGAACACCCACTTTGTTCCTATAACATTCTTATTGGTTGGTCTAGGAACCAATTCCCATGTCTAATTCTTTTCAATCTGATCCAATTCTTCTTCCATTGCTTTTATCCACCCATCATCTTTGTTGGCTTCAACAAAGGTCTTAGGTTCCACTTTTGATAATAAACACAAGTTTACTTGCTCATGTGTCTTGGAAAACCTTCTCCTTGTTTGCACACCTTTATTTTTGTCTCCAATAATATGTTCTTCTAAGTGGTTCTTCTGAACACACTTTGTTGGGGTTTTAGGCATCTGTTTAGGTTCCTATTCCTTTTCTTCTTTCACTTCTTCTACTTCTTCATCTTCAATGCAAGGAAATATATCAGATCTAGTGTCTTCTGAATCCTATGTGAACTGATACAAGTCTTCATCTACTTTTACATTTGTGCTTTCAATCATCTTTCCCAACCTTTTGTTGTAGCATCTATAAGCCTTGCTTATGGTTAAGTAACCAAGAAAGATTCCTTCATCACATCTTGAATCAATCTTTCCTAGGTCTTCTTCATCTCTTCTGATATAGCATTTACTACCAAAGATCTTGAAGTATCTAATAGATGGAGGTCTTCCATACCACAACTCATAAGGGGTCTCAGTGTTATTGACCCTTAACTATACTTTGTTAGTTAGATAGACAACAGTGTGAATTGCTTCCTTCCAGTATACATCCAGCAGATCTACATCTTTCAACATTGCCCAAGACATTTCTTGCACACTCCTATTCTTCCTTTCCACTACCCCATTTTGTTGAGGGATTCTAGGAGCAGACAAGTGCCTCCTAATATAATTATCTTCAAAAAAAATTTCAAATTCATTTGAAGTAAAGTCACCTCCTCTATATGACCTTAAACATTTGATCTTAGTACACATTTCATTTTCAACCAAAGCTTTGAAAACTTTAAACTTATCAAGGGAATCATATTTTTCTCTTAAGAAAGTAACCCAAGTTATTCTAGAATAATCATCAATGAGAAACATAAAATACCTTTCACCTTGTTGACTTTTTACTCTTGTAGGTCCACATGGGTCTATGTGAATCAGCTCCAATGGCTTTGAAGAAGAGTACTCCTTGCTTCTAAAACTTGCCTTTTTCTACTTTCCCATTTGACATTCCTTGCATATAGTGTTTGCAGGCTTGATTCTCTTAGGCATATCCCTCACTATATGAGTAGAGCTTATTCTTACCATGTTATCAAATTTGTTGTGTCCCATTCTTTTGTACCACAACCAACACTCACTGGATTAAGTCAACAAACATGTTCTTCCATCTGCCTCTTTCAAGTGATAAATATCACCACAAGTCTTGATACCTTCTGCAACTAGCTTTCTGGATCTCATCTTCCTGATTTCACAACCATTAGCATGAAAAGTAAGAATGTAACCTTTCTTACACATGTTATTGACACTAAGAAGATTGTGTTGTAACCCTCTAATGTAGAGAACATCCTTAGTCATGTTTTTTCCATCAATAGTTATGACACCTTTTCCACAAATTTGAGTTGACTCATCACCTCCAAACTTAACAGCTCCACCATCCCACTTCTTAAGGCTGATAAACTTCTCTTTGTCACCAATCATATGATTTGAACAACCACTATCAATAACCCAAGCTTTGGTTTATTCTTTTACATGGAAAGAAGTCCATACAACCATTGATTTTTCATTGCTTTGAACTATTTGCAAGGTATAAATTTTTCCACATTTTCCAACCTCATTCGTTTTGTCACCAACACTCATGGCCAAGAAAAGTGTTTCATCATTTGAATCATGATCCTCATCTTCTGAAGAACAATTGTCTTCTAAGGAAAACAAACTCCTTTTGAGTTTACTATTTCTATTACTTCTCCTAGCTTCTTTAAGAGGACATTTAGAAGAAAGTGACCTACCTTTCCACAATTAAAACATTTGAAGGCTAACTTACCTTTATATTTTCCAGAGCCTTTCTTTAGTGTTCTTACAAAATTTTCTTCAGCATCATCAAGACTTTCATCTTCATTAGAAGATTCATCATTTGTCTTTTTGCTATCTTTAAAGACAACTTCTTTCTTTGGAATATTATTGTCAAATTCTTTCATTTCAAAAGAAGGGTCCCAAACATTTGGTCTAAAGTGTATTTATCCAAGTCTGTAGTCTCCTCAATAGTAGATACCTTATGACTGTAGGATTTGGGAAGAGATCTCAGAACCTTCTTCACAATTTCATCCTCTTTTATTTCACCACCAAGCCCTTTGATGCCATTGACCACTTCATTCACTTGGAGCATAAATCCAACAATTTTTTCATCATCTGTCATCTTTATGGTTTCAAATCTACTTTTGAGAATTTGTGTCTTAGCTTGCTTTACTTTCTTATCTCCTTCATAAATGGTTTCAAGTTTCTCCCAAACCTCTTGAGAATAACTACAACTCATCACCTTTGAAAGTTTTGAATTAGATACTCCTCTCATGATGGAAAACTTTTCTTTAGCATTGTTCTCATACTTCTTGACTTCATTTTCATTTGTAGGAATAGTAGCAGGAACAGTGTAACCTTTCTTGAATGAATCCCAAATTCCACACCCTACAAAATTGTGTTAGGATTAAGGTACCATCAACCTTATAAATCCTATGTAATTAATTACTCCTAATATTCTTTGTAAATTACCCATAAGGGATGAAAGGTTTTACCAGCAGCAGTCTTGTTTCAGCTACATGTTTATATTTGGTCCTTGACCCTAATTAGGTCACATATTTGATGGTTGATATTATGTCAATTTTCTTTCCCTAGAAGGCAACCCCCTTTTATAAGGATATTTGTACTACATTTTTATTAGAGTTGAGAGTAACATGTGTCATTGAATTGAAGACTGAATAAACAGAGGAAGTACATGTATTGTAATCGCATTTTTGAAGATAATACAACTTGGAGCCTCTTTTCTTGGTGGAGTTTTTTTACTCAAAAGGGTTTTCTCCACATTACATATTGTGTTATGTGTTCAGTGCTTAATGCATGTTATTTATGTGTACTGGGTTTTATTTTTGTTGCATTCTGTATTGATTCTACATTGTTTAGAGGACATAAATAAGGTTTAAATTAGATTTCCATTGTGTGCTTTGTACCTTCATTTCTAACAAATTGATGTGGGCTTCCATCCTTATCTTCCAAAAAGTAAAATTTGTTCCATCAAACCTAGGTATCTTACTAGATCCTCCTTGTGCCATCCTACATCTTTCTCAAGTGGTTAAGCCTCCATTAGAGGAACTTGGCTCTTATTCCAATTGTGAGACACACAAGTATACTGAGAAGGGGGGGTGAATCAGTATACAACCAAATTTCACTTTTCAACTTATTCAAAATAGATTAAACCTTAAGCAATATAGCATTAACATGAGCATGAAAGATTAACAAAATGCACATCAACACATAACACTAGGTATACGTGGAAACCCCTAGAAGGGAAAAACCATGGTGAGGATTAACACACAATATATAAAGCTCAAATAGTAACTTTGTTTTAGGGGCTATAACACAAGGAAGCTACTACTCCCTAAGTAACTTTGGTTTAGGGTCACATCCAAGGAAGATTATACTCCATAATGAATTTGTTTTAGGGTCACTGCCAAGGAAGCATCTACTCCTTGAAATGAGAATACACTTACAAAAGATTACAGTTTAATAGTCTTTTCTTATTGTCTGAAAACTCTCATTGAAGCTCACACCTTTGATGATTGCAGTTATGCCTCCTCACACTTTATTCTAAAGATTTGATCAATTAGGCACACTCTATACTTGATCACTATCACAAATATGTCTTCAAGATGAATCCAGACAGCATCAACAACATCTGCTCTTTCTCCCATAGTCGCACATCAATAATGCATTTATTCTGCTTTTATCTACTTGAAAACCTTTTCAATCATCTTGCAATCATACCTTACCTCACTCACTTTGATTCACTTCCTCCATCTTGATCTTTCACAATTCGTAGATAGTTCCATTAGACTTCTTCATATCCAATTGAGATGTAGATGCAGCCATGGCTTCCACACACATAAATCTACAAAACAAATCAATAGAAATCCCTCCGCAGTGCAAGAAACCTTCACACTTCCACCCAAAAAGAAAAGCTAGCTAGCCTTTGATACCAAATGGAAAATTTTAAGGTAGACTGTAACTATAATATAGAAATCTAAAATTATGCTACAAATCTAAAATTTAACATGTATGATACCAATGAAGATTTAAGATAATGTAATTCAACAACAAAGAAATTAGCAAGCATAAGAGATTTACACAACATAGTATTTACATGGAGAAAATCCCTCTCAAGTAAAATACTCCAACCAAAAAGAGGCCAAGGTATGTATTATCTTGAAGCAATCTAACACAATACAATCACTCACTTCTTTCTTGCATCCAAATTGACAACATCTGTGAACCTGTGCAACCTCAAACTTCTCTTTCACTTCTACCACCTGAAGCACCTATTATATATAAGAATGATATTCAAGAATCAAACCTTGCAACAAGTATGACATCCATACTTATTTAATTTCCAATCCCTCATTTTGGGTCCCACCAGTATGCTAAACTTATCCTCTTATATGACTCTTACAACCTGTTACTAATTAATTAAAACTAATACTAGTAATTTAGGCACCTAGTTTGTCATAAAATACCTATAAATTAGAGGATACTCTTACAAGATATCATAGACTAATAATAAGTATGCAAATATTCTTGTATGCATGTCATAACTCCTAGAAATTTAGCTGCTTTAGGATGGGTGCCAAGATTGACTTTATCACCTCATCTACACTCGAAAAATAGAATATGCTCTATCCAGTAAATAATAATTAAATAATTACCATTGCCAATGGATCCCACATCCCTTATGAATGAATTTACAAGTAATGTCTTAGAATAATTAAATACATAGGATTTATAAGGTTGATGGGGCCTTAATCCTAACAATTTAAAACTATAAAAAAGGTAGGTGATATATTTGGTAGAAAAGTGTATTTTTAAAGGAGGGGTCACTATTGATAGAAATTTTAATTAGGTGTGTTCTTTGTAATCCCATGATTGAACATGATATGACATAGTTTGAATCCCTCACTACTAAAATAAGGAAGTAATTATTCTAATAATCACTGTACATTCTTATTCCTTAGTCACGTTCCTCTTAGTACCCTCATTTTCATAACACTTGTTCCTAATTTCCATCATATTGTCCTCATTATAACATTTTGATACTTGGAAACCCCTTTAGGCCTCCTTAAAACCATTTTCTTTTTAATCCTTATCAATGTTTAGTTAACATCATTGGACTTTGAGATGGTAATATACTTTTCCATCCTTCCTATTTAACATCATCAATTAGTCTAATGATGTAAAAAAATATAAATATACACCACCAACCTTAGGTTAGTGACAATGAATACTTTAGAAATTATATTTTATGATTTTGACTTCTCTTCTTGTGCATGTAAAATTACTAGGGAAAAAATTGAATGCAAGGGCCTTGAAGGACTCAATGATAATATCTATCTTTATGTATACTTAGTCTTTAAGGTTAGTAGTTATGGTCTACAAGGTTTCCTATATACACATCAAATTCACTTACAATCATCTCTCCACAAAAGCTTAATACAAGAAAGAGGTAAGCTACAAGTTGAGCACAAATAAGTATCTTTGTACATGAAATATTTCTTTTATGTATGTCTTGTGTCTCATTATGTGTTTGTTACTTTATTGTCATATTATCCTACGTTATATAGCCCCCACTTTAACTATCGTTTACCTTATTGCTTTACATCTAACCCTTAGGTTAACTATCCTTTTACAATATAGTTATGGTTCTTAGATGAGGTTTACTAGGATTCCTCTATACACCTTAAATTCACCTACAGCCATATCTCATCAAATTATTAATCCATGTGGAAAGTTACTATGCCTCACATATGCCTACAAGTTGATTGTAGATAGCTATCTCCCTTAGAACCTAACTCTCTCATTTTTGTAGGTCTTCTTTCTCATTAGATGTGTGTGCTTTATTATTTCATGTTTCTATTAATTTTTGTTGTTATATAATCATATGCCATTTAACCCATGCTTTAATTGACTTTTATCTTATTGTTTTACATTTGACCCTTAGTCTAACCATCATTTACTTTGTTTTCAAATACATTATCCATTTTGATATTCCTTGTATGTTATGTCCACTAATAGAATCCATTTTTTAAGACTTTGGTATTATTAGAGACCTTATGTTAATGTCTATGAATTTTAGCACAAGAAGAAGTTAATAGAGAGAATTACTCGGTTCTCCAAATATACAATGGTATTTCCCTCAAATATCATAATAGAACCACAACTAAAAATAAATTTCTCCCTAGTCTTCAACTCCTAGAGGGGATAGATAAAACATTCCCTCACTTAAAAAAATGAAATTTATCTTGTCTTAAATGTATTATTATATGAGTATAGTGATAACTAGGTTGAGCAAGATCTGAAAACCACATGTCATGATTATTTGTATGAAATGATGAGTGCATATAAATCTTTCTTTCAATTGTGAGGTTGTGAAGTAGAGATTAGGTGACCTAGATGTATTTGCAATATATGTTTTATTTACAACTCTATTAATCATTTCATTTAAATTATATATATATATATATATATATATATATATATATATATATATATATATATATATATATATATATATCTATGACATCTAAATTATACTCATGAAGAAGAATGAACAGTCATTAAAAATACCAATAAATTGAAGGAATTAACTAATCCTATCATATTAACTACATTAATATTAATGTTAAGCAACTAAAACTCTTAAAAAAAATAAACAACTATAAAATCTTAAATAATCATTAAAAGTTTAATCTTTTTCATGTTGGTTTTTTATTAGTTTTTTGCTTGTTGGGTTTCTTATTTTATTGGTTTTTCACCCACATTTATTTGTATCCTTTTACAATTATAGGCCTATTGTAGAGGTTTATTTATTTTTAATGCAAGAATGGTCCTAACTGGTGTCATCATTGATGTTAACATACTCATGTTACATTGATGTCAAGATTGAATGAGTCATGCGCTGAGGATAGTGAGAAAATTAGCCCCACCAGAAACAAAGAAGAACAGTGAAGACAGGGAAGTTCTTTGAAGTAAACATCCCATCCAGATGAAGATAGAGTACGCGCACCAAAGGGTTTTTAGATATGTGTCTGAAGATCTTCCAGACAAGATCTGAGAGGTTCGCATGAATATTTGGAGTAGTTATGGCCATATGAGTAAAACTGATTCTGGCAGCTATTCAGATGTGACAGAGTGACACAAATAGGTCTGGTGAGATCTGGAAATGCAATATCATGTTCTGCGGATTTGGTGGCAAGTTTGGGAAGCTAACGTGCATTAACAATTCAATTGGTTCATGGTTTGGAGGTCTGCAAGCAATCCTTCTATTACGACAATAATGATTGACTGTGTTCTTGAGATGCCAGGTGAAGATGTGATTGATTATAGTAAGCAGAAGTGGTGTGGATGTTCTTTGTGATTCAAGAAAGCTTGTGGCAATATCTAGATTGTGTCCAATTCGTGTTGGCGGTCCGCATTGAAGGTTGAGCTCGCAAATAAATATTTACCTTTGAATGTTGGTGTTCTTCCTAGTTTTGGCCGACTGGATGATTTGCACATGGTGCAGATGATCTTGAAGATGTTTTGCAAAGTGTGGCGTGTTCCTCGAAGTTGATTGAAGTCTGAGCTGTGTATGGCCAACAGTGTAGTAATGCGCATGAAGTTTTTGTAATAAGTCAAGTTGTATTTTTGTAATTACTCTGTAAAATAAAATAAGTGTGTGTTGTGCCAACTTTGATGATAATTCCAAAGTTGATGTCATGCATAAATAAGAGTTACAAATTCATTCAAATATATACTTGCGGTCATGATGAGGATGTGGTAGAGAAGAGTAGAGAAAAGCAGAGTAGAGATATTGAGCTTAAATGGAACTGATTTAAGCATAGTGAAGATCTTGATCTCCAATTCAAGTATGTGATATTTATATTATTCTATAGATAGTGTGTCTCTTGTAGACAGTGGACCTCTTGTGAGCAATGTGCTTGAGCAGTGATCCCTAATTGGCAAGTGCCATTTTATTCATTCTTATTCTTCTAACAGAGAATACAATCTTGGGTTAATCACCCCATGGTTTTTCCCTTAACCGGGTTTTCCACATCAAAATCTTGGTGTTATATGTGTTGAATTTGTTTCTACTTTTGAATTATTGTATTATGTTTCCTTGATTAATCTTTAGTAAGCCATTGAAATATAAGAAGGTTTAAAGAACAGAGATTTGGTAACAACTGATTCACCTCCCCCTCTCAGTTGTCTGTCTTAAATCCAACAATTGGTATCAGAGCTAAGTTCCTCTAGAAGAAGCTTAATCGCTTGAGGAGATCTAGAATGTCGACCTACAAGAAGGACAATCCAAGGTTTGATGGTTCAAACTTCACTGCCTGGAAAAGCCGCATGGAATGTCACATACAATGCATGGGATATCAGTATTGGAACATAACCTCAACTAAATATGTTCCCCCAACAAATGGCCCCACAACTCTAAATGAAATTAGAGATGCAGAAAATAATTGTCGAGCTAAAGAAGCCCTACTGACTGCCTTGTCTGATTCAAAGTTGACAAATGTTATGGGTTTGAAGACTACCTATGAAATTTGGACAAAGCTTGAAAATCTATATGAAGGAGACAAATATGTTAAGTGTGCCAAGCTACAGAGTCTGAAAGGAAAGTTTGAAAACTTAAAGATGAGTGAAGAAGAGAATATCACTTCTTACATGACAAAAGTAAATGAGCTTGTTTGTGGCATCAGATGTGCTGGTGGAGTACTGGATGAAGATGAAATTGTTGCTAAAGTTCTCAGATCCTTACCTCTTATAAACACAAAGTTGCTTCTATTGATGAAATTAGATCCTTAACAACTATCACAAGGGATCAATTGGTTGGTAAGATATTTGCATTCAAGTTAGCTATGTTTGGTGATGCAGTTCCCAAGACTAAATTTGCATTCAAAGCTAGTGTCTCTACAGAAGGCAAACAAAGATATGATCTAGGAGAAAGTTCCTCAAGAAAATCATCTTGGTATGAGAAAGAAAGAAAAGATCTGGAAGAGGATGAATTAGAAGCTGAACAACTTGAGGCACTCATTGCAAAGAGACTGCCAAGAGGATCCGATAAGTATGAAAGAAAATTGCCTTTCAAATGTTTTAACTGCAACAAGATTGGTCATTTTGCCTCAAGGTGTCCGGAAATATTTTCAAGGCCAAACCCTAATAGATCAAGATTTCAAAAGAAGTGTTATTATGTTCAAGGAGATGATGATGAAGGAGTAATAGATGATGAATCTAAGATAGGAAACAAATCTAGAAGTGACTGGGTGTTTATTGCTATCAAAGAAAAATATCCAATGCCTATTGAATTTGTCAATCAGAACATGATAGAAAGAGCTCTAGCTACTCAAGTTGAAGAAAATGATGAATGGGTCATTGATAGCGGATGCTCTCACCATATGACTAGTGACAAGAATAAGTTCATAAACTTGGAAAGATATGAAGGTGGAGTTGTAAAGTTTGGAGACAATTCTGCTGGCAGAATTAAAGGCAGAGGAACCATTTCCTTCGATGGAAAGAAAAAAACTAGTGATGTTCTATATGTTGAAGGTCTGAAACATAATCTTCTTAGTGTTGGATAGTTGGTGGACAAGGGCTATGATCTCTGTTTCAAAAATGGAAAATGCAAAATCTTTGAAAGCTCTAGAACTAAGATTGCATCCGGTACACAAAGAAAAGGCAACATCTTCCAATTAGTTGGTACTGGCAAAAGTTTCTTATTTGTTCAAATTGATCAAAGTTGGTTGTGGCATAGGAGAATGCGCCATGTGAATTTTGATAATATCATTAAGATAAGCAACACTCAGGCTGTAAGAGATCTTCCAAAATTGATGAAACCTACCAATAGTTTGTGCAAAGAATGTTAGTCAGGTAAGCAGAGCAAAGTCACATTCAAAAGTAAGGAACAATCTTCAACCAGATTATTGGACTTGGTGCACACTGATCTCTGTGGTCTGACAAGAGTTAGGAGCCTACAAGGAGATAGGTATTCTATGTTATTAATTGATGACCACTCTCGAATGATGTGGGTGACCTTCTTAAAGGAGAAATCTGAAGCACTTGAGAAATTCAAAATATTCAAAGCTATGGTAGAAAATGAAACTAGCTTAAACATAAATTGTCTTAGGTCTAATAGAGGTGGAGAATTCACATTCAGAGAGTTCATAACATTCTATGAGAAGTATGGGATAAAGAGACAATTATCTGCTCCAAGGACTCCTCAACAGAATGGAATAGTGGAGAGAAAGAATCGGACCATCCACAAATCTTCTAGGACCATGATGATGGAAGAAAATGTTCCTCAGATCTATTGGAGAGAAGCTATAAGCACTACTGTATATACTCTCAATCGAGTACAAATTAGAGGCAATACTGGTAAGACTCCTTATGAACTTTGGTTTGGTATCACTCCTACTGTAAAGTATTTTAGAGTTTTTGGTAGTAAATGCTACATCAAAAGAGATGAAGACCTTAGGAAATTTGATGCTAGAAGTGATGAAGAAATATTCTTTGGATATTCCACTCAAAGCAAAGCATACTGGTGTTATAACAAGAGATTGAGAAAGATTGTGGAAAGTAGAAATGTGAAGGTTGATGAAGACGTGGATAATCCTTCAAGGTTTTATGAGTATGAAGCAGATGATCAGGATGATGTCTCAGTCCAAGAAGAACAAGCCCCAACTGCAGCTCAGATTCAAACTGATCCGGAGAACCCTAAAATACAGGAAGAAGAAACAAGTATGGATGAACCTGTTCAAGAATTAGAAGTGCAAGAAATTCCTAAAACTCCCACATATGTAAGATTGAATCATTCTGAAGATCAAATTATAGGAGATAGAAACAAAGGTGTTCAAACAAGAAGAAATATTTCTCAAGATTTAGTGAAATACTGTTTGATTTCAAAAATTGAACCAAAAATAATAATTGAAGCTTGCAATGATGAGAGTTGGGCTAAAGCAATGGAGGAAGAATTGATTCAAATTGAAAACAATAACACTTGGAATCTTGTCCCTAGACCTAAGAATAAAAATGTGATTGGGACTAAGTGGGTCTTCTGGAATAAACTGAATGAAGATGGTGAAGTGGTCAGAAACAAAGCCAGATTGGTCTGTAAGGGTGAAGGAGTTGACTATGAAGAAATTTTTGCTCTGGTGGCAAGAATTGAAGCAGTCAGATTATTTCTTGCTTTTGCCGCCTTCAAGAATTTCAAAGTATATCAGATGGATGTCAAGTCTACCTTCCTGAATGGTGATTTGGAAGAAGAGGTATACATTGAGTAATCGGATGGATTCCAATTGTCTAATCATGGTGATATGGTCTGCAAGTTGAAGAAAGCTTTGTATGGACTCAAACAAGCCCCAAGAGCCTGGTATGAAAGATTGGATAAACATCTTTTGAAGATTGGTTTTAACAAAGGTACTGCTAACAGTAACATGTACTTTAAGATTGATCATGAAAATATCTTGATTGTTGAAGTATTTGTTGATGATATCATTTTTGGAGGAAGAGATAGTATGTGCAAGACTTTTGCAAATCAAATGAAAAGTGAATTTGAGATGTCTATGTTTGGGGAAATAAATTTCTTTTTGGGTCTACAAATCACTCAATCAAAGGAAGGAATCTTCATATCTTAGACCAAATATGTGAAAGAATTGTTGAAGAAATTTGAGATGGAAGATTCAAAGAAAATGAATACTCCCATGGCAACCGGATGTAAGTTGAGTAAAGATGATGAATCTCCTAAGACTGATAAAAAAAAATATAGGTCAATGATTGGAGGACTGCTCTACCTCACTCAAACTAGACCTGATATTATGAATGTTTTTGGTCTTGTTTCCAGATTCTAAGTTGATCCTAGAGAGTCTCATGTCATGGCAATCAAAAGAATTCTCAGAAGTCTGAAGGGAATAGTTGAGTATGGATTATGGTATCCTAAGGATTATGATTTCTCTCTTCATGCATACACAGATGCTGATTGGGTAGGAGATGTGGATGACTAGAAGAGTACCAGTGGTGGTGCATTCTTTTTGGAAAAAAAGATTGGTTTCTTGGCTAAGCAAGAAATAAGAGGCAATATCTCTGTCCACTGTAGAAGCAGAATATATTGCTGCAGTAGGTAGTTGCACTCAAGTATTATGGATGAAGCAAATGCTAAGAGATATCAGAGTGGAGTATGAAGAACCTATGACAATCTTCTGTGATAATTCAAGTGCAATAAATATATCGAAAAATCTGGTGCTGCATTCAAAGACAAAACATATATCCATCAAGTTCCACTTTTTGAGAGAGGAGGTGAACAAGAATGAAGTCAGATTGGAGTTCGTACCCTCAAAGGATCAGATTGTAGATATTTTTACTAAACCTCTACCTAAGGACTCCTTTGAGTATCTCAGGCAAAAGCTAGGGGTTATTACCCCTCCGGTTCTAAATTAAGGTGCACTGATGTGCATCAGTCCGGTGGATTCCACAGTCATATCTTTTGATCCAGATTGATGATTAAGAGGCTACTACTCAAGGGGAGCAGTCAGTATGTTTCTGAAATATGAGAAGTGGTTGCAAGTATGTGCCCTTTGTCATTGATGTCAAAGGGGGAGAAAAGGTATGTGAAAAACAAAAAGTGGTTGTTGATTCAAGGGGGAGTAGTAAAAGGAAGAGAAGACATGTGAATGGCTACTATTGATAGGGGGAGCTATGTTAGTCAGTAAGGAGAAGTTTTTGTCTTGATGGTTATAACAATTTTTCACATTATATGTTGCCATCAATGACAAAGGGGGAGATTGTTGCAAGTATGAGCCTAACTGGTGTTGTCATTGATGTCAAGATTAAATAAGTTGTGTGCTAAGGATATTGAGAAAATTAGTCCCATTAGAAACAGAGAAGAACAGTGAAGACAGGGAAGTTTTCTGAAGTAAAGATCCCATCCAGATGAAGATAGAGTACATGCACCAAAGGGTTTTTAGAAATGTCTCTGAAGATCTTCCAGACAAGATCTGAGAGGTCCGCATGAATATTTAGAGAAGTTATGACCATTTGAGTAAAACCAGTTCTGGTAGCTATTCAGAGGTGACAGAGTGACACAAATAGGTCTGGTGAGATCTAAAAATGCAATATCATGTTCTGCAGATTTGGCAGCATGTTTGGAAAGCTAATATGCATTGACAATTCAATTGGTTCATGGTTTGGAAGTCCGCAAGCAATCCCTCTATTATGACAGTGATGATTGACTATGTTCTTGAGATTCTAGGTGAAGATGTGATTGATTACAATAAGTAGAAGTGGTGCGGATGTTCTTTATGATTCAAGAAAGCTTGTGGCAATCTCTAGATTGTGTCCAGTTCGTGTTGGTGGTCTGCATTGAAGGTTGAGCTCGCAAATGAAGATTTACCTTCGAACCTTGGTGTTCTTCCTAGTTTTGGCCGACCGAATGATTTGCGCATGGTGTGGATGATCTTGAAGATGTTTTGCGAAGCGTGGCGTGTTCCTCGAAGTTGATTGAAGTCCCAACTGTGTATGGCCGATAGTGTAGTAATGCGCATGAAGTTTTTGTAATAAGTCAAGTTATATTTTTGTAATTGCTCTGTAAAATAAAATAAGTGTGTGTTGTGCCGACTTTGATGATCATTCCAAAGTTGATGTCATGTATAAATAAGAGTTGCAAAGTCATTCAAATATATATCTGCGGTCATGTTGAGGATGTGGTGGAGAAGAGTAGCGAAAAATAGAGCAGAGGTATTGAGCTTAAATGGAACTAATTCAAGCATAGTGAAGATGCTGATCTAGTTCAAGTATGTAATATTTATATTATTCTGTAGACAGTGTGTCTCCTGTAGGCAGTGGGCCTCTTGTGAGCAGTGTGCTCGGGTAGTGAGCCCTAACTGGCAAGTGCCATTTTATTCATTCTTATTCTTCTAACAGATAATACAATCTTGGGTTAATCACCCCGTGGTTTTTCCCTTAACCAGGTTTTCCATGTCAAAATCTTGGTGCTATATGTGTTGAATTTGTTTCTGCTCTTGAATTATTGTATTATGTTTCCTTGATTAATCTTTAGTAATCCATTGAAATATAAGAAGGTTTAAAGAACAGAGATTTGGTAACAACTGATTCACTCCCCCCCCTCTCAGTTGTCTGTCCTAAATCCAACAGTTTTTTCTTTGATTTCTTCTTATTTATTATTTCGGTCCTTCTGGGTGGTCTTTTTCTTCATTGTAATGTTGGTTTTCTTGTATTGAGTGTATTGAGTCTCACTTGTGTTTTTTTTTTTGTTTTCTAATGGTGGTATATTTTGATTGGTGTCTTTATATAGATAGATAGATAGATAGATAGAGAGATTTGGCTTAATTTTCTTAGAAATTACTTATTTTATTCATTCTATATCTTTTTTGTTTCTTCTAGCTATGCAGCTAATTTCTCTTCTCCCTAGAAATCTCTTGGTTGCTTTGCCACCTTACTCCCTCCCTCTTTTTATTTAGCTTGGGTCTACAATTTACCATTTTTATTTCTCTTCTCTTGCTTTCTTTCTCCCCATGATGTTAAGAGAAAAATCTTGATCACAATCAAATCTATAAGCACTCAATTCCAACACCTTAAAATAACTTAATTTATAATGTAAAAAATAACCTTTATAATATTTTGAATATAAGACCATTTTCTACACAACCCAAAAACCATACATTGAAATATGATAGATTGAACTATAGTATATTTTCCTTCCCAAATCGTGAGACCATTGTTCCAAGGCTCTAATTTATAAGCGAATGTTTTTGTAGGGAAACTTTTGTTATAGCACGCTGCACGATATTTTTACTCCAAAGTTCAAACGATACATTAAGATACAACTTTTTTGCTAGAAATAATTGATTGAGGCTTTTGTCTCCTTTAGAGACATTGACTATTTAACTATGCAATGTTTTAGTTAGGTAATTGTTGTTATTACGAGATGATATTTTTACAGTCTTGATAGTGAAAGAAAGCATTTCTGTGTTTATTTGGGTATTTGCTTTCAGCATCAACAAATATATATTTAAGTTTAGAAGCATTTTCTCTAGACTGTTGTTACTTACAAGCTCAACTTAAATCGAGCATTTTAAACAGATTTCGATTATTGATACATACATGTCCAAGGATGTTACATATTTGATCTATTAAAAAAAAACTAGAAATTTGTTTAGAAATGTGCAAGATAAGTTGGGCCCTTAGTTTCATTGGATGGCTTAATAGTCTTCACTTTTGCTATGATGTGATGATTTTGACAACATTTATGTTTATCTTCATACACTCTACTTAGACATTGTCCTTTTTAGTGTTCAAACAGTCAATAGCAATTTTACATCTCATTCATATTAAAAAGTAATAAATATTTGTCCTATTTTTATTGACCAAAATTAACCTTTGATTATTAAAATAGATGATATTTAAGAATAACCATCTCAATAACCACACATTAACTTATTTTTAATTCACTATCTTTATGTTGCATTTAGCGTCTTACATTAAATGATTAAGTGACTAAAGATATGTAAGCCATCTTTATCTATAGCCTTCGTTGACATGAATAAATTAGATGGACATATTAGCACATGGATTGTAAAAGAATTAAAAGAATTATATATTGTTATATTCAAAAAGTGAAAACGACGCTGCCACTAAGATTCAACCATGATCTTATTATGAAGAGATATAAAATACTAAAGATAGACATAGAGAAGTATTAAATTCCCCAAGTCTCTTAAAATAAGATAATACAACAATCAATGGTTACATATCTTCCAGATACATCCATCCTCCACTTGGGAATTGCCCCAACAGATAGGGCGTCCAATTGAAGGGGAGGGATTAATATATTTGCTACTATTAATTTATCTGGGCAGGTACATATCCCCATTATCGAAAACATATCAACATCAGAGTTCTGAGCAATGGCTAAATGACTTGTGGGCCTTAACTGTTTGGGAACGCCTTGTGTCTAATAAACACCTCATGGTTTTAATACATACACCATTTTCACTATCGAATGCAATGAGAATGGTTTGTTTGTAAATATTTAAGGCGGTACATCTTCGTCTTTATAATTATTGGTTGTTCTTAGCTTGTAAAAAGCAAACTGAGCTATAATCTACCGAAGTTGGTTAAGCATCACATTTCTTTATTCACAGGGACTTACAACCTTGTATCAAGCTTGAATATGATAAAGCTGCTATTCACAAATGCACAAACTCCAAATCACATAATTGAGCTGAGCATGAACCAATAAAGAAAAAAAAAGTTAATATCACCTATGATAAAGGATACAAAGAAGTCCAATAGTACACATACTGCAGCGTCCACAAGCCATGGCATATTTGGCTTTAACAGGTCCCAGTCTAGAGTCCTTACAAGTATACTGAACATAACACCATAACAAGCAAATGGAGCATGTGTTATATTAACATCCTCAGCCATCATAATAGCTCTTGGAAACAAAGAACTTAAAAAAACTAACAAATATAGTATTATACCTTCCCACATAGGTTGCATTCCCTATCAGAGCAAATATGAACATCAGTGGATTGAGGCCCTGATAACGGAATAAAATTATACCAAGGATGAATTATATCCATGTAAACCATATACATTGCCAATTATGAATGAGTTTGAATGGTAAGCATACCTGAACTGTTCCTCTCCTAATCTGCAACCAAAATTTATCATCAATTACATGGTTATATTAGAGGGTGAAATATTCAACAAAACAAATTACAACAATATAAACTTGGATCTTAGAAGGGCTCTACTTAAACATCATCCACTTCAATGGTCAAAAAGTCAATAAGAATTTTACACCTCATCCACAATAAAAAGTGGTAAATGTTTGTCCTATTTTTATTGGCCAAAATTGACTTTTGACTGTTGAAGTGGATGCTGTTTAAAAACAACAAAACTTTAAAATGCAATTTATAAAAACTTACATTTAAACTGATTTGTGGAAGTCTTGCGCCCATATAGATAGCAGCCATAAGCCACCCCAACCAAGTTCCTAATGGGCTTGATGAGCTCTCTTGCATCCCAAATGCACTGCCAACCGCTCCCTAATTTGAATTACCACCATAAATACTCAAGGGGAAGGCAAGATTCTAATAATCAGATATCCATAAATGCCCACATGGAGTATGTTTTATAGTTTACCTGCAAAAGTTTTCTTCCTGTTATTATAACAGATCCCCTTTCTGACTTTGAAGAATAAGAGAATGAAGGAATGTTGTTGTAAGTGGGCAACTCCAAGTAGTTCATCCCACCAACAAACAATATTACTGAAGCCACCTGAAGAGATGAATGAGAAAAAATATCCATTATAATGGTAACTAAAGTTACCACTTAATTAATTATGTGAATTCAATCGTATGTGCTGCAATGACTGTTTTTAAACATCATCCATTTCAACAGTCAAAAGTCAATTTTGGCTAATAAAAATAGGACAAGTATTTACCACTTTTTATTGTGGATGAAGTGCAAAATTGCTATTGACTGTTTGACCATTGAAGTGGACGATGTTTAAGTAGAGCCGTGCTGCGGCTTCTTTTAAACATCATCCACTTCAACAGTCAAAAGTCAATTCTACAATATGTGTAAAGAAACTTACAGAGCGAAGTATGGTGTTGGACTTTCCAGGACTTGGAGATATAAGATTAGTGAGCAGTCCTTCTTCCTCTACTGATGAGTGATATGACATGTTGCTTGGACCACTTCTACCAGACCCACGTGAGTGTAGCAGATATGAACCTGGAGTAGGAGTACGACTGCTTGCTAGAGATCTTGCAGACCTGAAAAACTAAACGCTAACCATTAAGCAATGGTTGATTTATAAGATCTGAAGCAAGAAATTATTGACTTCAAAGAACATATAAAGAAGGAACACAATTGTATTACGTGTAATACAGGTCCCTCCCTGTGTTGGCCATCTGCTGAGAAGAGATTGTAGATATAGGTAAACTTGATAGAGGTGTGTTCGTTTTCTTGGAAGTTTCAAATGAATTGTTTGTGCTCTGTGGCACATTTACATACTCTGCCTTTCTATTATTATCTTGCTCATATTTCAACACTTCCTTTGGTTGAATCTGATAAATATCAACAATTTATAAAAACCCACGTCATGCTCTAGCCAAAGATCTAATATCATTGACATTAATCTAGGAACCATGGAATTTATGAAGTGGGTCAAATATGTCGAAATTACAACCTGAGATTGAGTTTTTCCTTTCTTCACTTTCCACCAATTGCAGAAATGATCATAATATATGATTTGGCAAGCTAGAATTAGGGTCATAATTGTATACAGCTGCAGCACATCATGAATAAAACAATATGTGAAAAAAAAAAGCAAACACACAGAGCGCATTAGGACTTGATTTTCAGAGAATGCTTTGACCTATAGAAAGAAAGGGTACAAGTAAAAGAGTTCTTACCATGGCAGTATAGAGCTGTGTTGGTAACTGCAAAGGCATAAAATGAGATTGTTAATGAGTGATCAGATTAAATGCTGGTAATGAAAGATCAGAAGTTAAAATACAATTTGGATGAATAGCAGTTTTAATGTTTATTACAGAGGAGGCGGCTGCAATATAATGTGAAACCTGTAATCAATAAATGTTACAATATTTCAACATATAGGGCACTTTCAAATTAGTTCAGTAAATATTGAATTGAGTTAGTTTGAGCTTAAAAATAAACAATTTCTGAGTTGTTTGTCAGTTTAGAGATCAAATTGTTCACACGGGCACAATGTGTTGGTGGTTAGTTTACATGGTCGTTGTGCTGGCCACCAGTGTTCAAACTCCTACTAAATCAATGAGCTCCTAGGGCATGGGCCTTCTCTGGGCTGCTGTGCTCACAAGTTGTGTGCCTTTGCTGGGCCAATGAGCTTGCAGGTTTGAACAAGGTGATAATGCCTTGGGGACTGAAACCCCACAATAGTGATCTCAGCGATAAAGGCATGGGAAGAGATCCTCGTAAGGGTCTCTGGATTTGGACCAGACCAGATTTGGATCAGACTAAAAACCCGAGTTTCCCAATCCAAAAAAATTATACGTATGTTTGTTTTCAATCCAACTAGATGAAACAAAGAATATATACCCAACTTAAATGTCACATATGGGATGAAAGTTCGTTATTGACAATTTCCAGGTTCAAGAATGTTTGCTTATAAATTGTATGTTGTTAGCCATAAAAGATATGCTTTCAACATAATTTTTAAAATTACATTTGTTTATAACAACAAATTACAACATAATACATTGATACTAGATGTTTAAGACCAGCCCAAAATCTGTTGCTGTCAGTGACAACCAAGACATGTGGTTATAGGGAATATCGAGATTTGAATTCTATTTAATACCTATACATTTAACCTCATTATGTCCCTCATTTGGTTTACAGATATGATGGTCAGTCATTTCTGTCAACCATCTATCTGTAAAGTCACATCCTTACTAGAATGCCATGTGGGTTTTAGGATTATACTATTTTCCACTCTTGATTTAGTCAAGCAAAGATATTTTTAGCTCATTTCGAAAATGTGTAAAGCATAAATACAGAAAAAGGTACGAATAAGATAAGATGCCTTTTGCATCTCTAAAGTTTTTAGTTCCACATTATGCTAAAATTTAGAACAAACTCGTTTTGTATTATGTGGTTCAAAAAATGCTCCCTTCATATATATCGCCTTATCTTTCTTCTGAGATAAAAACACAGTCCCTTGGCCAACCATATTAAAATTCTCATGTTTAGGAACAATCGTCACTAATTAGAAAACTAAAAGTTAGTAACAGAGAGAAAATACAGCAAGCTAATCTAGCAATAGCAGCAGAACTGTAAGAGTAATGTACTCTTTTTGAAACGAAAAATTAACAACATAGTAATAATAGTAATCCTGATCTTTTATTTGCAGAGCCAGGGAAAACTTACAGTTGCTGGCTCCAGCCAACACCCAATAAGATTGAGAGAGTTCCTGATACATATTAAAGAGAAAAGTAGATTCATAATGCTATATATACAGAAAATGCATTCAGTAGCACTACAGAATTTTATCTACTAGTGGTCCTGAACCAATACTCACAAAACTGCTGAAATTTAAAAGAAAAAACTGTGAAATCTTCATTGGAAGCGATTGACTGATAGTTTACCCTACAACCCATGTCATGATAAAGCCAAGAGAAACACCCTCTGTGGATCCATTCTTAAAGTTAGTAAGAATCTGAGGCACTTCTGCAACTGCCCAGCTGAACAACCCAATAAGCCCCAAACCAACAGAGACATAATCCTTCACTCCACACACACAGTCCCTCAGATACTTCTCAACCCACCAAACACACTGCTTTCCCAAAGCACAATGATATGCCATCACTGAAGCCTCTTGTTTCTCATCGGTGGAGCTTAAAATCACTAATTTATAAGCCAAAAGGCCAGTAACATTCTGCGGTTAAAGGTTATTTGAACCAAATAAGATGACCATGAAATCAAAAGGCGTGGTCCAAGTTTTCTAGCTGGACGGTATATGTTATCACTATGGCCTCAGAAAACAGATTTAAAAAATAAAAATAAAAAACATAACAAAAACAAAACAGTACCTAAATCGTGAGTGCCAAGGCACCTAAATCCATTGGACCACGTGAAGTCAAGTCTCGGCATATCCAATGCCACAAGCGAACATCCATTTCTCATTCGGAGTTAATTAATCACAAGACTTCAATTAGACTTGGTTGGCGACTATAAAATGGACAGGTTCTTGTCATTTTATTGGCGCGAGAAATTACGACATGATGGTGAAGCTTTCCGTCCTTTTTCCACTCTTGTTTATCTCGCTAGTATTTTAAATAAATTTAAAAAATAGATACGCAGGATATTATTCTGTGACGTGTTTATATTAGATTTGTTAAATAATATTTTGGATATTTTTAAAGAGAGGTATTTGAGATGTTTATGTTAATAGTAATTATAGTGTAATATTAAAATGTTAACATTATATCTAAAATTCTTTGATTATATCAAGTGGTGTTTTAAAATTAAAATATAGTTGATATGATTAAAAAAATAAAATAAAAAATATATATACACATACAAGATATTATTCTATGAAGTGTTTATATTAGATTTGTCATATTTAGATGAATTTTTTTTTGTTTTTTTTTTTGGGCAAATGCTTTTGAGTATAGTATCCATCATGATAAACAAGTGGCCCAACCACTTGACCACACACCACATTTAGATGGGTTTGGTAAATAATATTTTTAAAGAGACGTATTTGAGATATTTATATTAGTAGTATTTATAGTGTAATATTAAAATGTTAATTGTATATCTAAAATAAAATTAATTGTATCAAGTGGCGTTTTAAAATTAAAATAAGATATTACTCTAATGAAGTGCTTATATTAGATTTGTCACATTAGATGAGTTTTCTAAACGGATATTTTATATATGTTTAATGAGAGGTATTAGAGATATTTATGTTAATAGTAAATATAGTATAATATTAAAATGTTAATTTTATATCCCCCTATTTATGCGGTTCCTCAAGATAAGCTGAAGAATGGTCGAGAACTGACCAAGTGGGAATTACCAGAGAATGGATGGGTTAAGCTCAATTTTGATGGGGCTGCAAGGGGAAACCCAGGGTAGGCCTCAGCAAGTTGCATCATTTGGAATGAGGCAGGAAGTATGGTTCGTATGGCAATGAAGAAGTTAGGCACTCTCTCCAATAATGAGGCACAGCTTCAGGCACATATTTTGGGTCTTGAATTGGGTCTTGCGGCGGGGATAAGGAGAATTCAAGTGGAAGGGGATTCGCAGATAGTGGTAAGAGCGATCCAAAATGGAAGCACTCAGAGATGGAAACTAAACAACCTTCTGGATAGAGGCTTGGATCTTCTTGCCAAGTTTCGAGACTTTAAGGTGTTGCAAATATGTGTTAATCAGTGTTGTCATTGATGTCAACATGTTTGTGTTGTCATTAGTGTCAATTGTGCTCTTGTTTTGTTACTTAATTGTGATGAGTTAGTTTCTTTGTATCGCATTATATAAGTGTTGAAAATGATAAGAATATGTTCCTGATATTGAGTATCCAAGTGCTTTTGAGAAAATTTGGTTCATACTGAAGACAGAATTGTGAAGATGTACTCTGGCTTACTAGATATTCTCTGAGTTTTGCTCTGCATTTCCTCTGCATTAGAGACCAGAGTATGAGATTTGGATATATTTTAGAGAAATGTTTGAAGATGCTAAATCTAGAATTTGGTGGTCTGGATCACTGTGTAGCAGAAGTTCTATTCACCAGTTTGAAGATTGTGCCTGGCAGCATTTGCAGTGTGACAAGGAGAAGGTATTTTGCTTCGCATTTCTTCGCAGTTTGGTCTTTGGTCTTGTGGTTCTAGACTTATGTTTATAAGGTCCTTAGCTATCTTCATTCCAAAAGATTTGTGATTTGGTGCTCTGGAAAACAAGCTACTGATTAGCAGAATTTGACAGTATTTGTTGTGAGTAGTCTGTGTTCTATCTTCAAGTGATATTTGTTGTCTTCAACTGAGATCTGTTGTGGCTGGATTTGTCAGCTCCTAGGTGATTTTATGTTGTTCGTTGATGTCTCTTGATTGTATTGAAGGCATATGCTTGATCCACAAGCTATGATGAAGTTCTTAGAAGCATGTGTTTAAGTATTCTTGGTGTTTGCACAAGTTTGGCCGACTTGGATGATAACACTCTTTGCGGATGTGTTTTGTGGATTGTAGAAGCATGTTGAAGCATGTGAAGATGTATTTGGGTCTGCGCTAAGCTATGAAGTGCTCTTCTTTCATTCATTTGCTCCACAAGTTTGTTTAGGTCCAGACCTAATTTGAATTATGTATGTTTGCTGACCTTGGAGAGTGTTAAAATGGTTGTAGATTGTAATGCTGACCTTGATGTACATTCTAAGGTTGATGATTGGTATAAATAAATGTAATGAATCTGTGTGGTGGTGTGGGGATGTGAAGATGCATAGATGAGAGTGTGTGTGTAGTAAGGGCAGCGAAGGTGATTTGTATTGTGCTTCAAAGGAACTGAACTTAGGCATGTTGTAGATGCTATTATATCAGTTCATGGTAGTGAGCCACCCCTCTAGGCAATCAGCCACCCTAATGGTAGTGAGCCCTATTTGTAGTGAGCATTTTTTGGACAATGAGTCCTTGGGCAGTGAGCCCTCTAGTGATGAGTCTCTTTTATTATTCAGTATTGTTACCGCATTATATTGTGAGCAAACACTCATCGTGGTTTTTCCTTATTAGGGTTTTCCACATAAAAATCTAGTGTTCATGTATGTATGATGATGTGTTTAAGTTTTGTTTCTGCACTTCATGTTTAATCTTCATAACAGATTAAAGAGGTTAAAGTAAATGAATGTGAATGTGATATTGTTTGAGAAAAGTTAAAGTTTTTGATACAACTGATTAACCCCCCCTCTCAGTTGTCTTGTGCCTTCAACAATCAGTATCAGAGCTAGTTTCCATGGAAGAAACCTAACACCTTAAGGTAGATTTGAGATGGCACACAAAGACATTCCTTAGTTTGATGGATCTGACTATGCCTTCTAGAAGGTACAAATGCAAAGTTATCTTGTCTCCATTAGTTTTAATGTCTAGAGAATAGTTGAAGATGAATAAAAAATACCTAATGGTGGTTTGAGGATTGCAAGTGAAATTAGGACCTATGAGATTAATGGCATTTGCTAAAAATGCTCTACTAAATGCCTTATCTAACACTAAAATGGCAAAAGTTGTGGATCTAGAAACTGCTCATGAGATTTGGAAAAAGTTGAAAAGTATCTATGAAGGTGACACATCTATCAAGAAGGCCAAGTTGCAAAACTTGAAGACCAAATATGAAACTATACGGATGTCTAAAGATGAGAACATAACAAGTTACATTCAGAAGATTGATGAAGTGGTTAGTAGCATCAAGGGTCTTGGTGGAAAGATAGATGGTATGGATGTTGAAGATAAGGTACTCAGAACTCTTCCCAAATATTATAGTCACAAGGTATCTTCCATTGAAGAATTGTTTGACATGAATAAGCTTTCAAAAGATCAATTGCTTGGTAAACTGACTACTTTTGAAATGAGAGAATTTGGTACTACTAATGGCCCTGTAAAAATTGAGACTACTTTTAAAGCCAAGGAAGAAAAGACTGCTAGTTCAGATAAATATGTTATGGAATCAGATGAAGAAGACCTTGATGAGCTTGAGGCAAAATTTGCAAGAAGAATGAAAAGAGGCAGTGGAAAATTCAAAGGTAAGTTACCTTTCAACTATTTCAATTATAGTAAAATTGGTCACTATGCTTCAAGATGTCCTGACAGAACTTTGAAGATCAAAAGCCATGAAAGTAAAGGTAAGATGGTAAGAAAGAGTTACTATGTTGGAGATGATGATGGTGTAATTGATGATGAACCTGATTTTGAAGATAGTAATGGTAGTGAATGCTTGTTTATTGCCCTAAGAGAAGAACCTATTTCTGCTAATCTTGCAAGTTGTGTGAAGGAAGGAAGTCTGGAAGAAGAAACATAGATATCTACATTTCATGCTAAAGAGGAAAAGGATGAATGGGTCATTGAAAGTGGGTGTTTAAATTACATGACTGGAGATAAGAGTAAGTTTGTCAAATTGGAAAGGTATGATGGAGGACTAGTTAGATTTGGTGATGATGCAACTGGTAAGATCTATGGAATAGGGTCAATTACTTTGGATGGCAAACATTATACAAATGATATTCTTTATGTCAAAGGCCTAAAGCATAATCTTCTAAGTGTTGGATAGATGTGTGACAAAGGATATAATCTAATATTTAAAGACAATGGATGTGAGATAAGGAAAAGCTTCAAAACATTAATTGCTACTGGTAAGAAGACTCATGGTAATGTTTATCATGTGAAAGGTACTAATAATTGTTGTTTGTTGGCTTAGACAAATGAATGCTAGATATGGCATAGGAGAATGTGTTATATTAACTTTGATAATCTAGTTAGAATAAGCTCTACTCAAGCTGTAATAGACCTACCTAATATTTCTTTGGGAAACAAACAAAGATAAGTTTCAAGAGCAAGGAACAATCCTCTACTAATCTATTGGAGTTTGTGCATACAGACCTATGTGGTCCTACAAGAACAATAATTCTACAAGGTGACAAGTATTTTATGCTTCTTATTGATGATTACTCAGAATGACTTGGGTTACTTTCCTTAGAGAAAAATCAGAAGCCCTAGACAAGTTCAAGGCATTAAAAGCAATGGTTGAACATGAAATGGATATGAGGATCAAGTGTCTGAGATCTGATAGAGGTGGTAAGTTTACTTCAAATGAATTCAATGCTTTTTGTGAAGAACATGGGATAAAGAGACAACTGTCTGCCCCCAAAACTTCTCAGCAAAATGGAGTAGTTGAAAGGAAGAATAGAACAGTTTAGGAAGCTACTAGAATAATGATCAAAGAAGTTGATCTTCCAGAAGTCTATTGCAAAGAAGCTATTCTTACTGCTGTCTACATTCAGAATAGAGTACAAGTCAAAGAAAATGGAACAAAGACACCTTATGAGTTGTGGTATGGAAGAACTCCTACTATCAAGTATTTCAAAGTTTTTTAAAGCAAATGTTATATCAAAAGAGATGTGAAGAATTGGGAAAGTTTGATGCTAGATGTGATGAAGGCATATTCCTTGGGTACTCTACTAAGAGAAAAGCCTACCGGTGCTATAACAAAAGATTGATGAAAATTATTGAAAGTGCAAATGTGAAGGTAGACGAAGATGTTTAGAAAGTCTCAGAGAAAAATGGATACATGTCAGATGGATCTGCTGATTCAAATGTAGTTGGAGAAAAAGACAAGGAAATTTAGATTAAAGTGCAAGCTATTCTAGAAGAAGGTCAAGTTAAAGAACAAGAAGCTCCAGAAAGAGTTCCTAAAATTCCCAAGTATGTGCAAAGAAATCATTCTGAAGATCAAATCATTGGTGACAAGAGGAGAGGAGTATTGACAAAAAAAGGAGTTACAGAAGAACAGACAAATCTCTGCTTGATTTTAAAAGTTGAACCTAAGACATTTTCTAAAGCATGTAAAGGTGAACACTGGGTCAAGGAAATGGAAGAAGAATTGATGAACATTAAAAGAACAAAACTTGGGAACTTGTCCCTAGGCGTGTAGATAAGAATGTGATTGGAGAAAAGTGGGTTTTCAGGAATAAGTTGAATGAGATTGGAGAAGTGGTAAGAAACAAAGATAGACTTGTATGCAAAGGCTACTCACAAGTGGAAGGAATAGATTATGTAGAAACTCTTTCTCTCGTGGAAACACTAGAAGCTATTAGATTGTTTCCGGCCTATGCAACACATAAAGATTTCAAAGTATATCAGATGGATATGAAGTTTTCTTTTTTGAATGGAGAGTTGGAAGAGGAAGTATATATAGAGAAACCAGATGGATTTCAATTATCAGACTAACTAGACATGGTATGCAGATTGAAGAAGGCATTGTATGGACTAAAGCAAGCTCCTAGTGCTTGGTATGCAAGATTGGATAAATATTTGTTGTAGCAGGGATTCAATAAAGGGTCTACAAATAGTAACTTGTACATCAAGGTAAGCAAAGATCAAATCCTGATTGTTGAAGTCTATGTAGATGATATAATCTTTAGTGGAAATGAAGGTATGTGTAAGAACTTTGTAGATGAGATGCAAAAAGAATTTGAGATGTCAATGTGTGGTGAGATGAACTTCTTTCTTGGACTACAAATTAATTAGACAGATAAGGGCATTTTCATTTGATAGTCTAAGTATGTCAAGGAGTTGTTGAAGAAGTTTGGAATGGAAGAATCTAAATCACTTTGTACTCCCATGATAATTGGTTGTAAGATGCAAAGATGATGAATCTCCTAAGGCTGATAAGAGAAAGTATAGGTCTATGATTGGACGATTGCTATACCTAACAACTACCTAACCTGATATCATGCATGTAGTTTGTCTTGTGGCCAGATTTCAAGGAGATCCTAAAGAGACACATGTTATGTCAGTAAAGAGGATTTTCAGGTACTTGAAAGGCACTTCTAATTATGGTTTGTGGTATCCCAAGAATAATGACTTCAACCTAAGTGTATACACAAATGCAGATTGGGCTAGATGCGTAGATGACAGGAAAAGTACAAGTGATGGTGTATTCTTTCTTGGAGATAGAACTGTGTCATGGCAAAGCAAGAAGCAGGATTTTGTATCCTTATCTACTGCATAAGCATAATACATTGCAATAGCATCATGTTTCACACAAGTGTTGTAGATGCGACAAACTCTAAAGGATATTCAAGTTGAGTATGATGATCCAATTCGTATTTTCTATGATAACACTAGTGCCATTAACATTTCAAAGAACCCAGTGATGCATTCAAGTACTAAGCATATTTCTATCAGATATCACTTTATGAGAGAGAAGGTTGCAGAGAAAGAAGTGAAGCTTGAGTATGTGCCTACAAAAGATCAGGTTGTTGACATATTCACAAAATCTCTTCCTAAGGACACATTTGAGTATCTCTGGGAGAAGTTATGGGTTATTACCCCTTCTTTGTTGAACTAGATGCATAAGGAAGTGCATCAGTCTAGTATGGTTAAGGAGTTATTCTTTTCCAGACTGATGATGGGGTCTACCTCTCAGGGGGAGCAGGTAGTGATATTGAAGAATGTTGCAGACTAAAGGAAGCATTCATGGTAGTTAAGAACAAGTGCAAGTATGTGTAGTGGAAAGAGATGTGTTGCCCTTTGTCATGATGTCAAACGGGGAGAGAGTTCATGCGAAAAACGTAGAGAAAAAGAAAGCATTCAGTGATCAGAGAGAGTTCAGATGTGTAAAGAGAAAGGGGGAGTTCTGATGCAGAGTTGTGTCTTGATGGTGGAACATGTTGTTCAGTTTTTCACATCATATGTTGCCATCAATGATAAATAGGGAGATTGTTGCAAGTATGTGCTAATCGGTGTTCTCATTGATGTCAACATGTTTGTGTTGTCATTAGTGTCATTTGTGCTCTTGTTTTGTTACTTAATTGTGATGAGTTAGTTACTTTGTATTACATTATATAAGTGTTGAAGATGATAAGAATATGTTCCTGATATTGATTATCCAAGTGCTTTTGAGAAAATTTGGTTCATACTAAAGACAAAGTTGTGAAGATGTACTATGGCATACTGGATACTGTCTGAGTTTTTCTCCACATTTCCTCTATGTTAGAGACATGAGTATGAGATTTGGATATATTTTCGAGAAATGTTTGAAGATGCTAAATCCAAAATTTGGTTATCCAGATCATTGTGCAGCAAAAGTTCTATTCACCAATTTGAAGATCGTGCCTGACAGCATTTGTAGTGTGACAGGGAGAAAGTATTTTTCTCTGCATTTCTCCATAGTTTGGTCTTTGGTATTGTGGTTTGGGACTTATGTTTATAAGGCCTTATCTATCTTCACTCCAAAGGATTTATGATTTGGTTCTCTAGATAGCAAGTTATTGATTAGTAGAGTTCAACAGTATTTGTTGTGAGCAATCTGTGTTCTGTCTTCAAGTGATATTTGTTGTCTTCAAGTGAGATATGTTGTGGCTAGATTTGTCAAATTCTAAGTGATTTTTTGTTGTTCGTGGATGTCTCCAGATTGTATTGAAGGTGTATGCTTGATCTACAAGCTATGATGAAGTTCTTGGAAGCGTGTGTTTAAGCATTCTTAGTGTTTGCACAAGTTTAGCCGACTTGGATGATAACACTCTTTACGGATGTGTTTCATGGATTGTAGAAGCATGTTGAAGTGTGTGTAGATGTATTTGGGTCTAAGCTAAGTTATGTTCTTCTTTCATTCATTTGCTTTGCAAGTTTGTTTAGGTCTAGACCTAATTTGAATTATCTATGTTTGCCGACCTTGGAGACTGTTCCAATGGTTGTAGATTGTAATGCTAACCTTGATGTACATTCCAAGGTTGTTGATTGATATAAATAAATGTAATGAATCTGTGTGGTGATGTGGGGATGCGAATATGTGCAGATGAAAGTGTGTGTGTAGTAGGGCAGTGAAGTTGATTTGTATTGTGCTTCAATGGAACTAAACTTAGGCATGTTGTAGATGCTATTATATTAGTTCATGGCAGTGAGCCACCCCTCTAGGTAGTGAGCTAACCCTTGATAGTGAGCCACCCCTTAGCAGCGAGCCACCCTAATGGTAGTGAGCCCTATTTGCAGTGAGCATTTCTTTGGACAGTGAGTCCTTGGGCAGTAAGCCATCTGGCAGTGAGCCTCTTTTTTATTTGGTATTGTTACTAAATTATATTGTGAGTTAACACTCATCATGGTTTTTCCCTTTTAGGGTTTTCCATGTAAAAATTTGGTGTTCATGTGTGTATGATATTGATGTGTTTAAGTTTTGTTTCTGCACTTCATGTTTAATCTTCATAACAAATTAAGAGGCTAAAGTAAGTAAATGTGAATGTGATATTATTTGAGAAAAGTTAAAGTTTTTGATACAGCTAATTCACCCCCCCTCTCAGTTGTCTTGTGCCTTCAACACAAGGTATCTCATGTTTTTAGGGAGGCAAACAAGGTTGCAAATATGTTGGCAAATGTAGCCCTTGCTTCCAGTGGTGACATTTTAATCTCTCACTCCTTTGAGGATTTGAATTTAGTGGCACCAAAGTTGGAGAACTTTGTTAAGGAGGAGGCTAGAGTAGTTGGTGACGTGGAGATGAGATAATGAATTTGGTACAGTGGCAAAGGATCTTTCCTTGGTTGATGGATCTTGTAAGGTTGGCGGCTAGAGGGGGAAGGAGTGATAGCCCGCTCGCACGAGGGGTTGCATCCACCTGGCTGCATTTACTCTATAGGGATGACTCGACTTGGAGGTGTTGTGTGAAGCATGCAAGGTAGGAAAAAGAGTTAATAGATGGGATTTGAAGGGGGACGCAGATGTCAAAGAGTTCATCCTTCTCATTTCCCATCCTCTTGAAGTGGATTGTTCCTACATTTGGCATCTAAGATGGAGGCAACTATGCCATTGTTGGCCAACAAGCACGAAATGGCATTCTTGGGACTGATTTTGAACCAGAAATTGATGAAAGTGTTTAAGGTGAAATCTTCATAGGTTTGGATGTCATTCGTGTGGTATTGGGAGAGCCTTTCCTTGCTGCAAACAACAAGTATAGGGTCAATTTAGATTTACCCATGATGTTTATAGGAGTGTTGCTGAGCTTGAAGGAATCAAAGGAGTATGTGAGGGCTTTGGCCTTCACTCTCATCAAACCTGAATGCAGGTGTAGACACCCTAAAATGACCAAGTCGTCGCATCACTTGCATTTCATCATTTCTTCCTAATCACCTGCATTTCAACATTAATTAAATAATCTAATTATTTAATTAATTTCACCAAATTCTTCTAAATCACAAAATTGTGACATTAATTAAATAAATCCTCATTATTTAATTAATTAAATCAAATTCCTCTATATTCTTCCACAATTAAATAATTTTTAATTATTTAATTAAATCATTGTCATCTTCCAAAATTCACATCTACATTAATTAAATATATCCAATTATTTAATTAATTCATCACAATTCTATCTTATCTACAATTAAATAATTTACATTATTTAATTAAATCAATTGTTCTTCTAAATTTAAATAAATCAAATCAAATTTATTTAGATTATCTCAATCCTCTAAAAATAAATAAAATCAAATATTTTATTTATAATCTTCTGTTCTTCCAAAATCATGCACAACAATTAAATAAATTTATTTATTTAATTTGCTTTTTAAATCTTCTAAATTAAATAATTCTAATTATTTAATTATTTCTTCTAAAATATCTTCTCTAAATTTAAATAAATCAATTATTTATTTAAATTGCTTTTTCTTCTAATTTGAGTTATCTCTAAAATAACTCAAGCTTTCTTGCTCATCAATTAAATATTTCTATATTTAATAAAGCAAAATATCTTCTTTTCTCATGCAAATCCCTTCTTCTTGTTTTAAATCACTTAACTGATTGCTTTATTCTTTTAATTGATTTATCTCTTCAGTTAACTCATTCTTCTATTCTTGATAAACTCCTCTCATGCAAAAGAAAGCAAGACACATGTCTGCTTTTCATTCGTTGCACATTCCTCAACTTATCTCCTCCATTGATTCTTTTGAATTATCTGGACCGTTGATCGATCTTTGATGAAACCTATATAAACCCCCCTCATCTCCTTCATTGAGCCTCTCTCTTCGATTGTATTTTCAGGCATACTTAATAGAGCTTTGAGCATACAAAACGCGTCGATTGAGCACCTCACGATCTTTTGACATTGATCTCTTGAGCACATACCTGCTTGTTGCAGCCATGGCTTTGCAACTACATTGAGCAATCCACATTCAATCTAAAGGAAACAACACAGATTTCGGTAAAAGTCTTTATTGCATTGAGTGATTATTTATGGCTTTTATTTAAATTGGTTTCCTTTATGTTATTGGGTTCTTTGGTTTTATTTAGTTTAGATTTAATCCATTTTTCCATATACACATTCTGGCACGCCCGGTGGGACCCACTAATCCCTTGGTTTCTTTGAGAAATTTATTTTTTTTGAAGACACAGTACGGCACGGCACTTACGGCACTTCACAGCGCTTCTGGCAGTATCTTACAGCGCTTTTGCAGGAACAGTTCAGCGCTCTTCGCAGCACGGCCGCGCTTCTGGTAGTACAGAGAAGCGCTATCGGTAGCACAGAGAAGCACTACTGGCGGTGCTATTAGGCGCTTTTGGTTAAAATTAGGTTTTTGACTTCATTCAGGGTTTTGCAGTAATTTCTCATTTCAGGTCTGTCATTTTGTCGGACAAGCTGTTGTATTTGTCCTCCAAACCTGATTTTCGATATCTCCTAAACTGATTTATTTAGGAATATCCTTGTTTTTTGTGCTAATCTATTGGGCTGATCCATTTTTCTGAGTTTTCCAGATTACACAACCCAGATCTATCAGATATCATCCTTCAGATAATAGGTCCACCATGAAAAGTTATTTTGACCTGGTTATTGTTAACAAAACTAATATTTTCTGTATCTGAGATAGAACAGCGCATTTGGCCACATAGTATTGCACTCTCGGTTACACAGTGAAGCGCTCCTGGATCTTTTACAGCGCTTTTGTTATTATCGTTGCATGCTTTTGGTATTTATCGTAGCACTTTTGGAATCATACTACCACGCTTTTGGTTATTCTACAATGCATCTGGCTATATTCTCTGATGCTTCTAGTCTGTCTGTAAGCACTTTTTTTGTTTATAGTGAATCGCTTCTGGTAAGACAGTAACACGCTTTTGGTCAAAGTTGATTTATTTTTTCTAACTTGTGAATTTTTGGTGGAACTAACGGAATTGTTGCAGCTTCTTACTACTCACACAGAGCTAATAGGTATTTTTAACATGTTTATGCAGGACGAGCGTTGAAGACCCTTTTGTTTTACCTTACTAAGTCTTAGAAACACATTGCATGCTTAAAAGGAGTAATTGAACAAATCTTTTTGCAAATCTAAGTCTTAGGAACATACTGATTTTCTTAAGGGACAATGGACATGAATGCCAAACACTTCATTTCATAAGGGACAATTTACAACTACAATCGTGTGTGTGCATAGCTTAGTTGCACCTTATTTTTCTTATAACGGGACAATTGAACCATTGTTTGACGTGCTTGATTTTACATTTTTTGTACTTCCTTTAGAAGGGCCTGCTTTTGGATTGCATTTCATCCAAAAGGGACAACCCTAAGCGGAGTTTTCCTTTGAACCGCTATATAAAAGGGATAAGGCGAAAGCCAAGTCCTAACCGACGTCAGCCTTACCTTGTGATGCCAAACTGAAAAGAGGTGTACTAGCCCTTTGTGGAAACGATTTTCACATTGAGCGAAGTGTTTGAAACTCTTAGTAGGATTGGTTAAAGCTTTTAGTAGCTTGTCGCATTGCTCGTAAGGCGTTGGTCCCTCAAAGTCACTAAGAACCAATTTAGATAGAGACTACCTGACCTACCTCCGAACATTGCGGTAATCATCAGTGCAAGGGAAATCAATTTAAACCCATAAGATACTCACCATTGGCTCCGTTGAGAAGAGATAGTATTCCCTTGGACATAAAGCTCTTGTGACCTACTTGAGCTTTCCAAGGGGAGGGTGAGATATCCCTACCTATCGTCTCTCGCAAAGATACTAAATATCTGACACCTTTATGGAATGATATTTTTATCGACGGAGTATTAAGCTGTGAGCTGATCTACTGCAATGAAACCTTGTCTATAGGGATAAAAAGTGCTTTTTATTGATTGCAACTGTATTAGACCTGTGGAAACATTGGGCTTGTTTGGAGCCTTGAACATACACTATTTGTTGTGTCAGTCCTTGTGCCTTTTTTTGACCACTTGTTTGCTGTGTTTTCTCTTGCCAAATCAATCCAATCAGAAACAGAAAAATCTTGCCTTTGAAAAACATCAGACACTACTTCAGCGCCCCTGGTATTACAGCAGCTTGCCTTTGGTAATACAGTAGATCACCTTTGGTCAGCAGTAACCTGCCTCTGGCAAAACTCTACTTCAGCGCCCTCGGTATAACAGTAGCTCGCTTTTGGTCATTGTAGCTCGCCTTTGACATAGCAGTAACTCACTATTGGTAGCTCAGTCCGTCGCCTCTGGCCCACAGTAGCACGCTTTTGGTAGCACAGTCTTGCGCCTCTGGTCAAACAGTATAGCGCTTTTGGTCCAGTACTTTGTGCATCAGATTTTGTCTGTTTCTTCAAAGCATCTCACAGATTCCCAGCATTACATTGTGCCCAGGCATACCCCATGGTCACCACTAGGCTACAGCAAACTATGAAGTCTAGGCAAGTTGTCCCTAAGAAGCACAAGTCACCCCCTCTCACACCACAATCAGGTCGTCTCAACATTACTCCCAAGGTGACTCCTAATACACCCGCGGCAAAACTAATCAGCTCTCCAAACATGCCGCACATAGATAAACCAAGCAATCCTCATGAGGATAGAACCCCTTTGCTAAATGCACCGCAGTATACCACAGGCTTGCCTCCGGGTTTTGTCCCACAAGGTTATATCGTAGATCAAACCCCATCTCAAGAAGAGCGACACTTTGAAATAGGTCAATCCTCTCAAGAAGATGGGCAAGATCTTGATGAATTTATACAAGATCCTAGAGCTATAGCTGCCTTTGATAAAATCCTTAGTGAGAACCAGGATCATTTCTTTCGCTTGCTTGCAAAGCAAGGTGCCAAGTTACCTCAAGATTTTGATGTGTCCACTCTCAAGGAGAGCAACAACACCCAAGAAACCATACAAGCAGTGCAAACCATGTCCACGGTGACTACGCCCTTACCTACTCAAGGCTCGCAGTATAGGAATCCCTTTTTTCAAAACCCAACAGGGGAGAGGCCCATATCACCGCTTTTGACTCCTATGGAGATCTATCAAAACCAACAAGAAACTCTCCAACGTCAAGGAGAGTTAGCTAAGCAAGCCACCTTAGCTCGATCAAATGTGCAACCACCTCCTAAAGTGTCCACCCCAATCGCAAGTGGAATCTTGGTTACCCCATCACGCGTAGGTTTCCCACCCAATTACAATCCGAGGAACACTTATGTAGCCATGCAACAAGGGTCTCAACAAATGCCACCTCCTATATCATCACACCAGCATGTCTCTCAACCAATTGGAGTCACGCAGCCCCAACCACAACATTCTTCCACTCTCATCCTCAAGCAACCCCAACCGTCGCAACTCACTTCTACCTATGTTCCTCCTCCACAACGTTCATCCATGCTCAATTTCTTTCATACATTGCCTAGCCACTCTCAACATTCCCAACATCAGGTTTCCCAAAGCTATGTGCCACCTTCACAACCTAATCAAACGCACTTTAGCTTTCCTCCCCCCAATACGTTTCTTCAACCATCGCAGAGCCAACATTCTTACCTAGCGCCACCTCCACCTCTGCCTAATCAAAACCCCCAATTCCAACCCAATCTGAACCAATCATACAATCCATACAATCCCAATCAATCTTACGACCCTTACAATACTAGTACGCACGGCTCACACTATAATCTTCCATACGGGCAACACCAACTGCTTTTTGGACAACAGGAGACGTTACCAACCCCTCCCACGACTATGGAACTAAAGATTGCGGAGGTGCAAAAATAGCTATCTGATCTTACGTTTGGCCACACCAAAAAGACCTTCTCCTTGGAGGAAGTGTGCCCTTATCCTTTTGATCGGTCGTTACCAATGATCCCTTTTCCTCAAAATTTCACTATTCCCAAGTTCGATAAGTACAAAGGAAAAGGTGACCCAAAAGACCATCTTAGGGAATTCTATCTTGCTTGCTTCGAGGTCTCTCACAACGACACATATCTTATGTGTCTTTTTCCTCGCAATCTTGGAGGACAAGCAATAGAATGGTTCTCACACTTACCGACGGGTATCAAGTCTTTCAACGAGCTAGCAGAGAAGTTTGCCACCCATTTTTCTTACAACGCAGAGCATGAGATTTCCATGACGGACCTATGCAACAATAAACAGAAAAATGGGGAAACTTTCATTTCTTTCCTCCAACAATGGAGACAAATGGCTAGTAAATTCCCTTTCAAGATTCCAGAGAAACAGCTTGTTAGCATATTTGTGCAGAACCTCAACCAAGAGTTAGGTTTCCATTTGCAAATTCTTAGTGCTACAACCTTCGATGAAATCACATACAAGGGTATCAACATTGAGAAGGCCCTCATTGCTAAGGGTGTGGTCAAAATCTTTAAGGAGACGAAAGATAACGCTTCGCATCAACAGTCGAACGATAAACCCAAATATTGGAACAAGAACAAAAATGTGGTCAATGATGGAGTGGTCGATGCTAAGCATGTCCAAACATTGCAAACACCACTGCAACTCTCCAAACCAAGTCAAGCTCCACCTTAACAACAGCAGCAACAAAGGCAGCCTTATCAAAATCAACAACGACAACAAGAGCGGCCCCAACAAGATTACCCTCCGTGACGTCAATTTACTCCTTTGGGAGTGCCCATCGAATCGGTCTTACAGCAAGCTTTGCTGAAAGGGCTCATAACCTTACCTGATGCTCCCCCATATGGAGAACCTGTCTACAAAACTGCACGTTACAGAGATAATGAGTATTGTGAGTTCCATAGGAGCAAAGGTCATAGAACTGCGTCTTGCATGAAGCTTAAGCACCTCATCCAAAACCTCATCGACGGTAATCAAATCACTTTTGAGAATGAATCACCAGCGCAACACACAAACAAGGATCTCGATATGTACAAGGAACCATTCCCTCATCATGGTCCACCTCCTCCTCAGGATAGAGGTAAAGGTATCAATCACGCTTCCACATCCTTCGATTCCATTGTAGGTCGTTTTGAAGAGAGTCGAGTGTCTACCCTCACCATTAAAGGCAAATCTACGGATTGTGCTGTTACTACTCGTCGAGGTCATGTCACCATTCGTGCACCTACACCTAGGCTTCCGGTTTAGTCTGATTATAATCTTGTCAAACATCTAGGGAGAACACCAGCACAGATCTCTATTTTGGACCTTCTACGATCATCACCTGCACATAGAGTAGTGCTAGAAAAAGCCCTCCAAGAGTCCTCTGTTCCTAACAACATAGAAGTCACAGATTTCCAAGCTATAGTGGGTAATATTGCTTCGCCTTACAATGTGGTCTTCTCTGAGAAAGACCTCCCCTCCCATGATCCTTGTCACAACGATGCCCTGCATATTGAAGTTCTCATACATAAGCGCAAAATCAAACGTATACTCATAGATGGTGGTGCTGGTCTCAACATCTGTTCTTTAAAGTTACTAAGCAATTGGGATACTCTGAGGATCACGTCAACACTGAGCATAGTATTACAATCAAGGGGTATGATGATGCAGAACGTCGTTCAGAAGGTGTTATTCACTTGCCTATACAACTAGGCCCTGTTATGCTTGAAACTAGGTGTCAAGTCCTTGATATTGAGCTGCCTTACAACATTATTCTGGGCCGCCCATGGATCCATGCAATGAAAGCTGTTCCCTCCATGTACCATCAGTCCCTCAAGTTCCCATACAATGGTACGGAGATCACCATCCCAGGAGATCCTAATCCTTTTGAATTTTGCCGTGTCTTGCAAGGAAGCTATAAGAATTGCAACCAAGTGCCTAAAAATGACAAAGCCCTTGAGTCCCCTCTCTATGTTGACCCTGAAACTCTCACGCAAGCCTCTACAAGTGAGCCTACACCCCTCCCCAAAATCACAGCTCGTGTCTGAGATATAGGGTTTGGCACTTATGATATCTCAGAATCTTGTTGTGTAGGGCGGATGCCTCTATCTCCAAAATCTTACGGCCAACCACCCATTGCTAAAGTTATCAAAAAAGCAGCTATTCCTCCCCCAACATTCCTAACCCAATTCCAACATGGACGGTTATTGGAAGAGGATACTATTGAGGACATCTCTTCTTGGCTCTACAAGGAGAAAGAACCAGTCACGATACCAGTCAAGCAATATGGCAATGTCTTAAGGATAGTGAAAAATATGGGCTATAAAGGCAAAGGTGGCCTTGGGAAACAGAATCAAGGCACTATGGAGCCCATTGTGGTAACAAAGAAGCTAGACAAGAAAGGATTAGGATTTGGTAAGAAGGTACTACGCGCCTCAGACATCGAGTATATCCTCGACGAGGTAGCTGACACTTTTCCCGCCGATACGACGTTTACAGAGGATATCACCGATGACTCCTCCCTCCACATAACCAATCTATTCGCAGAATCCTCCATTTTTACACTATCCTCTGTATCCTTAACTTCCACCACCAGCACCCAGAATGTCACGCTTGTCTACCCTGAACTTATTGATTGGGACCAACAAGGGGCCCCCGTTATAGATGTCTTTCAGAATGACGAAGCTTTAGCTGAGTTCATGGGACTTCGGGAAGGTATCCCTCTTGGTGATCACAAGGCAGGTTTTGTAATGGAACTCGAGCCCACAGCTTATTTTGGTGAGAATGCCAAATCCTCCAGTCGAAAAAGTGCAAATAAAGAAAGATCTCTAGGTGAAAACCACACTGTGGCACCTCCTGATCATAAAATAGTAAAAATAAAGGACGTATCCAAAGGTGAAAACCCAACTGTGGCACCGGAGGATGGAGGATTTGACCTTCCCTTACCATCTAAGTATCAGGAGAAATCAGCTCTACTAGTGGAAGATTCTACAGAGATCAACCTAGGTACAGAACAGAATCCAAAGACAACATTCCTAGCAGCATCATTATCTGACACAGAGCACAGAAACCTTAACAACTTCTTCTTACAACGAACCATCAACTTTGCATGGACCTATGCGGATATGCCAGGGCTCGACCCTAAGCTGGTAGTTCATTATCTCACAGTTGATCCCAAAGTGAAACCAGTCAAACAGAAGTTGAGAAAGATGCACCCACAGATCGCTCTCCTAGTGAAAGTAGAAATATAGAAGCTGTTAGACGCAAAGTTTATACGACCCATTGACTATTCAGATTGGGTCTCAAACATTGTACCTATGTCTAAACCTAATGGGCGCATCCGCATGTGTAATGATTTCAGAGATCTCAACAAGGCATGTCCCAAAGATGATTTTCCACTACCAAACATTGACATTATAGTGGACTTGATAGCAGGTCACGAGATGCTTTCTCTTATGGATGGATTCTCAGGCTACAACTAGATTAGAATAGCTGAGGAGGATCAACACAAAACAACCTTTACATGTCCTTGGGGCAATTAATGTTGGTGTGTTATGCCGTTTGGTCTGAAGAATGCAGGAGCAACCTATCAGCGAGCTATGACAGTGATCTTCCACGATCTATTTCATCACATCATGGAAGACTATGTGGATGATATATTGGCTAAATCTTCTAGAGCAAAACATATACAGGTCCTAGGACAGATCTTCGACAGGCTTGAAAAATACCAAGTAAGACTTAATCCTAAGAAGTGTGTCTTCGGTGTCACATCAGGGAAGCTGTTGGGATACATAGTATCTCATAGGGGCATCGAAGTAGATCCAGCAAAAGTAAAGGCTATAGTGGAGATGCCTCCACCAAAGAACCTTAAAGCATTAAGGAGCCTCCAAGGAAGGTTACAGTCCATCAAGCGTTTCATATCACAGCTAGCAGATAAATGTCAACCCTTTCAGCACTTGCTCTAAAAGGAACTCTCGTTTCGATGGGACAACAAGTGTCAGGCAGTGTTCGATCAACTTAAGGAGTATCTAGCTACACCTCCTATATTGGTTCCACCAGTTGCGGACAAACCCTTGATATTGTACATCTCCACTACAAATTCGGCCCTAGGGGCCCTGCTAGCACAAAATGATGACTCAGGCGGAGAGCACGCAATTTACTATATCAGTAGAACTTTGGTAGGGTATGAGCTCAATTATTCACCAATGGAAAGGGCTTGTTTAGCAGTAGTGTTCGCCTCCCAAAAGTTGCGACATTACATACTGAACCAACACACAAATCTGATAGCTAAGATTGATCCCTTGAAGTATCTACTAGCAAAAGCAGCTCTCACAGGCAGACTAGCTAAGTGGGTCATGATCCTTAGCGAGTTTGACATTGAGTACACAGATCGTAAAGCAATCAAAGGACAAGCCCTCGCGGATCAACTAGCAGAAGCACCTATGAAAGATACACATCCTATGGTCGCAGACTTTCCTGATGAGAATCTATTCACTCTTGCTAACTCCATAATGTGGAAGTTGTACTTTGACGGTTCTTACACACAGCATGGCTCAGGAGCTGGCATCTTATTTGTTACACCTCAGAATGACTATATTCCTAAGTCATATCAGCTTGCATTCCCTTGCACCAACAATATAGCCGAGTATGAAGCACTCCTTATAGGTCTCAATATAGCAGTTCAATGGGACATCACAGAATTACAAGTATATGGAGACTCACAGCTAGTCATTCACCAAGTCACAGATGAATACCAAACAAAGGATGAAAAGTTGGTCCCCTACAAGCAACTAGTGGATGCCTACAAACCACATTTTTCTAGCATCACATTTGAGCAAATTCCAAGAGAGCATAACAAAGCTTCAGATTCTATGGCTTCTGTAGGGTCACTGATTGATATGCCTGCTAATACACAGAAGTGTGAATTCTTCATCAAGCAATTGTTGATACCAGCCGTCGATGTTCCTGTTACTGAAATCATCTGCGAACTTGTTGGTCCCAATTCCCCATGGTACGAAGATATCTATGAATACCTCACGAACAATACCTTTCCCCCTGACCTATCATCCACCCAACGCAAAACCTTTATCCGTCGATCCTCTCGTTACATCATTCTGGGTGATACACTATATCGCCGGAGTCTTGATGGTATCCTCTTACGATGTCTTAACGCGGAAGAAGCCGAAGCTACCTTACAAGACATACACGAAGGTGTCTGTGGCGCCCATTCTTCCGGTCCTAATCTTGCTAAGAAGATACTCAGAACATGTTATTATTGGCCTACAATAGAGCAAGATGCTGCACAGTTTGCTAAGAAGTGTCTACAATGTCAGCAGCATGGAGATTTGATTCACGCACCAGCTCATCAGTTACAACCTGTGACAACTCCATGGCCTTTTTCTCAATGGGGTCTCGACCTCGTAGGACAAATCCACCCTTCCTCCTCAAATGGCCACAAGTTTATCATTACCGCCACTGAGTATTTCATGAAGTGGGTGGAAGCCATTCCTATGACCTATATCACCGGTAAGCAAATAGCCAAGTTTATCCTAAACTACCTCATATGCCGGTATGGTATTCCCCAAGCCATTGTCACTGATAATGGGAGACCATTCAAGAACCAAGATGTCTGTGCCTTATGCATACAGTACAATATCCAACATCGCTTTTCAACTCCCTACTATCCGCAGAGCAATGGCCAAGCTGAGGCTTCCAATAAAACCATTCTCAAAATCCTCAAGAAAATGATCAATGAAGCTGGTCGTGATTGGCACTTGCAACTCAATCCCGCCCTATGGGCCTACCGCACTAGTATCAGAACACCAACTGGTGCCACACCATATGCCTTGGTCTTTGGCTCTGAAGCCATCCTACCTATAGAGGTCGAGATCCCATCCCTCAGAGTATCCATGCAGGACCTGATCGGCGGAGATGAGTATCGCACTTCCAGATTAGCTGAGCTTGAACTACTAGATGAGAGGCGCCTTGCTGCACTTAATCATCTCCATGTCTATCAAAACCGCCTCCGGCGTAATTACAACAAAAAGATCAAAGAAAGACGGTTTCAAGTTGGTGATCTTGTACTTAAGGAGAATCAGAGAAATCAAGCAGATCGAGAGAAGAAGGGTAAGTTTGAGCCTAACTGGTTAGGTCCCTTCATTGTCACAGCAGCATATGGATCGGGAGCTTATACTTTAGCTACACCTGACGACATTCCTCTAGATGAGCCACTTAACAGTGTCCATCTCAAGAAGTTCTATGCCTAATCCTCAGAGTATTCCCACAAAAAATAAAAAAAATAAAAAAAATCAAAAACTCAAAAAAGTCAAAAAAAAAAACCAAAAAAACCAAAAAAAAAAAAAATCCAAAAACATCCATCCTCTGGTGAAAACCTGGCAAACAGGCACCTTGGATAAGTACCATAGTGAAAACCTGGCAAACAGGCGCTATGCGTAGAGTCAGCATCCATCGTCTATCGAGTCCTATCCACTCCTTGTCCAGTTCGCAACCTGCTTCATCCATCCATCCGTAATAAAACCATTGACTTTGTTTGCATTTCCATCTCCCTATCTAGTATAGCTTGGAAATTTGTCAATGTCCATCATCGTCATCCCACGGCTTGATCTGTGTCTACAGTTAACACTGTCTGATCCTAGGTCAAGTCTTTCTGTGTCTTCTTCGGCGGTCACCCCTACAGTTTCCTCTACCAGAATGGGGGCAACTCTTTCCTTAGCGTCGGTCTAGGATTGGTTCCTTGTTCGTGGTTCGCAGCGCATACTTCAATATTGTCTCATTTCCACAGGTAACACCCTTTAAATGGACACTTCGCTCCTACGATAAGGCTGTTATCTTCTCAACACTTGTTCTACATCATCACCTCCCCCAGAACTACATATCATCTTTTCAATCTTAAGGTACCTTGATCCCATGGATATGGGTATGTAGGCAGTCTGGAATACGAAGCACGTTTCCAGTACTCAGGTACATAAGATCACCTCTTCTCCACACTTGTTCTACATCATCACAATAACCAGAACTACATATCATCTCTTCTCAATCTTAAGGTACCTTGATCCCATGGATATGGGTATGTAGGCAGTCTGGAATACAAAGGAAGTATCCAGTACTCAGGTACATAAGATCTCCCCCTTTCATCTGGCCCCGTTCATCACTCTATCCAGAACTACATATTTATCACGTTCATCTTCCATCGTAAGTGTGCCTTGATCCCGTGGATACAGGGTATGTAGGCAGTTTAGAATATGAAGGATGTATCCAGTACTCAGGCACACACGATCCACCATTCTCCACCCATTTCAATCCATTTGCATTCCATCCTTCTAGTCTTCCATTTGTCAAGATCCATTCGCCTTGACTTGACTAACTCAAGCAGCAAGCTAGCACATCCTTTCAAAGCAATAGTCCTTCGCAAACCTGAAGCAAAGAAGCTTCCTTCCAGAGTCATCTACTATCCTGCATACCGATTGCCAACATCAGCTAAGTACCGCTTAACTAAGCCCTAGATCAACAAGCTTGTCTTCTACGAAGTGTTCCATTGTCGAGACCAACACACACGTCTCCTGCAACATGTGGCATTTCCTGCAAGTGAGACATTATCTTTTTAGGTAGATAGCCCCCTTTAATGGACACAGAGTTCCTACGATAAGGTTGTTATCTTTCCTATCCAATCTATCGTGAGCAACCTCTTTGGCAAGAGAATATGTTGGTTGTATGTTTACTTTGTAAGTCAGTCAATTTGTGTTATGGTTTATATTTTGTTCCTTTTCCAATACCTATTCAAGACTACCTTGATTTATCTATAATCTTGGTATGTTGCGATGCAGTACGGATTGGGGGCATAGTCATTTCTTTCTGTGTGTCGTGTTTGAGGAATGATCTTTAGTATCTTTCTTAACATTCTATTTATCTTGTGTGTGTTAGGACCTAGCATCTTACATATTAATAATTCTTCTTGCATTTACATGTATTGAAGTTTATTTTATGTTCAAGACTATGGCTTATTCACATGTTCCAACAAGGTCATATTATGTCTAAGGGATCTAAGTTCAAACCGCTTGCTTGCAGAGTCAATGTACACGCACTCAGATATTATAGCACCTTGGTCTTTTATACCTTGGTGGCAAACTATCCACGTGCTATATCAAAAATAAGGATTGCTCTTTATAAACAAATGTGAAACCATTGCAACAAGCTCATCCATCTACCCATCCATTCATCCATGGCCTTATATAGTTTTCCAGCAAGGATCGATCAACAGTCTTTCTCTTATGTTCTCTCCTATCTCCTTTCTTCTATCTATCATCAACCCAACCTCGCCCATCTCCAACAAATCTTTTAGTCGAGCGTCAACACAGTTCTTTTGTCGCTTCCCTATCTTTCCTCTCGAGGGGGCACCCTACACCAGCTACGCTGGGGCAATTACCTACACTGGGGCATCAGTAAATTGTATCACATCTTCAACAATCAATTTTCTTTGACGCAACGCTACATGCTGCATTGCATCAAAGAGGGGCAAAATGTAGACACCCTAAAATGACCAAGTCGTCGCATCACTTGCATTTCATCATTTCTTCCTAATCACCTGCATTTCAACATTAATTAAATAATCTAATTATTTAATTAATTTCACCAAATTCTTCTAAATCACAAAATTGTGACATTAATTAAATAAATCCTCATTATTTAATTAATTAAATCAAATTCCTCTATATTCTTCCACAATTAAATAATTTTTAATTATTTAATTAAATCATTGTCACCTTCCAAAATTCACATCTACATTAATTAAATATATCCAATTATTTAATTAATTCATCACAATTCTATCTTATCTACAATTAAATAATTTACATTATTTAATTAAATCAATTGTTCTTCTAAATTTAAATAAATCAAATCAAATTTATTTAAATTATCTCAATCCTCTAAAAATAAATAAAATCAAATATTTTATTTATAATTTTCTGTTCTTCCAAAATCATGCACAACAATTAAATAAATTTATTTATTTAATTTGCTTTTTAAATCTTCTAAATTAAATAATTCTAATTATTTAATTATTTCTTCCAAAATATCTTCTCTAAATTTAAATAAATCAATTATTTATTTAAATTGCTTTTTCTTCTAATTTGAGTTATCTCTAAAATAACTCAAGCTTTCTTGCTCATCAATTAAATATTTCTATATTTAATAAAGCAAAATATCTTCTTTTCTCATGCAAATCCCTTCTTCTTGTTTTAAATCACTTAACTGATTGCTTTATTCTTTTAATTGATTTATCTCTTCAGTTAACTCATTCTTCTATTCTTGATAAACTCCTCTCATGCAAAAGAAAGCAAGACACATGTCTGCTTTTCATTCGTTGCACATTCCTCAACTTATCTCCTCCATTGATTCTTCTGAATTATCTGGACCGTTGATCGATCTTTGATGAAACCTATATAAACCCCCCTCATCTCCTTCATTGAGCCTCTCTCTTCGATTGTATTTTCAGGCATACTTAACAGAGCTTTGAGCATACAAAACGCGTCGATTGAGCACCTCACGATCTTTTGACATTGATCTCTTGAGCACATACTTGCTTGTTGCAGCCATGGCTTTGCAACTACATTGAGCAATCCACATTCAATCCAAAGGAAACAACACAGATTTCGGTAAAAGTCTTTATTGCATTGAGTGATTATTTATGGCTTTTATTTAAATTGGTTTCCTTTATGTTATTGGGTTCTTTGGTTTTATTTAGTTTAGATTTAATCCATTTTTTCATATACACAGCAGGCATGGACTGAAAGAAGTGTTGGAGCTTTCTATTCTAGGAATTGACATGCGACTAGGAAGAGGTTTTTGGCTTGATATTTTGCCACATTATAGTGGGTCGTGGATACCTTTTGTGGTACCTGCTATGGATGTGGACATTGAAAGTGCCAGGAGTGCAGATCAGGAAGGTGTGGATCTATTGAAATAGTTGATTGGTGCTAGGGAGGCTAATTCACTAATGGTGCTAGAGTCTATGGATGCAGAGTAGGTGGAAGTGGCACCAGATGAACTAGAAATGAAGGTTGATTAGGTGGTCTGCCTAAGTCTGTGTTTGGATTCCCCTCTTTTTGTATTGTAATGTGAATATTTTAATAGTTTTGGAAGGTAGAAGGATATATTCTTATAGGTAGTAATCATATATGTATGTATGTATGTTAAAGCAAGCTTTATAAAAGCTATGGTTTTTGGAAATTGGCCCTTAGTTTTGACCAGCCCAAAGTTACTTTTTTGGTTATTTTCCATTATATGGGTTCTGGCACCCTAACGCCATATTCAAATAGGAAAAAAAAATGTTAGTTTTATATCTAAAAAAATTAATTATATCAAGTGGCATTTTAATATTAAAATATAGTTGATATAATTAAATATAGAACAAAACACATGCACACATACACATACATTGTGCGCATGCACACACACAAACACAACTTTGTCCATAATAAAAATTCAATATATATATTGTAAACTAATTAATTTTTATTTAGTAGGAAATTTATTTATTTTTTAAATATAATCACATTAAAATTTTAATATATATGTTAATCCCTATAAATAAACTATTAATAAATAACTTATAAGTATATAATATCACCTAAGTTGTATGTGTTGATGTTTGATACACGTTGTTGACTATTAGCTAAACACATAATCTTAAGAAATCATTATTTTAGTCTATCGATCCTATGTAAAAGGGTGAAAATCCCTAACATTTCATATTTTAGAGCATTTTGGCTCTACATTTTGTTTTGAGTTGAAGGAGATTAGTGTCAATTCGCCATCAGCAATATCAATTTTGAATCACAAATAGGCACTAATATTTTGGCCCTTATCAAGTTTTGAAATTAAACATGATCAGCCTAACATCTTCAAAGAAAGGAGCTTGCAAGAAGGAAACACGTGAAGGCTTTTCACATCTCCAAGCTTTAATAGGTTCGATAGCATATTTCATTTATGCTAGGCTACCAAGTATCATCAATTTTGTCTAAGGGTGGTCCTGGGTTTGATGGAGAGACTAAGAAAGAAATAAAGAGAGGATCCTTCATTATTGCTACTTGTCACATCCACATTTCACCACTGTTTAATGGTCAAAAAGGAGGCTGAGTGTTTTGTTGTTGTATGGGGGTTTTTATCTTGAATCGTCCTTTCCACTAAACATTCCAAGGGCTTTTCAACCGAGTTGCCTCTCCAATCGAGAGGAGAGTCACCTATCAAGTTGGGTTGCCACAAGGGAAGCTGGGAAGTTTAGAAATTGTCACACAATATCTCTAATTAATGCTTTTATGGTCTTGAAACCCTAATTTAAGCAAAATAGTAAGTAAATCTATAAATTATGACTATTGCTATTGAAATAAGACAAAGGGTAGAGAACCTTAACTCGCTATTTTCTGCAGTCTAGAAAATAGAAATGTCAGGTACAATGGTGATGGCAGTCAAGTCCAAGATGCAACTTTTCCTGTAGAATCTTGATCTTCTTCTGACACTGATCTCCATTGTACCTTCAATTTCTAGTATTTCAGATGCAGAGGACACTGTTGATAGCACCCATGTCTCGAAATCTTGCATAGTGTCTGCTTCTTTTCAGATCTTGAATCTTTAATGTCCTCTAATCTTCCCTGCAACTCCACTTTCTCCAAATCCAATAGCTATAACCTGCAATCACAAGGAGTGTGGGAGGGGGTTGTGGTGTTTAGATGCTTACCTTGGTTAAGCCCTGGAGAGACATTCAAGTCTTCTGAACACCATTGTTATATGAGAGTGTGTATCCCGCAAGATAGAGGCAAAAATCCAAATGATAACAGATGATAAAACACAATAGATGTCACCTTGATGATGAAGCTCTCATGGAAGGAAGATGCTCTTCAATGCCATGAGGAGAAGATGTAATCTAACCTATAAAAGCAAATATAATAACAATGCTATGCTCTGCAGCACAATGAAAATCATAAGTATGCCAATAGCTCACAATCATAAACATCTTCTCTAGTTTCTAAATGATAACCTACATATGCTTATATATGCAACTACAAAGATTCCTACCAAGAATTTCGTAATTAAAACTTATGATGTCAGCCTGGGACCCAAATAATGGTCACAAACCTAACATTTGAATTAAGGGCAGACCCAAAATAGGGCTGGACTAGGGCGCTAGTGCCCAAGTCCACCCCCTATCTTTGTTTTGGGATCATCAAAATAGTCCCCGTTAGGTCTCATTTGTCACAAGGCCCAATGGTTTTCTCATCAAGAGTCTGAATTATCATGCAAGATGCTCTAAATGCAATCTAAAGACTCATGAGCTAAACCTTAAAAGGAAAAAGCCCCCAAGGGTGCATTTTTCTGACATAACATTTAGCCCCCACTTTAATGTATGTATAAACGTAAGGCCAATACATGTATTAAAGTAAGGTCAACAAACACAGAAAACACACCAAACATATTGAAGATAATAGCAAGCACACAAAACATGGAGAAGACAGTTACAGTCATGCAAAACAGAAATAATACAACATTGAAGACACACATAGCACAGAGAATATAGTGAATGCAGTGATTATTTTCTTTTTTATTTTCCCATATGAAATGCAAAATGCAAGTACAATGAAAGTAAACAAACAAATCTGAAAAGAGTGTAGAGGAGCTCATCGCCATCAATCTTGCACCTTTTGAGAATAGACACACCGAAAAAAATCCCAAGGTGTAGAGGAGCTCATCGCCACCAGTCTTGCACCTTGAGAACAAACACACCAAACAAATCCCAAAGTGTAGAGGATCTCATCACCACCAGTCTTGCACTTTGAGAACAAACATGCCATACACACACACATGGAAGACATGGAGAAAACATGACAGACAAGTGATGGAGTGAAACTAATATTGCTAGGTTCATCACCATCTCAGCCACATTATAGGCACACCGATGATTGGGATTTGCACAAAAACTACTGAAAACATGCTTAAGGGTTGAGTTGGTCACAGAACTACTCCCTGTCTCATGATGAAGACTTTTGAAAATGACAGGATGTGTACTCTCTACGAGAAATACACCATCCCCGTCTCATGTTGAGGGCTTAAGATAAAAGGATATGCTTGATATGCCACCTCCGTAGAGGGATTAAATGATTGTGATTGATTTTCATATGGTTCAAACATGCTTTACTTATCATCTAAAGTAGATAGCTTACCTTATATAGGCCCCCACCTTAAGGTGGTTGATATCACACATTGATATCAAGCACGTTAAGGTAGGAAGTAAACACACAAGGGAACACGAGCTCTCGCAAAACCCATGCCCCCTAGAGGTGACATGTACTTTATGATTTCTAAATGTTCCCACAAATGCACAATTTCTTGCAAGAATGGTGTTAGTGTCCAAATAATCATGATAAAAAACAATGCATATGATCATCTATATGAAAGAGATATGCAAGATGAAAGACAAAGTGCGCAGAGCAGCAATATTATTAAAGTGTTGTTAGCAAGATAAGATAACATTGACATCAACATCAAGATAGAGAAATCACATGGAATGATTCCACTAGCCAAGCATTGGATAGTATGTAACAACCTCATCATCATGTATGGACTATGTCCATTTTTTGATTACTCGCTAAAGGGACACTAGGTCTGCATCAGTATAATATGTTTTTCATCATCCACCAGCTAGGTAGAAACACTAGAGGAAGGTAAACAATAAATCAGAGAGGAGAACAAGTGCCTTAGGGATAGTCACGTAGGAGGGTGCCCCAAGTCACCAACTGCAATGCTATATCCGTAAGACACAACACACAACAATGAAAATAGAGAAGAGGAAATATAGAAGAATGATGATACAAATAGAAGAAGGTCACAACAGAGGCAGTCTCCTAGTATCCTTGACCTTACAAGAGAATCAAGGGTCATCCTAGGAGGCCTAACAACACATAACATAGCACAGGGGAAACACAACATGGAGGTAAAGGGTTAGAGATACTTACCTGTAGAGAGGTCCATGATAGAAGTCATCATCGAGGAGGTCATCATCCTCCCAGTCTCACATTGTAGATGAAATAGGTGTATAAGGAACTAAAGCCCAACTGTTGTTCTTATTTTTCTCATCTGTAAGGTCTTCTTGATTTGTTTCAATATTAGGTTGAATGTTCTCTTGTTCATTTGCAATCCATTGGGCAAAGGCATGTCTCCTCCTCCTCATTTCTTTTTCTAATCTATTTCTTCTTATCTTATTGCTTATTTCATCATTGTTGTGGTTTACCATAGTTTGTATAGTAGAGGAGGAAGCACCATGTTCAAATCTTATTGGTCTTGGTGGAATATTTTGTTGTCGATGAAAGCCTCTCGATCCCTGTGAGGATGATGGGGGAGGTACCTCAGCATAAATGCCATCTCTACGTGGACAATGCATGTTAGGAAACCTTTCCTTATCCACATTCCTCATGCCAAAAATTTCATCAAAGCCATAGTAATCTTGTTTTATGCTTGTTTCTTGTTCTCTTATTGGTTGCAAAGGAGACCTAACCACTCAAGCTTGTTGTTTTGCTTTGTATTTTTTGTATTCTATTAAAGCTCTATCTCTTCGTGGCTCAGGATCTATCTCAGGTTGCAGCCAAAATTAATCAAGAATAAAGTTCTTGTCCTTAGCCAAAGGTTTATAATCATTATGATGGATAGTACGGATCTCTCCACGCAAAGGAAATTTTATACATTTGTGTATAGTAGAAGGAACAACATTCATAGCTTTAAGCCAAGGATGTCCAAGTTTTACATGAAGAGGTTGGATAAGGGGATTATATCAAATGATTTATCCACAAGTTTATCATAGACTGAGACCATAAGAGTTATCTTGTCGAGTGGTTTCATTAAAGCTCTATTATGTGTTTTAATTCTCAAATTCGACGGTTCATAAGATTCTTGCACCATTTCATGTTTAAGGAGGAAATCTTCCGTAACCATGTTTGTCATGAAATTAGGATCTATCAGTGTTTCGTGCACAGGTTGTTCCATTATATTTACCATGATATAAAGAGGCCCTTCGATTTCTATCATTTCTTTGTCATGAGGTGTAAATGTTATTTCAAGCTAAGGGGCTCTTCTTTTCAAATGAGGCCTAGGAACAAACCTAGCATTATTACTATTTTGAGAAGCTATTTGTAAGTCTACAAAGGACTGTAAAATCAGATTTTCAAGATCTTCCAAAACCTATGCAAAAAGCAAATGCAAAAGTGATGTCAAATATGCTCTAAAATGCTTGATTTTTCAACTTTTCTCAATGCAAACGAATGAAAGAAGAGGTGTTGTAAAGATTTTTAAGAGGGATAGAACATGATATGCCTAAAAATAGTCCACTAATGCAAAAATACCTTTCACAACATGCATTTGAAACAACTCTAGAGAGTCAATAAGTCAAAACCTAGTGAAAATAGGCCAAAATATGCAATTTTTCACCAAATCTCAATACAAAAGAATAGGGAAACAGGTGTTGTAAGAAAAATGATGATGGAAAGAAACTTATAACAGTAATAACAGCCACCTAATGACAAAAAAATTCGTTACAACATGCATATAGTGCCACTCTAGATCAAACCCTAGTGCAAAAATATCAACAATATGCAAATTTTTACCAAATTTCAATGCAAAGGCCCAAAAGAAAAGGTATTGTAAGGAAAATGAGAAGGGGTAGAAGATAATAACCCTAATAATAGCCAATTAGTGCAGAAAAATATTTTACAACACTCTTGGAGTGCAAATCTAGTGAAAAATGCAAGTTTTCAAGCCCTAGACATGAAATTTCGCAAGGAGGCCACTATGATGCAACACTACAATTAGAAATCAGACCTAATGAATGTTTTAACAAGGTAGGAAAATCTGAATCAAGATTTTCATTACAACCCTAGCTCATGCAAAACTAGGTTTTCATGAAAAATGCACAATTTTAAGCATTTTTTAACAAATCAAGCATGCCCATGCAAATGCAAATGAATTGTAAATGATGTATTTATGTAATTTAAATTAGATCTAATGAAAATAATAGAAAATAAATTAAATTAAATGCCAATTAATTCAAATGTTACAAAAATGTGCCCTAATATGCCAATTTTTTAAATTTTTCAAAATTTTTCAATTTTTTTGTAATTTTTCCAGATGTAATAAAATGAATGAATGTAAATCTATGAAACAACACTCAAAAATGTGCCAAAAAGTTTAAAAACATGGGTTCACCAAAATATTTAATGGTTAAAAAGGAGACTGAGTGTTTTGTTGTTGTATGGGGGTTTTAGTTTGAATCCTCCTTTCCACTCAACATTCCAAGGGCTTCTCAATCGAGTTGCCTCTCCACTCGAGAGGAGGGTCACCTATCAGGTTGGGTTGCCACAAGGGAAGCTGGGAAGTTTAGAAATTGTCACACAATACGTCTAATTAATGCTTTTATGCCCTTGGAACCCTAATTTAAGCAAAATAGTAAGTAAATTCTCTAAATTATGACCGATGCTATTAAAATAAGACAAAGGGCAGAGAACCTTAAGTCACTATTTTTTGCAATTTGGAAAATGAAAATGTCAGGGACAATGGTGATGGCACCCAAGTCAAAGATGTAGCTTTTCTTATAGAATCTTGTTCTCCTTCTGACACTAATCTCCATTGTACCTTCATTTTCTGGCAATTCAAATGCAGAGGACACTATTGATAGCACCCCTATCTTGAAATCTCTCACAGTGTCTGCTTCTTTTCAGATCCTAAATCTTCAATGTCCTCCAATCTTCCCTGCAACTCCACTTTCTTCAGATACAATACCTATAACCTGCAATCACAAGGAGTGTGGGAGAGGGTTGTGGTGTTTAGAGGCTTGCCTCGGTCAAGCCGCAGAGAGACATTCAAGTCTTCCGAAGACTGTTGTTAGATGAGAGTGTGTATCCTATGGGATAGAGGCAAATATCCAAATGATAATGATGATAAAACACAATAGATGTCACCTTGATGATGAAGCGCTCATGGAAGGAAGATGCTCTTCAATGCCATGAGGAGAAGTTGTAATCCAACCTGTAAAAACAAACACAATAACAATGCTATGCTCTACAACACAATGAAAATCACAAGTATGCCAATAGCTCACAATCATAAACATCTTCTCTACTTTCTAAACGATAACCTACATATGCTTATATATGCAACTACAAAGATTCCCACCAAGAATTTTGTAATTAAAACTTATGATGGTAGCCTGGAACCCAAATAACAGTCACAAACCTAACATTTGAATTTAAGGTAGACCCAAAATAGGGCTGGACTAGGGCTCTAGTGGCCAAGTCCACCCCCTTTCTTTATTCTAGGATCATCAAAATAGTCCCCCTTAGGTCCCATTTGTCACAAGGCCCAAGGGTTTTCTCATCGGGAGTCTGAATTATCATGCAAGATGCTCTAAATGCAATCTAAAGACCCAAGAGCTAAACCTTAAAAGGAAAAAGCCCCCAAGGGTGCATTTTTCCAACATAACACCCATAGAACAAAATTTTGACACACCCTCAGGAAAACACCATGCTTCCACATGGAAAATAAACTCAACTTGGGTTCCATGTGGTTGAGGGTGTTGTAGAATGATTGATCATGGGCCCAAGGTATCCAATGGTGGGGAAATTATGAAGGGCCTAAATTAAGACAAATAAGTAAGTCGATTCACTGGAAACAAATAGAGATGACCCACCAACCCTTGATGCTGGCAAGGAAAGTACAAAAGCATCAACTAATCATAACTCAAGACTTAATGGCATGACAAAAACATCACAGGCGGTGGTTAGATCTCTAGAAGTTTTGGTGAGACTTCAATACTCCAGTTAGACGCCATCAAGATTCATAAATGAAGAAGACCTCAAAGTTAGAGAAATTAAGTGCTATGTTGCTAGAAGTAATGACGGTAGATATTTCCCACCCAATGTAACATGTTAAGGCAGTTAGACTGCTATAAATAGGACAAGAAGCCATTGTACTAGGGGTTGGGCAATTTCAATCTTCATTGAGCCAATTCTTAGACTTTAGGAGAAGAATCAATAAGCTTTCAAGCCTTTGTGTATGATCTTCAAGAGAGGATTGAATATCTTCTAAGTGTGCCTTTGTGTCTTTCATAACTTATTCTCTGTTTATCAATGAATAAGAAGTGATGCCCTATGCTTATTCTATGCCCACTGAGTCTTTCTTTTGAGTCTAATATATTGATGTATTACTTTGTTTTTAGTTTCAATGAATTGTGTTAGTAAATGGTCTAAAATCATGTTCCTTTGAGTTCTTGGTGCCATGAATTAATATTGTGAGTTAAATAGGGAAGCATTGTGCCTTTGTTACATCAATACAAGTCTCATTTTCTAGCGCATTGCCTTCAAATAGATTTTACTTTACGTTTCTCTCTTCTCTTTACCCTCCCCAACATTTTGAAAGAATTATTGAGAATCTTAAGAAGAGCCAACTTCTAAAATCCTAGAAGTTATCCTATGATTCACAAAATGAGTCCCACAGTCATAGGATTTTCCATTACTTTGGTGGTTGTATGCGGTGAAGATCCAATTCCTAAGTGTAGACAACAAACACTATCAATAGTATCTTTTGGCATGCCCAGTGGGACTTGAACCCACAATCGCCTGATTAGAAGTCAGAGTGTACGAGTAAAAGGCACGTAATGAGATCATTCGCAACATCACATCTAGGTCTTTTAGTTCCTCCACTTGTGATAGTTCCTAGAAGAATAATAGTATGTCCAAACCAACCCCTTATTCGAATGGCTCTACCAGCTATACCTAGGAACTATATGAATTAGAATAGTGGTAGCCTACTAATTATGCTAGTCCCACCAACAATATGGGACCCCATCCTAACTAATGCCCTCAAATCTCTACCTAAATATATAGGGAACACTCAAGAACTCCTAAAGAGAACCTTAAGAATGTGGTTGATATCTATATGGTTCACTATGTGACATAACAAAATGTAGCCTTAAGACTACTAGAAACATCATTCAAAGGAAATGTACTTGACTAGTATAGATCTTTTCCCTTGAACTCGATAGCGACATGGGATCAGCTAGGAGATCTATTCTTCAAAAGGTTCGGTGAGAAGGTAGATTGATCTTCACTACTACAACAACTCATTACCATTAAGTGAACATTGCAAGAAGCAATTACCAAATTCAACACCCAGTTTCATAAGACTTGGCAATAGATTCAAATGACTACTCACCCACTATCGGTAGGGTACAACATGGTCACCATAACCTATCGCAACTCACCGCATGTGGAGTGCGAAGGACAAAGCCAACATATAGGATATTATTGATGAAGGGGGTAAACCATAAAACACACAACAGAAATGGCACACAAAAAATAGAATATTTTGTTATTGATTTGGACAACTCATTATATTACAGAAGCTCAATTACAATAATAGGAATCAATCCTCCATAGGCTGCAACACACTACAGCTACACATCACCATGCTTTGGAATCTTCTACCTTTTGTAGCCCAATCAGCTAGGGTTTCTATTTTCCCACCTATTCTTGACTCTAAACTTTTCCCCTTAACTCTACTACTGCCCAGGGTTCCCAAAATAGTCATAAATAGTAGTTTTTGGTAGCCTCCAGCTAAATTTCAAAATTTGCAACTCCCTCCAAAGGTAGGTCAACTTCCGGGAAGCATAACTTTTGATCCAGGTGTTCGATTGACAAACTGTTTTAAGCACTAGAAAGCTCGCGATGTGAACTGTCATGCCAGAAATATTAAAACAGATTTCTATCAACTTTTTGGGACATTATGGGATGTTTTAGTGCCTCATATCTCATTTTAGAAATTTTTAGGGGCTTTTCAGAAAACAAAAACTTTAATATCTTTCAACTCACAAATGATCTTTGCTTAATTCATTTGCCAAAGGTCTTATATTTCAGTTATGAAGCTTTCTATAACTTTTTGCTTCAATCCGTACCCAAATGTAAACTTTCCTAAAATGGCAGTTAAACTTTCCAAAACTGGCAGTTTGCTATTTTTAGTAGTTTGGAAAAACTGAAAGTCCTACATCATTATTCATGAGATTATAGAACCAAAAACACTAATTATGGAAAGAAATGAAAACAACTACAATGATTTTGAATTAACTTCTTTTTGGGTGATGCAAGATTGCCCTTACACCACTGGAGGCTCCTACGTCAATTATTAGGTTGTTATACAAGGGACAAATTTCTATCATAGTAAATATGTATTAGATAGTATGAAGAAGCTAATGTGGATGAAGATATCATTTATTGTAAATATAGAGCATAGACTTAGACCTACCTTTTGTATATGAGATGAATCTCTCTCTCTCTCTCTCTCTCTCTCTATATATATATATATATATATATATATATATATATATAGATAATGTCGTAAAAAGTTTCCCTAGGACTTTTTACCTCCTAGTTTAGCTCTTAGGTCCCCTTAATTTCATTATGTACACTTAAAACTTATACTGGAGCAATTTCCCCCGAAACCCATCTTAAATGGGGCTTAGTGTTGGGAATTAAGGTGTCTCAACCTTGATAATTCTCTGCATTTGTAATGTTTGTATTTATTATTTAATTGCCTATGCTGTAAATATTTGGAAAATCCATATTGTCATATTATGGGATGTGGCACGGTGATGTGTCAATCCTACATGGATTATGACAACTTGTATTTTTGTCCTCACATGAGGAGATAGGCATCCCACTTAGTGGTAGGAATATTCTGCCATGTGTTGGCATCCTCCATGTTGTGTAAGGAATGTTTGACTGAAACGGTTATGACGGATTCCTATGACGAATCTATGACATGTAAGAGTAAAAAATAGAAGGTTGTAAGACAAGTGATGACATGTGTCATGAAGCATCTTTGACTAAGGCATATTTGGGTGCCCCAAGGTAGAATATGACATGTTGTAAGAGAATATGCTATTTATAGCATGTGTATGACAGATTATCTTACAGCTGTAAGTTGTAACCGCTATGACAGATTCTATGATGGTCGTAAGTGTCTTAAGAGCATCTATCATAGCCCATTTTGGAAATAGGAAACCCCTTTGGGATGGGAGCTATGGACAAGTGTCAAGCACATTCTACAATGTTGACCAAGTGTCTTTGGGCATCGGTTTTGGTCCATGAAGCCATGTTGGACGCCCATTCCAAGAAAGGTCCAATATTGCCTTGTATTTCCTATTTATACAGGTGCTTGGAGATGGAGTTTGTATCACAGGTTTATAGGTACTGTTATGCTGTTGGATTGACTCCAGACATGAGTGTCGAAGACCATTGAAGCTTGCATTGCAAGTGTATTGTAAACATTCTTTCAGATTTGTTAATACATTGTGCAAGTTTCTGAGTGTGGGGTTTTTCACCTGATAAGGGTTTTCCCCACCGTATATCTTTGTCTCTCTTCTTCTATCTACTTTCTGACTCTTGTGTTTTTCTGTAATATCTCATGTTAATGGTTTAACATTGCTATAATAGTTAGGATAAATTTGAATTTGCATATCCCTCTCCTCAATAGATTAGTGTAGGAAGTGATTTCTGCATACCTAGCTTCCTTTCACTTAGGGGCCAATTTTAATGCTTAACCAAGACCTGAATCATGCCTTGGGACTTAGGTGTTTGTGCCCAAGTCTAGGATGATTTGTTGGGATTTTTATTTAACTTTATTATGCTGGCATAGGACCTTTAAAAAGGTTTCCCTTTGTCAGCCTTTTCAATTTGAATTATGAAATTTTAGCAAGAATGCATATTTAAATAGGTTTATGACTTCATTTTAATCCTATATGGATAATGTGAAATTGTGATATTGAGCTAAGGGATTTCAAGGTATTCATTGTGTTATAGAGTAGAATTGTGTTGTTATTATGCTTGTTTGTCACAGATTTGGCTTTGTCAATCCTTCTCCTCATGGAGTGAAAGATCTCCATCTCTGTGAGGGCTTCACCTCTAAGGTGACATCTATTTTTGTCTCAATCATTTTATTTCATCAGTGCTTTGGCCTCTACCCTTCCTTGGGCACACACTCTATCTAACAATGGTGTTGGAAGACTTGATTGTCATTCTGAGGCTTGACCGAGGCAAGCTCCTAAACACCACAACCCCCAAACCCCTCTCTTTGTGATTGTAGGTTAAAGGTGTAGGATTTGGCAAAGTGGATTTGAAGAGAAGCAAAACAGAGGATAGAGATTTGGGATCTAAGAAGAAAGTGTAGAGAATCAACCCTACTAGACTAGGGTGTCCACGTCATAGTCCTCCCGACTGGCATTTCCAAAAACTATGAATCAGGTTGCAGTCTTACACATCCCACTATTCTAGATCTACATAAAAATTGCCCTATTGGACTTGGGCACCTGCCACATTGTCCCCAAAGTTTTCACCTCTAAAAATTTGAATGTTGGTATGTTTCTAATCTATATTTAGTGCCTTCCTATGCGATCATCTTTCGTGTTTTGTTCATGTATACTTGATTTCATTACATTAGAGTTTAAGGCTTATTGAATCTAGGGTTTCACAAATCTATCAATATAATCTATCTTTCCATATCATTCTGAGGTGACATCAACCTATAGCTGGTCCTCTCCATCTATAGTGACTTGGCTTGATTGTTGTCCTTGAATGTTATTATGAAAGGAGGGTTTGATTTAGTATGCTTAGCATCATTTCATGCATCTCCTTTTCATACATGACATTTTGGTGAACCTATGTTTTTACTGAACATGCATCTTGCTAAGTTTTATAATTAGTCTTTGCATTCATTCATATCATATTTGTCATCTTGCATTAAAAATTTTTGCATACATTTGAAATTTTTTGAAAAAAACAAGCATTCTAGGCTTGCATTAAGACATAGTTTTGCATTGCATATCATAAAAAGATTTAATTTTATGATATTTTCATCAAATCTAATCTTTTCATCATTAATTCATATCAAATCTTGCATTTACAAGTTTCATTTGCTAGGGTTTTACTTAAAAGTTGCATTTTTCATATAACTAGTCTTGGTGAAAAGCTAAGGTTTGTAGTCAAAATCTTATTTCAGATTTTGCTGTTGTCATAAACATCTTTCAAATCAGATCTAGCAATGCTTTAAATCATATTTTCATTGTTCATTTAAAAATTTTGCATCATTTCATATTTTACTTTGAAGATTTCACATGTTTGTAATTACATATTGTGTATTTCAACATAAGCAATTTAACCTCTCTTTAACATTGCTTTGCAAGAAATTTTAAAAGTGGTCTATATTACCTTTTGAGAAGCACTCTCTACATTTTAATCACTCCATTTGTAAGGACACTATTGTGATTTTGTTCTTGGTAACAAGCCTCAAAAACCTAGTTTCCTCAAACTAGTGTTGTGGTGTACACAAGTCTCTCATATTGGTTGATGAATTGTCATGAGGGAATTTGTCATTGATCCTAGAGAACTATCATCTAGCCTCTATGCTAGATGGGTCATGTCAAACATTATAGGGGTAAATGGAGATGCATCACAATGGATATGTTGTATGTTTGGATTCTATATTTGAGTATGATTATGATAGTAGGGTTAAGGAAGATGATAGTCACAATCTAAAATGTTTAAGAAAACTTATTATTGTTCCTACACAAATGGAGCTGAAAATGTTGAGAAGGAAGAAAACAAAATCCTAAAGTTGAAACAAGATGAAAATTGCTGCAAACATACCTAATTTGAAGCCACGAAGCTATTTATGGATGAAATGATGAGAAAATGGAAAACAATAAGTTGTACACGAAGGTCATGATGCCTAAAGTTGAAACAAGATGAAGGTATGTTTATGGATGAAATTATGAGAAAATAGAAAACAAGAAGTTGCACACGAAGGTCATGATGCCAAAACTACGCATAGTATAGCTGCATATTAATATATATGCTTGAAACATGAGAACCTAATGCTACAAGGGAATTCTTGATAACAAAATTAAATATCTTGTTATTTATGCTTGAGATATGGCAAGTAGGCATGGCATATGGGATTCGAAGAAGTTTCTAGATCTACACATGCCTTCCTAACCAAGTCATCACCTTGAAAACTGTATTCTTAAGGAACCTATTTTGTTAGAAGACTTAGTTAATGAAATGCAAAAAGATGTTGTTTGATGGAATGCAATGATTTCAAGATATGCATAAAATGGATTTGTTTGATTCCACAACCTTTACCAACATGCTCCCTATTTATGTGAAAATGGGATGTTTGGAACATGATATGGGTATCCACCAAAGCATAAAGGATATGGGAATTTTGTAAGATGTTCTAGTTGCAACTATAGATGTGGTCATTAGACCTATCATCCATAGAACCTAAACACAAGTATAAAATGCATTTTAGGAAGTTTTTCCTTGCTCATATCACTATTTGAAGATGACTTTACAGTCTAAAACAATGTTATCATAGTGATGAGGAAAGATATTCATAAGTGTGAGGGCTTTTCATCAATTTTGAGACTATTATAAACTCACTTTTCTCCCCCTGTCCTTTTGGGATCAGTCCATGTTGAAATCCTAGAATATTGACATCCTATCCATGGGTGGCAAGTAATATTATCATCTCTATGCAGGAACTATTTTATGAGAGCATGGTGGTGAATAAGATAGAATGAAATGTCTTCCTTTGAAATCTATGGTGGACCTTTCAAGACAACAGTGTGTCATAGTCTTGCCTAAGAAGATGTGGACTTGTTTATATTGAGTGTTTGCCAAGACATTAATATGACCAGGAAATCAAATCACTAGCTAGAGATGAGCATGACAGTTCATGAAATATTTCAAAGTTGTCAAGAGAATGGTCCTTTTAGGTTTAGGACTATCACAATCTAATCAAGGATGATAAAATCTTATTTTGGTCGAGTATTAGATGTTAGGGTTTGGTGTTAGTGATGTAGGAGCATCCCTGGTTCAAGATGAATCTTGCATCAACCAAAAACATTTACATTTCAGTTTGTTTGTAGTTTAGTTTGTTTCTTTTATTTTCTAGTTCAATTCAGGTAGTTCAGTCAGTAACAGTTTCAGCTTTTGGTCTAGTATTTGGCTGCAATTGCATCTCACACCTTGTGGATCTGGACTTAGCATCTACATTCATTCATCTACATCATATCTAGAATTCAGAGCATTTGGACCAATTACCAGAAAAATATCACTATCAGAAGATCGACTATTCTTAGAGGAGAGCATCCTGACAGTCTCAGACAATTAGCTAAAGGAGAAGGCTTGTGGATCTATATGACACATCATTTGATGATCGTTGGTTCATGGTTGACCTTCCCTGTGGGTCTGCACATTATTCCATTCATTTGAGAAGTGTTCTATGCATTTAGGTCTAACCTATCTGTGAACACGTTACAACTCTTCATTAGAGTTTGTGACCTTCCTTGGATGACGTGAAGGAATCTGTTGGTCTAGAAATGATATATAATGATGTAATAGATCCTTAGAAAAGTAGTTTTAGAAGTGATCAAGTTCTCATGATTGAGAAAATTGATAGTTTGGATTTTCTACAAGGATCTTCAAAGCTTTATCTTGTGCATGTATGTAATCAGGCCTGTGAGCCCTAATTGTAAGCTCGCATGTTGCCGGCCAGATTGTATTTGAATTCTATGATATATTGAATGACTGAATATGCATTTGTTCCATTTCTTTGAGTTGTTTCCATTATGTTGACTCTTGCTACATGGTCTGGATAATTCATTCTATGAACCCTCCTACCATGACTGCACCAAGTGGTATCAGAGCGAAAGTTTGAATCTTTGGGAGTGAATTGAGTGAATTGAACGAGGTTGGCGAGGGAATTCCATAAGATCTTATTGTGGACAACTTGCCAAATTGAGGTAGGTTACTTGTGTTGCAACCAATCACTGATTATGAGGTAGTTGTCACCTTGTAGCCTGATCATCGAACCTGAGGTAGTTTACACTTGATCCTAGGAAGAATGCCACTGAGGAGAGTTGTTGCTATTGGAACAATGGCTAGTACAATGGATGAGATGATGGAAATGATGAAAATAATGTGAATTCATTTGGACGTTGTTGAAGAAGATAGGTGAAGAGGATTGACACCGAGACCTAATGTTGAAAGCGATGATGAAGAAGAATTTTAATCTATTGAACAAACTAGCGAAACCCTAGGAGGTGATGAAGAAGAAGAATCAGATCAGGTAAAGATGTTGCAAGCTATTTCAAATATTGGAAAGAGACCTAGAGTTGATGTGTCAAACTATACTAGTAATTTGAACCCTAAAGAATTGATTGACTAGATAAATGACATGGAAGAATACTTTGAATATGAGGAGGTTGAAGATCCAGAAAAGGTGAAATTTGCAAAGACAAAGTTGAAAGGACATGCTGCTATATGGTGGAAAGAAGTTCAATTGGAAAGAAATAGAAGAGGAAAGGAAAATATTACAAAGTGGGATAGGATGGTGACAAGGTTGAAGAATCAGTTTATACCTGCTGACTATGAGTTGGAACTGTTGAAAAGATTGCACAACCTGAGACAAAAGGAGAAATCTATGAAGGAGTATACTGAAGGATTTCATAAAATGATCATAAGGATATGACATAGTGAAGAAAACAAGGAGAAAGTGGCTAGATATATCAATGGACTGAGATTGAACATTCAAGAGGAATTAAGCTTGGTAAGGATGACATCTTTGGAAGAAGCATATTAGTTTGCCCTAAAAGTTGAAGAGAAGCTGAATAAGAGACATGATCAGAGATTGAGAGGTAGAGCAAGTAAATTTTAGAGAGGTGGGACATTTTTCAAAGGAGAAAGATCATATCCAGAGTAGAACAAGTTTGACAACCCCTTTAAGAAGGATGATAGAGATAACAATGCTTACAGGAGAGATGACAAAAAAATTTCCCGAAGAAGAAACCCTAGTGCATACTGGAATGAGGAATACAGAGGAGAAGGAAGAGGATTTGATAAGAGAACATTCAGAGGTACTTGTTTCAAGTGTGGAGGTGAAGGACATAGAGCATTTGAGTGTAATCAGGGTAGTACAAGTAAGAGGAAAGAAAATAGTGGAAGAGCAGCCTATGTTGAAGAACTTGTTGGATCCCCCAGTTCAGTTGGCAAACCTAAAAAAGGAGAGTCATTGGTGATGAGGGGAACACTATTTCAAATAGAGACAAATGAGGAACCACCACAGAGGAAGAGTCTATTCAGAACTAGATGCAAATTAGGAGGTAAGTGTTGTAAAGTTATGATTGTAGTGGTAGTTCATATAACCTAGTTTTAGAGGAGATGGTGACTAAGATAAAGTTGGAAAGATTGAAACACCCTTAGCCCTATCAGATAGCATGGATTCAGGATGATCATAAGATATTGGTGAGTGAACAATGTTTGGTAAAATTTCATATTGGATATTATCATGATGAAGTCTTGTGTGATATTATGCCTATGGATGTTTGTCATATCTTGTTGGGTAGACCTTGGCAATATGATAGAAAAGATTTACATGATGGGAGAAAGAACACATACACTATAATAGCAATGGAAAGAGAATTACTTTGATTCCTTTGGAGGATGACCCTAAGAGTAAAGTATGTGGAAATGCTAGAATTTGTTTAGTAGATGGAAGAAATTTTTTGGATGGTTTCAGACATGAAAATATGTGTTATGCCTTGATTCCTAAGAAGCCTGAAGCATTGAAGGAGACTAAAGAATCACAATCGGAGGAGATAAGAGAGTTGCTAATAGAGTATGAAGACATCATATCAAATAATGTACCTGAAGGATTGCCACCTATAAGGAGTATCAGTCATCACATGGATCTTATACTGGGAGAAAATTTTCCTAACAAAGCAGCACATAGAATGACACCGGCAGAGAATGAAGAACTGAATAGACAAATACAAGAGTTGTTGAGGAAAGGTTTGATCAGAGAAAGTTTGAGTCCTTGTACAGTACCTGTAGTTTTCAGACCGAAGAAGGATGGAGAATGGAGAATGTGTACTGACTCTAGAGCAATAAACAAGATCATAGTTAAGTATAGATTTCCTTTACCTAGGATGGATGATGTTATGGATTGTTTGAGTGGAGAAAAATATAAATCACAAAGATAGATTTGAAGAGTGGATACCATCAGATTAGAATCAAAGAAGGTGATGAATGGAAGACTTCTTTTAAGACAAATGAAGGATTGTATGAGTGGTTAGTGATGCCTTTTGGATTGACAAATGCACCAAGTACTTTCATGAGATTGATGAATGAAGTCTTGAATAAATTCTTGGGTAATTTTGTGATTGTATACTTGGATGATATTCTAATTTTCAGTAAGACAAAAGAGGAATATTTGTGGCATATTAGACAAGTTTTGCAAAGACTAAGAGAAGAGAAATTGCTAATAAACATCAAGAAGTGTAGTTTCATGAAGGAAGAGTTGGTATATCTAGGATTTGTGATTTTTGCACAAGGATTGAAGATGGACCCTGAGAAAGTGAAAGCAATTGTTGAATGGCCTACACCAGAGAGCATTGGAGAGGTTAGATCATTTCATGGATTGGCTAGTTTCTACCAGAAGTTCATAAAAAATTTTAGTTTAGTTTGTAACCCTATGACAGAGACAATGAGAGGAGATAGAAAAGATTTCAAGTGAACATCAGGAGCAGATAAAAGTTTTGAGTTGTTAAAGCAGAAAGTGACAAAGCAACCTATTTTGGCATTACCAGATTTCAATAAGGTATTTCAAGTTGATTGTGATGCAAGTAGAAACATAATTGGAGTAGTATTAAGTCAAGAAGGTAGACCAGTAGCATATTTTAGTGAGAAGTTGAATGATGCAGGGAGGAGATATTCAATTTATGATCAAGAGTTCTATGCCATAATTCAAGCCTTGAAGAAGTGGAGACATTACTTGTTGCCTAAGGAGTTTGTGTTGTATACAAATCATCAAGCTTTGCAATATTTGAATAGTCAAGGTAAGTTAAATTAGAGACATATGAGACGGGTAGAGTTCATGCAGAATTGTACTTTTGTGTTGAAGCATAGGAGTGGAAAATCAAACAAAGTTGCTGATGCATTGAGTAGGAGGAGAAACTTGTTGACAGAAATGAGAGTTGAAGTGTTGGGTTTTGATGAATTGAAGAACATGTATGAGAGAGACAATTATTTTCTAGAACCTTGGAAAGCATGTAAGGAACCTATTGTGATAGATAGGAGTAAGTGGTTAGACTATTTCATTCAAGAAGATATGTTATTCAAAGGAAGTTAGTTGTGCATACCTAGAAGTTCAATGAGAGATAATTTGATCAAGGAGAAGCATAGTGGTGGATTAGTAGGACATTTTGGCATTGATAAGATAGTGGCTTTGATGAGTGAACATTACTTTTGGCCTCAAATACATAAGGATGTTCAGAGATTTGTGCAGAGTTGTAGAGTTTGTCAAGTTACAAAAGGGAGTAGTTAGAACATTGGATTGTATAAATGTTTGACTGTACTGGAGAGACCTTGGGAAGACATAAGCATGGATTTTGTAATGGGATTGCCGAAGACACAAAGAGGACATGATTCAATCTTTGTAGTGGTTGACATATTTTCAAAGATGGCTCATTTAAGATCTTGTAAGAAGACAACTGATGCAGTGCATGTAGCTGACCTATTTTTCAAGGAGATTGTGAGATTGCACAGATTACCTAGGAGTATAGTTTCAGACAGAGACATAAAGTTTATTGGATACTTTTGGAGGACACTTTGGAAGAAGATGAAGACATATTTGAAGTTCAGTTCAACTTTTCATCCATAGACAGATGGATAGATAGAGGTAGTAAATAGGAGTTTGGGAAACTTGTTGAGATGTTTGGTTGGAGACAAAACTGGAAGTTGGGATTTGATTCTTTCACAAGCAGAGTTTGCATACAACAATTCAATAAACAGGAGTACTGCAAGAACACCTTTTGATATTGTTACCAAAGTGAATCCTAGAGGAGTAGAAGAATTGAGAGATATCAGCATGGCAAAAAAGAGGAGTGCAGAAGTAGAAGAATTTGTAGATCATATGAAGACAGTGCATAATCAGGTGAAGAAGCATTTGGAGGATATGAACAGTAAGTATAAGGAAAAGGCAAATGAGAAGAGAAGATATAAGGAATTTGAAGTTGGAGATGAAGTGATGGTGTACTTGATAAAAGAAACATTTCTAGTTAGGACATATAACAAGTTGAAGATGAAGAAGTTTGGACCTTGTAAGATACTCAGGAAATTTGATCCAAGAAATGCATATGAAGTAGAGTTACCAAAGACATTGGGTATATCACCTATTTTCAACATTGCAGACCTTTATTAGTATCATGAAGCAGAGTTCAGTGATAGCATGAAAGAAGACTTGAAGAAGCAGTTACCACAATAAACACCAGAACAAATTGAAGACATTTGGGATAGCAGAGTTGGATGCAACACTAGAGGAAGACAATGCAAAGAATATCTTGTGAAATGGAAAGGTAGACTGGAAGAAGATTCATCTTGGATTTCTCAGGCTGAGGTGGACCATCTTGGTTCTCTCCTAGCCCCAGCAAAGTGAGGGACTCACTTTTTCAATAACCCTAGATGTCTGATGTAGGAGCATCCCTAGTTCAAGAGCAATCTTGCATCAACCAAAAACATTTGCATTTCAGTTTGTTTGTGGTTCAGTTTGTTTCTTTTATTTTCCAGTTTAGTTAGAAGTAGTTTCAACTTTTGGTCCAGTATTTGGCCAAAGTTTCTTCTCACACCTTGCGGATCTAGACTTAGCATCTACATTCATTCATCTAGATCATATCCAGAATTCAGAGCATTTGGACCAGTTACCAGAAAAATATTGCTATCAAAAGATTGACTATTCTCAGAGCAAAGCATCCTGACAGTCTCAGACAATCAGCCGAAGGAGAAGGCTTGTGGATCATTCCTTGACTTGCAGATCTTGATGACACATCATTTGATGATCTTTGGTTTGTGGCCAACCTTCCCCGATGGTCCGCATGTTATTCCATTCATTTGAGGAAGTGTTCTATGCATTTAGGTCTAACCTATCTGTGAACATGTTACAGCTCTTCATTTGAGTTTGTGACCTCCCTTGGCCAACGCAGAGGAATTTGTTGGTCCGGAAATGATATATAATGATGTAATAGATCCTTAGGAAAGTAGTTTTAGAAGTGATCAAGTTCTCATGATTTAGAAGATTGATAGTTTGGATTTTTTGTGAGGAGATTCAAAACTTTATCTTGTACATGTATGTAATCAGGCCTATGAGCCCTAATTGTAAGCCTGCATGTTGCTGACCAGATTGTATTTGAATTCTATGATATATTGAATGACTGAATCTACATTTGTTCCATTTCTTTGAGTTGTTTCCATTGTGTTTACTCTTGTTGTATGGTACGGACAGTTCATTCTGTGAACCCTCCTACCATGACTGCACCAGTTAGTATACTGGTGGTTCTAGATAAAGCATGGTTTTCCATTAAGTGACTACTACTATGTAATCAAAGCATATGATAGTCATAAATGTAGTAGTCGAGAAAGGTTACCATAGTCATCATATGACTCTTGTTGTTTTAGGGTAATAGTCACGAGTTCCTTTATGATGAGGTTGGTGGACTGTACTTGAATAGTCTAGGTTTCATTGTGATCAAGGTATTAATGAAGTCATTCTACATCACTCCCACATCAACGATGGGCCAATAGGAGGCAGTCATCTAGGGACTATCATAACTTCATTATTATACTAGTCCATATGAACATGGTCATGATGTCCATAAAGAGTTTTTATCCTAAGCTCTAGAGAAGGTTGAAGAGGCTATCTTAGAGCATGCAATGATCAAACACAGGGATGGTGAGGAGACCTAAGACCAAAAATAAAATCATCTTAAGACCTTTGTGGTTGTTCACTTTCAACTAGGACAATCATGAAGATCTTACAATCTAGATTGATCACTTCATGGAAATGCATGGATGAAGGTCTGCTTATGGATGAAATTATGAGAAAATGGAAAACAAGAAGCTGCACATGAAGGTCATGATGCCAAAACTACACATAGTATAGATACATATTAATATATATGCTTGAAACATGAGAACCTAATGCTACAAGAGAAATATTGATAACAAAATTAGCTATCTTATTATTTATGCTTGACATATAGAAAGTAGGCATGGCATATGGGGTTTGAAGAAGTTTCTAGATCAGTACATGCCTTCCTAACCAAGTCATCACCTTGAAAATTGTATTCTTAAGGAACCTATGTTGTTAGAGGAGTTGTTATTTGATGGAATGAGATGATAGCAAGAAATGTTGTTTGATGGAATACAATGATTACAAGATATGCACAAAATGGATTTATTGCTTTAGAAAATTTCAAGCAAATGCAATTGACAGGTGTAAAGCCAAAATCCACAAACTTTGCCAACATGCTTCCTGCCTATGATAAAATGGGATGTTTGGAACATGATATGGACATCCACCAAAGTATAAAGGATATGAGAATTTTTTCAGATGTTGTAGTTGCAACTACCTTGGTAGACCTATATGTAAAGTGTGGAAGCATAGACAAGCCATGTGAACTATTTGACAAAACAACTCAAAGAGATGTTGCCTGATGAAATGCAATGATTGTAAGATATGAACAAAATAGATTTGTTGCTTTAAGGATATGAGAATTTTATCAGATGTTGTAGCTGCAACTGCCTTAGTAGACATGTATGCAAAGTGTGGAAGCATAGACAAGCCACATGAACTATTTGACAAAACAACTCAAAGAGTTGTCTGATGGAATACAATGATTGCAAGATATGCACAAAATAGATTTGTTGCTTTAAGGATATGAGAATTTTGAGAGATGTTGTAGTTGCAACTGCCTTAGAAGACATGTAAGCAAAGTGTGGATGCATAGACAATCCACGTGAACTATTTGACAAAAGAACTCAAAGAGATGTTGTCTAATGGAATGCAATAATTACAAGATATGCACAAAATAGATTTGTTGCTTTAAGGATATGAGAATTTTGTCAAATGTTGTAGTTGCAATTACCTTGTGACACATGTATGCAAAATGTGGAAGCATAAAAAAGGCATGTGAACTGTTCAGCAGAATATATCAAAGAGATGTCGTCTTATGGAATGCCTTGATCGTAGGATATGCACAAAATGAATTTAGAAATTAGTATGTATAAAAAGATAGAAAGAAAAATATTAAGAAACACAAATAAACACTAAAAATTGTACCTCGCATCTATGATGCCATGCAAAATAACCTCATTCATAGTCATGTATAGTCAAAAGCATGCATTATATTTAAAGAAACAAGATTTTTAATAAAACAATTCAAAAAAATAGAAAAAACAAGAACACGTTAACATAAAAATTGTCATACCTTTCCATCTGAAAGTTTAAATGCTAGTCAAGTGTACTTGAGGGGTCATCTCTTACCTTTAGAGTATCCAATATTGCTTCATGATCAACATTGCTAATTGTCCATAGTTGTTTTGTTTTTGGTTTTACATGATGCTTTAGTAACTTAACATTTGTTGCTACAACTAGGTGCAAATACATCAATATGGTTTTATGCTTCTCAAAGTCTTCAAATGCAAGGATGCCATTCTTTCTAATCATATGTGTTCACAACCAAGTCCCAGTAATAAAAACTAATCATGTAGGATATGTGAACCCATAATCATATGTTGTAGGTCATGTTAGCTTTTGTTTTCCTTGTATACATCATGCCAACTAATAGTTTGATCTCTCTTCATTTCCATGTGGTGCAACAACTGCATAAAATAGTATAATAGAATCGTAGCTTCTCTGTATATGTAAGGCTAACTGTGTAGGCTATATGGTTGAAATGTAATGTTGGATTTTGGCATCAATATAAACTTTGAATTGTATTTTTCTCTTAACAATATTTTCTGTTATAAATCCATTTTCCTGTCATTTGCTTTAGTTTATTAAAACTAGGCAGAATCTTGCTTAACCTCCTATCATTTTTGTATTTAATTATTGCAAGGAAATACTTTGGAATTCCTGTCGTTATTTTTGAATGTCCCTTGTTTGAGCTTTTGGGATTGGGTTTAATTTGTGCCTAGTAAGGTAGCTATTAGAGAAAGTAGAGCATGTGCATGAGTTCCTCAAACTTGTGCCATTAGATTGGTATCAAAGCTCAGAAAAAGATCTCGGAAGAAAAGTGGAGAGTTGAAAAGAAATGTTTAGGTAAAGAATCAGTTATGTTCTTAATAATATGTGTCTTGATGTTTTGGCAAGTTGTGAAGAAGAAATCTAGAGTCCCAAAAGATCTGGACAGCAAGCACTATGTGTATTCTTGATTTTGATGGGTGTTGTGTATGAGTGTTGCAGTCTAACGAATGCTACAGAGGCAAAAGATTACTAGCATGGTGAAAGTGTGTTGAAAATTGAGGTATGAGAAAGTTGATAGAGTTGTGAAAGAGGTGTTAAGCATAGACATGAGAAAGGGCTTGTAACTGCTATCCTCTAGCAGAGATAAACTGGGTAGGTGTATAACTTTCTCCACTAAGAGAGAGTGAGTCGAGGGGGTTTTGAGAGATACATCTTCCAGGTCTTGTTGGGAAGAGGGTAGTTGTGGAAAGTATTGTTGTGTAAACTGATTGCTGAAGGAGAGACAGTTTGCACTTGAATCTTGAGCAAAGTTGCAGATTTTCAGCAATAAGAGGAATGGGTATTAGTGTAAGAAGACCTATAACAATCCCATTTTGGGATAGATATTGAAATGAAGTAGAAAGTAGAAGGTACCGAGAGGGATTGGAAGAGATTTCAAGAAGAGTGGAAATCTTGGAAAAGATTTATTTTCCTGATAAGGTTGTGACTGCATAAAACAAACAAGGAGAGAAGAAGAAAGTTCTCATTGCAAAGGACTTGGATAAAAGTAAGGAAAGGAGAAAACAAAAAATGTAGCAAAGAGAACTAGAAAAAGAAGAAAAGAATGTGTCTATGGAAGAGGCACTTGAAGAGACATTCTAGTCTCTTGATGTATTTGCTATTGATTTGTTTAAAAGCGTGAATGTAGGTATGAATAAAGTTGAGAACAAGCCTTTGGAGGCAAAAGAAGAAAGGGAAAGAAGAGAGCTCATAGATGAAGACGAAGATAAGAAGGAAAGAAGACAAGTTGTAGTGATAGATCATGGAAGACAATTTGTAGCAGTGATGCAATACAAGGAACTTGAGGATGGAGAAAGGGTTGATAAAGAAAAGAAGAAATCCCATGAAGAGGAAGAGGTCACAAGACACAAAGCCAAGAATGTTAGTAAATTAGAACATAAGACCAATGGAAAGGTAAAAGTAAGTTTTGGTAGTGATTTTGTTTGTACAAGAGAAAATAGAAATGTAAACCTACAAGTTAAAAATGAGAAGAATAAAATAGTGGATCATGGGTATATAATACCATATTGGCAAAATAAATCAATTGTAGATGTGCAACAAAGAGAAGGAGTGGTTTGTGCTAACCAGTGTGATAGCGAAATATCACCAAGGATGGAAGACATAACAGAGATTAAGAGAAAACAAGGAGATATGCCAAATGTAGAGGCAACAAGGCATCAACTTAAGAAGGTGAAGAACCCAACATGGGTAGTGCAGCATGGGACAACAATAGAAGAGGTTGATAAGGAGAAACAGACAAAGCTAAAGAAGAGGAGAGGTATAGATATTAACCAGCCCAATAAAGAGAAATGCATAATAGAGCCCCTAGAGAACGAAAGGGGGGATAATGCCACCAAGAAAGCAATGGAGTTTGAGGAAGAGCAGCATGGTATGTGCAAGGTAGGAGGTACCCAATTTGATTTTGATGAATTTGAGTCTTGGAATACAATCTATGAGTGTGAGGATAAGATGTGGCTGACTGTGGGTGAAAGGAAAATGATAAGAGAAGGATATGAAATAAAGAGGGAGAATGGAAACCAAAAGGAAAAGGTAGAAAAAGACATGAAGAGTGAAGAAGGAACAAGAGAGAATAAAGAAGAAGAAGAAGTTGAGGCAACAGAGAGCAAAGAAAAGAAGGATAAATTCTTACTTGGAAACAAGGTTGATGCAAAATTCAAAGAAGGGGCAGTAGACAAGGATGTTATAGATGGTTTGAGGACTCCATTTTTTGAGTTTGCATCGGGAACACAAAGGAAGACTAATTGTGGAAGCCTACATGAAAATAGGACAACAAAGAAGGGCAAAGAAAAAGAGATATTAGATGATCATAAAGAGGTTGGTGTGGCAATAAATGTCTTTTATAACAATAAAGATTTGTATTTCTTTAGAGTTTTAATCAATGAGAGGTTTGAGTAAAAGTCTGAGATGACGCATGATATTAAGGTTTGTGATAAGAGGAAAGATATTGAAAATAATTTGTGGTTGTTTAATTGGGACATGGAAATAGAATTATATGGAGTGATGAATGTAAATTTGTGGAAGGCTGAGCATACTTTTTTGAGGGTTGATAGACTGATAGAAAGTGTGGCGAAGAGAGAGCTATATGGAAAATTGCAAGAGATCCCAAGGCAAATAAATGTAGTGGAAAATTTTTATTTTCCTAACCTTATGGTGATTGTAGGACATTTGAAGATAGCCAAGGAAAGAAAACCTGAAGCAGAGCTGAGTTAGAGTTTAGAAGTTTCATGTTTTAAGGACTTGAAGAAAGTTAGGGATCAAAGTGAGTTAGAGTTTGAGTATAGAGAGAATCTTGTTTATGTTTTCATTTCTAAAGATCACAATAATAATGGAGAGGAGAAGAAATTTGCATTTGCAAAGAAGAATATAGAGGCAATATTCAATTTTAAAAAAATATTTTGAAGGAGAGAATGTAGACTCAGTGGAGGAGATTATGGCAGAAAAGAGAAATGGTGAAGGTACCTTTGAGGCTATAGTGAAAGAACCAGAAGATGATGAGGAGGAAGACCAACTGATTAAAGATAGCATTACTGAAGTAAAGATTGTTGAAGTAAAGACTTATGAGGATGAAGTTTTATTTTTGATTGATGTTGATAATTGTGAAGATAAGATAGAGTTATCGAGATTTGTAGTGGATAAAGAAATCTGTAGGCAGATCTATAAGAAGAATGTGGAAAGAAAATAGTTACAAATGAAGAAACTTAGGAAGAGCAATTGCAACCATGAGACAAATTGGAAGAAGTAGAAGAAGAGGTTTTGATATAAGTATTTTATTACCAAGCTCATGAGAAGGAGCTCATGAATCTTATTCATTGGGAGAGTCTGATGCAGGGGCATCATGTCTCTTTCAAATTTTGGCTTTAATTTTTTTGATGTTTTGGTTTTATTTTATTTGGTAAATAGGCAGGGTCTTGTTTTTTTCTGCGTTTTGGTTTGTGGAGTTCCTGTCGCTTTGCATTGTGAACCTCCTATCACCGAGTGATAGAAACTTGCTTGTTAACGCCTTTTTCTTCTGTCGACTATTTTCTTTGAGCAGAATATTCATCTTAGCTCAGACAGCTTGTAAAGGAGTTGTGGTTTGTATTTTTAGACAACAGGAAAAGTAGTAAAGATTCTCTACGTTACTAAGCAATATAAAGGATCAAAAAATGCCTCTAATCATGTAGACCAAAAATAGAAGCAGTCAGCAATTTCTGAGGGGCTGATCATTTAAGACCTTGTTCCTTCCTTATTTTAGCCTAGCGTTAGCCAGTTCTTAATAAAAGTTATTTGCATCTGTTGATGGTTTCATTCTAGAAATCTCTGCAAGTCATGGCAGTCGTGCTTTCTTGGCATGAATGGTTTCAATCTTGGAATCTCTGTAGGTCGTGGACATTGTGGGATAGTCTTTTTGCTAATGACAGTTATGAAACAAATTATTTTTCTGCTGCAGACCTTCATAACACCGACAGATGTATTAAAAGGCATTCGCAGCTTAGAAGGGCGGAGTTGGATCAACGAATATAGAAGAAGAGGCTGACTGCCTGATGAGAGGAGGCTGACTGGCTGATAGAAAGAGGTTGAGAGTGATAGCAAGGAGGTAGATAGTGGGAGCCGATTGACAGATGAGCATAAGGATAGAAAAAAAGTATAATAGAATCATAGATTCTCTGCATATGTAAGGCCGACTGTGTAGGTCGTATGGTTGCAATGTAATGTTGGATTTTGGCATCAATATAAACTTTGAAGTGTATTTTTCTCTTGACAATATTTTCTATTATAAATCCATTTTCCTGTCATTTACTTTGGTTTATCAAGACTGGGTAGAAGCTTGCTTAATCTCTTGTCATTTTGTAATTAATCATTGCAAGGAAATACTTTGGAATTCCTATTGTTCTTTCTAAATGTTCCTTGTTTGAGTTTCTAGGATTGGGTTTAAGCCATGCCTGGTAAGGTAGCCATTAGAGAAAGAAGAGCATGTGCATGAGTTCCTCGAACTTGTTCCATCAATCTTTGACAATTCATTGATTCTCTGACAATCCAATTTCTCCCTCACTATCCCCTCATCAACCAACCAAAAGAACCTACGCACTTCTGAATCAAGAGCTACTCCTTGTGACAATGCATAGTTACACCACTTAACAATAGAATCTATATCACTAAATGTAGCACCACCTCTAATCTTTAGTTTTTCTTTAAAAAGATCTCTCTCCATGCATACACCTACTCCATCATGTTCCTCTTTTCTATGCCCAACTTTAAAAAATTTCCAAATATGAGGTATACCCTTCTCTGCATGCATTCTACTCAACCAATAGAACATATGAGCATTCTTGAATTGACCAATACAGTTATCTAACCAAATGAAATGTTGATCCATTCAAATATCATTTTCTTGCAAGAACCCATAAAATTGTTGAAAACAATATTGCACATACTCTGATGAATGAGATCGATCATCACTCATGTAAAAATGGTATTCTCTAACAATCTTCATGTTCTCTTCTATACTCTTGAGGGCATGTTTGTATGTGATGTGAATAAAAATAGAAACCTAAATAGAATTGTAGTAGTGGGATTTCACTTCATTTTGGGGTTGCAATGTGTAGTTTTCTAAAAAATCAACTACAGAGACAATAGTTCAAATCAGGAAAAAGTCTTTACACATTCTGAACTGTTGATCTAACCATCAAGACTTGTGGCTGTGTTTGACATACTTGTAGAAAAGATTTTTCTTAAAATCATCAATAAGATCAACAATACTTACCTCTCTTGCAATCAACTCTGATCTAGAACCTTCACCTTCACTTTTCAAATTGTATTTCACTATCTCATATCTCTTTTTCTCAACCATTCTCTTTCCAAAATCATGCCCACTGCCCTCATGAAAACATGATATAAACTTTGATAACCTACCACATTGTAAACACTTTTCATCGTGTAAAAAATGCAACCATCATCTCTAATACATAGAAATAAATCCAATAAGTCCCTAGATGACTTTGGTAATTGAATTGCACCACACTCCTGTAACATTTCATTAGTGTGCAAAGTGGAATGAATATTGCATAATAATTCATGATACATAGAAAACTCTATATGGTATTTGCAACAACATGTATTACGAATTTTAAGAGGAACACAATAAAATAGCTTAAAATATTCAAATGCTCTTTGTGAGAATGTCATACTGAGGTGTGTTTGACAATATTGTTTGTACAATGTTCTTTGGCTACATTCCAAGTAATGTTTAGGATGTGGTGTGTGGTCTCTATCACCAATTCTTAACTTTAAAACATCTTTTGCATTTGGTGATACCCTAGAGTTAGTGTGCCAAAATCATTCAATTCCTTCCTTTATGTTATTAATTGGATTCTTATCAACTCATGGAAGCCTACCACTAAAATCCCAAGTACCATTTCCAAGAGGACTATCTAGTCTTGATCTTAATGCTAGTTCTTTTGACAATGTTTTATGATTCAAGCTTAAGTCAACACAAGTTTTCCTCATTAATCAAGCCTTTCTTAATTGTTTTCTCACTATTGATGTTGTTATTACTCTACGAGTAGCTCTTTTATCTTTTTCCTTCCTAGTCTTTCCAATAGAATCGAGTGCATTGAAAAGGCTTCTAACAATAATTTTATTCCAATCAGACACTTTTTTTAACCAAATCTTTCATTTCTTTAGTAAAAGTCTCATTCTGTACATCTTTAGAAATTGCACAAAAAGTTGGCATTGTTCAGTTAATGTTTTATCTCAAAGTATTCATTGAAGAGTTTTGAATCCCACAACTGAACTGTTCGTGATGAACTCTTGCCTTCAAGTTTTTCCATTATGTTCTCATCAATTTCAAGTAACCATTTTGGGGTTCTTGGATGTTTTACAATTTCATCATGCTCATTATCTTCTTCAGAAATGTCCTCTCTTCTTATGTAATTTAGAGATACATTAATTTCCATTGTTTCATCCATGTTATCAACCTCAACAATTTTATTAAACTGGATTATGGATTGCATATTTAACATCATGAGATTCATATCCACTTTGTTCAAGAAAACATCTACATTGTTCTTCTTCTTTGTCCATGATATTGCTCTTATCAATAGGCATTTCATAACATTTTGCAATATTTTCATTTGCAATATCATGGTCAATTTCATTCTTATCTAACATTTCATTATATTCAACATTAACACCTTTAATTTTCATGTCAATAGATGGTAAAGAAGAAGCTTCACTGTGATGAGCATCCACCAAACCCGGTCTTCCAATCCTCTTCCTTGCTCATCCTTTTCCCTAATTGCTTCAATTTCCTCCAATGTAACTTTTCTCCTCCTTTTTGCTTTATGACGACTATTGCTCCCCATTAGGGGAACAAAAATATCACCCTAACGATTGTAACAAGAAAATTATGTGTCCAAAAGTGCATAAAAGTGGTTTTTGACTATAACAGGTAGAGATCACGGGTTTTCGATAGCAGAGGGCATGTGGGCATGGTTGTCGAGCCCATCAATATTCCTTTTGTCCTTTTTTGGTTTTTACATAACAAACATCCATTACCTAAAGCCCAATCCTTTGGGCAATGGATATCTAGGTAATGGATATCCATTCTACAAAATGGATATCTATTATGTTTTCCTATGTTAACAAAACCAAAACTTATGTGTGGTTGAAAGAAGGTGGTGAACAAAACCAAAGGATTAGTTAAAGTATGAACATATGGTATTTTTACAAGGGTCTTTCTTTGTGAGAACAAATTGAATAATGCTACATGAGATCAACTACCATGTGATGGTGGGCCCTTTGTATCTACTCAACCATATTTCTTTGCAAGATTTTTAATATTCTAGAATCATATGGATTATGGATTAAAAGGTTAGATGTCATGATCTTATCAATTGTATTATATTGATTGATTAGGGGATCATGCATCTTGTGCATCCACTGATCTATCAAATTCATAGATCTTGAAGGAAAAGTGGTCACAACCATTGATCGTAGGTTCTCATTAGTAGCCAAAACCAAAGTATGTCAGTTAAAATATGAACATATGGTATTTTTACAAGGGTCTTTCTCTGTGAGAACAAATTGAATAATGCTATGTGGGATCAACCTCCAAGTGATGGTGGGCCCTTTGTATCTACTCAACCATATTTCTTTGCAAGTTTTTTTTATATTCTAGAATCATATGGATTGTAGATTAGATGGTTATATGTCACAATCTTATCCATTGCATTATATCGATTAATTAGGTGATCATGCATCTTATGCATCCACTGATATATCAAATGCATAGATCTTGAAGGTAAAATGGTCACAACCATTGATTGTAGGTTCCCATTAGTGGCCAAAGTAAAGTTTGAGTGAAATGATAAGAGGAATGGGAGATGAACACATGACATGTTCTAATTGTTTGTGGTGGATAGATTGATCAGGCAGTAAGATTTTTGAAGGCCCATTGATTGCTTGTAGCCATTGATCTAAAAAGTGATACATCTAAGTTGTTGGTCAAGATTAAATTTCAAACTAGTTAGCCAATAGGGTAGAATGGAAAACATGAGAGTATGGGACTATCCAAGGGAATAATTTAGATGCAAATTTGATCAAGAACTTAGGATTTTGTATTAATAGCTTAGTTGAATAAATTTGGTGGTGGTGGTTGAGGGAATTATTATAATTACATGACAAGTAATTGTAGAGGTAGATATGATTTGGCTACTAACGTTTTGATAAGATATGGTACATTTGAGGAATTTAATGGGAATCAAGGCATGCCTAATACTATTCATGGAAAATGATGAAGGAAGTTGACTAATTGGTTTCAAGTCATCTTCCATCCATTTAATTGACATCAAAAGATAATTAAGTGAAGTTTAAAAAGGCAAGCTACCTATAAATCTATGGAGGATTTTCCATGTCTATGAAAAATATGATTTAAAGAAATGTACTTCAATACATGAGTCATGATTTAGTGTGCTATGTTCTCTATAATTTATTAATGCCTAGATTCAATAGTGTAGAATGAAGTTAGTTTTCGGGAAAGTTTTTTACTTGATAAATTTAATGAAATAATTATATACTTGAGATGAAATGGTGCAAATTGAAATAGTTATAATTAGCTATGTAGCAGATCTTGGTAGGATTTTTGGTTATAAATGCAAGCTCTCTTTATGGAAATCTTCTTGATCCTTGGCCATTTTTGTGTATAGAGTAGAATGTAGTGTATTCTATGGTGATCAAATGGGGTACATCATAATTGAGAAAGTTTGTGGGAGAGATTTGTGTGAAGTTTGGTGGAGTTGTAAGTAAATACCAATCATTAGGGGTAGATTTTCCATACTTAGAAGAGAATTTTGACAATACATGTAATCTATCATACTTATGGCCTGTCACATTTGTTGACTTCTAGTAGGTTTGAGGTTGGTCTTTAGAATCAAGTTTTAATAGGAACTTGTATGCTATTTGCAAATGTACTTTTCCAAACCCACATGTAAGGGATATTAAGGATCATATGTGGTCTCTACAAACCCTACTTTAGTTGATGTATTTTCGTTTCAATGAATTTCAATTTGGATGAATCTAAAACTAGACAAATTGGATTGCATAGTAAAGTTTTTGTTGACATGATAGGCTTTGCATAAATGTTTTTTACCCTTTCTTGGGTTCTTGACTCTATTTCCCATTATAATAGGCACCAATCACAAATGGTTGATTGATCATTATTTATGTTGAATATCATCATCTATTCCATGTAGATTAGTGTAATTTATGGTCCTACTAGTTTATAGAAACTTATTGATACCTCCTTGAGACAAATATTAGCTTGAGGATAATGGAGAATTTTTTTATCCTTCCTCTTTGCACTGTAGTTGTCTTTATCAGCATAAGATGTGTTCAATATTGAAGCGTAGCATAAATGTTCTTTTTATTTATTTTTCCTTTGAATTTGTATTATAGAACTTTGCCTTCTTACCTTGTTAATGTAGTAGCTTTGTGCATATTTTAAAGCAACTAATAAGTTTAATATTATAGCCTAGATTATCATGCACATAGTTAGTTGTTAATAAATACCAAGTAACAATTATATCACTATCATGAGATCACTAATGACTACTTACACCTGAGAAAATGTAGACATCTTGATCTAAGAAAGAACCTTCAACATTATCCTCTTTCTCATATAGTTCTAAATGATATTAATAAGATGAATGGTTTATCAACAAGAGAATAAAAATTCTCCCAGGAACAGATATCCATTTCCCAAGAACAGATATCCATTTCTATCTACCGAAAATGGATATCCGTTAGTAATAGATATCTATTTTGCTTTGGTTTTGGGTTGTATTTAGGCTTGCACTATCATAGTTGACTTTCCCTGAATTCTAATGTGTTTACAGGTTTCACCCTCTTCTTCAAATGTCACCCTCTGTGCTAATGACTTTTTTTTATTTAGATTTGATAAAATGAAAAGGGTTTATTGAAGAAATGATTAGATTTCTAAAAATATAAGATTTTTTTATTATCATATTATTAAACAATTATTAATAATTTTCTATATAGTGTGTGTTTAAAATCCTGATGGACACACTAATTGAAAAAAATCCTTAAGTTTCAAACCGTTTCACCTTTTTCAGAACCGAAAGATGCAACACACTTTATGTTTTTCTAGTTATAGGTTTCCAAAAAAAATTGAATTCCAATTTTTTTGACTGAGTTAGGTTTCCTAGAAAATTACTTTTGATTTTTTTAAAGTCATAGTAAAAAAATTATAACTAATTATTTTCTTGGAAAAAAAATTCAAAACAATATGTGTCACATTTGGGAATGAGTCCTTTATTTATTTTGAAAGATTCAATTTTTGTTTGTTTATAGTTAGGTTGGCTGGAATGACACCCACGTTTTACTTTTTTCTAAAAAATTTAATAGTTGTTCATTGAAATATTCATTTTTCACCAAGTAAATTTAGTTTTTTTTTGGAAAAACAATAGTAGCCCATAAACTAGATTCAATTATCTACAAATTTTGTTCTTACATATTTTTCAAATTGTGTAGATAATGCATTCAAATATTCACATGAACTTGATTAAATCTGATTTTTAGTATTTTCAATGCCACTTAAAGGTATTTTTTGGCCCATCATGATCTTGCACATACCCATTACTACTTATAACGATTCTAGGAGGACATGGGAAGAAGATTATACTAAAACTCCAACCCTACCACAATTTTTTAAATCACCATATGTTAACCCTAACCTCACTAATGTCTAGATTAGGATCGATGAGCAATGGGAATTGGTAGTAAACCCCATGAAAAATCTCTAGCCTTTAAACTTTTTTGAGGAATACCTGGACTATTTGGTGAATCAGAGTCTGATGAGAATGAAAGAAAGAAAAGTAGATGTGGTATCTGATGACATTGATTTCATAAGTATAAGACAATTAGGAGAACTGATACTAAGAACTAACAAAATGTCACTATCAAACAAAAAGACATCCCCTACAATGAAATGACAATTTTAAAAGGTACAATCCCCCAAACAGGAGTCACCCCATGTGCCATATAAATCAAGAAGAATTTTGGTGAAAGTGTTGCAAGTATAGGCCTAACCGATGTTGTCATTGATGATAAGGATTGGATGAGTTGTATGTTGAGGATATTGAGAAAATTAGCCCTATCAGGGACAGAGAAGAATAGTGAAGATAGTGAGGTAAAGTTCCCTGATAAGATGAATACCAAAGGATGCACATAAAAGGGTTTGTAGATATGTTTCTTGAGATTATCCAGTAAAGATTTCAGAGGTCCGCATGAAGATTTGAAGAAGTTATGGCCACTTAAGTAAAACCAGTTCCAGCAGGTGTTCAGAGGTGACAGAGTGTCACAGATAGGTCTGGTAGGATCCGGAGGTGCAATATCTTGTTCTGTGGATTATGTGGAGTGTTTAGGAAGCTAATGTGAATTGACAACTCAATTGGTTCATGGTCTGGAGGTTTGTAAGCATCTATTCCAATATGACAGTGATGACAGACTATGTTCTTGAGGTTCTGGTTGAAGGAGAGAATGATTTCAGTGAATAGAAGTAGTGTGGATGTTCTTGGTGATTTAGGCAAGCTTGTGGAGGTCTTTGGATTGTGTCTAATTTGTGTTGGTGGTCCGCATTAAAGATTGTACTCGTAATTGAAGAATTGCTTTCGGATGATGATGTTCTTCCCAAGTTAGGCTGACCGAATGAGTTACACATCCTATGGATGATCTTGAAGATGTTCTGTGAAGAATGACGTGTTCCTAAAAAAAGATTGAAGACTCAAATCTATGTGGCCGACAGTGTGTTGATCTGCGTGAAGTCTTTTTGTAATTAATCATATTGTATTTATGTATTTGCTCTGTAATGTTTGCCGACTTGGATGATTATCCCTAAGTTGATGTCTTGTATAAATAAGGAGTTGTAAAGTCATTTCAAAGGTGTGGATGTGGAAATGAGAGTGTGGTAGAGAGGAGGAAAGCAAAAAGCAGAGTAGAAGTATTGAGCTTAAATGGAACTGACTCAAGCATGGTGAAGATGCTATTCTTTAGTTCAAGTATGTAATACTTATTTTTCTTGTAGACAATGTGTCTCCTGTAGGCAGTGGGCCTCTTGTGAGCAATGTGCTCAGATAGTGAGCCCTAACTGGCATGTGCCATTTTGTTCTTTCTATTCTTCTAATAGAGAATACAATCTTGGGTTAGTCACCCCGTGGTTTTTCCCTTAACCAGGTTTTCCACATCAAAAATCTTGGTGTCATATGTGTTAATGTGTCTCTGCTCTTAAATTGTTGCATTACATTTCCATGATTGATTTATTGTTATGCTACTGGATTAAGAAAAGAATATAAGTAATTAATTGGAAGAAAGTTTTGGACAACTGATTCACCCCCCTCTCAGTTGTCTATCCTAAATCTAACAGAAAGAACAAGACAAAGAGATAGACAAACAAAAAGGAAGAGAAGAGGAAATCAGAAAGACTTGTGAAGAAATATTAGAGAAAGAGTACTTTGACATTAAATCACAAAGAGATAAGGGAAAAGAAGACAAACCTTTACCGCAAAGGAAAACTAAGAAACCACAAAATAAAAGAGAACAAACACAACATGAAAAGGGTAAAACATAAAAACAAAAAAAGATGAACTCACCAATCAAGCTACCAATGTCTAGAAAGGATACCATAGAAGCAACAAAACATGTGTTTGTATTATAATTCACATGGTAGAGGAAGAACGTAACACATGACCAAACCAAACTATTTGATTTTTTCAGAACTTTATGGAATGAAGCATTAAATTGGTATAGGAAGACATGTCCTAACCATGATAAATCATAGGATGACATCAAGAAAGCATTCCTAGACAATTTTGAGTCACCAGAGATATCCACTGAAGGAGTAAGCAAAATGCAAGACATGGTCCATAAAGAGGGATAATATATTAAAGATTTTGACAAAAGATTCAAGGAAATCTCCCGAAAACTAGAACCATTGACAGAGAAGAAAAGGGTAGAATGGTTTATTTTAGGACTAAGCCCTAACATCAAGATGTCCCTAGATGGAAAAATTTTCAACTCATACTCAGAAGCAGTAAGTATGGCATGCCGCATAGAGTCACTAACCTGGTGCAAAAATGACAAAGCTAAGGAAAATATGGAGTTGGAGAAACATAAATTAGAGTTTGAACAACTAAAACTAAAGCAAGAAATCCTAGCATGAAAGGAGGAAATCCCACAAAAGTAGATATGAAATATATGGTGCTCTTATTGTACAAAAGAATGACATATACGTAATGAGTGCCCAATGATAAAAACAAGAAAGGAAGGTTGTTGATATGCCCTTGACAACTAAGAGCGGGGGGGTGAATCAATTGTCTCTAAAACTTAAACACTTTTGCAATTAAACATCAATCACTTATCCACAATTATTATGATTTAACAATGAATGCATGAAACCATAAACTTAACCATAGATACAACATCAAACACAAGAGACTAGATTTTATGTGGAAAACCCCAAGGTGGGGAAAAACCATGGAGAGGATTAGCTCTCAATATATATTGCAATCTTGATATAATGATGTTCAGGCTTAGTCACTCCATGGGCCTAACATACTGGCTCACTGCCATTAAGAACAATTAGGTCTAGCAGACTCACTACCTCAACCCTAAACCTAGCAAGATTACAATAAGGGTTGTTAAACCCTACTGGCAGCTCACTGCTAGACTCACTTCCATGATCAACACCTTTTTATGTCTATGATTGAAGTACAATAATTCTTCTACTCCACTCTGCCTCTACTATGCTCTGCCTCGTCTCAGCTCTGCCTCTTCTCTGCTCTACCTCATCTCTGCTCTACCTTTTGTCCCTTTCTTATTATCTTTCCATTTTATCTCAAGGACACCTTTTCCATGACTCAACTACAAGTATTTAAACACTTCATCAACCTTGGAATGATCATCAAGGTTGGCATCACAATCATTAACCATTGGAACAATCTCCAAGGTCGGCATTACAAACATTTACAAAATAGGTCCTGACCTATTACAACATTATGCAAAGGAAATGAAATACGGATCAGGCCATTGCTTAGCTGGGACTCAAACATGATCTTCCATACCACAGCATGCTTTCACAATCTTCCAGAGATCTCCATAATCATTTGGATTAACCAGGTCGGCCAAAACTAGTTACACATTACACTATTTGGGAACAACCTTTGAACACAATCTCAAATCCTTAATGCAGACCAATATCAAGATAGGAACATGATTAGGAGACATCTACAAGCATGTTATGATCATTAGGAACAACCGCACAAACCTTAACCACTTTATCCATAGGAATGTTCTCATTGGAACACATGAACTTCACTGTCTTCAACTGTCATAAAAGAAAGATAGCTTGCGGACCACCAAAACATGAACCACTGCAATTGTAGGCACTTATCATCATCCCAGACTTCCTTCTAGAACTGTAAAGCAAAATACTTTATTGCGGATGAATGGGGAGCATAATACTTTCTCCCTGTCACCAGAGAATAATCAAAATGAGCAGGCTTTATTTTGGTGAATGCAACTTTCTCACAACTTCACACTAGAGGCTAAAACTCAAGATTTAGCATCTTCAAACATCCCTTTGAACAAATTCCAATCCATGGACCTAGATCTATAAGCAGAAGGAAATGCAAAGAAATCTACTGGACTATTCTTTAGCATACAACTCACTATCTACACTGCACTCCACTGTAACTCACTTGATTCTTCCGGAGAGGCCAATTTTCTTAATATCCTCAACACATAAGGCTTCTAAACAAGTAATAGAATATGACATAGTTGACACTAATAACAATAAAGATATGTTGACATCAATGACAACACAAATTAGGCACATACTTGCAACAATCTTCCCCTTTGTCATTGATGGCAACATATGATGTGAAAAATTGCAACAACCATCAAGACAAGATTCTCCCCCTTTCTCATTACACACCTGCACTCTTTCTTTCTACAATATTTTCCCCCTTTCTCTTTACACATATGCACTCTTTGTCTAACTAAGTTTTTAACATGACTTGTCTCCCCCTTTGACATCAATGGCAAAGGGCACATACTTGCACTTTTCTACTCTGATTCAATCTTTTCTTCTAAACTCTCTGACTACTCCCCCTAATAAGTAGCCCTAAAAGGCATCAATTCGGATCTGAGGAGGCACCACCAGATTGATGCACTACTGTGCATCTTAGTTTAGACAGGAGGGGTGATAACCCCTAACTTTTCTCTGAGATACTCAAAAGTATCCTTGGGAAGAGGCTTTGTGAAAATGTCTGCAATCTAATCTTTGGTAGAAACATATTCCAACTTGAATTCATTCTCTATCACCTTTTCTCTTAGAAAATGATACCTAATGGATATGTGCTTTATCCTTGAATGCATTACTGGATTCTTTGATATGTTTATGGCAATTGCTTTGTCACAAAAGCTTGTGATTGGATCCTCATACATAACTCTGATGTCCTTCAAAGTCTACTTCATCCATAACACTTGAGTGCAACTGCATACTACTGTAATGTATTTTGCTTCTGCAGTAGACAAGGATATTGAATCCTATTTCTTTCTCAACCAAGATACTAAGCTTTTTCCCACAAAGAATGCAACTCCACTTCTACTTTTTCTATCATCCACATCTCCATCCCAATCTGCATCAGTACATGTACTGAGAGTAAAGTCACTATCCTTAGGGTACCACAACCATGATCCATTGTACCTTTTAAATACCTCAGAATTCTCTTGACTGCCATCACATGTGATTCCTTGGGTTCTGATTGAAATCTTTCCACAAGACATACTGCATGCATTATGTCAGGTCTGGTTTGAGTTAGATAAATTAATCCTCCAATCATAGATCTATACTTTTTGTGGTCTGCCATGGGTGAGTTATCATCCTTGCTTAACTTACAACTAGTTATCATAGGTGTGCATACTGCTTTAGAGTCTTCCATCCCAAATTTCTTTAACAACTCTTTCACATACTTAGACTGAGAAATGAAGATACCTTTATTTGATTGACTTATTTGTAGACCTAAAAATAAGTTCATCTCCCCCAACATGGACAATTCAAATTCACTTTGTATTTGTCTAGCAAAAACTGAGCACATACCTTCATTGCCTCCAAAAATAATATCATCAACAAAGACTGCAACAATTAGGATTTGTTCATCATTGATTTTGAAGTAGAGATTGTTGTCTATAGTACCTTTAGTGAACCCTATCTATATCAGATACTTGTCCAACCATGCATACCATTCCCTGGGGGCCTGTTTTAATCCATACAAGGCTTTCTTCAATCTGCATACCATGTCACCCTGATCCGATGATTGAAACCCTTACGGTTGTTCAATATATACTTCTTCTTTTGATCCTACATTTAATAAGGTGGACTTCACATCTATTTGATAAACCTTGAAATCTTTGTAGGCTGCAAAGGCCAAAAATATCCTTGTTTCTTCAATCCTTGCCATGGGAGAAAAAGTTTCTTCAAAATCTATTACTTCAACTTGAGTGTATCCTCTACATACCAACCTTGCTTTGTTTCTTACCACTTCACCATTCTCATTCATTTTGTTTCTAAAGACCCACTTAGTGCCAATAACATTTTTATCTGTTGGTCTAGGAGCAAGATCCCAAGTCTAATTCTTCTTTATCTGCATTAATTCCTCTTCCATAGCCTTTGGCTCAATTCTCATCTTTGCAAGTCTCATCCACAGTTTTAGGTTCAATCTTAGAAATCAAAAATAAATTTACTTGTTCCTCTGCAACTTTTCTTCTGGTTAAGATACCTTTGCTCTTGTCTCCTATGATTTGATCTTTAGAATGACCGAGTCTTACATACCTTGGAGTTTTGGTGGCACTTACCAGAGCTTGTTCTTCTTCATCTGAGCTCCATTCATCTTGCACCACTTCTCAAGCATCTGGTTCATCTTATTCATATCCACCTAATTCTGAAGACCTTTCCTTACATTCATCAACTTTAACATTTGCACTTTCAATGATCTTATTCAACCTCTTATTATAGAACCAGTAGGCCTTGATCTTAGAGTAACCAAGGAAGATTCCTTCATCACATCTAGCATCAAACTTGCCTAAATCTTCTTCTCTTTTGATATAACATTTGCTACCAAAAACTTTGAAATATTTCATAGTAGGAACTTTACCATGCCACAATTCATAGGGAGTCTTAGAACTATTACCTTTTACTTGGACTCTATTTAGAATATATACAAAGGTGTGAATTGCCTCTCTCCAATATGCTTCCGGAAGATCAACTTCTTTCATCATGGTTCTAGTAGCTTCTTGAATTGTTATTTTTTTTCCTTTCAACAACTCCATTTTGTTGTGGAGTTCTAGGTGCAGATAGCTGTCTCTTTATTCCATATTCTTCACAAAAGAAATTTAATTCATTTGATGTAAACTCTCCTCCTCTATTTGACCTCAAGCATTTGATTTTCAAATCCATCTCATTTTCAACCATTGCCTTAAATGTCTTGAACTTATCAAGAGATTCATCTTTTTCTTTCAAAAAGGTGACCCAAGTCATTCTAGAATAATCATCAATAAGCAACATAAAATACATGTCTCCTTGCAAACTTCTTACTCTTGTAGGTCCACACAAATCTGTATGCACTAGCTCAAGTAGTCCTCCAACTGATTGGTCCTTGCTTTTGAAACTTGTTCTTGTTTGTTTCCCAAATTGACACTCCTTGCAAATAGGATTAACAAGCTTCACAAGTTTAGGTAGATCTCTAATAGCCTGTGCAATACTTATCTTCATAATGTTATCAAAATTTATGTGACACAACCTTCTATTCCATAACCAAATCTCATCAATCTGAGCCAACAAGCAATAGTTGTCAGTTCCTTTCAGGTGATAGATTTGACCTCTGGTCTTCTTACCAATTCCAATGATTATTCCAGAGCTTTCCCTGATGTTGCATCCATTTTCCTTGAAGCTTAAATCATATCCCTTGTCACACATCTGACCCACACTAAAGAGATTGTGCTTTAATCCTTTCACATACAAGACATCTTCAGTATTATGCTTACCATCAAAAGAGATAGACCCTTTTCCACAAATCTTACCAGTTGTATCATCTCCAAACCTAACCAGTCCACCATCATATCTTTCCAAACTCACAAACTTAGTTTTGTCACTAGTCATGTGGTGAGAGAAGCCACTATCAATAACTCATTCATCCAAGTGTCATTAATGACTTGAGTGGACAAAGCACTTTCCACTAGTTTTTCTTCCTTCACCCAGCTAGTAAAATTAGTAGACACAAGATCTTCCTTAATAGAAATAAACAAGCATTCATTTCTAGAAGTACTAGCATTATCTGGTTCACCATTATCTAATACTCCTTTATCATTATCAAAATCTTCAACATAATAATGCTTCTTTTGGATCCTAGGCCTCTTCTCATATCTTCTTCTATTCCTTTCAATTCTTTCAGGACATCTGGAGGCAAAATGACCTACTTTACCACAAGAAAAACATTTGAAAGGTAATTTTCCTTTATACTTACCAGATCCTCCTTGTAGTCTATCCACAAAGTTGGCTTCCATTTCATCAAACTCATCATCAGATTCTACCTTGTACTTTCTGATCTGGAAGTTCTTCCAAGAATACTGGCATTGAAGGCCATCTCAACTTTTGGCATAGCATCACCAAACTCTCTCATTTCAAAGGCAGTAAGCTTACCAAGTAGCTGATCCCTATCAACTTCTTTTAATTGCATGAATTCTTCAATTGCAGCCACCTTGTGATAGTAGGACTTGGGCAGAGATCTGAGAAGTTTCATTACAATTTCCTTATCATCGAGAGTTCACCCCATGGCTTTTATCCCTGTGACAAGTTCATCAAACCTTTACATAAAGGCTAATACATTTTCATCCTCATTCATTTTCAAACTTTGATATTTCACTTTCAAACTTTGTAGCTTGGCTTCCTTCACAGAATCATCTCCTTTGTACAAATTTTTCAACTTTTCCCATACCTCATTTGCAGTTTCAAGATCCACAACTTTTGTCAGTATTGAGTTGGTTAACGAGCTTAGCAGAGCATATTTTGCCTTGACATCATTCTCATAATCTTCTAATTAATCTTCAGTCATTAGACCATTTGGAGGCATGGTGTATTTTGTTTCTGCATATCTCCATACTTTGTAGCCAAGACAAAGAAGATGAATTTTCATCCACGCCTTCTAGAGAGGATAATTCATTCCATCAAAATGTGGTGCTTCCTTCTTGTAAGACATTTTGAATCTTCCTCAAGCTGTTAAACTTTATTTTGAGGAACTTGGCTTAGATACCAATTGTTCATATGCCTTGGACAACTAAGAGGGGAGGGTGAATTAGTTGTCTCTAAAACTTAAACACTTCTACAAATAAACATCAATCACTTATCCACAATTATTATGATTTAACAATGAATGCATGAAACCATAAACTTAACCATAGATACAACATCAAACACAAGAGATACCAAATTTTACATGGAAAACCCCAAGGTGGGGAAAAACCATGGAGAAGATTAGGTCTCAATATATATTACAATCTTGAAATAATGATGTTCAAGCTTGGTCACTCCATGGGCCTAACATACTGGATCACTGCCATTAAGAACAACTAGGTCTAGTAGACTCACTGCCTCAACCCTAAACCTAGTAAGATTACAATAAGGGTTGTTAAACCCTGAGGGATATTAAACCCTACTAGTGGCTCACTGCCAAAATCACTTCCATGATAACACCTTCTTATGTCTGTGATTGAAGTACAATAATTCCTCTGCTCTACTCTACCTCTACTTTGCTCTACCTCTTCTCATCTCTGCTCTTCCGTTTGGACCTTTCTTATTATCTTTCCCTTTTCACTCAAGGAAACCTTTTCCACAACTCAACTACAAGTATTTATACACTTCATCAACCTTGGAATGATCATCAAGGTCAGCATCACAATCATCAACCATTGGAACAATCTCCAAGGTTGGCATTACAAACATTTACAAAATAGGTCCCGACCTATTACAACATTATGCAAAGGAAATGAAATGAAGATCACACCATGCCTTACCTGGGATTCAAACATGGTCTTCCACGCCACAACACACTTCCACAATCTTCTAGAGATCTTTGCAATCACTGGGATTAACCAGGTCGGCCAAAACTGGTTACATGTTACACTATCTGGGAACAATCTTTGAACATGATCTCAAATCCTTAACATGGCCCAATATCAAGATAGGAACATGATTAGGAGACATCCACAAGCACATTATAATCATCAAGAGCAACCGCATGAACCTTAACCACTTTATCCATAGGAATCTTCTCACCGGAACACATGAACTTCATTGTCTTCAACTATCATAAAAGAAAGATAGCTTGTGGACCACCAAAACATGAACCACTACAATTGTAGGCACTTGTCATCATCGTAGACTTCCCTCTAGAACCATAGAGTAAAATACTTTATTGCGGAGGAATACGGAGCATAATACTTTCTCCCTGTCACTAGAGAATAATCAGAATGAGTAGGCTTTATTCTGGTGAATGCAACTTTCTCACAACTTCACACTGGAGGCTCAAACTCAAGATTTAGCATCTTTAGACATCCCTTTGAACAACTTCCAATCCACGGACCCAGATCTATAAGCAGAAGGAAGTGCAGAGCAATCTACCGAACTATTCTTCAGCATACAACTAACTGTCTACATTGCACTCCACTATAACTCACTTGATTCTTCCAGAGAGGCCAATTTTCTCAATATCCTCAACACATAAGGGTTCTAAACAAGTAATAGAATATGACACAGTTGACACTAATAACAACAAAGATATGTTGACATCAATGACAACACCAATTAGGCACATACTTGCAACAAAGGCTACCATAATGAAGGTAGATCTTAAAATAGTAACAAAAGGAAATACCACAATCTATTTCAATATCTGCGATGATCGGGATGACCATGAGATAGAAGATTGCCCATCATAATTATTTAGGCAAAGGGAAGATATTAATGACCATGAATCATGGTATAATGCCCACCACAATAATAGAGAAGATAACCACAACATGGCATATGTAAAATGATTGGCCAAGAAACCTCTATACATCCAAAACCATGGTTACAAAGTTCCTAATTGGGATAATAAAAAATATGCTAATACATAACAAAACACAAACCCAAATTACATGAACAACTATGAGGAGAGAGGCCAGTACAATGGATATAGAGAAGGTAGTGGCCAGAAAAGGAGTAGAAGGAGAACTGATGTAAGTTGTTATAAGTTCAAAAAACAAGGGCACTTTATGATGTAGGAGCATCTAGGGTGTAAGAGCAATCTTGCATCAACCAAAAAAAAAATGTTGTTTCTTTTCAATAAGGGCTAAATTTGGTAGGGTTACTATTTTTTTTAGTAAGTTTGCATTTGTGCACGGTTGGATAAAAAATCTTACACAAACCTCTAGAATGGTGAATTGAAGCTAATGGTGAAGAAATCACTTCAATATCATTTGTCATTTGTGAGATATTAAAATTTCAAATTCCAAAAATCCTATTGAAATATTCAAAGTCAAATTTGAGGCACTTAGAGGCTCCGGATGGGCCTGAAATTTGGTGGGAAACCCAAGTAGTCTACCTATCAATACTACTTGGCGCTCCATCATCTTTTCGAGAGCTTTCCGAAAAAGTATTATAATTGAAAATCTAACGGTCGGATCGAAAGTTATGGCCCCGAGAAGTTGACCTATTTTTGGAGGGAAATGCAAATTTTGAAATTAAGCTGGTGGTCACCAAAAAGGGCTATATATAACCATTTTTGGGAACCCTTAGGGTGGTAGATTTAAGGGGGCAGGTGTAGAGTCAAGAAAGGCGGGAAATTAGAAACCCTAGTTGATTTGGGAATGACAGAAGGCTGAAGATTCTAGAGTTTTGAGAGAGGGAGCTGTAATATGTTGTAGCCTGTAGGGGATTCATCCTCTGATTGTATTTGAGCTTCTGTAATGTAATGTTTTTCCCATATTAATAAAATATCATTCTATTTTCTGTGTGCAATTTATGTTATTGTGTGTTTTATGATTTACCCCCTTCATCAAGTGGTATCAGAGCAAGGGTTCCTGAGTGTGTAGATAGATCGCCAACTGTGAGGCAGTTTGCACCAAGACCTGAGGTTGTGGGTTTGCTGCATAGATCAAGATGCCTCCACGAAGAAACCGTGGTGGGAGGAATGCTTTAACGGAAGAGGGTTTTAGAGCCCTGCAAAGACAAATCAATGCATTGCAAGAGGAGCTGCGAAGAGGGTTCAAGCCAAGAAGGAGAAAGGAAAGCGAAGATGAAGCTAAAGAAGAGCTATCTAAGGAAGAACAAGAAGCTGCGGGAGATCCTACAGAAGTTAGGTTGTTGAGGGCCACTTCAAAGATCAGAAAGAGGCCCATGATCGAAGTTTCTACCTATTCTGGAGATTTGAATCCAGAACAACTTTTTGATTGGATCAATGATATGGAGGAGTATTTTGAGTATGAAGATGTGGAAGACCCTAAACGGGTCAAGTTTGCAAAGACAAAGTTGAAGGGCCATGCCAGTATTTGGTGGAAGGAAGTCTAGTTAGAGAGAAATAGAAGAGGAAAAGCAAATATTACCAAATGGGATCAGATGGTGGAGAAATTGAAGAAGCAATTCATTCCTGTGGACTATGAGATGGAGTTGTTGAAGAAGCTGCAAGGATTGAAGCAAGGTAACAAGTCTGTTAAGGAGTATACAGAAGATTTTTATAAGATCACTATCAGGACAGGCCATGGAGAGGCCAACAAGGAGAAGGTGGCCCATTACATTAATGGGTTGAGGCCAAGTATTCAATAAGAGTTGAGCCTAGTTAGAATGACCACCATAGAAGATGCGTACCAGTTTTCCCTAAAGGTGGAAGAGAAGCTGAATATGAGATTTGAAAGCAAGCAAAGGGGAAGAGGTCAAGGCAGAAGGACTGGCAGAAGACCCTATGGAGGCCAAAATGAAGATCCAAAGAAAAGTGAAGATGCTGGAACCAGTCAAAATCAGAGAGGAGATAATACCTACCACCCTCGTGACCAGAATAATAGTGAGCAAAGAGGATGGGGAAGAGGTAGACCTGGTGGTGCAGAGGCACCTACCTGACAGCTGGTCTTGATAAGGCAGTTAGTAGTTTTAGGTCTTGTTTATGTTTCCAAGAAGGTCTGTTAAGACCAATTGCATGTAATAAGGTCACGCTGATCATGATAAGATCATGCTGACCAGGCTTTTGCTATTTTTAGTTAGTTGGTTATAACAGCTGTCATGATGTATGATCGGTTGGATCTCCCAGCCGCCTGGAGAGTTCCCAGCCGCTTGGAGTCGGGTCAGTAGTACTCGTAGGAAATTCTATTTAAGCATGAGATCGGTTGATATTGCATATACAGAGAGATATCATTGATCGAGCTTGAGTGTGCTGTGTGAGAAGCAGTATATTGTATTGCATCTTTGAAATCAATAAAGATCCTGTTTCGTATTCTGTTTGATCCCCTTGTGTAATCGATCTGCTGGTTTGGGTGGTTTCATGGATTTACTGGTCCATTCCCCCGGTTGACTCATCTGATCGGTGGAATGGTAATGTACAGTAGGTTAGATTGTAGTTTGTGTTTTGTTTGCATGCAGGTGTGCAGGATCGCGACTGAAAGATGTTGAAGACCCTAGCATGGGTATGTGCTAGGTCGAGTTGATAAGTTTGAGTTGGAAGATCACCCTGAGGTTGGATCGGGTCATCCCTGGAGGATCGGCGAAGTGAAATTTCGCTAAGGCTGGAAATTGGTCAAGACGGCATCATCAGGATATTTCTACAAATATCCTGCAGTCGGGTTAGGCATCGTCATCCGGATAAGTGGAGGAGAGCATGATGTTGTTGATTGCATGAAGTGCAAGTGCGTCGGGGTGATCATCATCTGGAGGAGCCGAGGAGGAGCGTATCGGCATCAGGATCATTTATCGGGAGTGCCAATCATCCGCGTATCGCGAGTAGATGCGAGAGTGAAAGTTTGTTTTTTGACTAAGTGTTGAAGAGGTCATCAGGATATTGGGTGACGTCATCGTCATCAGGATATGACGTCATCGTCATCAGGATATTGAGATATCCCCCTATGCGAGTTTATCCTGCCGTTGTTAAGTGCTTGGGTATCGGCAGAAGGTTGTATTAGCATCATCAGGAGGTTTCGAGAGAACCAGATAAAGTAGATCATGATGTTGTTGTTTGTGTCGTCGGCTAGCGGAGCATCGAAGGGAAGGTGCTGAAGGTGATCGTCATCAGGATATTTGAAGCAACCGGATATTTGATATCCTGCTGACGAAGGTGGTGTCGCGTATCATGATGATGCCGCTAGTGTTTGGAGCCCGATGAACAGTGCAACAGGAGGATGTTTGCGCCCGCTGAATATCATGATGATGATAGGCGACTGACGGAGGAGGTGAACAGTAGTCGGCAGGAGGATAAGTGTGATCATCCGAAATATGATGATGCTATTGGTGGTTTTAGGAAACATGATGGTGTTGCTGACAGAGTAAAGCAGAATATGATGATGATGGCGAAGATGATGATGATGATGAGGATGGGCTGCAGACATCCATGCTATATGCGAATGTTATAGTGTGGATGCCTCTGCATCATAGTGGTATCAGGATGGACTGGCCCAAGAGGGGCCAGTAGCTCAGTGGTAGAGCACTCCAGTAGCAAATGGAAGGTCCTAGGTTTGAGTCCTAGCTGGTCCATGTCTCAACATGGTATCAGAGCTCAGCAAAAGGTCTGGGCTGTTGTGTGTTGATTCTGTCACCGAAAGGGCAGAAGTAGAGTTGAATTGTGTGTTGTGTGTAGATTGAGAGGTTGACAAAATGCCTCCTAAAGGTAGTGGTACTGCAAGGGAACTGCAGGAGATGAAGGAGAAACATGCTAGAGAGATGAGGAAGATGAAGGAGCTTGCTGAAGCACTTCAAGCCAGGATGACAGCCCTGGAAAAGAACAAAAAGAGGGAAGTGGAAGACAGTGAGTCTGAAGAAGATGAAGATACTGTTGAAGAGTATGAAGAGGTAGCTGAAGATCTGGATGCTGAAGACCAGAGATTGGCAAAACTGTTAAAGGCAGTGCAGAGTGAAAAACCTAAGGTAAAGGTTGATGTTACCAAATATACTGGAAGTTTGAATGAAGATGAGTTGTTAGATTGGATTGCTGCACTTGATAATCACTTTGAATGTGAAGATGTTGCTGAGGATCAGAAGGTAAAGATTGCAAAGACCAAGTTAGGAGGTCATGCTTTGGTATGGTGGGATTATGTACAATCTGAGAGAAGGAAACAAGGGAAGTCTAAGATCACTTCATGGGATAAGATGGTAGCAAGGATAAAAGGTAAATTCTTGCCAAGGGATTATGAAATCCAGATGTTTAAGAAGCTGCAATTTTTAAAGCAGAAAGACAGGGATGTAAAAGCATATACTGAGGAATTTTATCTGTTAAGTATGAGATCTAGTCATCATGAGAATGAGGTAGAAAAGGTGGCTAGGTACTTGGCTGGTTTGAGGTTTAACATACAGGATGAGTTAGTGTTAGCTAACCCTAAGAATGTGGAGGATTGTTATCAAATGGCAATCAGGATTGAAGAAAAGTTGAATAGAGGACATGATAAGTCCATGAGAGGAAGAGGAAACAATAGGGGAAGAGGAACAGCCCCTGCACAAAAGCAAACCAATGAGGGTCAAGAAGACACTGGTAAAGGACAGGGACAGTCTGATTTCAGGGGTGGATGGAAAGGTAATAGAGGAAGATTTGGAGGTGGTAGAGGTTCTACTACATTTTCAGGGAAATGTTACACCTGTGGAGAGTTTGGTCATCCATCTTTCAAATGTCCAGAAAACAAAGGTTCATCATCCAGAAATGATAGAACTAGTGACAAGAGAGTACAACTGGTACAAGAAGAGAAAGTAGAAGAAAGTGCACAGAGTTCAAACAGAGGTCCTGAGAATTATGGATATCCAGAGAGTGGAGAATCATTGATGTTAAGGAGAATTAGTTTGCAGGCATCAAAGGATATGATGCAAAGAAGAGCTCTTTTCAAGACCACATGTAAGAGCAAAGGTAAAGTATGTAAGGTTGTCATTGATACTGGTTCAACAGACAACATGGTATCCCAGGAAATGGTGGATAAATTGAATTTGGAAAGGATTCCACATCCACACCCTTACAAGGCCTCTTGGGTGAGTGATAGTCAATCACTTTTTGTCTCTGAACAGGCATATGTGGATTTCCAGATCGGAGCATATCAGGATAGAATTTTGTGTGATATTTTGCCCATGGAATGTTGTCACCTACTGTTAGGTAGACCATGGCAATTTGACAGAAGGGTACTGTATGATGGGTATGCTAATACCTACACCATCAAGAAGGATGGGAAGATTATTAAGTTGATGCCATTGTAGGCAAAAGCTGCAGTCCAGAAGGCAGCCCAAATCATTTTAATGGGAAAGAAGGAATTTGTGCAGATACCTAGGGGAGCAGGCATAAAGGCAGTTCAGGACACTGCAGGGAAAGGAGTTGTTATAGACAACAAGCTGAAGAAAGTTTCAGTTGTGACCGACAGAGGTCAGCAGCAGGTGCAGAAAAAGGTTTGCACACAGCCATCAGTTGAAAGGAATGACAAGGATGTTGTCATAGTTGGGACTATTGTTTGTCCTATAAGAGTTGAAGGAAAGACAAAGTTGAACATTGCTGCAGTTCAAGAAGCAGTTCAGCCAGAGGTTCTGGTCAGACAATCTGACAAACACAGAGACAACCTGAGAAGGGCCTACATTGACAGGCATGAGGATTCACTTGCCAGAAAGCAAGTTACAGTGCAGAAGGCTTGGAGCAGCCAAGAGCCAGCAGAGGATACAGCTGGAACAGGTCAGAAGACTGACAAAGCAAAGTGTAGAGGTGGAGGACTTCCACATACTAAACTCATGGGACATGAGTTCTTTTCTTTTGGGGAGTATGGTGCAGAGGCACCTACCTGACAGCTGGTCTTGATAAGGCAGTTAGTAGTTTTAGGTCTTGTTTATGTTTCCAAGAAGGTCTGTTAAGACCAATTGCATGTAATAAGGTCACGCTGATCATGATAAGATCATGCTGACCAGGCTTTTGCTATTTTTAGTTAGTTGGTTATAACAGCTATCATGATGTATGATCGGTTGGATCTCCCAGCCGCCTGGAGAGTTCCCAGCCGCTTGGAGTCGGGTCAGTAGTACTCGTAGGAAAGTCTATTTAAGCATGAGATCGGTTGATATTGCATATACAGAGAGATATCATCGATCGAGCTTGAGTGTGCTGTGTGAGAAGCAGTATATTGTATTGCATCTTTGAAATCAATAAAGATCCTGTTTCGTATTCTGTTTGATCCCCTTGTGTAATCGATCTGCTGGTTTGGGTGGTTTCATGGATTTACTGGTCCATTCCCCCGGTTGACTCATCTGATCGGTGGAACGGTAATGTACAGTAGGTTAGATTGTAGTTTGTGTTTTGTTTGCATGCAGGTGTGCAGGATCGTGACTGAAAGATGTTGAAGAGCCTAGCATGGGTATGTGCTAGGTTGAGTTGATAAGTTTGAGTTGGAAGATCACCCTGAGGTTGGATCGGGTCATCCCTGGAGGATCGGCGAAGTGAAATTTCGCTAAGACTGGAAATTGGTCAAGACGGCATCATCAGGATATTTCTGCAAATATCCTGCAGTCAGGTTAGGCATCGTCATCCGGATAAGTGGAGGAGAGCATGATGTTGTCGATTGCATGAAGTGCAAGTGCGTCGGGGTGATCATCATCTGGAGGAGCCGAGGAGGAGTGTATCGGCATCAGGATCATCTATCGGGAGTGCCAATCATCTGCGTATCGCGAGTAGATGCGAGAGTGAAAGTTTGTTTTTTGACTAAGTGTTGAAGAGGTCATCAGGATATTGGGTGACGTCATCGTCATCAGGATATGACGTCATCGTCATCAGGATATTGAGATATCCCCCTATGCGAGTTTATCCTGCCGTTGTTAAGTGCTTGGGTATCGGCAGAAGGTTGTATTAGCATCATCAGGAGGTTTCGAGAGAACCGGATAAAGTAGATCATGATGCTATTGTTTGTGTCGTCGGCTAGCGGAGCATCGAAGGGAAGGTGCTGAAGGTGATCGTCATCAGGATATTTGAAGCAACCGGATATTTGATATCCTGCTGACGAAGGTGGTGTCGCGTATCATGATGATGCCGCTAGTGTTTGGAGCCCGATGAACAGTGCAACAGGAGGATGTTTGCGCCCGCTGAATATCATGATGATGATAGGCGACTGACGGAGGAGGTGAACAGTAGTCGGCAGGAGGATAAGTGTGATCATCCGAAATATGATGATGCTGTTGGTGGTTTTAGGAAACATGATGGTGTTGCTGACAGAGTAAAGCGGAATATGATGATGATGGCGAAGATGATGATGATGATGAGGATGGGCTGCAGACATCCATGCTATATGCGAATGTTATAGTGTGGATGCCTCTGCATCACCTGGGCAAGGACCTGGAAGAGGAGGTTTCAGAGGAACATGTTTCCAATGTGGAGAAGAAGGGCATCGAGCATACGAGTGTCCGCAACATCAAGGAAGGATGAATATAAGACCTGAAGGTAATGCACGAGTTGCACATGTGGATGAAGATGCACCAACTGAGCACTTTGAAGATGCAGAAAGGGGAGAAACCATAGTTGTCAGAAGAACTTTGTTGAATGAGGAGAAAGAACCCAATCAGAGGAAGAGTTTATTCTGCACAAGGTGCAAATATGAAGGTAAGTATTGTGATATTATTATTGATAGTGGAAGCACTGATAATCTTGTTTCAGAGGAGATGGTTGACAAGTTGAAGTTGACAAGAAGAAAGCACCCGCATCTATACCGGATTGCATGGTTGCAGAAGGACCATAGAGCTTTGGTCAATGAACAGTGTTTAGTGAAGTTCAAGATTGGTGACTACCATGATGAGGTGTTGTGTGACATCATACTAATGGATGCATGTCATATGTTATTGGGGAGGCCGTGGCAGTATGATAGGAGCGCTGTCCATGATGGCCGTGCAAACACATACTCCCTAACAAAGGATGGAGTCCATCATAAGTTGAAGCTCTTGAAGGAGGTGGAAGAAAAGGTATGTAGTACTGCTAGAATTTGCTTGGTAGATGGTAGAAAGTTTTTGGAGGGTATGAAGCATGAGTGTCATTGCTTTGCATTGATTCCTAAGATCAGTCAAGAGAAATGTGAAGATGTACCAGCAAAAGTCTTAGAAATGTTGGAAGAATTTCAAGATATTGTCTCTGATAATGTACCAGAAGGTTTACCACTAGTGAGGAAGATAAGTCATCAAATGGATTTGATACTAGGAGCTAGTTTGCAAATAAGGCAGCCCATAGAATGACTCCAGCAGAGAATGAAGAGTTGAACAGATAAGTTCACAAGCTGTTAAGGAAGGGACTGATAAGGGAGAGCCTAAGTCCATGTGCAGTACCTGCAGTACTAGCACCAAAGAAAGATGGAGAGTGGAGGATGTGTACAGATTCCCAAGCCATCAACAAGATCACAATCAAGTATAGATTTCCATTGCCGAGAATGGATGACATAATGGATTGTTTGAGTGGAGCCAAGTACTTCACGAAGATTGATCTAAAGAGTGGGTATCACCAGATTCGAATCAGAGAAGGAGATGAATGGAAGACAGCCTTTAAGACAAAGGAGGGTTTGTATGAGTGGTTAGTCATGCCATTTGGGCTAACCAATGCACCGAGCACATTCATGCGGCTCATGAACGAGGTACTGAAGGAATTTTTGGGAAGTTTTGTTATTGTTTATTTAGATGACATTTTGATTTTCAGTAAGACTCGGGATGAGCATTTGATGCATATTAGAAGAATTTTAGAGAAGCTGAGGGAGGAGAAATTGTTGATCAATCTAAAGAAATGTAGTTTTGCAAAGAAGGAGTTGGTATATCTAGGATTTGTTGTCTCAGAGGAAGGTCTTAAGATGGACCTAGAGAAGGTGAGGGCTATCATTGAATGGCCTACACCAAGGAGTGCTTTCGAGGTAAGATCTTTTCATGGTTTGGCAAGTTTTTACAGAAAGTTTATCAAGAATTTCAGTAGCATTTGTGCACCCCTAACTAAAAGAATGAGAGGGGATAGAAAAAAATTTAGATGGACTAAAGGAGCAGACAAGAGCTTTGATACATTGAAGCAGAAAGTCATAGAACAACCTGTGTTGGCACTTCCAGATTTCAATAAGGTATTTCAGGTAGATTGTGATGCTAGTGGTAGTGGTATAGGAGCTATTCTAAGTTAAGAAGGTAAGCCCATTGCCTATTTTAGTGAGAAGATTAATGATGTCAAGAAAAATTATTCTATTTATGATCAAGAGTTTTATGCAATAGTCCAGGCTTTGAAGAAATGGAGACATTATTTGTTGCCAAAAGAGTTTGTTTTATATACTGATCATCAGGCTTTGCAGTATCTTAATAGTCAAGAAAAGTTAAATCAAAGCCACTTAAAATGGGTTGAGTTTTTGCAAAGTTATACTTTTGTTTTGAAGCACAGGAGTGGGAAGTCCAATAGGGTTGCAGATGCCTTGAGCAGAAGGCAAAATTTGTTGACAGAAATGAAGATAGAGGTTGTTGGGTTTGATGAACTCAAAAGTTTGTATCCTAAAGATATAGATTTTGTAGAGAGTTGGAAAGCTTGTTTGGAACCTGTTACTTTGGACAGGACAAAATGGTTGGATTACATAATCCAAGATGGCATGTTGTTTAGAGGAAGTCAGTTGTGCATTCCGAGGAGTTCCATGAGAGAGAACCTGATTAAGGAGAAGCATAGTGGAGGATTGGCTGGACACTTTGGCCGAGATAAGACCATTTCTATTGTTGGCGAACATTATTTCTGGCCACAATTACAGCAAGATGTGAGGAAATTTGTGCAGAGTTGCAGAATGTGTCAGATGGCAAAAGGAACAAGTCAGAATACAGGGCTATATTAGCCATTACCTATACCAAAGAAGCCATGGGATGATATTAGCATGGATTGTGTTCTTGGTTCATCAAAGACACAGAGAGGGCATGATTCCATTTTTGTGGTGGTGGATAGATTCTCAAAGATGGCCCATTTTATTCCTTGCAAGAAGACTAATGATGCTATTCATATTGTAGAGTTATTTTTCAGGGAGGTGGTGAGACTACATGGTCTACCTAAGAGCATAGTTTCAGATCGAGATACCAAGTTTGTTGGTTATTTCTAGAGGATATTGTGGAAGAAGTTGAAGATAGATTTGAAGTTCAGTTCTGCACACCATCCATAGACTGATGGATAGACAGAAGTGGTGAATAGGAGTTTGGGTAACCTGCTACGATGCTTAATAGGAGATAAGCCCAAGGGATGGGATTTCATTTTACCACAGGCAGAATTTGCTTACAAAAATTCTATCAATAGGAGCACAGGTAAATCTCCATTCCAGGTTGTGTATGGGAGTAGCCCAAGAACTGCTTTTGAATTGAGGAGGATGGATAAGGGGGAGAAGAGTAGTGCCAAAGCTAAAAATTTTGCTGAGCACATGAAGAATTTGCATGAAGATGTAAGAAAGCATATCCATAAGATGAATTCTCAGTATAAGGCTAAGGCAAATCAAAAGAGGAGACATAAGGAGTTTCAGGAGGGTGATGAAGTTATGGTTCACTTGAGAAAAGAAAAATTTCTAGTTGGTACATATAATAAGTTGAAGATGAGGAAATTTGGACCATGTAGAATCCTGAAGAAGCAAGATTCAGGAAATGCATTTGAGGTAGAGTTGTCTGATGACATCAATATTTCACCAGTGTTCAACATTTCAGATCTGACAGAGTATCATGATGATGGACTTGATAAAGGAACACAGTGGGACACTCCAGCATCTACTTCAGAGAAGGAGGAGATAGAGGGCATTCTGGATAGCCGTGTGGGTAAGAGTACAAGAAATAGGCAGTATACAGAATACTTGGTGAAATGGAAAGGAAGGCCTGTTGAAGATTCATCATGGTTATCTGAGACTGAGGTTAATCGTTTTGGTTTCCCTCTAACACATGAGAAGTGACAGGGTCACTTTTCAAAGTACCTTGGGTGTCTGATGCAGGAGCATCTAGGGTGTACGAGCAATCTTGCATCAACCAAAAAAAAATGTTGTTTCTTTTCAATAAGGGCTAAATTTGGTAGGGTTACTATTTTTTTTAGTAAGTTTGCATTTGTGCACGGTTGGATACAAAATCTTACACAGACCTCTAGAATGGTGAATTGAAGCTAATGGTGAAGAAATCACTTCAATATCATTTGTCATTTGTGAGATATTAAAATTTCAAATTCTAAAAATCCTATTGAAATATTCAAAGTCAAATTTGAGGCACTTAGAGGCTCCAGATGGGCCCAAAATTTGGTGGGAAACCCAAGTAGTCTACCTATCGTACCACTTGGTGCTCTATCATCTTTTCGAGAGCTTTTTGAAAAGGTATTATAATTGAAAATCCAACGGTCGGATCGAAAGTTATGGCCCTGCGAAGTTGACCTATTTTTGGAGGGAAATGCAAATTTCAAAATTAAGATGGTGGTTGCCAAAAAGGGCTATATATAACCATTTTTGGGAACCCTTAGGGTGGTAGAGTTAAAGGGGCATGTGTAGAGTCAAGAAAGATGGGAAATTAGAAACCCTAGTTGATTTGGGAATGACGGAAGGCTGAAAATTCCAGAGTTTTGAGAGAGGGAGCTGTAATGTGTTGCAGCCTGTAGGGGATTCATCCTCTGATTATATTTGAGCTTCTTTAATGTAATGTTTTTCCCATATTAATAAAATATCATTCTATTTCCTGTGTGCAATTTTTGTTATTGTGTGTTTTATGATTTACCCCCTTCATCACTTTACAAACAAATGTTGGGGGGATAAGAAGCAGCAATGCATATTTTGCGGTCTCTCATGCCATGACTTACTTATTTGTGATAAAGCTCAATAGTATTTTAGAAACACACCTTCTCAATCAAAAAGTGATGAGTTATAGGAATTCAATTCATAAAAGGGAGCTCAAATAATAAGGAAGACACATAAAGATACATCACAAGTAGCCAAAAAGTACCATAATAAAAATAAGTATGATTTAAATAGTACAGATAATAAAATGGGTATGTGCAGGATCATGATGGGCCAAACTATACCTATAAGTGGCAATGAAAATACAAAAAATCAAACTTAATTAAGTTCATGTGAAACTTTGAATGAATTATCTACACAATTTGAAAAAGATGTAAGAACGAAATTTGTAGAGAATTGAATTTAGTTTATGGGCTACTATTTTTTTTAACTAAATTTACTTAGTGAAAAATGAATATTTCAATGAACAACTATTAAATTTTTTAGAAAAAAATAAAAAGTGGGTGTCATTCCAGCCAACCTAACTATGAGCAAAAAAAAATATTTTTTTGAAACTTTCAAAATAAGTAGAGGACTTATGCCCGGTGACACATATTTTTTGAAATTTTTTTCTAATTAAATAATTAGTTATGATTTTTTAACTGACTTTTTTAAAAACTAAAAAGTAATTTTCCAGCCAACCTAACTCGATAAAAAAATTGGAATTCAATTTTTTTTAATATATAGCCAGAAAAGCATAGAGTGTGATGCATCTTTGAAATCTTGAAAAGGTGAAATGGTTTGAAAGTTAGGGATGATTTTCAATCAATGTGTCCATCAAGATTTCAAACACACACTATATAGAAAATTATTAATAATTATTTAATAAAATGATAACCAAACAAATCTTATATTTTTAGAAAGCTGACAATTTCTTCTATAAACCCTTTTCATTTTATTAATTTTGCATAAAAAAAGTCATCAGCATGAAGGGTGAAGTTCGAAGAAGAGAGTGAAACCTTCAAAAATGCTAGAATTGAGGGAAAGTCAACTATGACAGTCCCAAGCCTACATACAAGGCAAAAGTGAAGTAAAACAGATATCTATTATTAATGGATATCCGTTTTGCTTCGGTAAAATATCTTTTTCCCTTTTTTATGTTTTGCAAAATGGATATCCGTTTTAGGTTGCCCAAAATGGATATTTATTTTGCAAAATAGAGATCTATTTTACTTTACCCTATTCTTTTCATTATTTTTTAGGTTGTTGTCTTAGATTAAGTTATAGTTCATTTTATTGTTCTTTAAGTTAAGATTCTAAATAATTGTATTCTTTCATACCAAATGTTGGGACTAAGGAACCATGTTGCAATTGACCAACATACTATGATAGAGGAGTAATTTAAATAATATGATCAAAGACAATGATACAAATGTCTTATCTATCTAGTAACATTTAAGAAAGCTAATGATAGTATATAAAACCAAAATACACAATATGGGACACTAGATTTTATGTTAGAAACCCTTATGCAAGAAAACCTAGTAGTAAAAGATAGTTACCATTATATTATTTAGAATCCATTGATTTAATAGAAGAATTATTTTGATAGAATTGATATCTACATGCTTATAGCATACTTTTCTTCAATGTTTCTCACATCCAACACCTAACTAATCACAATCCAACCATTCTCCATTCACATGAGTGGATAGTTATATGCATCACCATAGAATACCAATTGTCTAACTATCCAACCAACCCATGGAATACCAAGAGTCACAAAGCTATATGTTGACCATATCATAAAATCAATATATCACCAAAAATGACGCCTCCATGTGGATAATCATTATAGATGACTATATGCTGTTACACATTAAATAAAAATAGTTTATTACTAACTATAGTCAATGTATTCATTTCTTCTTGTATAACCACCACTATCAACCATAAGCTTGTGATAACACATACAACCATCTAACCAATTCTTTCAACTTATAGTATTGTAGAACATACTTTAAACATAACCAAGCCTCTAGATTGTTCCACATGAACTTCAACTCTACTACAAGTGCACCTGCATTATTATTTAAGCTTCTACTAGCACAATTAAATATGTAGTTTTGAGTACTTCTTCAAATGACTCATGGTTAAATTTACATAGCATCACCACATGTAGACATATCTCCATGCTGTATCACAACATCTAAAACTCACCACATCCTAGCACATAAAATTTTATCATTGCTCCATAGTTTACATATAAACCTAGAAACACACACACACACACTCTCTCTCTATCTCTCTCTCTCTCTCATGGTGGTCATATCCTTTAGGTCCAATCACCTCCAAACTTCACAAATAGATATAGAGCATAATTCTAAGCATCTTTCATAAAGAACACTTCTCTACATTGGTGCAACTAATACCACTTTTTCATTGTTTTCCACATTTAATACTTATTTGTTTCCATTTTCCAAGTCCTACATGTGTCCAAGTTGTATTGTTTGTCAAGTTTTTAGTCTAATTGTTAGTCCTAGCTCTCATGGTTATTAAAATGTTAGTATAGTTAGATTTATCCTTAGGTAACATTAATTTACACATTGTTGCACAAACAACCACAGTAAAAAATAACCTTACCTAATTAAGGTTAACCTTTAATGTTCTTTCATTTGGTGAGCCTAATAGATCCAACTAGTTCAATCTTGTTATAGTCCATGCTTAGCCTTCCAAGAGAGTTCATGCCATGTTAACTTTGCATTATATCCTCACTTTCCTCTTGCTAGTTGTAGTACTCTTTTTTTCTAATCATATCCCTCTATCATACTATTGTTGTTGACTTTTCTTTCCATCATCATCATTATAGTCCTAGTTATCCTATTTTGAGCCTACCATTTATCCTTAGCCATGTCTTGTACTTCTTCTATTCATGTCAATTTTAATGACCCCCAAATTTTTCATAAATTCTTCTTCACCAAACCCTAGATCCTCACCCAAATCCTTACTTTCCTAAGAAAAGCCCTTCCCCAAACATCATTTGAACATGTGGCTCCTTCCATCACTGGACAAGTGCCCCTACTTTCCATTATTCATCCAATACAATCCCAATGTCATAGTTCACATTCTCACACCTACATTCATAGACTACATTCCCACCTATCGACACCATCATTGATAATCATTTTAAGGAGTCTCCCTTGAATAATCATTAAACCATGGATTATCCTATATCCCGATCTTACACTTTCCTCACCTTTGAGCCCTTAGAAGATGATATTTAGCTATCCCCACCATTACCAATCATACTTTCTAGCAATCCCACATAAGATACCTTAGCCATCACTTCACCTAGGTTATCACCAATTAAATCACCTCATTACTCCATTCAACCATACCCATACCACCCCTTTCTCACTCCACAACTTGTATTAATGCATGATTCACCCCATAACATGCTACAATTACCACAATGCCAATTCACTCTACCATCATTCTTCATATTATCTTATGAATTACCATCCTTTCTTCCCATTCCTTAAGACATCATACCATGAAACACATCCCTTCCTCCATTACATCCTCCCCAACCTTTTCCCAACATTGATAGTCCCCTACCCATGCCACCTCCTTTTCATAACACATTTGACAATAATATTACCACAACAATCATCACTCATCCCGACACCATCCCTCCTCCATGTGACATTTATCTAACACATATTCCCAATTATAATTATATTTACACAAAACTCAACATGTTGTAAGTGTAATTAGAAGACCTTAACCCTCCTCCTCCTCCTTCCTCATCAATAAGATGGATTAAATCACCACTATCAATTGACATCATCTTAAAACCATATCCTCCTAAAATGGTCTTGCTTAAATTTGATAATATAATGTCCAAGGCCATCTCATTGCCCATATGATGCACTTCTTTGTCCAAGCCACAATTGTCACCATTGACATGATTATGTCCTTGGTAAGAATTTTCCCTCCACATTGATATAATATGCCCTTGTATAGTTCAACACATTACTACTTGGTTCTATGAATTCAATTTAGATCCCATGCATATCTTTACCAACCACTACCAATTCAACATCAAGTCTAAGGTTTTCTTAGTGCATCTCACACATTGCAAACAAGACTCACTAGGGATTACTAGAGAGAGGGAGGGAAGGAGGGAGGGAGAGAGAGATTCAAATTTTAAAGAGATGCAACTTTGTCAATTGGTTGAAAAGATGTTAACCATGTAACAATAAAAATTTGCAAGTTGAATTGTAAGTTCTATAAATTCTAAGCATAAACCAATGAAAAGAATAACAAAAAATAATATTTGTATAGTTCCAGAAATGGATATCCATTTCTGGAAAATAGATATTTGTTTCTGGAAAATAGATATCTGTTTTGGTTTGGTATCCAAACCAAAATGGATATTCTTAACATGCCTATGAAAGTCAAAGTTGGCCAATTCACGGATTTGGCTAAGTAAAGATGTGATTTTTTTTTCTATTACCACTGTTTGGCCCATGATGATCCTGTACATACCCAAACATCAAATGAGGAATATTATGACAATAAGCTAAATTACAAACAATGAAACAAGAATAAAAAGACAAATAAAACTAAAGCTGACATAGTCACAAGGCAAGGGACTAAGACTACAAAACTAAAAAACATTGACACTGAGATAGAAGAAGAAGAAGAGGAAGAAGATATTTCCTTTCCTAATAAAAACCAACATGACAAAATTGTTGAACAATCAAAACAACTAATAGCTAGAGAACAACATGAACAAAAATAAACACATTTCTTTTTAGAAGAAGTAATGGCACTTAAACAACTATCACAACTAAAAACAACATAACCTTATAGAGAAGTAGAAACAATTCTATAAGTACTGGAATAAAGAACAAGGTCAAAAGCTAGATAGATCAAAAAATGGAAAAAAACTGACCGACAATGAAAAACATGACCATTAATGATAAGTGTCCATATAAATCATGATAAGATTAAACATGTTATGGTAGACCTAGGTGTAGATGTTAATTTGCTACCAAAAAGAATATGGGAACAATTAGAAAGACCAAGATTAGAAGAAACAACATACAATATTAGCCTGACAAATGGGGTCAACAATGCATACATTAGGAACCTAGAGGAAGGTAGACGTTGACATAATGGGGGTCAAATAATTGGTATATTTTGACATATAGTAGCAATGAAGGAACCATTTGATTCCTTCAACACACTATTAGGTCTCCAATGGTTTGTCAATGCAAATGGAATTGTGGATTCAAGAAAAGAAGAGATATCTTCGTGGATGACACCAAAATAATACAAATCCCCCTAGGAAGAAACATTAATGAATCTTATATAGAGGAAATCAACCAAGAGCACTATATAGATGAGGATTCAAAACAACTATGTTCCATACACAAACTACCCAAATATGAACTATTAGTAGAACCAAATTTTGAGGGGAAATACAGATTGAAAGTGATAACTATAGCATAGATAACAAGGATGTACTTGAAGCTTGGCTACAAAATGAACCTGAACTTAAAACCTAAAGAGTGACAAGATTCTATAGAGTATTTTTGGTTAAAATCACATATCAATCCTTGCCATAAATTACTACGTGTAATGAAGTAACACCGGAAAATACATGGGGTAAATCAAGACAAACTCGATAACAAATCCCAAACATTACAACAAGTTATTCATATAACAAGAGGAATTTCCCATATAAATCTCCCCCAATTTTCAAGAATAGGAAACCTGTACAATTACTTAATAGAAATGGAAAAGACTTTCATAGAGGAGCAGTTAAGACTAGATGTGCTACATCACACATTGATATGCAATGCCACAAGCTGGTGGAATACACATAATAATACAATCCATCATTAGCCATTTTTCAAAATCTTGATAAAAACTAGATACATATCACAAGAAGGGGATTATAATAGTATACTAAAATACCAAGGACAAATCACACCACAAGAGCACTTAAACATGTACATAGTGGTTTGGAAAGATAGAAATGAGTATGAAACAACATTATACATCCAATTGTTCTACTAGGCATTATCACCAGTTCTACAAACTTGGTATAGAAATCAAGAACATAGAGCAGAAACAAAAGAATGGAATGAATTACAAAAAGACTTTATACACACATTCTCATTCTATAGATCTAACAAGTTCATATCTGCACCGCACTCCTCAAAATAAAAGAAATAATATTTAAACCAATTGAAGAATTTGAGGAAGAGCCATCACAACAAAGTCCTCCACCACCAAAAGTTTATGGTAATTCAAAACTTATAGAATGGATGGATGATGAAACCAAATATACTAAATGAAGATGTCATAGAACACAACAATAAGATGAAGAGGAGAAATAAAACATGGACATTGAAGTACACCAAGGGGAAAGGGATATTGAAATAGTAACTGAACCTAAAGAAAAATACTACAACCAACCAACAAAACTTAGAGAAGAAAACATTGCTAAAGAAGGTGACCCAAAGTTAGCCAAAATAGGAGACTACTAGGATGAAAGAGTAGTGGCACAAGTTGTATAAATATTGTCCGAAATTGAGGACTTACTCCCTAGAACTTTTATAGATTTAAAATGCATAAAATAAGTGGGAGTTATGAAAATACAACTAAAAGAGGGAGTGAAGCCACAAAGGAAAAGGGCTTGTAGATTGAATCCCAACATGAAGAAAAAGGTTAAGGTAGAACTAGATAAAATGATTGCGGTAGGAATCATCAAACTAGTAGAAGATGTGGTTCATGGATAAGTCCTATGGTAGTACAGAATAAGAAAACTAGTGAAGTGAGGATATGTGTGGAATACAGAGAACTAAACAAAGCATGCATACATGACCCATTCCTGACTCCCTTTATTGATGAAATATTGGAGTCAGAAGCCAGAAGGGAGATCTACTCATTCACTGATGGATTTTCTAGCTATCATCAGGCTAAGATAAGAGAAGAAGACCAACCAAAAAACTATTTTCACCTCTAAATTTGGATCATTCATGTATACAGTCATGCCTTTTGGCCTAAAGCATGCACCAACGATATTTAGTAGAATAATTATGGTACATGCATTTAAGGAATTCATCCATGACTTCTTGGAGATATACCTAGATGACTAAACATGTTATGGATTGGTGAAACATGTACAAGCATTAAGGATGATGCTCAACAAATGTAGAAGCCTCCAAATATCTTTAAACTTGAAAAAATGTATGTTTGTGGTACATTTTGGTACCTTATTAGGGCATATAATCTATAAAGAAAGGCTAATGGTAGATCCCTTAAAAGTTACATTAATAATGACACTTTCTCCACCAAAAACAATAGTGAAGGTGAAGACATTCTTGGGATACACTAGATATCACTGTAAATTCATTAGAGGATATGTAACAATAGCATCACCATTAGAAGAACTTATAAAGAAGAAATGTGGTAAAAATATTGAATGGAATGAACAATGCCAAACTTCTTTTGACACATTGTAACAAAAGATTTCTGAGGCACCTATACTCATATTTCCATATTGGAACACACCATTCCATGTACATGTTGATGCATTAGAGATTGCCATAGGAGCAGTGTTGGCACAACCTAAAGGAAATAAAGACCATCCTATAGCATTTTCTAGTAGGAAGCTATCAAAGCAAGATATAAACTACACAACTACAGAGAGAGAATATATAGGCATGGTATATGTGTTACAAAAATTCATACACTACTTATTATCTGTACCATTCACCTTCTATACCAATCATGAACCTTCAAAGCATCTATTAAACAAACTAATCACTCAAGGAAGAATATGCCAGTTGTTACTCCTATTCTAGGAGTTTGACTTCAAGATAATGGTGAAACCCAATAAGAATAATCAAGGTATGGTTTATCTATTGATATGCGTCGAACAACTAAGAGGGGGGTGAATCAGTTGTCACAAAAACTTAAACACTTTCTGCAATTTAAACATTCATCACTTATCCACAATTATTATGATTTAACAATGAGAGCATTAAATAAGAAACTTAACCACAGATAAAACATCAAACACAAGAGACACTAGATTTATGTGGAAAACCCCAAGGTGGGGAAAAACCATAGAGAGGATTAACTCTCAATATATATTGCAATCTTGAAATAATTATGTTCAGGCTTGGTCACTCCACAGTCCTAAACATAGTGGCTTATTGCCATGAAGAACAACTAGGTCTAGCAAACTCACTGCCTCAACCCTAAACCTAGCAAGATTACAATAAGGGTTGTTAAACCCTACTGGTGGCTTACTACCAGATTCACTGCCACAATCAACACCTTTTTGTATTATGAATAACAATTCCTCTACTCTTCTCTGCTCTTCCTCTTCTTTCTTCTACCTCTTCTCTTCTCTGCCTTTGTACCTTTCTTAATATCTTATCATTTCCACTCAATGACACCTTTTCCACAACTTAACTACAAGTATTTATACACTACATCAACCTTGGAATGATCATCAAGGTTGACATCACAATCATCAATCATTGAAACAATCTCCAAGGCCAGTATTACAAACATTTACAAAATAGGTCCTAATCTATTACAATATCATGCACAAGGAATGAAATGCAAATCACACCATGCCTTAGGTGGGACTCAAACATGATCTTCCATGCCACAACATGCTTCCACAATCTTCCAGAGATCTCTGCAATCACTGGGATTAACCAAGTCAGCCAAGACTGGTTACATGCTACATTATCTGGGAACAATCTTCACACACCATCTCAGTTTCTTAATGTGGACAAAAGTCCAAATAGGAACATGATTAGGAGACATCCACAGGAATGTCATAATCATCAAGAGCAACCGCATGAACCTTAACCACTTTATCCATAGGAATCTTCTCACTGGAACACATGAACTTCACTGTCTTCAACTATCATAAAAGAAAGATAGCTTGTGGTCCACTAAACCATGAACCATTGCAACTGTAGGTACTTATCATCATCCCAGACTTCCCTCTAGAATTGTAGATAAAAATACTTTATTGAGGAAGAATGCGGAGTCAAATACTATCTTCCTGTATCAACTAAATTTATAGAAAAAACAGGTTTCACTCTGGTGAATACAACTCACTCAGATGTTCATGCGGATGGCTCAAACCCAGAATGTAGCATCCTTAGACATACCTATAACTTACTTCCAATCCATAGACCACAATCTTCAAGTAGAAATAAATTCAGAGCAGTTTACCAGGCTATTCTTCAGCATACAACTCATTGTTTGTACTGCATTTCTCTAAAACTCACTTGTTTCTTTTGGAGAGGCTAATTTTCTCAATATCCTCAACATACAAGTCTTCTAAACAAGTAATAGAATAATATATAGTTGGCACTTATGACAACAAGAATATGTTGACATCAATGACAACACCGATTAGGCACATACTTGTGACAATCTCCCCCTTTGTCATTGATGGCAACATATGATGTGGAAAAACTTCAACAACCATCAAGACAAGATTCTCCCCTTTTTTCTTTACACACCTGCACTTCTTTCTTTCTCCAAAATTCTCCCCCTTTCTTTTACATTATCTGCACTCTAATTTTTTCACATGACTTCTCTCCCCCTTTGACATCACTGGTAAAGGGCACATACTTGCACTCTTCTACTCTGATCTAATCTCTCTTCTAAACTTTCTAACTACTCCCCCTTAGAAGTAGCCCTAAAAAGCATCAATATAGACCTTTCAACATGTCCAGACTGATGCACTACTATGCATCTTAGTTTAGAGCAGGAGTGGTGATGACCCCTAACTTTTCTCTAATATACTCAAAAGTATCCTTGGGCAAAGGCTTGGTAAAAATGCCTGCAATTTGATCCTTGGTAGAAACACACTCCAACTTGACTTCATTCTCTATCACTTTTTCTCTCAGGAAATGATACCTAATGGATATGTGCTTGGTCCTTGAATGCATCACTAGGTTCTTTGATATGTTTATGGCACTTCTGTTGTCACAAAAGATTGCAATAGGTTCTTCATACACAACTTTGATGTCCTTCAAAGTTTGCTTCATCCATAACACCTGTGTACAATTGCATGCTACTACAATGTATTCTGCCTCTACAGTAGATAGGGCTATTGAATCCTATTTCTTCCTTAGCCAAGATACTAATCTTTTTCCCAAGAAGAATGCACGTCTGGACTTGTACTTTTTCTATCATCCACATCTCTGGCCCAATCAGCATCAGTATATGCACTGAGAGAAAGTCACAGTCCTTAGGGTACCACAAACCATAATCTATTGTGCCTTTAAAATATCTTAGAATTCTTTTGACTACCATCACATGTGATTCCTTGGGTTCTACCTAAAATCTTGCCACAAGACACATTGCATGCATTATGTCAGGTTTGGTTTGAGTCATATAAAGTAATCCTCCAATCATAGATCTATACTTTTTCTAGTCTTCCATGGGTGAGTTATCATCTTTGCTCAACTTACAACCAGTTATCATAGGTGTGCATATTGGTTTAGAGTCTTCCATCCAAAATTTCTTTAACAACTCTTTCACATACTTAGACTAAGAAATGAAGATACCCTCATCTGATTGACTTATTTGCAGACCTAAAAAGAAGTTCATCTCTCCAAACATAGACATTTCAAATTCACTTTGCATTTCTCCAGCAAAAACTAAGCACATACCTTCATTGCCTCCAAAAATAATATCATCAACAAAAACTGCAACAATCAGGGTTTCTTCATCATTGATCTTGAAGTAAAGATTACTATTTGTCGTACCTTTACTGAACCCTATCTATATCAGGTACCTATCCAACCATGCATACAATGCCCTGGGAGCTTGTTTTAATCCATACAATGCTTTCTTCAATCTACATACCATGTCCTCTTGTTCTAATGATTGAAATCCTTCCAGTTGTTCAATATAGACTTCCTCTTCTAGCTCTCCATTTAAGAATGTAGACTTCACATCCATTTGACAAACCTTGAAATCCATGTATGCTACAAAAGCCAGAAACATCCTTATTGGTTCAATCCTTTGAAGCAAAACTTTCTTCAAAGTCTATTCCTTCAACCTGAGCATATCCTTTACATACCAATCTTGCTTTGTTTCTTACCACTTCACCATTCTCATTCATTTTGTTTTTGAAGACCCACTTTGTACCAATTACATTCTTGTCTGCTGGTCTGGGAACAAGATCCCAAGTCTAATTCTTCTTCCATGGCCTTTATCCAATTCTCATCTTTGTAAGCCTCATCCACAGTTTTAGGTTCAATCTTAGAGATCAGACATAAATTTACTTGTTCTTCTACAACTTTTCTTCTGGTTAAGATCCCTTTGCTCTGATCTCTTATGGTTTGATTTTTTAAATGACTAATTCTTACATATCTTGGAGTTTTGGTAGCACCTACCAGAGCTTGTTCTTCTTCATCTGTGTTGTCTTCATGCTACACCACTTCTGAGACATCTAGATCATATGACTCATATCCACTTGATTCTGAAGACCTTTCCTTACATTCATCAATTTTAACATTTACACTTTCAATGATCTTATTCAACCTCTTATTATAGCACCGATAGGCCTTACTCTTGGTAGAGTAACCAAGGAAGATTCCTTCATCACATCTAGCATCAAACTTGCCTTAATCTTCTTCTCTTTTGATATAACATCTGCTACCAAAAACTTTGAAATATTTCACAGTAGGAACTCTACCATGCCACAATTCATAGGGAGTTTTTGAACTATTACCTTTCACTTGAACTTTGTTTAGGATATATACTGCAGTGTGAATTACCTCTCTCCAATATGCTTCTAGAAGATGAACTTCTTTCATCATGGTTCTAGCAGCTTCTTGAACTATTCTATTTTTCCTTTCAACAACTCCATTTTGTTGTGGAGTTCTAGGTGCAGATAGTTGTCTCTTTACTCCATATTCTTCATAAAAGAAATTGAATTCATTTGATGTGAACTCTCCTCCTCTATCAGACCTCAAGCATTTGATTTTTTAAATCTATCTCATTTTCAACCATTGCCTTAAATGCCTTGAATTTATCTAGAGCTTCAGCTTTCACTTTCAAAAAGGTGACCCAAGTCATTTTAAAATAATCATCAATGAGCAGCATGAAATACCTATCTCCTTACAAACTTCTTACTCTGGTAGGCCCACACAAATCTGTATGCACTAGCTCAAGTAGTCCTCAAACTGATTGGTCCTTGCTTTTGAAACTTGTTCTTGTCTATTTCCCAGATTGACACTCCTTGCAAATCAGATTAGCAGGCTTCACAAGCTTGGGAAAATCTCTAATAATTTGTGCAGTACTTATCTTCATAATATTATCAAGATTTATTTGACACAACCTTCTATGCCATAACCAACTCTCATCAATCTGAGTCAACAAACAATAGTTCTCATTTCCTTTCAAGTGATAGATATTACCTCTGGTCTTCTTACTAGTTGCAATGATTGTTCTGGAGCTTTCACTGATCTTACATCCATTGTCCTTGAAGCTTAAGTCATAACCCTTGTTACACATCTAACCCACACTCAGAATATTGTGCTTTAATCCTTTCACATACAAGGCACCTTCAGTATTATGCTTTCCATCAAAAGAAATGGATACTTTTCCACAAATCCTACCAGCGTATCTTCTCCAAACCTAACCAATCCACCATCATATCTTTCCAAACTTACAAACTTACTTTTGTCACCAGTCATGTGGTGAGAGAAACCACTATCAATAACCCATTCATCCTTGTCATTAATGACCTGAGTGGCCAAATCACTTTCCACTATTTTTCTTTCTTCACACAGTTAGGAGAATTAGTAGACACAAGATTTTCCTTAATAGCAATGAACAAGCATTCATTTACAGAGGAACTAGCATTATCTGGTTCACCATTATCTGATACTCCATCATCATCAAAATCCTCAACATAATAACACTTCTTTTGGGTCCTAGGCCTATTCTCATATCATCTCCTATTTCTTTCAATTCTTTCAGGACATCTGGAAGAAAAATGAACTACTTTACCACTGGAAAAACATTTGAAAGGAAGTTTTCCTTTAAACTTACCAGATCCTCTTTGTAGTCTGTCCACAAAGTTGGCTTCAGCTTCATCTAACTCATCATCAAATTCTACCTTATACTTTTTTGATATGGAAGTACTTCCAGGAGTACTAGCTTTGAAGGCCATCCCAACTTTCAACAGAGCATCATCTAATTCCCTCATTTCAAAAGTAGTAAGCTTACCAAGCAACTGATCCCTGTTAACTATTTTTATTTGCATGAATTCTTCAATCGCGGCCACCTTGTGACAATAGGACTTGGGTAGAGATCTGAGTATTTTCATAACAATTTCCTTTTCTTCAAGAGTTTCGCCTATGGATTTATCCCTGTAACAAGTTCATCAACTCTTTGCATAAAAGCTTATATGTTTTCATCATTATTCATCTTCAAGCTTTCATATTTCACTTTCAGACTTTGTAACTTGGCTTCCTTCATAGAATCATCTCCTTCATACAGATTTTTCAACTTTTCCCATACCTTATTTGCAGTTTCAAGATCCACCACTTTTGTCAATATTGAGTTGGTTAATGAGCTTAGTAGAGCATCATTTCCCTTGATATCTATCTCATATTCTTTGATTTTGTCTTCAGTCATCGAACCATTTTGAAGTATGTGTATTATGTTTTTGCAGCTTTCCAAACTTTCTATCCAAGAGAAAGAAGATGGCTTTTCATCCGATCCTTCCAGAGAGCATAATTAGTTCCATCAAAATGTGGCACTTCCTTCTTGTAAGATATTTTGGATCTTCCTCAAGATGTTAAACTTTCTTTAGAGAAAATTGGCTCTGATGCTAATTGTTGATATGCGTCGAACAACTGAGAGGGGGGGTGAATCAGTTGTCACAAAAACTTAAACACTTTATGCAATTTAAACATTCATCACTTATCCACAATTATTATGATTTAGCAACAAGAGCATGAAATTAGGAACTTAACCATAGATACAACATCAAACACAAGAGACACCAGATTTACGTGGAAAACCCCAAGGTGGGGGAAAACCATAGAGAGGATTAACTCTCAATATATATTGCAATATTGAAATAATGATGTTCGGGCTTCGTCACTCCATGGGCCTAAACATACTAGCTTACTTACATGAAGAACAACTAGGTCTAGGAAACTCACTGCCTCAACCCTAAACCTAGCAAGATTACAATAAGGGTTATTAAACCCTACTAGTGGCTTACTACTAGATTCACTGCCACGATCATCACCTTTCTATATTGTAAATAACAATTCCTCTGCTCTGCTCTTCCTATGCTCTACTCTTCCTCTTCTTTCTTTTGCCTCTTCTCTAATGTTCCTTTGAACCTTTCTTAATATCTTATCATTTCCACTCAACTACAATTATTTATACACTACATCAATCTTGGAATGATCATCAAGTTCGGCATCACAATCATCAATCATTGGAACAATCTCTAAGGTCAGTATTACAAACATTTACAAAATAGGTCCTGACCTATTGTAATATCATGAAAAGGGAATGAAATGTGGATCACATCATGCCTTATTTGGAACTTAAACATGATCTTCCATGCCACAACATGCTTTCACAATCTTCTAGAGATCTCCGCAATCACTGGGATCAACTAGGTCTGCCAAGACTGGTTACATGCTACATTATCTAGGAACAATCTTCACACACCATCTTAATTTCTTAATGTAGACCAAATTCTAGATAGAAACATGATTAGGAGACATCCACAAGTATGCTATAATCATCAAAGCAACCATACGAACCTTAACCACTTTATCCATAGGAATCTTCTCACTGGAACACATGAACTTCACTATCTTCAACTGTCATAAAATAAATATAGCTTGTGGACCACCAAACCATGAACCATTGCAACTATAGGTACTTATCATCATCCTAGACTTCCCTCTAGAATCGTAGAGTAAAATACTTTATTGTGGAAGAAAACAGAGCCAAATACTATCTTCATGTCTCAACTGAACTTACAGAAAAAGTAGGTTTCACTCTAGTGAATACAACTCACTCAGATCTTCATGTGGATGGCTCAAACCCAGAATGTAGTATCCTCAGACATACCTATAACTTACTTCCAATCTGTAAACCATGATCTTCAAGCAAAAATAAATGCGGAGCAGTTTACCGAACTGTTCTTCAGCATACAACTCACTGTCTATACTGCACTTCTCTGGAACTCACTTGTTTCTTCCAGAGATGCTAATTTTCTCAACATCCTCAACATACAAGTCTTCTAAACAAGTAATAGAATAAGATACAATTGACACCAATGAAAACAAGAATATGTTGACATCAATGACAACACTAATTAGGCACATACTTGCAACATTATCTATCTATAATAGAGATAGGGGAAGAATCAGATAGCCAGGAGGAAGATCTTCCTGGCATAAACCTATTTAGAGTGACTATGGTACCAAAAGAGTCAAGAATGACATAGCAAGTTTACTCTCTACAAATGAATTTCCACATGATAGTCACCACAAAAAAAACCTAATATAGAGAGATTTACCATACACACTGGTAGAAGGAGAACTACATGTCAGTTAAGGATGATATCATAAGTAGAGTTGTGTATGAGCATGAAAGAGAATCCATACTAGGAGAAGTGCATGAGGGAATATCAAGAGGTCATAATGTAAGAGATACAACCACAAAGAGAGTAAAATTAGCCTAATTATGGTGGCCTACACTGCACAAGGATGTAAAGACTTATGTTAAACAATGTGATATATCTGCCAGTGCACAGGGAAACTACCAAGGATGAAATGCCACTCAAAGCAATACTAGTTCATATCCCATTTGAAAATGGGCAATTGATTTTATTGTACCAATATATCCCCAGCAAAACATTCCAAAGCTAGATTCATAATTACAATGTTAGAATACCTAAGTGGGTAGAAGCTAAATCCACCAAGGATTGTATCGTAAATACTGCTGCTAAATTTCTATATAAGTATATAATCACTAGGTTTAGATGCCCCTTAAGCATAACTAGTGATCAAGGTAAACATTTTGTTAATAAGATGATTGTGGAGTTATTACAGAGTTTTATGATAACACATACCAAAAGCTCACCATACCACCCACAAGCAAATGGTTCAAGTGAAGCTCTGAATAAGATTATTGGGACCACACTAACCAAGACATGTGATGGAAACATAGAAAATTGGGACATAAAAGTACCTACGGTACTATGGGCCTACCACACATCATACAAAAGGAGTACTAAGTTTACACTATTTGAATTAGTGCATGGGATAGATGCAACATTACCAATGAACTTCATAATCCCAAATTTACACATCACACATACTCTATGGTTAGATGAGGATGAATTCTTCTCTGAGAGAATTGCAAATTTAGAAAAATTAGATGAGAATAGAGTTATTGAGGCATACAATAAAAACTTGGAGTGGAAGTGCCAGAAGGCGTGTCATGATAGAAACCTACGGTTGAAAATCTTTAAGGAGACCTAGTCCTACTCTATGGACCATATTAGATACATGAGATTGTGAAACCAAGAGTGGTAAGACTTTAGAAATTTGATGGAAATGCAATAACAAGGTATATTAATGGTGCGAGACTAAAACATTATCATAAACCTATGGAATAAGTTAAGAACACAAGAAATTCATAACAATGTATTATATGTGTTATATGTACCATAAAACATAAATAGACTATTAACAACTAAGCCACAAGTTACACCTAACAAATACAAAAAACCCACCAAAAGAGAAACAAGAGAATGCAATAAATGCAAAAAGGTATGATTAGGTCTATATAACCCTAACCACTGACACACTTAGCTACACTTGTATCTAAAATATTTTAGAGCTAACAAAAAAATTAGCAAAGTATAAAAAAACCCTAAGTGTACCCATGACAAAGAAAAATGACCACCCCTATACTGATAGACATTTCAAAGAAACCAAGACAAAAATAAAAAGGTACCCATACAAAGCAATGGAAGTAGATTTGAATGGCGCATTTTCAGGGGTTCCACTGGATGTAATTTACATGTAGGATGTAAGAAAGTATATACATGTGCCAATATCCAAAATTGATCACACCAAGTTTTATGAGTTACATAGTACACTCCTCCAACCAGACTAGACTAGCTACTTGTTGTAGTATGCTAAGATAGGAAAGAAGAATTTGTACATATGGAAGGATTGTCTAAACTTCTATGTAGAGCACAAATGGATAAGGCTTATACTAAGCCGCATACATGGTGAGTTCATGTACTTGAACACGCCACACTGCATAACCAAAGAAGTGATCCAAGTAGTGACGGGGCCAAGTGCAGTTGCCATCTAAGATGAAAATTAAGAATGAGAAAGTAACAAAGATAACCAGTGCAACACCAGAAGGTCAGAGTTTGAGTGTAAAACAAATTGTCAATTCGACAGTGAGATACGCAACCATGGGTATTGCATATAAGATCTACTATACAAACTACGAGGATTTTGCTATTGGAATGACCATCCATACGACATACCAGATGGTCATAAAAGGGAAGGACTTTGATCTGTGTGAAGTGCTAAGGGAGCAATTGCTAGATAAATTAGGTATGGAACATTGATCATATGTCTTTCTTTTCATTTCATGAATGCTTTACCCAACTATGGTGGCAAGATATGACAAACACCCCAGTTGTGGAGCAAATTATGCAACATGGAAAAAAATTCAAAGACAAACCCTCATTCACTGCCTCCTACTGGGGGTTCTTCAAGGCCTTCCAAACCAAAATGCAAGCTAGGGAAATGATCCCTTATGAATGAGTCAAATAGTATATAAATCAAATAACAATCATGGTGGACAAAGATTACACATATATGGAGGCAATAGAACCCATGACATCTTGGAAACTTAAAGTGCCCTATGAAGTTACAAAGAATGAGATACAAGCATATGCCTAAAATTTATTGAGAAAATTGAAGGATCCAAATATGAGATTTAGGACATATAGGGAGTTTATGGAGAAATAGCAGAAAAAGGATGTGAAGAAAAACTAGAAAAGAATAAGGAGAACTTGCATGAGAAATGGGGGATTCCACCGTAACCTAGCTCCTCAGCACCATAGCCTACTACAACACTACAACAACCTAGCACTATAATAACCCCACCAAAAAGAAGGTCTAGGAGACTACACTCCACTACCTCTAGTACTCAATCTATGGCAGAAACAACCTCTTCAACTCAAGCAATATCAACACCAAGAAAAGATCCAGATATGGAGGAGATATCAAACATTCTGGTACAATTAAGTACGGAGAAGAAAAATATAACAACAAAGAAGAAACAGGGGGTGAAAAGAAACATAATTCAGACAATAGGGTAAGTGGAAATAGAAGAAGAAGAGATAATAGAACTACAAAGACCACCACCAAAGAACAAAGTGAAAACATAAATAGTAATAGTAGAACAACAAGAGCAACCAACCCAAGAGGAGGCAATACTAGACTTGGATACATTAGTGAATGCTAACTAACACCATGGTATGTGATGAGTCTAGTTTATGACTCAATTTTGTTAAACTTTATTGTCCATTTGCTGTAGTTATCTTGGACTTTGATACTTTAATCCTGATCTTTTTATATCATTACCCCAAAGCTATAACTTGTTGAGCATAGGTCATTTCTTATATCCTTTTATGGCAAAGATATGCTATTTGAACTATCTATGTTAATCTTACATATGGTTAATGAATATTACTCCAAGGTAGTTACGAATGTGTAATTATTTGTGTGTACTAATGTTATTATGCCAATATACTCAGCATCCATAAAGTGAGGAAGATTCTGCTGGTTGGCTGCTTACCATAAAAGTCAAACATGGTGATTGTTCAAATGTCAAATGGAGGGAAGGCAACCACTTTGTAACTAATGTTAAATACCTGTTGAGCAAATTTAGGAGTTATTGTTATGCTAAATCCACGTTAAAGCAACTCGCTTGACCAGATTCCCCTACATGCGTAACCTCCTTTCTACTTTCTATGTTTTCCATAATGTGGCATCCTCCTATTTTGTTGGAGTTGACCACCCTGCTAGTTAGTTAGTTTTATAGTCTTTCTTCTATAAATAAGACTCGGATACTCCTTCTGAGGGGTTGTTGATTATTCAGATATTGTACTTGCATTATTTAGTTTTTGGTAATACGGTTATAATGTTCAGTTGTACTCATCTTTTTGAATGAATAAAATGAAGTTGTAAGTTCACATTTCTAAGTTTACATTTGTCTTAGGGAATACTCATCCAAGGGGGTCCACTTGGTGAGAATTCCACACTCTAGTTTAGTTACATTTTCTGCTAACCATTTAGTTAAATTTGGCATTGAATGTTCCTGTAGCCACTAGACTTATATTCTGTCTATTCCTATAGCCAAAGTAGACAGAGTAGTTCCCTGTTTGTTTTCCCAGACTTTTACTTTCTGTCATGTACTTGATTCTAGAATAGTTGTTGGTTAATGTTCAGCATTCCTGTTATTTCCTTTTTAGCAGATTATCTTCAGCATTATGTCTTTCTTAGCTATAGAATGAATGTGTCTACCTTGGGCACATACCGTGTTGACCCATTTCAAGTTCACGTCCCTGGGTTGACAAGTGAAATGCATCTCCATAGTGATTAAGACAGCTACTCAGTTTAGATATCCAATCTCAGAGTTACAGTTTTAAGAGTTCAGTTGTTAAATCATTGTAAGACACCAACATTTTTGGCACAATTGCCGGGGATGGTGTCAAAGTAAGAAGATTTTTGGAGTCATATTTAGTATTATTCCTTGTAGTTTTTTCCCTTAAAATGTGTTTTAGTTAGGAAGAAACCATCTACAACCCATCAAAAATTTTTGTGTGAGAAGTGGCTGATACTGAGTATATTGCATGCATAGAGGTAGGAGAAGAGATGCTTTAGGGAGATTCCTTCCTAATGATTTAACTCACCTATCAGAAGAAGCAAAAGTGAATCCTTTCCTTGATGCATTCCTTAATTTGAATAGTTCTAAAATCTCCTCTGAAGAACAAGATACCCCAAATTTAGTTGAAAATCCATTTGCCTTGATAGTATGTCAAGCAGTCATGGCTGCCCAAAATGTACCTAATCAACCAACATTTCCATTTCTGATTGCTCTCCAAAATGAAGTAGATAATCTCAAGAACATACCTACTTCAGCTCTCCCCAAGTTCTATGGACTTGCAACAAAGGACCCAGACACCTTCTTGTTTGAATTTGATATCCTCTGCAGAAGCTATGACTACACTACTGATGCTCATAAACTTAAGTTGTTTCCTACTACCATGAAGGAGGCTGCATTAAGGTGGTTCATGAGTCTAGGTAGTGATGTTGTCAATACCTGGGAATAAATGAAAGATAAATTTCTTGAGAAATATAAAGACTACTATAGGAGTGGGGATATGAGAGGAAATGATGTTTTCAGAATGCAACAGAAAGAAGATGAAAGTTTGGAGGATTACATCTCAAGGTTCCTGTTTTGTTTACAAAAGTCTCCCCATCATGAACTCACTGAGGACTCTCAGAAACTGCTCTTCCTTAGGGGAATAAGTGAGCATTGCACTGATGCCTTAGATTTAATGGGAGGAGGAGATATTATCCAAGTGTCTTGGGATGATATTAAAAAGTTGTGTCAAAATTATTCCAGAGTAGCAATGAAGAAAGGAAGAGGTTACCATTCCCTTACGAGCAAAACCTCTACCAATGGAATTTCAAGGATGGAGATAAGCCATTTGCTATCTGATTTTAAGCAAGATATTATAAATAATATGGCCACCCAGTTGGACACACTCCAAGAAAAGAAGGAGCATGAAGAGGCTGAGGCAATGTTGGTAGAATATTGTCCTCATTGCAGACAAAATAAGAGGGACTGCAGATGTAAGCTGGTAGTTAATATTGATAGCAAGCAGATTCCACCTAAGTTCAAGCTAATACAAGTTGAAGAGGATCAAGTCTTCTATGTTGCACAAAGGAATCCATGGGCTCCAAGACAAGGTAAGTCACCAGATCCATTATCATATGCTAGACAACATTTTAATACTTATGCATCTGGTAACCAATGGCAATAGCCATTTCCATCTAGTTATGGAGGATATCCACCTCAACCTTGGAACAACCCTCAAAATGATTGGCTAAATTACCAAAACCATGTACCCTAGTGGCAGTAGACTCCAGGGAATTGGCAAACACCTCCAAGGAATTGGCAGCAAACATCTCAATGGAGAGGAGGATAACAATGGCCAAATCAGAAAACTAATTACATGCAGTCACCTCCTCAACCCCAACAGCCTGCTATAATGCCTCTACCTACTAGTTCCAATTCAAATACACCTAAACCTACTCAGATACCAGCTCAACCCTCACCTAACCCAAATAATAGACCACAGCAACAACCAGTATATTCTATTGATCCAAATCAATTCCCTGCATATGCTGTGAATGTAAGTGATATACATCTACATTCAGGAACTACCTTGGCTGCTCCTTCAAGACCTATAATTATTGAGCTTTCTGAGGAAGAAGTGGAACCTAACAAAACCCCCATTCAACCAGATGTACCTGAAAATCTTGAACCAATGGCAGTCAAACAAACTCCCCAAGAACCACCATTTCCACAAAGGTTAGAAACTATGAAACAAAAGATAGTAGAAGAGGAACCCACCTTTGATATTCTAGAGCAGTTGAAACATGTATGTGTCAAGATTCCTCTATTTCAAGCCATAAAAGATGTTCCTATATATGGCGAAGCAATCAAAGAAGCATGCCTTAAGAAGCCAAGTAGAAAAAGGAAAGACCCCACTGTGGTCCATGTGGTGGGATAGTTGGCTGACATCATGCTTGGAAAAGTGACTATTCCCAAGTATAATGATCCAGGAAGTCATGTGGTAGGAGTTTTGATAAATGGAATCCAAATCAGAATTGCTTTGATTGATCTTGGAGCAGCCATAAATCTAATGACAAAGGATATCCTGCAGTAATTGAATGTTGCAACTATGTGACCAACCCCTACTATCCTACAGCTTGCTGATAGCTCTACTGTTAAATCTGATGGGATAGTTTAGGATCTTGTGGTATCACTGGACTCATGGGAATATCTAGCTGATTTCATGATACTTTCTCCTAAAGCTACATTGGGAGGATACCCCATCATTTTGGGAAGGTCGTGGTTAGCCACAACAGATGCTTATATTGGGTGTCGGTCAGGAGGCATGACCATCTCTTATGGGAGAAGCACTAAAACACTTGTTCTTTACCCACTTGCATAGCCATCTCATGATATGGATAATCCTATTTGGCCTCATGTTGGTGAAAAGGCAGAGGAAGCTAACTCTTTGGAGCAGCTTATGATGATAGATAGAAGTTCTTTCCTACAGCTTCAAGAAGAGGAGAAGGTGTTGTCTAATATAATTCAAAATATTTGTGAAGTAGAGGAAGCATCATCCTCTCGTTCTACTGATCCAGCGAGGATGCTTGTTCCAATTTTTCCTATAGCATCAGGTATGTTACATACATTACTCCCACAAGAAATTAAGGTACCTAGCATTAATGAGATAACTATGGTTGACTTCATAACTCAAGTAGAAATTTCAAAAGAAAGATATCTCAATATTAACAGCAACTTGACTCAAGCACAACAACTGTCCTTGACAAATTTGTTAAAGAAATATAAAAATGCTTTTGCATGGGATTATCATGATATGAAAGGATTGGATCCTACATTATGCACCCATAGGATTTACATAAAGGAAGATTGTACACCAGAAAGATTACCACAAAGGAGAATCAATCCTGTACTAAGAGAAATTATCAAAGAGGAATTGCAAAAGCTATTAGATGTAGGATTTATCTACCCAATCTCAAATGGCCAATGGGTGTCCCCTCTAGTTCTTGTGCCCAAGAAGCGAGGAAAATGGAGAGTATGTATTGATTATAGAGAATTAAATTCTGCCACTAAAAAGGATCATTTTCTCCTTCCTTTCATAGACCAAGTATTGGACTCAGTTGTAGGAAAGTAGTACTTTTCCTTTTTGGATGGATTCAGCAGTTACAATCAAATTCAAATTGCACCTGAAGATCAAGAGAAAACAACATTTACCTGTCCTTGGGGGACATATGCCTACTCAATGCTTCCATTTGGCTTATGCAATGCACCTGCAACTTTCCAAAGAGCAGTCATTAGCATATTTTTTGATATCTCACATGATTGTATGGAAATCTATATGGATGATTTCACTACTTATGGTGCTACTTTTGAAGAAGCATTAGAAAACTTGGGCAAGGTGTTGGAAAGATGTGAAGACCACAAACTATCATTAAACAGTGCAAAGTGCTTCATGATGATGCAGGAAGGTGTAGTACTTGGTCACTACATTTCTCCAAAAGGAATACAGGTACACCCAGCAAAGATTGAAGTCATCATCAATCCGCCCATTCCTGCAAATCAAAAGGATGTCAGGAGTTTCTTGGGTCATGCAGGGTATTATAGACATTTCATCAAAGATTTCATCAAAATGGCATCCCCATTGTATACTCTTCTTTCAAAGGATGCTAAATTTTAGTGGAATGAAGACTGTGACAACATTTTCTGATTTAAAGGTAGCCTTAACCCATGCTCCTGTACTTAAAGGCCCCAATTGGGAACTTCCTTTCCACATTCATACTAACACATCAAGCTATGCCATAGGAGCAGTTTTAGGCTAGAAAGAAGGAGTCATTAAGCATGGTATTTATTTTGTTAGCAAAAACTTATAGGGTGCTAAATTCAACTATATAGTGATAGAGAAGGAAATGTTAGCAGTCATCTATGCACTTAATAAATTTAGGCACTACATGACTAGTTATCAAATCTTTGTGCACACAGATCATGCATCCATTAGGTATCTCATGAACAAACCTCTCATAGCTGGTCGATTAGCAAGATGGGTGTTGTTAATGCAGGAATTTGATATCACTATTGTGGATAAGCCAGGAAAGGCCAATGTGGTTGCAGACTTTCTTTCAAGAATGACTACATCAGAAGATAACCAAGTCATTGATGACTCTTTTCCTAATGAACATTTATTTTCACTCACTGTGTAAACACCTTGGTATGCTGACACAGCCAATTACCTACTCACAGGAAGAGTCCCTCCTCACTTCTCTCCTAAGGAAAGAAGGATACTCATTGAAAAATCTTTTCCTTTTTCATGGATTGCTGGATGTTTGTTCTACACTGGACTGGACAATGTCATGAGGAGATGTGTGAGAGAAGATGAAACGTATGACATTTTGCATGCCTATCACAATGAACCTTGTGGAGGACATTTTGCAGCAAAGCGAACTGCAATAAAGATTTTGAATGGGGGTTATTACTTGCCTACACTATACAAGGATGCAACAAGATATACCAAGAAATGTGATAGTTTTCAGAGGATGGGATGGACAATGAAGTTTGATGAGATGCCCCTTTATCCTCAGCTTGTGATTACTCCATTTGATAAATGGGGATTAGATTTTCTAGGACCTATTGATCCTCCATCTAATGGTAAATCCTATATCTTAGTATGCACTGACTATGTAACTAAGTGGGCAGAAGTTAAAGCCATGAAGCATGCAAGAGACAGTAAGGTTGTAGAATTTCTCTATGAGCAAATCTTTACATGGTATGGAGTTCCCAAAGAATTAGTGACTGATCAAGGAGCTCAGTTCACCTCAACTCTAGTTGCAGCACTAGTTCACAAATACAACATAAGGAACAAGAAGTCTACTCCTTATCACCCCCAAGCTAATGGTCAAGTTGAAGTGACTAACAAAGAAATAGAAGCCATTTTGACCAAAACTGTGGCTGTCCATAGGAAGGATTGGGCAAATAGGTTGCCAGAAGTTGTTTGGGCCTAAAGGACAACCTAGAAAACAACTACTGGTTTTACTCCTTTTGAATTGTTGTATGGTAAACCAACCATGATGCCGATTGAATTTGAACATAGAACTCTTCGGACTGCACTTGACTTGGGGATGGATCTATCTAAGGTACAAATAGAAAGAATCATGTAGCTCAATGCTTTGGATGAGATGAGAAAAGCAACTTTACATCATACAAAAGTGGTGCAGAATCAGAGAATCAGGTGGCATGACAAATACATCAAAGATAAGAAGTTCCAGCCTGGTGATTGGGCTTTGCTTTATGACTCAAGGTATAAGGAGAATGCAGGAAAATTACAGACAAGGTGGCTAGGACCATATGAGGTTTCTAAAGTGTTTTCCAATGGTGTTGTTCAGCTTACTACTATTGACCCTGTCAAATTTAAACTATTAGTCAATGGTCATCGACTCAGGTTATATCAAAACCCAGTCTCCAAAGAAGATTTCCTGCAGCAATTCACTCAACATACAACTCCAAAACTTCCTGCAGCCAAAGGTAGTGGACCTAGTGTCCCTCCTTATGGCTAACCAAGGTATGGAACTTGTGATATTAAAGATTTCCACATTCGTGAGAGTCCACTCTTTGATTTCTTCGCCCATCCACCCACCCATATCCATTCTTCTCTTTTTCATCACGTGTATTGATTACACTTCATCCCATCTCACTTTAGCCCACTCCACCTTCATTCATTGCTCAATAAATTCATAAGCATTACTCGTTACCTTCTCCATGATTTTGCAACCAATATTCCACAAATCAAGGTACACACACTTTAATAATTCTTTCTTAATTATATTGTGGTTCATTCATTTAATTATTGTACATTAATATAGATATTTCTCGTAGCATATCATTATTCCCTTCCTTGTCCTGTCACGCATCAAATCCTCATGTGTGGACACATGCCTAAATTTAGGTTGGGGAGGGAGTGTTAATATGATGTCCACATGTCAGTCCATCCTTATGTTTTATGCCTGAATGTCAGTAAAGTTTTGAAATTGAATGATTTGAATTCTGAGTGAGGTGATGGCTTGCAAGTGTGAGATGACAACCTTCATCAATCATTCATTAATGCCTATACTACCCTTGTCTTGCATTCCTAAGAAAAGAAGTTGTAAAGGAAAATGCAGATAGCATGAGTTATTGAAAATTTAACAGGATTGCAGGAAGGTGAAGCTAGTTTTCAAACTTTTTGCAGAAAAAAAAACTTTGCAGTGTGATTGTTTTCAGGTAGCTAAGTCATGGGAGGAGGATTAATTTAGAATGAACCCACAGTTCATGATGTATTATTACAGGATGCACTTAGCCAGGCTAAATTTAGAAACTATGGATGAATGGACTATTTCTTGAAGTTAAATGGTTTTGATGAAAATGTTGCTCTAGAATTTGTTCAGACATTGTCTGATGGTAAAGCCATGGTAAGAGGATTGGAGGTGTTGGCCACTAAGGAGAGAATTGCAAAAGTTACTAGTCTACCTATTGATGGTGAAGAATACCCTATTGCCAGAGATGCCAGGTTAGCTAGGGCTGAGTTTACAGAACCTAGTGATCCACCATTGACTATAGACAAGCAGGGAGCCAAAAGGACCTCTCTGCCTAAACCATGGAAATAGGTAGCTGTCCATGTGGTGAAGTACATTACTTGTGAAGGTTGGTAGTTGAACCTTCACTCTGTGCATTTCAAATTGTTGAATCATATGAGATATGGAAGAAGAATGAATGTGCTTTACCACCTTCTCTCGATTATGGCTGCTGAAACCCAAAAAGGTAGGCCTAATTCTATCTCTCACCACTATTTAATCAAATTGCTTGTTGAGAAGTCTCTGCATGATGTATCCGATATAACTTGGGAGGAATTTATGAATATTAATCAAATAAGACCTAGTCATTTGCGACCTCTGGTTGTGCCACAACATCATAGAACTAGGAGATGGGTGTGTTTTGTTGAAGCTACTCCAAGAACTTCAACTTCCAGTGCAAACCCTCCTACAGTAAAACAAGCTATTGAGATTAGCTCTTCTGAAGTAGAGCATGCAGATAAAGAAAATTTTTTAGATTTTGACAATGAGGATATTCCTCTTAGCAATTTAATTCAAACTAGGGCACAGAAGAGAAGGGTAGAAATAAAGAAGGGCAAAACCAAAAAGCAAACCGTAGAGAGGAAGGTGTTGTACTCTAGGAAATGAAAAGTTGACACTGTTCTTCCTGTAGCCGAAGAACAACATGAAAAACCTTCTAGTAAATCAAGACCCATTGAAGCCTCTGGTGCATCTACACAGACAAGCCCTAGGGTTGATGAAATGACAGCTAAAGATACAGAGGCCCCAATGGGGCATGTGAATGATGTAGAAAAAGACATAATTGAGGAAGTAGCAGATGTAACTCTGGGAGACCTTGCCACCACTGCTAAGCATATTGAGAGACAGGAACATGAAGATAAACAGGAGTTCCTGCAACAAGACACCCTGCAGCCAAAATTGGTTGAGCAATCAAAAACCTTGTAGCCTATGCTACATGAAGATCTAGCATCTGTGTCAGGAAAGCCTTTGGTAGGCATACACAAACCTCCTAATTTTTCAATGCACATGGTAGCCATGAATCTATGGAATGAAATATAGAGGAGAGAAAAGGAATGGAAGATGGAAAAATGCAAATTGAAGGATGAAATTCAAAAGAAGGATGAAGAGATTAAAGAAAAGAATACAGAAATTGCAACTTTAAAAGAGAGAGAGGATAGTATGGCAGCATTGGTGCCTCAAGTATTAGAATGTAGGACTCCCCTAAGAGTCTATGCTCTACATTTAAAGGAAAGGTACCTCTCTTTTAAGTTAGCAAGGATTGTTTCTGGTTTAAACCCTTCCATTGAATCTCCTCTTGAATTTTTTAATGCTTATAGGATTGCTCCTCTAGAAATAAAGAATTTGTTGTGTGAGTTTTATTTACATAATTTTGTTGTGTCCCAAGACCATGAGTGGAACCCCTTGTTGTATGTTTGGGATGTTCAGTTAAGGGCGTTTATGTCTGAGATGCAAAATGAAATTAGTTGGGGACAACAATTCAGGCCTTATAAGCAATTAGAATTCAACACTCCATTGCCTATTAGAGATAAATCTAGAAATCCAAGAAGCATTTTCAATGATTGGCATAGCATGCTTTATAGGCCAAGTTATGGTAACATAATCCTGCCTGAAAGAGAAGTAGCTTACAACGAATATGAGAAGATGGCACACACTGTTGGAGATTATGTGAAAGGACATTTGACACAAAGGTGGAATGGTTTATCTAATGAGCTAAAGCAAGCAAAGCCTCACTCTCTGTAGAATTATACTGTACCATGTAAAAGAGTGGACAAATATATTTAGATTGGAAGGACAAAGGGACAATTATGGCTTCCCATAATCTTTCAACCACCTATCCTATTATGGCCAGTGCCAAATTATAGATTTTACCAATATGATATTGCTGAAGAGTGATAAAGATGGAACAGGTTGGATAGGCAGCAAGGGTTCTATTGGGATCCTACCTCATGTACCAGAGAGACTGATATTAGACAGTTGGAAGTTGCTAACTTCAGAGCATTAACCAAACAAAAGAACAACCCTTCCTCTGCTGGAGGACCAACAAAGTCTTAGGTTCGGGAGAGTGATGAGTCTAGTTTATGACTCAATTTTGTTAAACTTTATTGTCCATTTGTTGTAGTTATCTTGGACTTTGATACTTCAATCCTAATCCTTTTGTGTCATTACCCTAAAGCTATAACTTATTGAGCATAGGTCATTTCATATATCCTTTTATGGCAAAGATATGCTATTTGAACTATCTATGTTAATCTTACATATGGTTAATGAATATTACTCCAAGGTAGTTATGAATGTGTAATTATTTGTGTGTACTAACGTTATTATGCAGATATACTCGACATCCATAATGTGAGGAAGATTCTGCTGGTTGGTCGCTTACCATAAAAGTCAAACATGGTGATTATTCAAATGTCAAATGGAGGGAAGGCAACTGCTTTGTAACTGATCTTAAATACCTGTTGAGTGAATTTAGGAGTTATTGTTGTGCTAAATATGCGTTAAAGAAACTCACTTGACCAGATTCCCCTACATGCGTAACCTCCTTTCCACTTTCTATGTTTTCCATAATGTGGCATCCTCCTATTCTATTAGAGCTGACCGCCCTGCTAGTTAGTTAGTTTTGTAGTCTTTCTTCTATAAATAAGACTCAGATACTCCTTCTGAGGGGTTGTTGACTATTCAAATATTGTACTTGCATTATTCAATTTTCAGCAATACATTTATAATGTTCAGTTGTACTCATCTTTTCAAATGAATAAAATGAAGTTGTAAGTTTACATTTCTGAGTTTACATTTGTCTTAGGGAATACTCATCCAAGGGGGCCCACTTCGTGAGAATTCCACCCTCTAGTTTAGTTACATTTTCTGTTAAGCGTTTAGTTAAATCTGGCATTGAATGTTCCTACAGCCAAAGCAGACAGAGTAGTTCCCTATTTGTTTGCCTAGACTTTTACTTTCTGTCATGTACTTGATTCTAGAATAGCTGTTGGTTAATGTTCAACATTCCTATTATTTCTTTTTTAGCAGTTTATCTTTAGCATTATGTCTTTCTTAGCTATAGAATGAATGTGGGTACCTTGGAAGTTCTTAGTGCACATACCATGCTGACCCATTTCAAGTTCACGTCCCTAGGTTGACAAGTGAAATGCATCTCTATAGTGATTAAGACAACTACTCAGTTTAGATGTCTAATCTCTGAGTTACAGTTTTAAGATCTTAGTTGTTAAATCATTGTAAGAGACCAATAGTATGCTCAAAAATATAGTAGACCTATACAATGAAGTCTGCAAGGAGAACAAGGAAATAATAGAAAAGGCAGTAATCAGACAGATGAGAAGAAGTGCTAAAACATTAGAAGACATAATGGAAGACTTCCCACAAGAACAAGCAGATGCACTAAGGAAAAAGAGGGAGAAGGAACTAGAATTAGAAGACAAAATAAGGAAAAAATCTATAGATGAGGTGGACCTAATCATCTCTATAAAAAAGAAACAAAAATTGGCACAAATGCAGGCTACAGAACTATGAACAAAGAAGAGGGTAGATACATTGATGGTGATGATAGAAGAGGATAAAAGGAAACTAGAAAAAGAGATAGAAGAAATTACAACAAAAGTATATGATACATTAATTGAGGAGGAGAAAAATGAAAAAGAACAAGAAATTAACTCCCCACATAACGGACATCAACCTGAGCAAGAGGAAGAGGAGCATGAAGAGGAGAAACAAGAAGAGCAGGAAGAAACACAGAGAGGTAATACCGAGGCATCTTCCTTTGCCTCCCTTATTCAGTCAATCAAATATTTCCTAGCACAATAGAAGCAAATAAAACCATTGGTTACACCTCATTTGCTACAACTCCCTTTGCTTGGATCCCAAGTAGACCTGTCAAGAATTTCACCCATGCAAAAATTACAACTAGGGGACATTTTCCATTTGACTGCAAGGGAAGAAATCCTACAGTAGCATCTGGATAACACAGAGCAACTACAAGAAGGTATAAATACAATACAACAACTAAAAAATGTAAACAGGGACACCACACTGCCATTGCCACAATAATTAAAATAGTTAGTAAATAGTCTTAAGGCAGAAATGTAATACGAAGATACAAAAATAAGGCAACAAGTCAAAGATGAGATGAATAAGAATAGAATGACAGAGGCTACAAAGAAATATGTAGGATCATATACATAATTAGAGAATCAGATCAAAACCTTGCAACAAGCAATAACTAAAGCTAATATTCTATATCAACTTTTATTACAGTGGCCCACAACTACAAATAATATAAAGGATCATGTATAGTAAAAATTGTGGAAACATATGATCCATTGAAGGATATGAATGGGTCTATTAGGGCACAAATTGAAAACATCCACACACAACTACAATGGTTACAAGATCAAAGAGAGTAGATAAAGGCATAGATCAAACAACTAAGGGAAGTGGTAAGCCTAAGATTAGCCCACCTAATAGGGATATTGGGGGAAGCCAAGAAAGGTGCTTAGAAAATTCAAATCCCCTCTGTTGGTAAGAGACACTGCTAGGATTCATAAGTGTTGTCATTGATGGTAACAAAGTATATCCCACACATCTGTAGTGCATAAATTTCTCATACCAGAAGACAAATTGAAGATAGGTTGATCTGGTAGTCAAGAACAGAGCATATGATAAGGTCTGACAGTTTGGGTCTAGAACTCTCTGATGGTGAAACCCAGCATGTTACAGATTTGGGTGAGTAATAAGGAGTATCTAAACTATTGTATTCCAAAGATTTAGCCTCTGATGACAAAGCATGTGAAAGATATAAGAATCTGATTATCGAACTTCAGTTAGACAGTGCAGATAGAGGAAGAACTAGCCAACAAGGTATCAGACCTCAATCGAGATGTGGAAGAGGTGTCGATCAAGTAACTTGAGGTGTTATATGTTTTTGGCCGACCTAGGTAATGATTTCTATGCATAAGTTTTTGGTGCGCATCATCTATCAAGTATCAATTCAGTCGATAGAACAATATCTTACAAATATCCTAAGTGTCCTTGTTGCTGACTAGAAAGTTGTTTGAAATCCTTGATGCCGATGTATATACCCGATGGATTCAAGCTTGTGAAGGTGAAAAAAGATGATTGTAGTATGGTTTAAGTGTGAAGAGAAGCAGAGAGAAGTGTGAATGCAGTAATCCAAGCTCAGAATGTGAAATAAGAGTGATACTAAGTAGAGGAAGAATGAAATGTGCTAGATCGGTATACTGAGCCTAACCAAAACTGAATTCTTGCATATGTGGATGTTCATTAGTTTAAACACATTGTCATCATCTGTAAGTCTCTAGTAAGTAGTGAGCCTCTTGTGAGCAGTATGCTTGGGCAGTGAGCCCTAACTAGCAAGTGCCATTTGTACTTCTTTATTCTTTTAACAGAGAATATAATCTTGGGTTAATCACCCCATGGTTTTTCCCTTAATAGGGTTTCTGCATAAAAATCCTTTTGTTATGTGTGTTGACTTCATTTTAGTTCTTATGGTTGCTTATTCTTTCATGCTTTGATATATCACTGAATGTTAAGATAAGAAAAGGAAGTAAAAGTAAGAAAGTTTTGAGAGAACTAATTCACCCCCCCTCTCAGTTATCTGCCGTATTTCCAACAATTGGTATCAGAGCTAAGTTCCTTAGATTAAGCCTAACAGCTTGAGGAGGATCTAGGAATCTCAATGGATGCATATGGTATGAAAGAACAACTACAGTCTGCCTTAGAGGATCTTGATCAATCCCTATCTGAAGTCAATAATTTGAAAGAGAGACTTAAGGAGGTTGACAATTTCATCATTGAGCTGAAAGAAGAACTCAGTAATTCCATGAAAAAGAGAAAGTAACTACTTTAGAAGTTAGTAGATCAGAATGAAGCCAATAATATTGATGAGGACCTGGATGAGAAAACAAAGCTATATGAAAAGCTATCAAAGGAAGTTGTCATGCTAAGATATGAAATGGAATTAGGGGTTATGAAAATTACTCAAGAGATTGAAGAAAAGAGAAAGACTGCAGATAACTTAAAACAATCCCTCAAGGAGAAAACAAAAGATTTCTACAAAACGGATAGAATAATTAGACATCTTGAGTCTGATCTTGGAGAAACCAGATACAATGAAGAACAACTTGAGACACAGATTGACACTCTTAAACAAGATCTTGAAACTGCAAATGAATACAAAGAGAAATTCAAGATAAGCTCAGCCAAACATGAAGTACTACTTGAAAGTCAAAAGAGGGTAGATGATAAGCATGGCTTAGGATATGAGAAAGGTGAAAGCGCTGGATCTGGTCAAAAGAATTTTGGGTTAGAAAGATAAAGAAACAGGCCAAGAAGACCTCCGGTAAGACAACCTAATGCTCAAAGATATCCATCCTTCAATGGAAGTTGCTTCAACTGCAACAAATTTAGTCATAAAGCAACTCAGTGTAGGAGCAAAATGAATCAAATTAATCCATCCTTCTTTGGTCAATGTTTTAATTGCAAAAGGTATGGTCACAAATCTCATGAATGTAGAAATATGCAAATAAATAATTCTTTCAATGGTAGATGCTTTACATGCAATAGAATGGGGCATATGGATAATCAGTGCAGATCAAGAGGATATCAATCAAATAAGCAAGGAAATGTTGTGTGTTACAATTTCAATAAGTCAAGTCATATAGCTAGATTCTGCAAGAGTAGAAATCATGATGGAAAAGGTCTAGTAAAACATGATCAGAAACAAGACAAAGGAAAAAGTAATGTGAATGTGGATGAGATTCAGAAGGAGATGAGCAAGATTTGGGTCAAGAAGAGTGTGATGAATATTGGTGATTGGTCCGCACCATAATCTGGTGCTAAAAATTCTTTCAGAAATTAAAAAGGGTGAGCTCTAGCCCAAGGGGAGCTGCAAAGAAGATCAAATTCCCCCAACCAGCTAGTAAGTGCCTAAATTCAACACATTGAGTAAGAATCAGAGGTTGTGGATTAAAGAGCTTTTGGAGGTTGATCTAAAAATCATTTAGTTAAAGATTGAGAAATCTGCATATTGATTTGAAGAAGTTATGAGTAGATTAGGTTCCGGCAGCTATCCGATAAAAATAGAATTACTAAACAGATTTGGTATGATCTAAAAATACAATTTTATGGTCGGTGGATTTAGAGGCATGTTTTGAAAGGCTAAAGTTATGTTGTCAACTCACTTAGATGATAATTTGAAGATTCACACAATGATTCATGAGAAATTCACTCAAAATAGGGTAACCAAATGACTTAAAGTGTGCATTTATTGCAATGGGCAATTAGGTTTTTGTGCAAGGATAAAAGGCTTTCCACTTGTCATTTACAACACTTTGCACTCACGAAGAAGAGAGAAGAGCTTTGAGAAGAGATCCTGTAGATTATTCAAGTTAAAGCTGCAGATCAAAATCAAGCAAAAATTTGCTCCAGAAGTTGCAACAAACCCTAAGGTGAAAAAGATATTTCTTCTCTGCAAAATTTCTCCAAATTTCATTTCTAGAATGGCTACTCCTATGGTTGTCAATGTCATTGAGAGGCTAAGACCAAAATTCAAGAAACACCCTCACAAATCTATAGAAGTTGATCCCTTGGGTGCATTTTCCCATATCCCGTACGGTATTCTGCATGTAGAAAATATTAGGGTTTACATTCATGCAAACATTGAAGACTTTGGAGACTTAGAATTGATGGAAATATACTGTAAATAGTTAAGAAGTGAGAATTTTGATCTCAAACTAGAATTCAAGGCCCTAAAAGATAAGCACTTTGCACATTGCATACATTTCCTAACTTTTACAGAGGAGGAATGGGTCCAATATGTGTTAATTAGGATGCATGATAACTTTATGTGGTTAATGAGTCCATTTAAGATAACCAAAGATGCCATCAAGGCTGTAACTGGATTGCACTCAACTGGTGGGTTGCCTGCACTCAAATATGTGAAAAATTAAACTGTAACAGAAGCCATCGGATCAAAATATGACAAGAGGGTAATGACTATAGATGACATTATTGATCTGGATGTCAAGTTAGCATCAATTATAATTGGTTACAAGATTTACCACTAAAGTAGGGAAAATTCTGTATCTAGTACAACAATCTATACTACATATCAGATGGTGAAAGAAAATGCAGATTATGATTTGTGTGAGCTTCTATTGAATCAACTGATGGAGAATCTATAGAAGATTAAGAAAGATAAGAAAAATTCCTTCAAGTATGGCAATCTGGTGTTGTGTATGTTCTTCTATTACATGAATGCATTACTAGGATCAAAAGGTCTAATCTAAACAAATGATAGACATGTTGCAATTCAAATAAAAGATTATTTGTATAAACTCAGTGATGCACAAGCCCAAAAGACATCTCTTTGGGGTTACTTCAAGAATTTCCAGAGCATGATGCATGCAAGAGAAAGAATACCAAAATCAATAGTTGAGAAATACAAAGACACAGTTTGCTTCATGGTTGATACAGATCAATGCCTAATGGAGGTATTTGAGCCAAGAACTATATGGGTAATGCCCATGGGTTATGAAGTTGATGAAAACATATTGGAAGTGCATGTTCAACACTTGCTAAGCCAACCCAAGGACACTGAAGCAGAAAGGTTTGGCACCTTTGAAGAGCTAAACATAAAAATACATGTTGAATTAAGGAAGCCTGAAACAAAGAGAAAAGTGAGAAGGGAGGTTGAAGAACTTGCTAAGAAGTTTGGCATAACAAAGGAGGTAGTAGAAGCAAATAGATAAAGAATAGAGAAAATTGAAAAGGAAAGGGAAGAAGCAAAGAAAGAAAGAATTCTGGTGGAAGCCTCTACCTGGACAAGATCTACCAGGAATTCTGCCCCTGTCTCTCCTAAAAGCTCAAAGACTGCTAAATCGGTAACCAAACCATCTATTACAGGAGAAAAGAGAAAGAAGTCTAAGGCCACAAGAACATATGTGAGCCTTAAGGATGATGAAGAGACAAAATCATATGTAGAGGTCAGAGAATTCAAGAAAGCTAAGAACAAACCTTCCTAGAATGACAGGACAGATGAGAAGCATAAGATAGAAGAGTTTGTTGAGAGAACCACTCTCCCAATTGAAGACATCATTAAAGCAGTCACTATGGATGGAAACCTGTAGCTGGTAATCAAATTCTATGATGAGTACAATGATACAGACAAGAGAATTCTTGAGGAAGCAATGGTAAGGTACCTAAACATTTATAACAAAGCTTTCATTGAAATAATTTCCTTGATTCCTAAGAGCTTACAAGAAGTTTTGGAATTAAGAAAAGAAAGTACAAAAGCAAAAGACTTGGAGATCCAGGAACAGATAGTGATACAATTATGTCCATCTATCACTCAAAAACAAATGGACATGGTTTTCAAGGATGCTAAAGAAGAATTCCAAAGCAAGTCCAGAATGAATAAGGTCATGATTGGAGAAACTGAACAAATAGCTAATGAGACAAAAGAAATTCTCTGGAGTGCCTTGAAAAGGTTCAATCTTCCCATTATAGAGGAAACAAATGAAGAGCCTTCTGACATGGACATTGAAGGATTAAAGAAAATTGATGGAGAGCCATCTAACATGGATGTCGAAGGATTAAAGAAAATTGATGAAGAACAATCTGAGGCCTTAGACTCCTCTGTTCTAGAAGAGGAAGTGCAGAAAGAAGAAACAAATATTGTTGGTTGCAACAAGCAAATTAGTCTGGATGCCCCCAAAGGAAAGGAAGAGGAGAATACAAGAGACTGCAGAAGTAGTGCAAATTTTCTTAGACAAGGAAGTTGTGGAATTAGATGAACCAGAGTTGATGCAAGGACCACTGAATCTAGACTCTCTCTCTCCAATTCAGATAATGAAGATAGCATCCTTTGCTCAGGCCAAAGCCAAATAAAAACTCTTGAAATCTCATATGGAGAACTGTGAGCTACTAAGTATTGCATCCGAAGTGGTGGAGAAGATTATGCCCTCATATCAGAAGGATCCACCTACCTCTCCATACGGTAACTTGAAAAACTTAGTTAATTCTGTCAATACACATTTTGAGTCTTTAGAAAAATCAGTAGAAACTAAGGTCTGGAATGAGTTCTTAGAAAAAAGATTCAGTGAGGTAAAAGGGCTAATTGTTAATGATATATAAACCCTAGACATTGGCATAAAGAGCATTGAAAACCCTCTTAAGGATGGTGGAGACATATTAATTTTGTTTATCCTGGCCCAAAGTTGCAGAGGACATTGAGAAGAAAATGAAAGAACAAGAAGGAAAATTGACAAATCTATCTCAAAATTTTAATCCTCTCACCATCTCTCTAGTAAGTCAAGAATGCCAAGCAGTTGTTATAATAAATGAAATAAAGAAACTGGTTAAGGAGAAGAAGAATATAATGGATAGAATGGGTGAACTCAGAGGGATAATCATCCCTAAGTTAGAGGCAATGCATGATGTCTTAGCAAATCCTCTAAGTATAGCCTGGACTAGTGATCCAACAGATTTGAAGAGAGTAGAAGCATATGCATTTTTGTTGAGTGGACACATCTCCATTTTGGATAGGATGAAGAGAAGTTGGGCCACAGAGCTTGCACAATTGAAGACTACATTTGTAGATATACTTAGGTATATGTAAGTTTATCTTATGGATTGTATGTACTTATGAGGCCTTATATAATAATTTTTGCACATTTTTGGTTTATAGATCCCACCCTTTGCCATTGATGTCAAAGGGGGAGTAAACAACAGTGAAAAATAAGGAATCTAGTATTAAGGGAGCATCGGCAAGCAGTGTGGAAAAATGGAGCACAAGAAAAGGGGGAGTTACATTGACACTTAGTCATTTTTCACTAAGTGTTGCCATCAATGCCAAAGGGGGAGATTGTTGGCAAGAGACACTGCTAGGATTCATAAGTGTTGTCATTGATGGCAACAAAGTATATCCCACACATCCGCAGTGCATAAATTTCTCATACCAAAAGTCAGATTGAAGATAGGTTGATCTGGTAGTCAAGAATAGAGCCTATGATAAGGTCCGATAGATTGGGTCTGGAACTCTCTGATGGTGAAACCCAACATGTTGCAGATTTGGGTGAGTAATAAGGAGTATCTAAACTATTGTATTCCAGAGATTTAGTCTCCGGTGACAAAGCATGTGAAAGATATAAGCATCTGAGTATCAGACTTCAGTTAGACAGTGTAGATAGAGGAAGAACTAGCCAACAGGGTATCAGGCCTCAATCCGGATGTGCAAGAGGTGTTGATCAAGTAAATTGAGGGTTATATGTTTTTGGCCAACCTAGGTAATGATTTCTATGCCTAAGTTTTTGGTGCGCATCATCTATCAAGTATGAATTCAGCTGACAGAACAGTATCTTGCAAATATCCTAAGTGTTCTTGTTGCCGACGAGAAAGTTGTTTGAAATCCTTGATGTGGATATATATACTTGATGGATTCAAGCTTGTGAAGGTGTGAAAAAGATGATTTTAGTATGGATTAAGTGCAAAGAGAAGTGGAGATAAGTGTGAAGGCAGTAATCCAGGCTTGGAATGTGACAGAAGAGTGATACTAAGCAAAGGAAGAATGAAATGTGCTAGATTGGTATACTGAGCCTAACCAGAACTGAATTCTTGCATATGTGGATGTTGTTCATCAGTTCAAACACATTGTCATCATCTGTAAGTCTCTAGTAGGCAGTGAGCCTCTTGTGAATAGTATACTTCTTTATTTTTTTAACAGAGAATACAATCTTGGGTTAATCACCCCGTGGTTTTTCCCTTAACAGGGTTTCCATGTAAAAATCCTTGTGTTATGTGTGTTGACTTCATTTTAGTTCTTATGGTTGCTTATTCTTTCATGCTTTGATATATCACTAAATGTTAAGATAAGAAAAGGAAGTAAAAGTAAGAAAGTTTTGAGAGAACTGATTCACCCCCCCTCTCAGTTATCTGCCTTGTTTCCAACACCCTCCACTCTAGGAGAAGTAAAAACCACACACATTCATATAGAGGGATAGATACAAGTGCTACAACAAGCCAAGAAATAGTGGGATATCACCTTAACCTAATTGAAGGTTATATACAAGAACATCCTACTCGATAACTAATACCACATGTCTTGAGGACAAGACCTTATTTCAAAAAGGGTGGATGATGTTGACAAGGTAGAAGACAGTCATTAGAACCTACTGCAACTCACCGCAAGTGGAGTGTAGAGGACAAAGCTGACATATAGGATAGTATTTAGGTTGTTCTATAAGAGACACATCCCTATAACAATATATATGTAATAGATAGTGTGAAGAAGCTAATGTAGATAAAGATATTGAAGTGTAAATATAAAGCAAAGACTTAGACCTGCCTTTTGTATATGAGATGAATATGAATATATATGGAGATATAAGGATTGTAACTAATGAATTATGTATATGAATGTGAATGACTCATATGTATGATCTAATCTTACCACGCTATGAGATTTATTATCGTTGTTATCTATTATTCTAGCACTATTGTGTTTGAGGTATAAACAAACTTAGAGACTTGACTCAAGCTCAGATCTCCAAACTGTGTCTTTTCTTTTCTTGCCAACACCCACCACTAGGTATGGCCATTGTCTTCATTTGAAAGATTTTAATTCAGACATAGTTGTAATTATTCAGTACTGAGGAGGAAAAACTCTCCTCAGTGCATATGATTTAGCAGTAAGAGCTGAAAATAACCTTATAGATGTTAAAAATCTACCCCTAGGCCTCATATTCTAGTGTTTATTGAGTTGTCCTTACAAGAAGAGACACCTAAAGTTGAGGCCCTCATATCCAATATGAGGCCAACTTCTTCCTCCTCTGCATACATCTATCCTACTCCCTGTTGGCAAGAGACACTATATGGATTCATGATTGTTGTCATTGATGGCAACAAAGTTCATCCCACACATCCACAGGACATGGTATGTCTCTATCGGAAGTCAAAGTGAAGAATGTTGTGGTCTGGTAAACAGGAATAGAGCATGTGGCGAGGTTCGATAGATAGGTCCGGATCTCTTAGAGGAAGTATCTTGGTAAAGTGCAGATTTGGGGAAGTCAAGAGGACTATCTTGATTGATAGATTCCAAGGTTTGAGCCTCCGGTGTGAAAAGGATAAAGAGATATGAATGCTTAAGTACCAGGTTCCCAATTGACAGTGTAAACAGAGGAAGAACTGACTGGCAGAACATCAAACATTATTCTGGATGTGTTACTGATGTTGGTAAAGGTTATGAAGGCATGAATTATGTTTGGCTGACATGATTAATGATTTCCACAAGTATATCCTTGATCCGCATTACTTGGTATGCAAGGATTCAGTCGATAGATCAGAGTCTATTGAAAATATTGACTATTTTGGTGCCGACTAGAAAGATGATGAAATCACTTCTGCAGATATATATAGGATGGATTTAGTTGTGAGATGTGTCATTGTGATATGTGATGTGCGAATAAAAGTAGAGCAGAGCAGAAGTAGTAAGGAAGGTCTGGTATGTGAAAGGAAAGCAACATAAGAGAAGAGGAAAGATGAAGTGCAGTAGATCAGTATACTGAGCCTAACCAGAACTGAACCCCAGCATATGTGAATGCTACCAATCAGTTCAAGTATTGTATAACATTCCTTTTTGTAGACAGTGTGTCTCTTGTAGGCAGTGTGCCTTCTTGTGAGCAGTGTGCTCGAGCAGTGAGCCCTAAATGGCAAGTGCCATTTTGTATTTCCATTCTTCTAACAGAGAATACAATCTTGGATTAATCACCCTGTGGTTTTCTCCCTTAACAAGGTTTCCACATCAAAAATATTGTGTCATGTGTATTTCCATTTCATAGTTATGTTTGCTTATTTGGATAAATGTTGCATTGATTATTAAGTAAGTTAAGAAAGAAGAAAATAGTAGGATAACTAATTCACACCCCCTCTCAGTTATCAACAATTGGTATCAGAGCTAAGTTCCTCCTAACAGAGCCTAACAGCTTGAGGAAGATCTGGGAATTCAAATGGATGCATATGGTTTAAGGGAGCAACTCAAGACTACCCTTGATGATCTTGAACAGTCAAACTCTGAAGTCAATGAAGTAAAGGAAAGTCTCAAATAGGCTAATGATTTCATCAGAGAACTAAAAGACAAATTAAGTCTCTCTATGAAAAAGAGAAAGGAGCTGCTTTAGCAATTGGCAAGACAAGGTGAAGCAAATAATGCAAATGAAGAGCTGAAGGAAAAAACTGAGTTGTGTGAAAAGTTATCAAAAGAAATCATTATGGTAAGACATGAAATGGAATCAGGAGTCATGAAGTTTACCCAAGAAGTTGAAGAGAAAAGAAAAACTGAAGATAATCTAAGACAATCTCTCAAGGAGAAATCAGAAGATTGCCACCAGATGGATAGAATTATCAGACACCTTGAATCTGATCTTGAAGATGCTAAAGATAATGAAGAAAAACTTAAGGATCAAATTATCTCTCTCAAAAGGGATCTTCAAATAGCAAATGAGTATAAAGAGAAATTCAAGATAAGTTCTGCTCAACTTGAAGTTCTTCTTGGAAGCCAAAAGAAGGTAGATGACAAGTGTGGTTTGGGATATGAGAAAGGAGAAAGCTCTAAATCCGGTCAGATGAATTTTGGATCAGAAAATCCATGGAACAGGCCTAGAAGACCTCCGATAAGATAGCCAAATGCTCAAAGATAACCATCATTCAATGGATACTGTCACAACTGCAATCACTTTGGTCACAAAGTTAATCAATGCAGAAAGAGAATGAATCAGACTAATTCATCTTTCTCTGAACAATGTTTTAACTACAAAAGGTATGGTCACAAATCTCATAAATGCAGAAATATGCAAATGAACAAATCATTCAATGGTAGATGCTTTGCATGCAATAGAATAGGTCATATGGCTAATCAATGCAGATCAAGAGGATATCAGTCAAATATGCAAAGAAATGTTGTTTGCCAAATCTGCAATAGATCCGGTCATAGTGCAAAATTTTGTAGAAGCAAGAATCAAGACAAAAGAGGTCCGGTATATCATAATCAGAATCAAGATAAGGGTAAACAAAAGGTGAATGCGGATGAAGTTAAAAGTGAGATGAACAAGATTTGGGTGAAGAAAAGTACAGAGAATGTAGAGGTTGGATCCGCACCAGACTCTGGTGCTGATATTCCTTCCAGAAACTAAGAAGTGAGCTCTGGCTCAGGGGGAGACACAAAGAAAACCTTGTTCCCCCAGCTAGTCAACTGGTGCTAGAACTGGCACAAGAAGAGTTGCAGATTGTATGGTTCATAAGGGCAACATCCAAACAAACTATGGTAAAGATTTGGAAGATCCGCATGATGTTTAAAGATCAGGATTAATCCAGTTCTCCAAGTCATCTAAATAAGGCAAACCAGAATAACTTAGGTCAAGCATTTATTGCAACCTAACATTAGGGTTTGCGGAGCAATATAAGGGTTTTTCTCATTAATCACTTGTTCATTCTACATTCAAGAAGAAACAAAAAGTGAAGCTTTGCAACAAAATTCCATAACTTCTTCAAAGATCATTTGCAGAAGTTAATTCATCCAGAAATTAATCCAGACAACTACGTGAAACCGAAAGGCACAAAAGGTATTTTCCATTCTCAATATCTCTCTACAAAGCTTTGAAAGATGCATACTCTGAATATAGTAAAGATCTCTGATAGGCCCTGCCCTGAATTCAAGAAACATCCATACAAATCATTGGAGGTAGATCCCCTAGGAGCATTCTCTAGTGTTCTGCATGGCGTTTTACACACAGAAGACATTAGAGTTTACATACATGCAAATATTGAAGAGTTTGGGGAATTCAAACTGAGAGACATCTATCATAAACAATTGATAGATGATACTTTTGAGCTTAAACCAGAATATAAGGGCATCCAGGAGAAACATTTTGATCAGTTCATTCATTTCCCCTATTTTGAAGAAGATGAATGGGTCTAGTATGTATTGAGTAGGGTGCATGATAACTTCCTATGGCTAAACAAACCTTTCAAGATCACAAAGGAGGCAATTAGGGCAGTAACTGGTTTATACTTCTTCGAAGGGATACCTGTCCTCAAATATGTCAAAAACAACATTGTAACTGAGGCCACCGGATCAAAATTTGATAAGAGGACAATGACCATTGAAGATATTATTGACCCAGATGTCAAGTTTGCATCTATGATAATAGGATACAAGATATATCACTCCAGTAGGGAGAATTTAGTATCTGGAACTACAGTATATACTGCTTATGAGATGCTGAGAAAGAAGAGGGAATATGATCTCTATGAACTTCTTTTGAGCCAACTAATGGAAAACATACAGAAAATCAAAAAGGATAAGAAGAATTCCTTTAAATATGGTGGACTAATACTATGTCTATTTTTCTACTTCATGAATGAGTTGCCCGGATCAAATGGATGGGTATGGCAAAATGACAAATCAGTAGTAATTCAAATCAGAGACTACTTGTATGAACTTGGGGATGCGAAAGCAAGGAATACAGCTCTGTGGGGTTACTTCAAGCAATTTCAAAATACAATGCAAATTAGAGAAAGAATCCCCAAATAAGTAGTTGAGAAATACAAGGATACAGTGTGCTTCATGGTAGACACTGATCAATGCCTAATGGAGGCAGTAGGGTCAAGGACAGTCTGGATCATGCCTATGGGATATGAAGTTGATAAACAAATTGTAGAGTTGCATGGTCAACACATGCTCAGTCAGCCAAAGGACTCCAAAGCAGAAAGATTTGGAACCTTTCAGGAGCTGAGTGTAAAGATCCATGTGCAACTCAGAGAACCTGAAATCAAGAGGAAGGTAAGAAAAGAGGTAGAAAATATTGCCCAAGGCATTGGCATCTTAAAGGAGGCACTTGATGCCCACAAGAAAAAGATGGAAAGGGCTGAGGAAGAGAAGAAAGAGGTAGAAAAGAAAAGCAAGGAAAGTGCTCCGGTAGAAACCTCCACCCGAACTAGATCATCTAAGAGATCTGCACCTACCACTGCCAAAATCTCAAGGGCATCTAAATCGGAAGCACAATCATCCAGAAAAGGAGAAAAGAGAACAAAGAAAAAGGCAACAAGGTCCTATGTTAGCCTAAAAGATGATGAGGAAACCAAATCAGATGAGGAGATAAGGAAACTGAAGAAGAAGAAGAAATCATACAGTGAACATTCTACCGGTCAAGGAGAAGAAGAGAAGGAAGAGGAATTTGGTGAAAAACCCACTCTATTCTTGGACATTGTAGTAAAAGAAGTCACTGTGGATGGGAACCTGCAACCCCTAACAGAATTTTATGATGAATATAATGAAGCAGATAAAAAGATTCTGGAGGAAGCCACAGTTCAGTTTTTGAACACTTACAACAAAGCTTTTATTGAAATAATCTCTCTAATTCCCAAAAGCTTAGAGAAAAGGCTTGAAATAAGGAAGAACAATGCTCAAGCAAAAGACCTCGAGATCTGGGGACAGGTCACCATTCAGCTCTTCCCTTCAATCACTCCACAGCAAATGAATAGGATCTTTAAAGAGTGCAAAGATGAGTTTCAGAGCAAAGCCAGGATGAATCAGCTCATGCTTGGTGAAATCAACAGAGTGGCAAAAGAGACTAAAGAGATTATCCAAAATACTCTTAAAAAGTTCAACATTCCCATCACAAAGGACTCTGGTAAAGACAAGGGCTCAGAATCCTCTATTCCGGAAGAGGTGGCTCATGAACAAACAAATATCTCTCCTCTGGTTTCCCCTACAGCTTTCAGATCTAAAGGAGAAGACAGAATGCAGGAGAAAAAAGCAGGAGTGAAGGAAAAAGAAGTTGACAGTACTAAGGTTGCAGAGGAAGAGAAGACCCCAATAGAGGAAACCACAACTGATAGTGGTAAGAATGTGGAAGGAGAGAAAGCTCCAAGGGACAGCCCTAAGAATGCAGAAGAGAAGAAACATTTGTCTCCGGAAAGAGACATTGCAAAAACTGTCCAAGAATTCCTGAACAAAGAAACAGTGGAGATTGATGAACTGGAGCTTCTACAAGGACCATTTAATTTTGATTCACTTTCTCCGGTACAGACGATGAAGATATTCGCTAATGCAAAGGCTAAAGAAAAACTCCTAAATTCTCACATGGAAGACTGTGAGTTGATAGAAGCTGCTTCTAGAGTGCTAGAAAAGATTATGCCATTGTTTCAGAAAGATCCCACAGCCTCCTCATCCGGTAATCTCAAAACTCTAGTCAATAGTGTTAGCACACATTTTGATTCACTAGAGAAGTCAGCAGAAGATAAGGTCCAGGAGGAATTTCTTGCAAAAAGATTATCAGAGGTACAAGGGTTGATAAGTAATGATAGGAGAAATATGAGTATAGGGATAAAGAGCTTAGAAAATTCTCTCATAGATGGTAGAAAAATATACAAATTTTGTATTTCATGGTCCAAAGCAATAGTAGAGATTGAGAAGAAAATAAAAGAGCAAGAGAATACACTACTAAGTTTGTCTCAAAGTTTTGATCCTCTCTCTTCCTCCATAGTCAATCAAGAGTGTCAGACTATTGCAATCACAAATGCAATAAAGAATTTTGAGAAGGAAAAGAAGAACATAATTAGCCGGATGGGTGAACTCAGAAGAATCATTATCCCTAAGTTAGAGGCCATGCATGAGGCCATAAGTGATGCTCAGACTACCGCCCAAACCAATGATCTGACAGATCTTAAGAGGGCAGAAGCTTTTACGTTTTTGTTGAGTGGTCATATTTCATTTTTGGATAGAATGAAGCAAAGTTGGGCTACAAAATTCATTCAATTGAAGACAACTTTTGCAGATATCCTTCAGTTTATGTAAAGTATAGCATGTACAATTACTTATGCGGCTAAGTATAGAAGTATTTTTGAAAATTTTGGTATGTGGACCCTACCCTTTGCCATTGATGTCAAAGGGGAAGTGAAAAGCAGTGAAAAATGAGGAATCCAACTAAGGGGGAGCTCTGGAAAATGTATATAAAAATAGAACATCAGCCAAGGGGGAGCATAGTGTAAACACTGAGTCATTTTTCACTAAGTGTTGCCATCAATGCCAAAGGGGGAGATTGTTGGCAAGAGACACTATATGGATTCATGATTGTTGTCATTGATGGCAACAAAGTTCATCCCACACATCCGTAGTACATGGTATGTCTCTACCAGAAGTCAAAGTGAAGAATGTTGTGGTCTGGTAAAGAGGAATACAGCATGTGGTGAGGTCCGATGGACAGGTCCGGATCTCTCAGAGGAAGTATCTTGGTAAAGTGCGGATTTGGGGAAGTCAAGATGACTATCTTGACTGATAGATTCCAAGGTTTGAGCCTTCGGTGTGGAAATGATAAAGAGATATGAATGCTTAAGTATTGGGTTCCCAATTGATAGTGTAAACAGAGGAAGAACTGACTGGCAGAACATCAGACATTATTCCAGATGTGTTACTGATGTTAGTAAAGGTTATGAAGGCATGAATTATGTTTGGTCAACATGATTAATGATTCCCACAAGTATATCCTTGATCCGCATTACTTGGTATGCAAGGATTTAGCCGACAGATCAGAGTCTATTGAAAATATTGACTATTCCGGTGCCGACTAGAAAGATGATGAAATCACTTCTGAGGATATATATATATAGGATGTATTTAGTTGTGAGATGTGTCATTGTGATATGTGATGTGTGAATAAAAGCAGAGCAGAGCAGAAGTAGTAAGGAATGTCTGGTATGTGAAAGGAAAGTAGCATAAGAGAAGAGGAAAGATGAAGTGCAGCAGATCAGTATACTAAGCCTAACCGGAACTGAACCCCAGCATATGTGAATGCTACCAATCAGTTCAAGTATTGTATAACATTCCTTTTTGTAGACAGTGTGTCTCTTGTAGGCAATGTGCCTTCTTGTGAGCAGTGTGCTCGGGCAGTGAGCCCTAATTGGCAAGTGCCATTTTGTATTTCCATTCTTCTAACAGAGAATACAATCTTGGGTTAATCACCCCGTGGTTTTCTCCCTTAATAGGGTTTCCACGTCAAAAATATTGTGTCATGTGTATTTCCATTTCATAGTTATGTTTGCTTATTTGGATAAATGCTGCATTGATTATTAAGTAAGTTAAGAAAGAAGAAAATAGTAGGATAACTGATTCACCCCCCCTCTTAGTTATCAACACTCCCCCAATTCCAAGGTTTGTGATACCAATTCCCCATGTTGTCTTAGAAATAGATAATATGAAAAGCATCTTACAAAGATTCTTGAATGAGATCATTAATCTCAAGAGACAACAAGGCTCATATCCAAGACCTCCCTATCAAGGCTACCAAATCCTAGGTCCCCATACCAGCCTAATAGGTACCAAAATTCCCAAGAAGCATGTCCATCCCAACAACAGCTTGTGTTGATTCCTACTCCTTTGCAACAAATCCCTTCTAACCCAGTGTGTAACTTAATTCTGAGACAAAACAATATCATGAAGGATTCAAACACATAGTGTTTCCCATGCAATGAAAGTCATTGACCTAGAGCTTGGCCACAGAGAAATCTATAGAAAATCTATAGAGCAGAGGCAACAAGGATTTCAAGGAGGACCCCAAATCGGGACATCTTCATACCAATCACAAGGGGCACAAAATGCTATCCTAGTCACCCAGATCTAGGGAATTTCATTACAACAAGAGGAATAAATAGCTCATAAACACACATTGTTCTTATGGATTGAAGGAGAAGAGGTGGTGTTTGCAAATGATCCCTCTACTTTGAAGGTCCCACAAGTTCAATTCCATTACTTCACACACTCAAAGAGATGTATGGTGGGTGAACTAGGAATGATCCTTCAACTCAAACTTACTCCTCAAAGTAAACCAACCAATCCTACCAGTTGAGCATTCAATTATGGGATACTAATGCAAAATAGTGGGATAGCAACAAAGAGTAACAAGATACCAATCATCTGAGCAGAAAGACCAAGATACATAGGATATGTCCTGAAACCATAGATCCCTTTTGTGCTAAATATGGTGGAACAACTCAAGAAATCCCAGCTAACATCTCATTTTGGGACATTCTATCTATCCCACCCTCAGAGCAGGAGACATTGCTCCAAGAAGCTCTTGAAAAGGAGGACACACTCCCAACAAAACCAACAACCATTGGTGTACAAGAGGAAACACCGCAACCCCAAAAAACAACATGAAATCAAAGCCCCACAATCCTTACAAATGTGAAGATAGAGGTAAGAAATCCAAGGCCAAACCTTTCTACATAACGATGATAATAGGCAAGAAATTGTTACATAATTCTATGATAGACTCTAGTACTAGCATTATTTTCATTCCTAAGAAGGTAGTGGATGCCGTTCAACTAGAATTTGAACCTTTATAGAAGGGTCTCATGTAGTTGGATGGGAAGCAAGTGAAAATAGTGGGAGACATTAAATCTCTATCCCTAACATTATAAGCTTGCCCAAAAATCACAATGCTTTAAGAAGTGGTGATCATTGATATCTTGCTAGCCTTTGGCCTCTTCCTATCATGAGAGTTTACTACCAATATTGTTGGATATCCCTCTCTAGACTTGACTCACCTTATCCTTCAGACTAGGTATGGCTCTAAGATGAAGATCTTATGTGAACCTCTCTAATAAGAACATATCACTCATGAGGTGATGACAAACTGTGAATTAACTCATACCATCCTGTTAAAAGAAGAGAAGCAAGAGATGGACCTCCTTGATCAAGAGACCCGGAATAAAAGAAAAACTAATAAAGAGAAGATAATCCTATTTGAAGCTATGTAGACTGACCCAGGCTATGAAGAATTGTATTCCATAGGAATCAGAATGTATATTATCTATGATGAAGAACAAGTCATCCCAGAATGTGAAAATCTTTCACAAAGCTTGGTGTAAGATTCAAACGAACCTGCACAGTTATGGAAACTATTTTTTGATGGCACAAGATGCTCAATGGATTAGGAGATGGTATATGCCTCATTTATCCACTAAGAAAATAGATTCTAAAGGCTTTCCACTTCCATTTTAGCTGCACCAATAATGAGGCTGAGTATGAAGCACTAGTACAAGGTCTCCTTTTAGCAGAGAAGCTAAAAATCAAACAGTTGCAAGTATTGAAGGACTCCAAATTACTCATCAAATAGGTAAAGGAGATAATCATGGATAAAAGTATTAGAATGAGGTTATACCATCACATGGTATGGGACCTACTAGAAGGCTTTGATATGCTTAATATGGAGGTAATTCCAAGGAATCAAAACAAGGAGGGAGATAGGATGGCTCAAATAAGATCCCAATTTGATCTAGCAAGAGACCTCGTGAGAAATAAGGATGTGATAAAATTGCTCATAAGACCCATAATCCCAGATAATGAAAACCATTGGAAAGTATTTGAAATTAATGAGCAAGTCACTCTATTCCTACAATAGTTAGGGGAATTTGTAGACCAATTGCAACAAAAAATTGAATAAGCTTATGGGGACCAGATCATTAGGCTAAAGTCCAACAAACTTCCCAAAGGCCTTATAACCTTGGAGAGCCTCTTTGACTCAAATGATTCTAAGGGAGATAAGAGAAAGTTCTCCCCTAATAAAGGAGATTACACTGAGATTAGGTTCACCCTGGAAGGAGGGTGAAAGTGTTGGCAAGAGACACTATATGGATTCATGGTTGTTGTCATTGATGGCAACAAAGGTTATCCCACATATCCGCAAGTCATGGTGTGTCTCTACCGGAAGTTAGAATGAAGATTGTTGTGGTCCAGGGAACAAGAACAGAGCATGTGGCAAGGTCCGACAGATTGGTCTAGATCTCTCAGAGGAAGTATCTTGGTGTAGTACGGATTTGGGGAAGTCAAGAGGACTACCTTGAGTGGTATATTCCAAGGATTTAGCCTCTGGTGATGGACAAGGAAAAAGATATGAATAGTTGAGTACCGGATTCCTGAGTGATAGTGAGAACAGAGGAAGAACTGACTGACAGAACATCAGACTGTTTTCCGGATGTGTTACTTTTGATGGTAATGGTTGTGAAGGCATGAATCATGTTTGGCCGACATGATTAATGATATCTACAAGTATATGCTTGATCCGCATTAATTGATGTGCAAGGATTCAGCCGACAAAACAGAGTTTGTGAGAAAATAGACTGTTCCAGATGCCGACTAGAAAGGTGATGAAATTACTTGTGTGGATATATATGCACGATGGATTTAGTTGTGAGAGTTGTTGTAGCGATGATGATATATGTGAATAAGTGTAGAGCAGAGCAGAAGTAGTAGGAAAGATCCGGTATGTGAGAGGAAAGCAGAATAAAGAGAAGAGGAAAGATGAAGTGCAGTAGATCAGTGTACTGAGCCTAACCGAAACTGAACTCCAGCATATGTGGATGCTTCCAATCAGTTCAAGTATTGTATAACATTCTTTTGTAGATAGTGTGTCTCCTTGTAGGCAGTGTGCCTCTTTGTGAGCAGTGTGCTCGGGCAGTGAGCCCTAATTGGCAAGTGCCATTTTGTAATTCCTTATTCTTCTAATAGAGAATAATCTTTGGGTTAATCACCCTGTGGTTTTCTCCCTTAACAGGGTTTCCACGTCAAAAATATTGTGTCATGTGTTTCTCATTTCATGGTAATGTTTGTTTGTTTGATTCAATGTTGCATTGATTAATAAGAAAGTTCAAAAGAAGAAATAATTAGGATAACTAATTCACCCCCCCTCTCAGTTATCAACAATTGGTATCAGAGCCTAGTTCCTCCTAATAGAGCCTAACAGCTTGAGGAAGATCTGGGAGTTCAAATGGATGCATATGGTTTAAGGGAGCAACTCAAGACTACCCTTGAGGATCTTGAACAGTCAAACTCTGAAGTCAATGAATTAAAGGAAAGACTCAAACAGGCTGATGAATTCAAGAGAGAACTAAAGGACAAATTAAGTCTCTCTATGAAAAAAAGAAAGGAGCTGCTCCAACAATTGGCAAGACAAAGTGAAGAAAGTAATACAAATGAAGAATTGTCTGAGAAAACCAAGTTATGTGAAAAGTTATCAAAAGAAGTCATTATGGTAAGACATGAAATGGAATCAGGAGTTATAAAGTTTACTCAAGAGATTGAAGAGAAAAGAAAAGCTGAAGACAATCTAAGACAATCTCTCAAAGAGAAATCAGAAGATTGCCACCAGATGGATAGGATTATCAGACATCTTGAATCTGATCTTGAAGATGCCAAAGATAATGAAGAAAAAATTGAGGATCAAATTGTCTCTTTCAAAAGAGATCTTCAAACAACAAATGAATATAAAGAGAAATTCAAGATAAGTTTTGCTCAACTTGAAGTTCTTCTTGGAAGTCAAAAGAGGGCAGATGACAAGTATGGTTTGGGATATGAGAAAGGAGAAAGCTCCGGATCCGGTCAAAAGAATTTTGGATCAGAAAATCTAAGGAATAGGCCTAGAAGACCTCCAATAGGACAGCCCAATGGTCAAAGATATCCATCCTTCAATGGATACTGCCACAGCTGCAATCACTTTGGTCACAAAGCTAATCAGTGTAGAAAGAGAATGAATCAGACTAATTCATCCTTCTCCGGACAATGCTTTAATAGCAAAAGGTATGGACACAAGTCTCATGAATGTAGAAATATGCAAATAAACAAATCATTCAATGGTAGATGCTTTACATGCAATAGAGTAGGTCATATGGCTAATCAATGCAGATCAAGAGGTTATCAGTCAAATATGCAAGGAAATGTTATTTGCCAAATCTCTAATAGGTCCGGTCATAATGCAAAAGTCTGCAGAAGCAAGAATCAGGACAAAAGAGGTCCAGTGTATAATCAGAATCAAGACAAGGGTAAACAAAAGATGAATGCAGATGAAGTTAGGAATCAGATGAACAAGATTTGGGTGAAGAAAAGTTCAGAGAATGTAGAGGTTGTATCCACACCAGACTCTGGTGCTGACATTCCTTCCAAAAATTAAAAGGTGAGCTCTGGCTCAGGGGGAGACTCAAAGAAAATCCTGTTCCCCCAGCCAATCAAGTGGTGCCAGATGTGGCACAAGATGCGGAGTAAAGGGTCTGTAGATATAAGTCTTGAGATGATTCAGATAAGATTTCAAAGGTCCACATGAAGATGTGAAGAAGTTGTGATTGATCAAGTTAGACCTGTTCCGGGAGATGCTCCGGAATGACAGAGGATTACAAAAAGGTCCGGAGAGATCCGGAAGTGCATTGTCTTATTCTGCAGATTGGACAAAGTGTTTGGGATGTCCTTGTGATGTGTCATCTTGATTTGTTCATGGTTGGAAGATCCACATGATGTTCATAGAACAGGACTAATCCGGTTCTTCAAGTTATCCTAATAAGGCAAACCAGAATAATGTAGGTCGAGCATTTATTGCCATCAGATATTAGGGTTTGCAGAGCAATATAAGGGATTTCTCATAAATCACTTGCTCATTCTACACTCAAGAAGAAGTGAAAAGTGAAGCTCTGCAACAAGATTCATCAAGTTCACCAAAGATCTCTTGCCGAAGTCATTACATACAGAAATCAATCCAACCACTTTGTGTAACCGAAGGCACATAAGGTATTTTCCGTTTTCGATATCTTACTACAAATCTTTTGAGAAATGGCTACTCTGAATATAGTAAAGATCTCAGATAGGCCCCGACCTGAATTTAAGAAACACCCATATAAGTCATTGGAGGTAGATCCCTTAGGAGCATTCTCTAGTGTTCCTCATGGCATTTTACACACAGAAGACATTAGGGTTTACATACATGCAAGTATTGAGGAATTTGGGGAATTCAAATTGAGAGATTTCTATCACAAACTGATATACAATGCGTTTGAGCTTAAACTAGAGTATAAGGGTATCCATAAGAAATAGTTTGATCAATTCATTCATTTCCCCTGCTTTGAAGAAGATGAATGGCTCTGGTATGTATTGAGTAGGATGCATGACAACTTCCTATGGCTGGTAGACCCTGCAAGATCACAAAAGAGGCAATTAGGGCAGTGACTGGTCTATACTCTTCCGGAGGGATACCTATCCTCAAATCCGTCAAAAATAACATTGTAACTGAGGCCACCAGATCAAAATTTGATAAGAGGGCAATGACCATTGAAGATATCTTTGACCCGGATATCAAGTTTGCATCCTTGATAATAGGATACAAGATTTATCACTCCAGTAGGGAGAATTCTGTATCCGAAACTGCAGTATATACTACCTATGAGATGCTAAGGAAGAATGCAGATTATGACCTCTGTGAACTTCTTTTAAGTCAATTAATGGAAAATATACAAAAGATCAAAAAGGACAAAAAGAATTCTTTCAAGTATGGTACACTTATATTATGTCTATTTTTCTATTTCATGAATGAGCTGCCTAGATCAAGTAGATGGGTATGGCAGAATGACAAACCTATTGCAGTCCAAATTAGAGATTATTTACATGGGCTTGGGGATGCCAAAGCAAGAAATACAGCCCTGTGGGGATACTTCAAAAACTTCCAGAGCATGATGCAAGCAAGAGAAAGAATTCCCCTGTCCATTGTTGAAAAATACAAAGACTCAGTCTACTTTATGGTGGATACTGATCAGTGCCTAATGGAGGCAGTGGAGCCAAGGAGAGTCTGGATCATGCCCATGGGGTATGAGGTTGATGAATAGATTGTGGAACTGCATGTTCAACACATGCTTAGTCAGCCCAAAGATCCAAAGGCAGAAAGGTTTGGAACCTTTGAGGAGCTGAGTGTGAAGATCCATGTGGAACTCAGAGAACCTGAGATAAAGAGGAAGGTGAGAAAAGAAGTAGAGCATATTGCTCAAGGCCTAGGCATCCCAAAGGAGGCACTTGATGCCAACCAGGAAAAGAGGAGAAAGGCTGAGGAAGAAAAGAAAGAGGCAGAAAAGAAAAGCAAGAAAAGTGCTCCGGTGGAAACCTCAACTCGGATTAGATCATCAAAAGGATCTACACCTGTCAGAACCAAAAGCTCAAAAATATCTAAACCAGAAGGTCAGACATCCGGTAAAGGAGAGAAAAGGTCTAAAATAAAAGCCACAAGGGCTTATACAAGTCAGAAAGATGAAGAGGAAATGGAATCAGATGAGGAGGTAAAAGAAATAAAGAAGTAGAAGAAGAAAGGATCTGGTAAACCCTCCACAGGCCAAGACAAGGAAGAAATGGTAGAGAAATTTGTTGAAAAGCCCACCCTGTCTCTAGAGAGTGTAATCAAGTCAGTCACTGTGGATGGAAACCTTCAACCAATGACCGAATTCTATGATGACTACAATGAGGCTGACCAAAAGATCCTGCAGGAAGCCACAATCAAGTATCTGAACATATACAATAAGGCTTTCATTGAGATTATATCTCTAATTCCTAAAAGCCTAGAAAAGGAATTAGAAATAAGAAAGAACAATGTCCAGGCAAAAGATCTTGAGATCTGGGAGTAGATAGCTATTCAGCTATATCCTCAAATTGATCCCAAGACAATGAACATAATATTCAAAGACTGCAAAGATGAGTTCAGGAGTAAAGCAAGGATGAATCAACTCATGCTTGGTGAGACTGACAAGGTGGCCATAGATACAGAAGAGATCCTCCGGAAGGCCTTCAAAAGGTTTAATCTTCTTGTTGTAGAGGACTTGGGTACTGATCCCTCATCCACAAGTGCTGCAGAAGAAACTTCTGAGAAAGCAACAGAAGAGATGGGCCCTGAACAAACCAACATTTCTCCTCTGGTTTCCCCTACAGTCTCCAGATCCAAAGAAGAAGAGAAACTATAGGAGAAAGAAGCAGCGGTAAAAGAAAAAGAAGTTGACAGTACCAAGGGTGCAGAGAAAGAGAAGACTCCAATAGAGAAAACCACAACTGATAGTGGTAAGAATGTGGAGAAAGAGAAAATTCCAAAGGACAGCTCTAAGACTGCAGAAGAGAAGAAACATATGTCTCCAGCAAGAGACACTGCACAAACTGTCCAAAAATTTCTAAGCAAAGAAGTAATAGAGATTGATGAATCGGAGCTTCTACAAGGTCCATTCAACTTCAATTCCCTCTCTCCGGTGCAGACAATGAAGATAGCCTCATTTGCCAATGCTAAGGCAAATGAAAAACTCCTAAAGTCTCATATGGAAGACTGTGAGTTGATAGAGGCTACTTCTGGAGTGCTTGAAAAGATTATGCCATCGGTCCAGAAAGATCCCACAACCTCCTCTTCCGGTAATCTAAAAACCTTAGTCAGCAGTGTTGGTACACATTTTGAATCCCTAGAAAAATCAGCTGAAGAAAAGGTCCGGAAGGATTTTTTGGATAAGAGATTCTCAGAGGTACTAGGATTAATCTCTAATGATAGGAGAAATATGAGTATTGGGATAAAAAGCCTAGAAAATGCTCTTAAGGATGGCGGTGACATTTACAAATTTTGTATCTCCTGGTCAAAGGCAACAGTAGAAATTGATAAGAAAATAAAAGAGGAATAGGACAAACTACTTAGTTTGTCTCAAAGTTTTGATCCTCTCTCTTCCTCCATAATGAATCAAGAATGTCAAACTATTGCAATCACAAATGCAATCAAGAATTTTGAAAAGGAAAGGAAGAATATAATTAACCAGATGGGAGAACTTAGAAGGATTATAATCCCTAAGTTAGAAACTATGCATGAGGCCATAAGTGATGCTCAGACTACCGCCCAAACCAATGATCCGACAGATCTCAAGAGGGCAGAAGATTTTGCATTTTTGTTGAGTGGTCACATTTCAATTTTGGATAGAATGAAACAAAGTTGGGCTACAGAACTAGTCCAATTGAAGACATCCTTTGCAGACATTCTTCAGTTTATGTAAGTATGTAATATGTAGCTAAGTGTAGTAAAAAAAAAAAAATTTGACAAATTTTGGTGTGCAGACCCTACCCTTTGCCATTGATGTCAAAGGGGGAGTGAGGAGTAGTGAAAAATGAGGAATCCAACCAAGGGGGGTTCCAGAAATTGTATATAAAGATAGAGCATCAGCCAAGGGGGAGCATAGTGTAAACACTTAGTCATTTTTCACTAAGTGTTGCCATCAATGCCAAAGGGGGAGATTGTTGGCAAGAGACACTATATGGATTCATGGTTGTTGTCATTGATGGCAACAAAGGCCATCCCACATATCTGCAAGTCATGGTGTGTCTCTATCGGAAGTCAGAATGAAGATTGTTGTGGTCTGAGGAACAAGAACAGAGCATGTGGCAAGGTTCGACAGATTGGTCTGGATCTCTCAGAGGAAGTATCTTGGTGCAGTATGGATTTGGGGAAGTCAAGAGGACTACCTTGAGTGGTATATTCCAAGGATTTAGCCTCTGGTGATGGACAAGGAAAAAGATATGAATAGTTGAGCACCGGATTCCTGAGTGACAGTGAGAACAGAGGAAGAACTGACTAACAGAACATCAGACTATTTTCTGGATGTGTTACTTTTGATGGTAAAGGTTGTGAAGGCATGAATCATGTTTGGCCAACATGATTAATGATATCTACAAGTATATGCTTGATCCGCATTACTTGATGTGCAAGGATTCAGCCGACAGAACAGAGTTTGTGAGAAAATAGACTGTTCCAGATGCCGACTAGAAAGGTGATGAAATTACTTGTGCGGATATATATGCATGATGGATTTAGTTGTGAGAGTTGTTGTAGCAATGATGATATATGTGAATAAGTGCAGAGCAGAGTGGAAGTAGTAGGAAAGATCCGGTATGTGAAAGGAAAGCAGAATAAAGAGAAGAGGAAAGATGAAGTGCAGCAGATCAGTGTACTGAGCCTACCCGAAACTGAACTCCAACATATGTGGATGCTTCCAATCAGTTCAAGTATTGTATAACATTCTTTTGTAGACAGTGTGTCTCCTTGTAGGCAGTGTGTCTCTTTGTAAGCAGTGTGCTCGGGCAGTGAACCCTAATTGGCAAGTGCCATTTTGTAATTCCTTATTCTTCTAACAGAGAATAATCTTTGGGTTAATCACCTCGTGGTTTTCTCCCTTAATAGGTTTTCCACGTCAAAAATACTATGTCATGTGTTTCTCATTTCATGGTAATGTTTGTTTGTTTGATTCAATGCTGCATTGATTAATAAGAAAGTTCAAAAGAAGAAATAATTAGGATAACTGATTCACCCCCCCCTCTCAGTTATCAACAGAAAGTAGGCAAGGTTACTACTCAAGATGAAAGGGACAAGTTTGTGTCCTTTTGCAACAAATATGATAGAGCCATGGCTTGGAACTATGAATATTTCAAAGGCTATGACAAACACATAGTTCAGCACACCATTGAACTAATGCCCAAGGAAAAGCTAGTTAGACAAAGATAAAGACCGATAAATCTGAAGATAGAACCCCTCATGAAACAAGAGTTTAGAAAGTTAATTGATTCTAATATTATCTTTCCAATCAAGCATTCAATGTGGATCTCTAACCTAGTCTCAATAAGAAATAAAAATGGGGAAATAAAGATCTATCTTGATTTTAGGGACCTTAACTAAGTGTCATTCAAAGGCCATTATCTACTATCTTCTATGGACCTATAAGATGGGAAAAGAGATCTAAGCAATTATGGACTAACTAGATCAATATTTTCAATGAAACATTGAAATACAAGCTAACAGAGACTTTTATGCTTGGCTACTATCCTTAGAGGATAGCCAAGCTATTTGAGCTCTATTCCTTTGTTGTGATTGCAAAGATTAACAATAACAAGATTTAAGGTTACAAGTGATCAATTAGACTAAGCTAACAACATACAAATGTTACATAACAGATGTGCAGAAAGAAAAAGCAAATTTAGTTAGATAACAAAGAGAGGAACTTGTAAACACCTAAAATGTCTTTTACCACCAAATCGACTCTTGACAACCCTAAACACATCAATTTCCCTTCTAACCAATTAATTAAATTTTTATTTAATTAATTACCCCTTCATTACCCTAGTTTCCATCATTTTATCCCAACAATTGAATTAATTTCATTAATTCAATAGTCCAAACCTTAGCCAATTGATTTAATAAATATGCAATATTTATTAAATCAATTTCCCCCTTTTCACTAAATCTAATTAATTAGTTAAAACCATGTTAACTAATTAATCTAGCCTATTAATTGACCTATCCCTACCCTAGACAATTAAATAGCTATTATTTAATTACCTACCCTAGCCTACCTCATCCTAGTCCTAAGATTAATTAAATAAAACCTATGTTTAATTAATCCTAACCTCTCATTTGGGTGGTCAAACCTAGTTAAACACCCTTCCCCACATCCTCTAAATAAAAATTGAAATAAATCCACATAAGTCAATTTTTTATTTAAAAATATCCCACATCACATTTAATTCTTCTTACAACCCCTTACCTCACCCATACTCATTAATTTCCATTTATCCCCAAATAAATTTTTAATTCATTTTTACATTCCCCCATATGAATCTTTAATTCAAAAATAATCCTTCACACCCATGCTCATTTAATAACCCCTTTTTCCCAAAATCAATAAAAGATTCACTTTTATTCCTATCCCTCCATTCCTCCAAGATCAAATCTAGGCCCTCCACATCACTTTTATCCTCCACCATTGATCTTCCAAATCAATCTCCACCCTTGGATCAAAATCCCTTCCAAAAATCTATAAATAGAACCTCTCTCCACCCATTTTGGGATCCAATCTTCAAGTAATGTTACCATGTCCAAATGTCCACTTGAGCTAGAATTATGAGTTGCATAATTAGGATAGCATTTCACATTTGAATCACTTATCTAGGGATTATCATGTCTTAGGAGCTCTTGGGTGCAAGCTTCCTCTTCCCTTGATGAGATTGGGTCTTCATGTGAAGGTATAACTTTGTGTGTTTATTTGCATTTAGTTTTGTGTTTTTACCTCATTCTGATTTCCTAATCTACATTGGCACGCCCAGTGGGACCCACAAGGTCTAAATCTAATCATTTTTTTGAGTTTTTGTGCTCTAGACATGTTTTTACAAGTGCAGCGCTATCTTACCTATGCAACGGCGCTATATCTGGCATCTTTTAGTGCTATACTCTATTTTAGCACTATTCTACATAGCACATGTCTTGCTTAGGACTCACTCACATGTCCGTTTCATCCATCTTCTTCCTACTGAGTTTTTTGTCTAATTTGCTCTCTATTTTGTAGGAATATTGAAAAATACAAGGGGAAGTTATGCCAAAATTTTCATAAAGTCTAAACATGCATTTTGGGCTTCTCTTTTGTCTTGTTTTTCATTTATCAAGACTAACAATACTAATAGGACCTCTTATGTGTGCAGCCTAACACTCTGTTTTGATTAGGAGATCTCCATTTTGCAGGACGGACGAGTTTAGACACGTATTGGCACTATATGCACCCAGAGCAGCACTATCTTCAAAACTATGACCAGACCATTTGACAGCGTGCAGTGGTGCCTTATTACACCTATATTAGTGCTATTTCATATTTTGGTGCCTTCTATATGTCATTGTAGTGCTATATTATGTTCAAGCACCTTCTATAAAGAATTGTAGTGCCATATTATGTTCTGGCACCTTCTGGGTCTGATATTAGCGCTATCTGATAAATTGACGCTATCTGTATAGGGTGTCAGGTTCTCAGTCTATTTTTTGTCAGTGTCGCCATTTTATCTCTGTATTAGTGCTATTTTATGAAACTGACTTTTGTTCTCCATGCAGGGACTGACAGTTTGCTTATAGGTCACTGACATCATCTCGAGGATACTAACAAGTTTTTGCAGGGTTCTTTCATCTTTTTTTAAAACACTTCAATTTGAAATTTAAAACAAACCCTTGCATGCTAGTTTACAAAACATTTTGATTTGGTGCAATAAAATTGAACAAAACAAACAAACAAATCTTTTGTGTGTGTGTGTCCAACATTTGAATTTGGTGTTCTACAATTTACAAATTGTGTGCCAACAACTATCAAAACACTTCGATTTTAGGCTTTAAAAAGAACCACAAATTGCATCAATCAAATCATGGGATTTAAAAAGAACAACAATTTGCATTCTTCACTCATGTAATCAAAAAAACCAATCTAACTTGTGTGAAGTGTTTTCATGGTTATGTTTGTAGTGTGAAAAGTGTATGCTCTTCCCTCGCACCATTTGGTGACCTTGAGAATCAAAAGCTTCTCACAACACTCACATTAATCACCCCCAACATAATCCGAAGAACTAAAATGAACCATGTTTAGTGTGATACAAACACAACAATACATATGCTCTCCCCTCGTATCTTTGTATGAACTTGGGGATCAAAAGTATTTTTTTGCTTGTATTGCTTTTGTTAATCCTTAGAGTGCCTGCCACCCCACTTCGAAAGGTGGGAATGACCCAAGCGGCAACAAGCTAAAGCCAAGCTCTTTCAAGCCGTTATATAAAATAAGGTGTTTGGGATGAAAGTCACAAGCAACAGGTGTTGTTGTGTTATACCAATAGCCAACCTCCCCCAAAACCCTCCAAGTCGTAACCCTTCGAGGCTGGAAGACTCCATAATGGAGAGTAGCGTTGCCGCACGTATAACCACCTGAATGAAAGCACTTACTAAGAACCTTTATTTAGCAAGCCAAAATCCTTCTATTTGTTGATGCAGAAGGGAAACCTTTGAAGCGGCCCTGATTCATGCGGTTCTTAGCTGAGGTAGCAGGGACAATCTAAAGGTTTGGTGAGGGACAAGCCTTATAAGAAACCCAGATCTTGGTATGCGTGAGAAGTGTGTGCAATTGTAAGGAGGAGCCGGTGCTACCAAGATCTTGGAGCTACCCACTTTGAATAAGCGTAGCTAGGGGATTCAACAAATACTGTCATATCTTCGCCTTAGGTTGTGCAAAGTGTTTGTTAAATAAAATCACACGTCTTTTTTACAAAAACAAACCAAAATCTTGATTATTGTGTGATTATTGTGCTTGAATTCTTTGCAACAAATTTGCCAAGAGACAAACCAAATCATTTGATCAAATTCCAAACAAAACAAATCCAAAATTGAAATCAAAATCAGAGACCTGACCAACACTACCTTGTTTTAGTGCTATCTCTGTCTAATTTTGGTGCCATTTCACCTGTGGATTGGCACTATTTTCAAATTGACTTGTCTGAAACTAAGACCTATTTAGTTGTGATCTTCACCATCTGCTCTGCCATAATCCATATTCACATTCTAAAAATCTGTCAGTACCCCATCCTTTTTTCCCTTGAATTTTTCCAAATCATACCTTCACTTTGACCTTAGAGGATTAATCACTATCATTGTTGGACCCTTTGCTATATCAAACTCACTCAATTTCGTATCCATTCATTCCCATTGATCTTTACATACCTTTTTTTGGACCAAAACAAAAATCCTTGTCACAGGAAAATCATTCCAAAAATCCAAAAACCTACCCCAAATCTTCCAAATCAAAACACCTTAGGATCAACCAAAAACTCGTCATCCCTTTGAGCTAAAGCTAGATCTAGATTTCATCATTCACATCATATCTTGCTTGGAGAGTCAATAGTCTACCTTCCAAGTGAAATAATCATCCTTCTTTGCATAAGGTCATTAGTCTACCCCAAACAAAGAAAAGAACATCTATTTGTGCGACACAAATCTAGATCTTACCTAAGCTCAAATTGTTGACCATCACAATCCTTTTCGAAAAACATCATCCCAATCTCTCATATCAAACGTCAAAACCAAACATCAAAATCTTTTCTCAAACCATCTTCAAGCAAACGTCATCCATCATCTATCTTTTGGTCCAAATTTGTGCAAAACAGAATCACAATACCATTCTTATCACCCCTAGAAACCTATCGATCTTTCATCACACTACAATCACCCCTCCATCAAACTACCACATCCATCTTTGGGTCCAACAAATTAATCCAAATTATCTCAAGTCTCCATCCCCATTTCACCCCATCTCCAAAGTCAAATCCATACATTTGCATGCCCATAACTACATCACAACACAAGAAAAACCAAGCAATGACAGAACAATATCAGGGCATAGGAATGCCTAACACCAACAACAACAACATACCCATCAATCAAACATACAACCCACCTATGTACTCTTACATACCCCCATATAATCCCAATGAAAATCCTTTCCATTTCTTACAACAACCACCACCACCACAAAACATCCCCACCATATCCCAAGATGATCTAGATGTCTTGACCTTCACACAAGATGCTGATAACATGGACATGCTTGAGAAAGTCCTAAGGTCCAATCCAAATAGATTTCTAGATTATCTCCTCAAAATTGGTGCTCAACCACCCCACAACATGACATCATCTCAACCATCCACCTCTAGCGTCACTCCTACCACATCATCCCAACCATCTACATCAAACACCCAACCCATCATCTCTCAAACATCAACACCTACCGTACCTACCGCCAACACAACCTCTAATGTCACCACATCTACAATCCCCACAAGTACCTCTATTCCTACCACCTCCCAACCCGTCACCACATCCATTACCACAACTACCATAAATTCTTCCATTCCACAAATCACATTGGGCATACAAGGCAACATCACACATGCAAGTACCTCTATGAGTGTGCCTCCACCCAACCCTCAAACCATAGCATACCTATGACAATTATTCTCACAACCACCTCACAATACGTCCAACCCATCCAACATCCACCTATCCAACATTAATCTGTCCAATGTCACATATCCACATAACCCCATAACATCATCTACACAACATAAAAAAAATCCCTAAATACCACCACATATTCTCCAACAACTCCACGCATATCAACAACATCAGGCACACATCAACCAAAACACAAACCCACAGTACCAACACCTCAACCAAACAAATCTCCAACATCAAATCCCAACCCATCTCCAACATCTCACCAATCAGCAAGCCTACACACTCCAACCACAACAACCACAAGATCTCACAAACGTTGTACAAGCCTTGATCCAAAAGGTAGACGACATGCAAACTAGGGGCAAGTGCAAACACTATTCCTTTGAGGACATTTGCCCCTACCCATTTGATCACACATTGTACATGCCCCCTTTCCCCAAGAACTTTGAGACACCTAAATTTGACAAATACAAAGGAAAGGGAGAGCCTAGGGATCATCTTAGGGAGTTCTACATCGCTTTCTTAGAAGTCTCAAATAACGATACATATCTTATGAGACTATTTCCATAAAGCCTCGGTGGACAAGCCATCGAATGGTTCGTACATCTTCCCCCAGGCATTAGGACTTTCCTTGAGCTTGCAGAAAAATTTGTAAACTATTTCTCCTACAACTTTGAGCATGAAATGTCTACAACAGACCTTTGCAACACCAAACAAAAGAACGGAGAAGCCTTTGCTTCTTTCTTGCAAAGGTGGAGAGGCTTAGCAAGCAAGCTCTCGTGGCCAATTTTAGAAAAACAACTCGTCACCATGTTTGTGACCAACCTCAATCAAGAATTAGGGTTCCATTTACAAATCCTTTGTGCGTCTACCTTTGAAGAGGTCATCAACAAAGGTACCACCATCGAATAGGCCCTCATTGCCAAGGGCTCCATCAAATTGTATCACTACAAGTCGAACCACAATAGCAACAACAACAACAACAAACCCCATATCAACACCCCCAATACAAACAACAATGCCAACATGCCATCAAATGACAAATCAAGCTATTGGGGAAAGAACAAGAACACTTTGAATGACGGCATCATAGATGTGAAAGTCATCCAACCTGTACAGAATCCAACACCTACACATACCTATGCCACCAATGTAAATAACCAAAGGGGGCAAGCTAAACCATGCAAACCTAGAAGACAATTTACACCCTTAGGGGAACCCATCAAGGACATCCTCAACAGATATCTCAAGAAAGGTTTGATCACATTCCCACCTATTAGACCTTGTCAAGAGAATGAACTCAAAGCAACATGGTACAATGAAAATGACTATTGTGAATACCACCACATTGCAGGTCATAAAACTGATGACTGCATGCAACTAAAGCATTGCATCCAAGACCTTATAGATCAAAATCAAGTCGGCCTTGATCAAAGCACCCAACCATTGCCAAACACCAATCTTGGAGCTTACAAGGATCCATTGCCCAACCATAATAAAGCATCCTCATCCAATCAATCATACATCACCCCACCACCCGTATCTTATGACTCTATCATAGGGCGGATAAAACTAGCCTCTCACCATGTCAACACAATCACCATTCGAGCACAAGCACCTAATTGCACTGTCACAACCTGTCATGGTCATGTATCCATTCGTATAGCCCCTACAACTAAACAAATGCCTGCATCCACATCTGATCCCCTACCCCCTCGTCCAACCACACGTCCATCACCTACCAATCAGTATAACCTCCTAGAGCATCTAGGAAAGATGCCAGCACAAATCTCCATCCTCGAGCTACTTCGCATATCACCCCTCCACAAAGACGTCCTTGACAAAGCACTCTTGGAAACTTAGTTTCCCACCAACTTGAATGTGACCCAATTCCAAGCCATGGTGGGACATATCACCGCACCCCACCATCTCACATTTTTAGAAAAGGATCTTCCCGCCTCTGAACACCTACATAACGACACCCTACACATCGCAGTCCGTATCCACAAACACATAATCAAAAGAGTCTTAATAGATGGTGGTTCCAGCCTAAACATATACACTTTTAAACTACTAAAACACTTGGGGTACTCAGATGTGGTTGTAGACACCAGTGAGTGCATCACAATCAAAGGCTATGATGACACCGAACGGCTATCTGAAGGTACCATCAAGCTCCCTATTCAAGTAGGACATAAAATATTGGAAACAAAATGTCAGGTCCTTGATCTTGACCTCCCCTACAACATTCTTCTAGGCTGACCATGGATCCATGCCATGCAAGCCATCCCATCCACATTCCATCAATGCCTTAAGTTCCCTCACAACGGCATGGAGGTAACCATCTACATCAACCCCCACCCCTTCCAATACTACAGTTTCTTGGAAGGACATGATAACACCTTCTGCCCATATAACAAAGCCACCACCAAAGCCAATCCAATAGCTTCCACCTCATACATTGACCCTGTCAATATTGCCACCACTTCATCCCAAGCACCACCACCACCCGAGGTCAAGATCAAGCTCACTGACATGGGATGTGGAGAATATGACCTACACGGTACCTTTTGTGTAGGCACATTACCCAATCCTAAAACATTTGGCATCCCAAAGACAGAAGCAGCCAACACAGTCATCATCAAGTGTAAACCATTGCCCATCTTTAAGAAGAAAAATCTCCTGGATCAAGATGTGCTCGAAGATATCTCATCTTGGCTATATAAGGACGAAGAAACAGAACAAGAAGCTCCTACCATACCAACAGAAATCTATGGTAAAGGTTTAGAAATTGTCAAAACCATGGGCTACAAAGGACAAGGGGGCATCAGCCTTCATGAATAGGGGATCGTGGAACCAGTCTAAGCAATAAGAAACCCCTATACCCAAGGGTTATGATATGGACAAAGAGAACGTATCCTCACTATTGGTGAATGTATCTTAGCCGAGGTTGCTACGATTTCCCCTAGAGTCAACAACGTCAATGAAACACACCATCAAGACTACTTTAGTGACTTTGCTGATTTCTTTGACTCATCCATATGCACCATCTACACAGTAACCACCATAGCCTTGTCATCTAATGACTTACTACTGGTATACCCTGACCTCATAGATTGGGACCAACGGGAACCTCCTGTCTTTGACATAGCACCAAATGATGAGGCCATCACCGAAATGATGGAGGTCAGAGATCACATCCCCCTAGGAGATCATAGAGAAGGATACATCATGGAACTCAATCCAGATGCCTATTTTGGGGAGACAACCCCTACTTCCAGTCATAAAAACATAAAAATAAAAAATGGATCTGATGGTGAAAACTATTCTGCGGCAGTATCAGATCCCAAAAAAGTAAAAACAAAAGATGTATCTCCTGGTGAAAACCTCACCAAGGCACCAGGAGATGAATCTTGGGACAGAGGAAGAGCCAAAAATCATCTATAGAGCATAATCTCTTAGCACACAAGAATAGAAGAACTTCTTGACCTTCTTCACACACAGAAATCACAATTTTGCTTGGACCTATGCAAACATGCCAGGACTAGATCCCACTTTCATTGTTCATCACCTTGCAGTATGCCCTGATGCAAAACCAGTAAAGTAGAAGCTCAGAAAAATGAATCCCCAGGTGGCCCTTTTAGTCAAAGCAGAGCTAAAGAAACTACTAGATGTTGGCTTCATCAGACCAATCAATTATCCTAAATGGGTTTCCAACTTAGTGCTAGTAGCCAAACTAGATGGCCAAATCCACTGTTGCACCAACTTCCGCAACCTCAACAAAGCCTACCCCAAAGATGACTTCCCACTACCAAACATCGACATGATAGTGGATATTACAGCAGGACATGAGATGTTATCCCTCATCGATGGCTTTTCAGGATATAACCAAATCAAAATCACCAAAGAGGATCAGCATAAGACATCTTTTATATGTCCATGGGGGACATACTGCTGGGTCATAATGCCATTTGGCTTGAAGAATGCAGGAGCTAAATATCAAAGAGCTATGGCTGTCATCTTCCATGACCTTTTTCACCACATCATGGAAGACTACATGGACGAATTACTAGGGAAATCAAAGACAAGAGAAGAACACCTGGATGTATTGGCTAAGATCTTCGACCGGTTAGAGCAATACAGTGTTCGTCTAAATCCAAAGAAATGTGTCTTTGGGGTAACTTCCGGCAAACTCTTGGGATACATAGTCTCCAGACGAGGAATTGAGGTGGATCCCGCAAAATTCAAAGCCATCACTGAAATGCCTCCTCTAAAAACCTTAAAACAATTGAGAAGTCTGCAAGGAAAACTTCAATCTATTCATCAGTTCATTGCTCAATTGTTGATAAATGTCGACCATTCTAGCACCTCCTAAAAAAAGATATAGCTTTTATATGGAATACTCAGTGTTAGGATGCCTTTGATCAACTAATAGAATACCTAGGTAATCCCCCTATTCTGACTCCACCAAGGCAAGGAGAACCCCTCTTATTGTACATTTCAGCAATAGAGACAACTATTGGAGCCTTGTTAGCACAACATGATGAATAGGGGAAAGAAAGAGCCATCTATTACATCAGCCGCACCCTAATCTCATATGAGCTAAACTATACACAAATTGAAAGAGCATTTCTGGGTTTGGTCTTCACTTCACAAAAATTGAGGCACTACATGCTCAATCACAAGACCAAGCTCATCACCAAGATCCATCCATTGAAATATCTACTAAACAGAGCTGCTCTTACTAGGAGAATGGTAAAATGGGTCATGATTCTCACTGAATTTGACATTGAATACACTAAGAGAAAGGCCATCAAAGGATAGGTTATAGCCGATCAGCTATTTGAAGAACCTATTCTGGCAGAACATCCTACACTAGCAGAGTTTCCTGACGAAGCTACCCTGATGATAGCATCAACCATAGAAACATGGAAAATGTACTTTGATGGATCATACACACATAGAGGCTTGGGGGCAGGCATCTTGTTTGTTACCCCTCAAGGCAAAACAATCCCTAAATCCTTCAAAATCACATTCCCATGCACCAACAATGTGGCAGAGTATGAGGCCCTTATCACAGGTCTTCGAATGGCCATCAAATGGAAAATTGAAAAGCTAATTGTGTATGGAGACTCTCAACTGGTCATCCGGCAGGTAAATAATGAATACAAAACCAAGGATGATAAGCTCCTACCCTATAAAAAGATGGTCAATGACTTCAAAGACTACTTCGACATCCACTTTGAGTAAATCCCAAGGCTCAACAACAAAGTTGTAGATGCCATGGCCACCATCGGATCTCTGGTAGACATGAAGAACGATAGCAAGAAATGTGAGTTCCTGATAGAAGAACTCCCCATCCTAGCATACGATGTTCCTCAATCAGAACTAGTGTGCGAAGTCATTAGTCCCCTATCCCTGTGGTATTAAGAAACCTACCTATACCTCCACAATAACATCCTCCCCCTAACTTATCCACCTCACAAAGAAAATCTTTCATCTGTCGAGCCTCTCGCTTTATCCTTGTAGGCGATACCTTATACAAAAGGAGTCTTGATGGTACGCTTCTACGATGTTTAGACTCTAGGGAAGTTGAGGTCACCTTGGAAGAGGTACACACAGGTATCTGTGGGGTACATTCAAGTGGACCCGCTCTGTCTAAAAAGATCCTGAGGACCTGATATTATTGGCCAACCATGGATAGAGATGCCTACCGGTTTATCAAAAAATGCCTCCCATGTCAATAGCATGGCGATCTCATCCACGCACCAGTACAAGAGTTGCAATCCATCATAACATCGTGGCCTTTCTCATAGCGGGGACTCAACCTTGTAGGGAAAATACATCCCCCATCCTCCAATGGCCATAAGTTCATAATCACTGCTACCGAGTACTTCACTAAGTATAGCCAAATTCATCCTCCACTATATCATCTGCTGCTTTGGTATCCCTCATTCCATCATCACTGACAATGGAAAGCCATTCAAGAACCTAGAAGTTTACACCTTGTGTGAAAAATTTGAAATCAAACACCATTTCTCCACGTCATATTACCCTCAAGGAAACAGTCAAGTAGAGGCTTCAAATAAAACCATTCTACGTATCCTAAAGAAGACAGTCAATGAAGCTAGCCGTGACTGGCACCTCCAACTCAACCTCACCCTTTGGGCCTATCGAACAAGCATTTGCACCCCCATAGGAGCCACCCCATTTTCACTAGTATTTGGATCTGAATCCATTTTACCTATTGAGGTCGAGCTACCGTCTCTACAAGTGTCCTTGCAAAACATAATCTCTGATGAGGAATACAGAGTCACAAGGTTGCACCAGCTAGAATTACTAGATGAGAAATGCCTGAATGCATTGAATCACCTACAGGCATATTAAAACTGCCTCAGAAGAAGCTACAACAAGAGGATCAGAAGCCAAAAATTTGAAGTAGGTGACCTTGTCCATATGGAAAATCAAATGAACCTGCAAGAGTGTCCTAAGCAAGGAAAGTTTGAACCCAATTGGCTAGGACCTTATGTCATCACAACCAACTATGGATCAGGAGCTTATCATCTTGCAACACTTGAGGGGCAGCCTCTGGAAGAGCCTATGAACATCCTACATCTAACGGAATTTTATGCATAACCCATCCGGTACCTCAAGTGAAAAAAATAAAAAAAATAGAAAAAATAAAAAAAACCAAAAAAAAAAAATCAAGAGAAAAACCAGAGTGCAATAAAAAATTCCAATGGTGAAAATCACTTTGGTGACGCCTTGGATAAGTACCATGGTGAAAACTTGCTTCAGGCACCATGTGTAGTGGCCGGTTCTACCATCTAATAAGTCCTCTTTCCACCACAACACTCCATATTGCACACATCCCATGGCTTGGAATTCCGAAACATCAAGTCCTATCGCTCAACCCTGCACCATCCCAGCCAAGGCTAAGTCATGGAACAAGGATTCTTGTAAGCTCCCCTTTGTATAGTCACAAAATCACAAAATCCAAAAACATCGCAAAATCAAAAAATACAAAAACAATAGAAAAATAGAAAATCCAAAAACAACACACTTCACTGCAAATCACCCCATACATCAATCTCACTGAAAATTGCAATCATAAAAACATACATCAATCCCCACCATCACACCCATCCCAAACCATTCACACATCATCAAGTCATACCAGAACTACATATTCATTTCGCTCACATCTTGAAAGCACCTTGATCCCATGGACATAGGGTATGTATGCAGTCTGGAATACGAAGGATGTTTCCAGTACTTAGGTACCTAAGATGCACCCATCCACCCCATTTGGATGGTCCCCATTCACTGAGCTTTCTGGATCTAATAAATGAAACACACGCTATGTATACACTTTAAGCAGGTCCCCTAATGCAAAAATCATCAATCAACATACCAACCATAATCTTACACATGGCCAGACTATCCTTTTGCCCACCTTTCGCAAATCCTCCAATCAAAATCCAATTGATTCACATCCTAGGATATATCTTTCCGACAATGGACAAAAATCTATCATCCTATCAACATGTCTCTTGGCAAGAGTAAACAAAGGCTATTTGTATCTTTTCATTGGTCTTTTTTATTATTGATTTTTATCTTTTTGTCTCACTCTAGGTCATCTCCAAAGCTACCTTGATCTCATTATATCATGGCAAGTGGCGGACAATACCTAGCGTAGACATGTGTCATTGTTTCTGTATGCTGTGCTTGTGGGTTGGTTTCATTACTCCAGGAATAGTATTCATACCTTGAAGCCTGGGTTAGTTCTAGCATGATGTGTCCCATTTGCATATATAGGCATCAAAACCTTATATGCATTATTCGCACTCATCACTATGAGTCCCCTTCCTAGGCTAAGCAAGATTATACTACATTGGGCACACATGAAATCAACCTATTGTTTGTGGGTCTAGTCCATGCAATCGTAGGATATAAATCATCACCTAGGTCATTTCATACCTTTGTGAACTGTATCCTACATTGCTATAGTAAACTCAGAAATGCTCTCAATTAATCTTATGCAACTATTGTTACTAGCTCAAAATCATCATCCTAATCACTCATTCAACAATACCATCTAGGCCTAGTAATCATCTACCCTATCTCCCCCTCCATCCAAAATCCCCTCACTCATCCAACCCCCCCCATCTTACTCCCACTTAACACATCCTGAACCAAAGCAAATCCACCCTCAATGATGTGGTGTCTTATGACCTAACAATCCTCTCATCTCCCCACCCCCATCCTGTAGACGCTCCCAATCCTATCCATACCCCACCCATACACCCCTATCCTCTCCCCACATAAGCCCCCTTTCCCATAGCCCCACCACTCAGGGTCAAACAAAGAATGTCATGTGTATCAGGACTGGATGATCTCACTTATCACCTAGTTGCATCCCACCCATGACCTATCCTGCATCTCACATATCATCTAGCTACATTTCATGATCATTTAATCTCATTTCATTTAGGTTCATTTTAGAATCATTTAATTTGCATATCATTAGGTTCATTTTAATTTGCATAATTGTTAGGTTCATTTTAGAATCATTTAATTTGCATATCATTAGGCTCATTTTAATTTGCATAATCGTTAGGTTCATTTTAATTTGCATAATCGTTAGGTTCATTTTAGAATCATTTAATTTGCATATCATTAGGTTCATTTTAATTTGCATAATCGTTAGGTTCATTTTAGAATCATTTAATTTGCATAATCATTAGGTTCATTTTAGAATCATTTAATTTGCATATCATTAGGTTCATTTTAGAATCATTTAATTTGCATAATCATTAGGTTCATTTTAGAATCATTAAATTTGCATAATCATTTAGGTCCATTTTATAAATCATCACATTTACATTTATCATTGCATAATCACTAGTGACATTTTATAACTCATTACATGGCATAAATCAATAAACATCTAGCTAAATATCCATATGTCATACATAACATGTGTTTATTTCGATAAACATACATTTCCATTGCATCACATTTTTGCATCCATAATAAATGTTTATTAATTTGAACATTTATTTGCATTATACATCATATAGTCCATAGATCACAACACCATGCATATATATCATAATAAATAAATCATCAATAGGTACATCCATAACATCAAAAACATAATTGCATAAACATAGCACATCCATAGCATATAAATCCATAAAGCATATTGCATCCATAACATCATCGTAGATCATCATCATAATAAACAAACACATAGACCATTAAAAAAAGCATCATATATATATATATATATATATATATATATATATATATATATATATATATATATATATATATATATATATATATATAAATCACCGAAACAAATGTACATCGCTCATATATACCTCAAAAAATACAATGTCTTGATACAAATGCCTCCAAGGGATAAAATGATATAACTGTCACATAGATGATCCTCTATCTGATCGAGTGGGGGATCCTGACCCTGGTGATGGTCGTGGTCCGACCTGTGTCGGTGGCTACGGCTGTGGCTATCCCTATACCTGTAAGACCTGCTGGGGCACATATGATGGGGGACCCATCACCTGCTGAACACTCTGAACCGATCTAGATCTATGTGACCTAGATGCCCTCGATCCACTGGCCTGACTGAAGCTTGGTACACGCTGCTCTGCTAGCACTGTCGCATAATAGAGGCCCCGATAATACTCCACCCATGCTATGGCCTCTGTCAAATCCCCCTATACCTGGGTCAGTTGTCCCTATAATTGATATGACTGTGTCTGTGCCTAAGACAACTGTGTCTGCATCATTGTCAAAACAGGGGCCAGACCAGCACCTGATGCCTACAGGGTACCCACTATAGTCTCTGCCTACTGAGCCCTGAGTGCTGCATCTCGCTCCCTTGTCAAAGTGACTATGTCACCCTGCACCTGGGTGAACTGTGCATGTAATGCAGCTACCTGTCCATCTGACCCATCCAACATTGCTATTGTGGCCCGCAGCTACTCCAACTCTGCCTCTCGGCTCTGTAATGCCTCCTACAGACTAGCCACCTGTGCCCTCAAGGTCTCCATCTCCTCCTTCTCACCCCGAGGCCGTCAACGAGGTGTAAGCCTCTCAACCTCACCCTCTCCAAATGTCCCTGAGGGGCCTGCCTGCTGCCTTGCTATCTGCTGCCCTACTACAACAGCTTGCTACTGTGCTACCTGTGGTGGGGGCAGATCACCCCTATCCACCCTCAACTATCCCCCATGCTGCCAAGGTCCTCTAGGCTATTGCCCCACTCCAATCTACACCTGTTCAATAGGAACCTACTGAGCAGGTGCCTACTGTCTCACCTGTTACTGGGGCACCTGTCCAGCTACTGCTGTCGCCAACACTTCCATTGGCTACCCCTCCTCTCCAACCACCCTCTCCTCTCCATCTACCCCTACCTCCACTAGGTAGTCTACAATGATCTCCTACCCCTCCCCCAGGACATCATCTCCATCAGAGTCATCATCCCCATCATCTAAATCATCATCACCACCTAAACCCACTGCCTCCTCCTCTGGGACTACCTCCTCCACTGGGTCTATAAACCAAGTCGGCCGATGCATTTGCCACCATATATCATATGCAGGCATAGTACTTGCATCTCTGACAGTGCTCCCCCAATCCCACCGCACTGGCCATAGAGCTGCAAAGTCATCTAAGGTGACCTATGGCTGTATGGCTACAGGCCAAAAGGGTGCATCTTGAGGGGTCCGAGCAAATATGGCCATCTATTGTGGCATGTCTTATCTCAACCCAAACTGCCGCATGACCTATGAGGGTAGATACATCTCTATGGTGTGGTCTCCTTGACCCATCAGATATCACTGCTGAAAGGTAAATGGCATGTGCAAATCATCATCTGACCATGACTCCACACCAATATATGGTCTCCAGGTCACACTAATAACATCATCCAACATCAGCCTCCAGTACTACACCTATCTAGTATACGTGTACTCTACATCCCAATATAAAATACAAAGGCCTCAAATGGCTGGTGATAGTACCTACATGTCGGTCGGGTAACAGTGATGTGCTCCCAAATCCACACATGTCACAGAGTAACCCCAGCTGAATACGTTGAATCATGTAGATAGGCAACTATATGCATCTCATGGTACAACTGACCCAACATCGCTAGCCCCCAGGCATAGATGGTCTCATGCCTCACCATCCCCTCAATCATCTCCCCCAGCCAACTGGAAAACCCCTGCCTCTTCTATCAGGCATAACCACACCACCAATCAAAGCGCACAGGAATAGGGCAAAGGGATTTGCACCCACAGCCAATGTACCCTCGTAGCTCATCTCTCGACCATCTATTGATAGCACAATATGGTCCTCACCAAACACTCTGATCAGGGCCCTCTGTCCCCTCCTCATGTCATACCTCACTCACCGGCCGTGAATAGGTAGCTTGAGGATGCGATAAACATCTTCAAGTGTGATGGTGATCTCCCCAATCGGCAACAAAAAGTTGTATGTCTTTGAACGATACCGTTCCACCGCGGCTGCAATCAAAGCCCAATGGGCTCATAGCACTAGCATTGACGCCACTATCAGGAGCCCCAATCTAGCCAGTTAGGCCCGCATGGCATCGTCAAACTGGTCAAACAAGGCCATCATAGATGGCACCCATCGCTCCCTTGAATACACTATAAATGAGCATGTATCCTGCATCCACAACTCTAGGGTCAAAAATCTACTTTTCTTCTTCCAAATCACCCCCCTTTCTTCTAATGTTGAATGCCTAAATCATTTGGTGCCAAAACAAACCATATTTTGTGCCATTTCACAAATAGTGGTAGTAATTCTTCTAAATGGTGCCATTATAGCAAATAGCACCACTGCACAAGACATTTTGCGCTAATCCCACATATTGCACTACTGCGCAGCATACTTTGCGCCATTTTACCAAATGGTGTCACCCCATAATTTGGTGCTAATCCAGTGAATAGCGCCAATTCTACCAAAAGCGCAATATATCTATATTGCGCTAATTCCCTATATAGTGCTAAAATTAACAATAGCGCTACTATCCACAATAGTTCACAACATAGCGCTACCCTAGCATGCCTATGGCGCTAAAATTCCTAACCCTATCTACTTTCCAATATTGTGCTAATTCAGAGGATAGCGCTAAAATACCAGGTAAATGGCAACAAACCACCCTATGCTACCCTGGTGGATAGCGCCAATCTAGAGGATGGCGCTAATCCACTTGCCTTTTGGCGCTATGCGCTCTAACCCCAATTCCTAAACATAAAAAAAATGCACGTAAAACAAAAAAATCACAAAAGTCAGGGTTAGACCCTACCTGGGGTCTAGCCTCTGGTGCCTAGTCAAACAATCGAAACCTCTCAGAGATGTGTCAAAGTCATGAGGACTGGGGGTTGTGGTCTGCCATCTCTCCTTCGCTCCGTCTTCTCAAAAAGTCAAATGTGTGCAAATGTGGCACTCTATGGGCCTACTTCACCTAATATAGTGGGCCATGTCATTCTTCCACCCCCTCTTTTTCCCTCCAGGGTGCAGATCTCAACCTTTTTCCTCTATTTTTCTTCCTGTCATCCTCTTTTTCTGTCTCCTATCCAACTTTCACTATCGTCACATCCTTTTGAGAACTCGCCCGAAATTTTTTTATTTTCCCACCGATCTCTCAAGGGGGCATCCCTTATCCATCTTATTCCTTCTCGACAGCTGGGGCATATTTTTCTTCGACATGACGCCACTTCCCTCCTAGGTCCTGACGCCACTTCAAAGAGGGGCAAATGTACACCTAAAAATGTCTTTTACCATCAAACCGACTCCTGACAACCCTAAACACATCAATTTTCCTTCTAACCAATTAATTAAATTTTTATTTAATTAATTACCCCTTCATTACCCTAGTTTCCATCATTTTATCCCAACAATTGAATTAATTTTATTAATTCAATAATCCAAACCTTAGCCAATTGATTTAATAAATATGCAATATTTATTAAATCAATTTCCCCCTTTTCACTAAATCCAATTAATTAGTTAAAACCATGTTAACTAATTAATCTAGCCTATTAATTGACCTATCCCTACCCTAGACAATTAAATAGCTATTATTTAATTGCCTACCCTAGCCTACCTCATCCTAGCCCTAGGATTAATTAAATAAAACCTATGTTTAATTAATCCTAACCTCTCATTTGGGTGGTCAAACCTAGTTTAACACCCTTCCCCACATCCTTCAAATAAAAAATTGAAATAAATCCACATAAGTCAATTTTTTATTTTAAAACATCCCACATCACATTTAATTCTTCTTACAACCCCTTACCTCACCCATACTCATTAATTTCCACTTATCCCCAAATAAATTTTTAATTCATTTTTACATTCCCCCATATGAATATTTAATTCAAAAATAATCCTTCACACCCATGCTCATTTAATAACCCTTTTTCCCAAAATCAATAAAAGATTCACTTTTATTCCTAGCCCTCCATTCCTCTAAGATCAAATCTAGGCCCTCCACATCAGTTTTATCCTCCACCCTTGGATCAAAATCCCTTCCAAAAATATATAAATAGAACTCTCTCCACCCATTTTGGGATCCAAGTTTTAAGTAATGTTACCATGTCCAAATGCCTATTGAGCTAGAATTGTGAGTTACATAATTAGAGTAGCATTTCACATTTAAATCACTTATCTAGGGATCATCATGTCTTAGGAGTTCTTGGGTGCAAACTTCCTCTTCCCTTGATGAGATTGGGTCTTCATGTGAAGGTATAACTTTGTGTGTTTATTTACATTTAGTTTTGTGTTTTTACCTCATTTTGATTTTCTAATCTACAGAACCTAGTGCCAAAAACTGGTGCAGAATGTCAAGGACAATAGAGTTGGGCACTAGTGTCCAGAAGACCAATGTTTAGAAAACAGGAGAGGATCTGGAAGGATATGAGGGAGAAGAAGTTGTCACCAAAAACTAGTGCAAAAAGGTCAAGACACTAGAGTTGGGCACTAGTGTCCTTAGGGTTTGATCTAAACTTTTGTATGATGATCCTTATCCTAGATCCTTCCATCTTTCTATCTCTATTTGATGTCAGGAAGCTCCGATGTGATCTGCACACATAAAAGAGGAAAAATGGTTGTGTTGTTGGGGACTTGCCTTAGTCAAGTCTCGTGGTGGTGTTCCCACCTCCACAACAACAATGATGATGATAATAAAGAGTCCATAACCATGATGAACATAGGAGAAACATATGATAAAGACTATAATAAAAAAATACCATGAAATAGTTACCATAAGCATGAAACCCTTGTTGGATTGATGTAGCAAAATGAATCATCCACAAGGTGTTGTTGGAGAAGGAAGAAGCTTCTTTAAAGACCTGTAAGGGTTAGTGCATACAATAGTAATCTTCACAAATAGAGATCTTGTAGAGAGATAGAGAGAGAGATAAAGAGAGAGCTTGTTCATAGAGAGATCATGTGTATCATATGTCATGTGTGTTCAAATGAGGGAGGGAGAATTATTTATATATGAACCCCAAGTACTTTTTGAGGGCCCAATTGAGTTGAGACTGACAACTTGGTGCATCACTTAAGGCAACAAGGCCAACATTCAAATAATATCTTTTGATGCTAGACTATCAAGACACTAGCACCCAATGCTAGTGTCCTGGCAGAATTTGTTCTTGAAGTTCTAGTTTACAAGGGACTTAACCTTGTTTCTTAGAAAAGTAGTGAAATATGCATATATCAAGTAGAGACAAACATACATGCTAAAATGAACACTAAACCTTGTGTGAAATTCTAAGCGGCGATAATTTACGACACTACATTTAGCCCCAGCTTTAGTGGGGGTATGAACTTACATTCATAGGAACACTAAACTATGGAGAAGCCAAGTTTGTTCACTAAAATGTTGAAGCCGTAAAATGTTGCTAAGTTGAGAGATGTAATATCCCCCAAACTTAGGATTCTACAAATCTACAATGCTTAGATAAAGAGGTTACACATACACAAGATGCATAGCACGAGTCAGACATATACATACAAAGCATACATAGAGCATACACAAAGCATACATGGAAAAAATGAAGCATACAATAACAAAGTCGATTAGGAAAAAAAAAAGCAAACAAAAGAAAGGTTTTGAGTCAGCAAAGTAAAGAGACCTTGTTATGAAAGGTTGTCTCAATACCATGCGTCGTACCCAAAATATAACAAACATAGAGGAATTCTAAAGAGGAGGGAAGAATATAATGAGTTGATCGATTGCTTCAAGGAGAGAATGCATTAAAAAAAGGGAAGTAATCAATATGAATGAAGAAGAGTACATGACTCTGGCACTAGCTTGTTTTGTTGTTAGGGGTCATGTAGATCAAAACATGCTCATGGATCATTGGGCTAGCAAGTTGCATTATGCTAGGTGACCATGAGTGTAACAAGGTCTTATGAACCACACAAGCCAGCAAGTTGTGTTATTCTATGTGGTTCATATACCACAAGGACCACAGGATAACAAGTTGCATTATGCTAGGTGACAATTTGTTGTTAACCCCTCAAGGAGTGCACCAAATATCAACACTGTAGGGGGTGATTGCTTCAGGGAGCATAAAAATAAGCAAAGCCGCATGGGGAAAATTAATAAGCTACACCTTAGGGGGTACAAATAAAGCAAGGTGCATGTATGGATAGACATGTGAGAAACATATATGCCCCCCTTAAAATAATTGCATAAAGTAATGTATGCAATTGATTTTAAGGTAAGTGAGAGGGATTTTGAGAAAGAAAGAGTGCTCACATGAAGGTCACTCGTAGGGTGTCCATTTCAAGAACAAGTTTTCATTGTCCCTCATAATAGAAGTGAGGACAACTATCATTTTGTTTATGTAAAATGCTAGGATCTATCGCAATGTGATGACAAAGGTGGCTCTATGCCATAACAAAGGAGACTCAATCATGATGTAGATAAAAGAATGTTTATTATGCAAAATGAAATGAACAAGGGTGATTCTCACCATCACTTATTATTTGAAGAAAGAGGAGGTGCTACAATAGAAGATTTTGTCATGCAAGGCTCAACATTCATTATTGGGATGGCCAAGCGCTCAATGATATGCACATAAAGGGAGTTTTGATTGTTGATTTTGTGAAACAATTTTACATGTCAGAGGAGGAAGAGTCATTGAGAGGTCCTTGAGTAAGCTTAGCAAAATAAATTCTTGTTGAGATAGAAGAGAGGATGTAGGTGGAGTAGAAGGAGCCCTTTTATTGTGGAGGGAAGTTTTCTTTTTGAAAAGAAGAAGCCATAGAAACCCTAGACAATGGTGATGTTGATTTGGTTTTTAGTCACACTCACATAGATAAAAGTTTACAAAATAAACCCCTATCTATCTTGAAAGACTTCAGGATCCCTAAATATTTGAAGTCCTAAGTCTCTGGCTATCAGGTATTGACTATCTAGTTTTCACTCAGGGTATGTTGTGTTTTGTTGTTTCCATTTTGGGGCCTTATGTAACTTTGAGTCATTTTCTTCCGGATCTAGTTAAATTTCACAAATATCACAATTTGCGCATATCCTCAATAGTTTATATCAAATTCTCAAGTAAATAATCAAGCTTCAAGTAGATTATCATGAATTGGACATAAATTTGATTAGTTCTTTTGAAACTATCCCTAACATTTGATCAATTCTTCTAAAACTATATCCTTTAACTAACCTTTACACAAACCTTGAATTCACTTAAATATCTTCTTTAAAACATGAAATTAATCAATGTTTATGATTATTTGCTCTAGATTTATGATTATTTTCAACTATTTACTAAGATTTGTAAAATAAAAGACAAAACATAAGGTTGAGAGGAAAGGGTTAAGAAGTTAACATTTTCAATGATCACACATGAATATCTAGACACGTTCATGAAATGAATTTAATCTAATTATACTTCACCAATTATTCCACATCTATGTATAATAGATGCAAATCTTTAGAGGAAACATTGACAACAAGGAATCATTCAAAAGCACTCCTAAGGAACACAACAATTGACATTCCATACCAGAAATCAACTTTAAGATTACTCATGATTTACGATTTAAATGTAATGTACTTCTTCAATTTCATTATGTATGAAAAAGATATAAAAATATGTCACTGATTGAGAAAGAACCATGAGCTTGTTGAAATTAGGGAAAACAACTGAGAGGGGGGGGGGGGTGAATCAGTTGTTACAAAAACTTCTATCCTTTGCTGTAATTAAACTTCTTTACAACTTATTTATAGATGAATGATATAACCATGAAAGCATGAATCAACAACACATGAGCAAAAACAAAATCAACACACATAACACTAGGATTTTTATGTGGAAACTTGGTTAAGGGAAAAACCATGGTGGGGGTTAATGCACAAGATTTATTCTTTGTTAAAGGAATAGAAAAATGGGATGGAACTTGCCTTCAAGTGCACTGCCTAGAGTTCACTACTCAAAAGAGGGTCACTACCTACATAAATATTTATAAGTTTCTCACAAAAAGATTGAACTAGAAAACAACATCTTCTTCATGGCAAGGTAAGTTCCATTGATGCGCACAACACTTTTGCTCTTCCCCCAAACACTTTTTTTTGATCTCCTCATTCTTTATTGATCTTCCTCTTTAGCTCTTCATCTTCTCTACTCTACTCTTCTTCCTTTATTAGGATCTTGTCATTTTCATACAAGGATGCATTTACACAACTCAACCACACATATTTATATGTTTCATCAGCCTTGGAATAAACATCAAGGTTGACACTACAAACATTTGATTTAATGATAAAGGGGCTAACTAATAAAACACACAATAACAGAAATTGCACATAGAAAATAGAATGATATTTTATTAATATGGGAAAAATATTATATTATAAAAGCTCAAATACAATCAGAGGATGAATCCCCTACAGGCTGCAACACATTACAACTCCCTCTCTCAAGACTCTAGAATCTTCAGCCTTCTGTAACCTCAAATCAACTAGGGTTTCTATTTTCCTGCCTTTTCCTGACTCTACACCTTCCCCTTTAACTCCACTACCCCAAGGGTTCCCAAAAAAAGTCATATATAGCCCTTTTTGATAGCCACCAGCTTAATTTCAAAATTTGCATCTCCCTCCAAAAATAGGTCAACTTCACGGGGCCGTAACTTTCGATCCGACTGTTGGATTTTCAATTATAATACCTTTTCGGAAAGCTCTAGAAAAGATGATGGTGCACAAGTAGTACCTAAAGGTAGACTGCTTAGGTTTCCCACCAAATTTTGAGCCCATCTGAAGCCTCTAATTGCCTCAAATTTGACTTTGAATATTTCAATAGGATTTTTGGAATTTGAAATTTTAATATCTCACAAATGACAAATGATATTGAAGTGAATTCTTCACCATTAGCTTCAATTCACCATTCTAGAGGTCTGTGTAAGATTTTGTATCCAACCGTGCACAAATGAAAACTTACTAAAAATAGTAACCCTGCCAAATTTAGCCCTTATTGAAAAGAAACAACATTTTTTTTGGTTGATGCAAGATTGCTCTTACACCCTAGATGCTCCTGCATAACTTAATGTGAATCACTATACTATCAGATAAACATAGCTAGGACCCAAATCTTCCTCAAACATCACACCATACTTCACAGAACCTTTCTTAAATCATCTGCAATATTCACAAAGCATCTGGTCGGCCAAGACTGGAAAGAACAACAACATCCAAAGAGAAATCTTCAATTACGAGCTCAAACCTCAATGCAGATCACCAACATAATAGGCACACGATCCAGAGACCACCACAAGTACAATGAAATTAACATGAACAACTGCACCACCTTAGATTACCAGAAGCACTTGCACCTTCATCCAGGAACTCAAGAACACCAACTGCCATGATTGTCATACTATAAAGATTGCTTGCGGACCTCCAAATCATGAACCACTTGAGTTGAGGATACACACTAATATCCCAAACACATCTATAGATCCACATATCATAATATTTCAATGCAGATCAATCTGGACCAAATTCCTGTCACTCTGTCACCACTGAACACCTGTAAAACCCAGTTCTACTTAGATGGCCATAACTTCCCCAATTCTTCATGCGGATCCCTCAAATCTTAACTGGAGCAACTTCAGACAATCCTTTACAACACCCTTTGGTCCGCAGACTATGATCTTCATCTCACTGGTAATGTAGAGCAATCTACTTCACTAAGCTGCACTATCTTCACTGTCTCTTATAGAGAGATATATAACACACTTGTTCTTCCGGAGAGGCTAATTTTCTCAATATCCTCAACATACAAGTCTTCTAGAATAGGATATAGTTGACACCAATGACAACAAGAGTATGTTGACATCAATGACAACACTGATTAGGCACATATTTGTAACAATCTCCCCCTTTGTCACTGATGGCAACATATGATGTGAAAAATTGTTTCAGCCATCAAGACAAGAACTTCTCCCCCTTTCTCTTGTCACATCTACAACCACTTTCTTCACTACTCCCCCTTTCACTAGCAACTGCTTGCTTCCAATTTTTTCACATGACTTCTCTCCCCCTTTGACATCAATGGAAAAGGGTGCATATTTGCAATCATTTTTCCTCCCTTTTGTTTCTTAATCCAGAATCAGCATACTGACTCCTCCCCCTAAGTAGCAACTCCTTAACACCAATCCAGATCACAAGATGTGACTGTGAATTCCACTAGACTGATGCACATTAGTGCACCTTAGTTCTGAACAGGAGGGGTAATCACCCCTAGCTTCCCTTTGAGATACTCAAAAGTACCCTTAGGTATAGGCATAGTGAAGATATCTGCAATCTGATCCTCTGAAGAGACAAACTCTAATCTGACTTCATTCTCATTTACCTTCTCTCTCGAAAAGTGAAACTTGATGGATATGTGCTTTGTCTTTGAATGCAACACCGAATTCTTTGAAATGTTTATTGCACTTGAATTATCACAGAAGATTGTAATAGGCTCTTCAAACACAACTTTGATATCCTTTAACATTTGTTTCATCCACAAAACTTGAGTACAACTACTTGTTGTTACTATGTACTCTGCCTCTGCAGTAGACAGAGATAGTGCCTCCTACTTTTTGCTCAACCAAGAAACCAATCTCTTTCCCAAGAAAAATGCACCTCCACTAGTACTCTTCATGTCGTCCACATCTCTTGCCCAATCAGCATCTATATATGCATGGAGAGTGAAATCATCACCCTTAAGATACCATAAGCCATAATCAAATGTTCCCTTCAGATATATGAAAATTCTTTTGACTGCTACAACATGAGATTCTTTAGGATCAGCTTGAAATCTAGCAACAAGGCTAACTGCATTCATAATATCAGTTTTGGTATGAGTCATATAAAGTAGTCCTCTAATCATTGATCTATATCTTTTTTGATCTGTCTTAGGGGAATCATTATCTTTGCTCAACTTGCATCCGGTTATCATAGGAGTACTTACTAGTTTTGAATCCTCCAAATTCCAAACTTTTTCAACAACTCTTTCACATACTTAGACTAAGATATGAAGATGCCTTTTTCTGTTTGAATGATTTGCAGACCTAAGAAGAAATTCATTTCACCAAGCATGGACATCTCAAATTCACTTTGCATCTGATCAGCAAATGTTTTACACATACTCTCATTTCCACCAAAGATGATATCATCAACAAATACCTTAACAATCAAGATGTATTCATGATCAATTTTGAAATAAAGATTACTGTCAGTAGTGCCTTTGCTAAAGCCTGACTTTAGCAGATACTTATCTAATCTTGCATACTAGGCTCTTGGGGCTTGTTTGAGTCCATACAATGCTTTCTTCAATCTGTAAACCTTATCTCCTTGATTAGACAACTAGAATCCTTCTGGTTGCTCAATGTAGACCTCTTCTTCCAATTCTCCATTCAGGAATGCTAACTTGACATCCATTTGGTAGACATTTAAATCTTTGTAAGTAGCAAAGGCAAGAAATAATCTGACTGCTTCAATTCTTGCCACCGGAGCAAAGGTTTCTTCAAAATTAATTCCTTCTACCTGAGACTAACCTTTGCACACCAATCTTGCTTTGTTTCTCACAACTTCACCATCTCCATTCAATTTATTCTGAAAGACCCATTTAGTTCCAATTACATTTTGTCTTCAGGTCTAAGAATAAGATCCCAAGTATGATTCTTTTCTATTTGCATTAATTCTTAATCCATTGCTTTTACCCAACTTTCATCATTACAAGCTTCATTCACTGATTTTGGTTCAATCTTTGAAATCAGAAAATACTCATCTTGTTCTTCTGCAATTCTTCTTCTAGTTTGAACACATTTATTATTATCTCCTATGATCTAATTTTCAAAATGATTCAATCTTACATACCTAGGAGTTTTGGTATTTTCCTCACTTTTTGATTCTTGAATTTGATCCTCAACATTTGCATTAACTTTTTGAGTCACTAGAATCTCTGGAGTAGTCTGAATCTGAATTTGAGCTTGAGCTTGCTTTTCATCATCTGATTCATATCCACAAGACTTGGAAGGTATCTCCTTGCCTTCACCAACTTTGACATTAGCACTTTCAACAATCTTTTTCAATCTCTTGTTAAAACACCAGTATGCCTTGCTTTGGTTAGAGTAACCCAAAAATATTCCTTCATCACATCTTGCATCAAACTTGCCTAGATCTTCATCTCTCTTGATATAGCATTTACTACCAAAAACTCTGAAGTATTTCATAGTAGGAGCATTACCAAACCAAAGTTCATAAGGTGTTTTACCAGTATTACCTTTGATTTGTACCCAGTTAAGAGTGTAGAGAACAGTACTCACAGCCTCTCTCCAATAGATATGTGGAACATTTGCCTCCATCATCATAGTTTTAGAAGCTTCTTGAATAGTCTAATTTTTCTTTCCACAACTCCATTCTATTGAGGAGTCCTAGGAGCAGATAATTGTCTTCTTATTCCATGTTCTTCACAAAATGCATTAAACTCACCGGAGGTAAATTCTCCACCTCTGTCAGATCTCAGACACTTTATCTTCACACCAATCTCATTTTCCACCCTGGCCTTGAACACTTTGAATTTGTCAAGAGACTCTAATTTCTCTCTCAGGAAAGTGACCCACATCATCCAGGAGTAATCATCAATCAGTAGTATAAAGTATCTATCTCCTTGGAAACTCCTAACTCTGGCAGGACAACACAAGTCAGTGTGCACAAGTTCCAACAATCCACTTGAAGATTGTTCTTTACTCTTGAATGTAGTTCTTCTCTGTTTTCCCAACTAACATTCCTTACACATGCTATTAGTAGGCTTTACAAGCTTTGGAAGATCTCTCACAGCCTGAGTAGTGCTTATCTTGACAATGTTGTTAAAGTTTACATGACACATTCTCCTATGCCATAACCAACTCTGATCAATCTGAGCAATCAGACAACTTTTACCAGTACCACTTAAATGAAAGATATTACCTTGAGTCTATGTACCAGATGGAATCTTAGTTTTGGAGCTTTCCAAGATTCTACATTTTCCATCCTTGAATCGAAGATCATACCCTTTGTCAACTAACTATCCAACACTGAGAAGGTTATGCTTCAACCCTTCTACATACAATACATCATTAGTGTTATTCTTACCATCAAAAGAGATGGATCCTTTGCCACAAATTCTACAAGTTGAATTGTCTCCAAACTTCACAATTCCACCTTCATATATTTCCAATCTTACAAACTTACTTTTATCACTAGTCATATGGTGAGAGCATCCACTGTCAATTACCCATTCATTCTTCTCTTCAACCTGAGAAGCCAAGGCACTTTCCACATTCACACAGCTAGCAGATTCAATAGGCACTAGATCTTCTTCTTTGATGGCAAGGAACACCCAATCATTTCCAAAGGTACTTCCCATATCAGATTCATCATCTGTGACTCCTTCACTAGCTTCTTAGACATAGTAGCATTTGTTTTGAACCCTAGGTCTATTAGGGTTTGGCTTTGAAACCCTCTCCAGACATCTTGAGGCAAAATGACCAATCTTATTGCAAGCAAAACATTTGAAAGACAACTTTCCTTCATACTTACCAAATCATCTTGGTAGTCTTTTGGCAAAAAGAGATTCAAGTTCATCAAGCTTCGATTCATCTTCTTCAAGATCCTTCCTTGCCTTCTCAAATCTGGTTAGTCTTCTTGAAGATATTTCACATGGATCAAATCTTTTCTTCCCAAAAACACTAGCCTTAAATGTAGATTCAGATTTTGGAAGTGAATCACCAAACTCACTCATTTCAAATGCTGAGAGTTTGCCAACCAACTGATCCCTTGTAATAGTTGTCACGGTCCTGATGTCCTCAATAGCAACAACTCTATGCTTGTATGAAGCAAGTAAGGATCTAAGCACTTTGCCAACAATCTATGATTCATCCAGTATTCCACCAGCACACCTGATACTGCACACAAGTTCATTTACTTTCTGCATGTAGGAAGTGATGTTTTCATCTTCACTCATCCTCAAATTTTTGTATCTACCCTTCAATCTCTATAACTTAGCACATTTGACATGTGTATCACCTTCATATAAAGTTTCCAACTTCTTCCAGATTTCATGAGCAATTTTCAATTCTAGGACATTTGTCATTTCTATATCAGTCAGGGCACTCAACAAAGCTTCTTTAGCTTGAATGTTGTTTTCAACATCTTTGAGTTGATCTGGAGTTGAAGGACCTTTCTCCAGAGGCTTATACTCATTCTTAGTTATCAACCAATAAGCATCACCCATACATTGCAAGTGGCACTCCATGCGACTTGTCCAAAGTGGGTAATTTGTTCCATCAAATCTCAGGATGTCCTTTTAAGTGGACATCCTTGATCTCCTCAAGAGATCAACCTTCTTTTAGAGGAACCGACTCTAATACCAGTTGTTAAAATTAGGGCAGACAACTGAGAAGGGGGGGAATCAGTTGTTACAAAAACTTCTATCCTTTGATGTAATTAAACTTATTTACCACTTATTTATAGATGAATGATATAACCATGAAAGCATGAATCAACAACACATGAACAGAAACAAAATCAACACACATAACACTAGGATTTTTACATGGAAACCCAATTAAGGGAAAAACCACAGTGGGGGTTAACCCACAAGATTTATTCTCTATTAAAAGAATAGAAAAATGGGAAGGCACTTGCCTTCGGGTGCACTACCCAGAGCTCACTACTCAAAAGAGGCTCACTGCCTACATAAATATTTATAAGTTTATCATAGAAAAATTGAACTAGATAACAACATCTTCTTCATGCCAAGGTCAGTTCCATTGATGCGCACAACAATTCTTCTCTTCCCCCAAACACTTTTTTGCTATCTCCTCATTCTTTACTACTCTTCCTCTTCTCTTCTCTGCTCTTCTTCCTTTCTTAGGGTCTTGTGATTTTTGCATAAGGATGCATTTCCACAACTCAACCACATATTTATATGCTTCATCAGCCTTGGAATAAACATCAAGGTTGGCACTACAAACATATGACTTAATACGAATCACTATACTATCAGCCAAACATAGCTGGGACCCAAATCTTCCTCGAACATCATGCCATACTTCATAGAACCTTTCTTAAACCATCTAAAACATGCACAAAGTATCTAGTCAGCCAAGACTGGAAAGAACAACATCCAAAGAGAAATCTTCAATTACGAGCTCAAACCTCAATGTGGATCACCAACATAATAGGCACATAATCTAGAGACCACCACAAGCACAATGAAATTAACAGGAACAACCGCACCACCTCAGATTACCAAAAGCACTTGTACCTTCATCCAGGAACTCAAGAACACCAATTGCCATGATTGTCATACTAGAAAGATTTGTCACGGACCTCCAAACAATGGACCACTTGAGTTGAGGATACACACTAATATCCCAAATACACCCCTAGATCCGCAATCATAATATTTCAATGCAGATCAATCCAGACCAAATTCTTGTCACTCTGTCACCATTGAACATCTGCAAAACTTAGTTCTACTCATATGGCCATAACTTCCCCAATTCTTCATGCGGATCCCTCAAATCTTAACTAGAGCAACTTTAGACAATCCTTTACAACACCCTTTGGTCCATAGACTCTGATCTTCATCTCATTGGTAATGTAGAGCAATCTACTTCACTAAGTTGCACTATCTTCACTGTCTCTTATAGAGAGATGTAACACACTTGTTTATTCCAGAGAGCTAATTTTCTTAATATCCTCAACATACAAGTCTTCTAGAATGGGATACAGTTGACATCAATGACAACAAGAGTATGTTGACATCAATGACAACACTGATTAGGCACATATTTGCAATAGAGGTAAGTCACAAAGTTGCTAAAATACAAACTTACCGCTCAACAAATTTCATCAATTTAGTCAACCTATTTACAAATGACCCAGATGCTTTTATAAAACAAGGATCTAAAATTAGTTACAAAAAGTAACAGGTCAAGATCTCCCCCAAAAATATCCACAATTGCAAAACAAGGCATGTCATTTCCAGTTGGCAATTGAGGAATGGATGACAACTACCAATTAGTATATTCTTCAACATCTTTGAAGTGCATCCTCTAGAATATTCTTATTGTATCTGCCACTGTGTGCATATCACCCATCATCAAGATATTTATCTTGACAAGCACTCTTCATACCTATATCATGTGGTTGTAAAAATGATCCCTTGAACATTAAACTACTCTGTATATAAAGTTGTGTCCTCCTCAACTATCACTTCTTTAGAATCTAGGGCTTTATACCTATCATATGCTACGATAGTTTTATCTATATCAGCCTTATCAAAACTTTATGCTTTGGTCTAGGCATATTCTTGCATTTGGAGATGATCACCTATTGATATCCTCTTATTTGTCTAGACATCCATTTTCTCCTTGTATGTCTTTATCTTCATAGACAGATCCATCACTTCATCTATAGTCCTCTCTGAAAAATGCCCAACATGATCCTTCAAAATAGGCTCATACCTAGCCTTAAACACTCCTATAGAGGTCTACTCTTCATATGTTTCCTTTTCATCCATCAGGGTCCTTAGAAGTTCCTCCAACATTTCTATTTCATCTACCAGGAGATCATGTGGCTTAGTGCCAATATCTACGGCTTTGTGCCACACCCTTTCAAAATGTCAGCCTCGAACTTCAAGTCATTTATCCATATAGATATCTTTGGTATCGTTTCAACTGTCATTATAGTCTGGCTCAATAGCACCTTGTCATTTAATCTGCGGACAACCTTTACTTGATCCAGATCTTGATCATTTTGATCAAGTCTTGTCACATAGTCCTTTAAAATATATGCCTTACTCTTGATGAATGCCAAGGTGTCCTAGTTTGATAACACAGTTTGGATCACCTCCTCCCCGTCTTTTAGGAATTTTTGAAACCATCTTTGCATCACTTATACCTGATTCTTCTTTGCATCCAGGTTGCTTATTTCATCCTATGTCACTAGCATCAAATTAGTTGGGACTTCCATTATTTGTACTCTTGGGGAGAATAACTCCCTTATGAACCCTTGGAGCTACACAATGCACCCCTTCAACTCCTTCTGTATCTTATCCTTACGGATTCTAGCTATTGTGTCTTTTGTACTACCCATGAGATGGTCGATTTCCTACTCAGTCGTGGCATGTCCCAGGTCTAGGGTGGTAATCTGATATTAACTCTTCATGAACTCATGCTTTGCTTTATCAACTGTAGGCACAACCAAATGAGCTGTCATGTGACCTGTTGTATCCCTCTTGATGGAAAACACTACCCTTGCCTTTTGTTTGGGCTTTACTCCCTACACAGAAAACAATTATTTGAAATAAAAAAAGAATCAAACTGATGCGAGGTTCAATTACCTCTGAAGCCAACCATTCTGGTACCTCCAATGTAGGTCCTTCTTGAATAGATTGCTCAATGTGAGAATCCTTTATCACCATCTCTATGTCCTTGTCTAGACCTTCACCTTGTTGTGGTATTTCTTATTGAGGGGTCTCCTATTGTAGGATCTTTTGTTGGGAAGCCTCCATATGCTCATGCTCAGGATTTTCCACGTCCTGGTGCATTTCATCCTCATCTCCTTTGTCCTATTGACCTTGTCCTTCAAGTGACAATGAATGTTACACTTGCTCATCTTTCTCTTTCTCTAGTTGTTCTTCAACTTGTTTAATATCTCCTTCTCCATGTGTTTCTTGAAGAACTTCTCTTTGATCCTCTGAAAGGGTGACATCTTCATTTGACTTATCCATTACCTCTTGTTGAGATGGCTCCACCTCTTCATGTTCCATAGCCCCTATACTTGGGACATCTAGTTGGTCCTCTAGCACATTTGGTGACCTGGACTCCTCAGTATCATATATTTCCTCTACTTCTGGACCTTGATCTACACTTGGATCTTCTATCCCTTCCACCTCTATATCTAGTTGTTGAGGTTCATCATGTAGTGGTAATGGCTGATGTGCAAGAAAAAAGGATATTGGATCATTGGTCACTGTATGCATGCCCTCATCATCAGTCAAATCCACTACTTAAATCAATGACAATTGTAATTCTTTAGCTCGAGCTTGTTCCTATGCTTTCACTTCCTCAACAAGCTCCTTTTTTACTTTGATTATTTGCTCAGCTATTTGGTCCCTTTGAAGCTCCATGACTTGGCTACTAGTATGAACATGATACACTACCACCTGTTGTGCTAAATGCACTTGGAGTGCAACTTGTGGTGATGGTACTTCTTCATGAGGCTAACCATATGTGAACATAAGTTCCATCTTTGTTGGTCCTAATGCGTCTGCCTGAGTGTCAACTAGCTTAGCAATGGCACCTCTCATAGCCATTGTTGGAATCCCCCTCTTTTTCTTGGGAATCACCACACCCTCCTGTATATCTATGGCAGGCCATAGTGATGCCTTCTATAGTAAAGCTCCAACAGACGTCGATGTTCCCTCTTGGGCTAGCTTAATCTCCATTACTCATCTCTTGGCAATGAGAGAATCATCATAATCAACATCCCCTCAGTCTTTCCTTTTCCTTTTCCTTTTCGTATTGTATGTTAGGATTATACCTTTGGATTTTAGCTCATTTATCATCTTATCGACCCACTTTTGGGTGGTGATCATGACATTCCTGGTAATGACATCAATTGATGTCTCATATGGCTAATTCCAATCTAGAAGAGGTAGGGTCTCCTTGTATATCTATTTTTATTATAGTCCAGATCTAGAATCTGACCATCATTGAACTTCACCTGCAAGGGAACCTCTAGACATCCCAATGTCTAGATCTGATTTAGGGTCAACTTCTAGTATCCCATTTTCCTAACGTCCTCATTGTCATTGCAATCTGCCCAGTAATCCTCTAGATGAGGAACATGTTGCAATTTCTTATTAACATACCTTTCCATCCTATTGTAAGGATCAAAGGTACATGTGAGGGAAAATGGTTGTAGGTGGAGCATTTATAGTTCAGCCTTTGATTAATTTAGAGTCTTTAAACTTCTCACACCTATACTATCTAATGTCCAATGAATATTTGATGGTCCCCTAGGAGTGCTTATGGACATACATCTCGTATGAGGGGATTATCTTCTTGTTGATCTCTAAAAGGAGAAGCCTATTGGTTAGATACTGAGGCAACATAAACGGGTTACCCCCAAATCCTTCCATCCTGATATATGTAAATGTTGGGAACTAGAAAAACTAGGACCCATGTGTTGTGATTACCCCAAGGGCATCCCTTGAGATCCTTTTGGCTCATTCCCCTTCCATTAACTAGACCAGCCACATTATAAAACAATCATTCACTCTTCTATAATACATAATAGACTATTTGTTCTCCAACTATGAGTAATATTCCCACATGAACTGGTCTCCTTCCTTTCTACCTCCTGACTATGTACAGTCCATTGAATTGGGCCTAGTACATGCAAGAATATACCACATAGGAGGTCATCAAGAACCTCCACTTCTTCTTCTATCCAACCATCCTTGCATGTAGGGAGTCACTAATTAGCTATGCCCAGTGCACTACACCACCCACATCCTTTATGAAATGGATGAGGCCTTACATCAACAACTTGAATCCTCTTGAGTCTTCCTTCCCTACCATTCAGATCAATAGGGTTATCATGTATTGGAATTTTGGGTTGAAGTCATATCTATATAAATTCTATGGCATCTTGGAGACTGCCTTTGCCCTAGTCTTTCAATCCATCCATGAGTTATGCATAATCTTGCAGCATCCCAAGACATTGGAGATATACTTCGTTGATAAGGCATTCAGGTCTTTTTTGAAGACATCTTGGCTCCATGGCAACCTAAAGGTGTCCATGATTTCTCTGGATGAGAAGTCTACATATACTCACCCTTGGTGCTCCACCCTCCTCTTGACAAGATTATATTTTTGGGCACATTCAATTACTAGCTGCAAGGCATCTATAGCATATGGAAAGCCCATAACATGATACATCCCACTAGTAACAATGTTGTTAAGTGAGGGGTGATCTTCATGTGCTTGGATCCTTTCTCTGAAATATTCTAAATCTACCCTTCCACAATCGGTGTCTAGGGCATGCCCATACTTACTCCGTACCCCATCATGAGTGGAAAACATTGGCTCTGTAAACTCATCATCAAATTATTTTTTCCTTTTATGCATTATGTCCTGCATGATACAAACATCTAAAACTAGTTCCAGCATTTAGAAATTAAGGCATGTAAATTAATCTGCACTTTGTAGAGTAATTCAAGATTGTTCTATAACAAGATGAAATCCTAAGTTTACCTTAGGTAAACAAAATTAATCCTTTGATAAAGATAGAATTACTATAACCATCCAGAAAGTGGGGTTTTGTCATATATGTACCTGATAAATGGGATATCATCTTGGTTATACTATGTAGAATATGCTCATTCATTGTCATGCTCTTCGTCTACTTAATTGCCTGTTTCATCTTAATCTCTGCAAATTTGCTTTCTTGGTAATTTTGTGCAACTTCGCTCTTCAGTTCTCTTAAAATGCTTTCGTGATTTATAAATGCATTGAAATTTGTTTTAATCCTTCATGAATTTGCTAAGTGTGAAATGCATTGAATGTTCACTGGAGTTTGATAAGCAACTACTATTCAGGTGCAAGTAAAGATGATAGTCGGGGAAGAGCTTATATTTTAAATTTAAATCCCAATGGAAAAGAACAAATCGTTGTATGGGAATTAAAAGCTAGGGACTAGATGAACATTTGGATTCTAAATCTCCTATTCAAAATGTCTGTTGCAAATGTCTAGTTGAAATGTCCTTTTGACTTTGACTAAAGTCTAGTGGAAATCATAGTGGTAACTCCGATGGGTGACGTTATTGCCCTCATGGTCAAACTTCATTAACCAAAGCAATGGATGACCAGATCTTCATATTCGGTTATGAAGGTCGGGACATTTAAGAATGTCCATTGTGAAATGTCCTGACCAAATTGTCTAGTTGAAAAGTTAGAAGGATGTGTACTTGTCTTATAATGTAGTGGATAGAATATGGATATGGACATGGAAATGTCCAGTGTAAAATATTCAGTCCAATGGAACATCTATGGGTTGAGATAAATTTGATGGCTTGCATTGGATATTTGGAGTAGACTAGAAATTTGCTCATTTTATCATCTCTGGTTGAAATATCTTGTCCAGTAGAAGTGTTCATGACTTGCCAAGGTAAATTTGATGGTCTCAACAGGATCTAGACATGGATATTTTGATCACAATAATGTTTGGTCCAGTCGAACAATAAGTGAGCTATATTTTATTTTAGTTTTGAACCCAGATGCTTTTTTAATGTATTTAGAACTCGATATGGAGACTAGACATGACATAGATATTTCGCCAGTGTCCATGTCTAGTTCACCAAAATGTCTGGTTGACTAGAACTTCAAATGGGTATAACTTGCTCATTTCACCAAATTTTCACATGATTCAAGAGACAAACCTGACTAGAATTTTGCCCTCTACCCATCCATGGCCTTTACAAGGGATATTTTACAACTTGAATTTTTGCTCATATTTGCCTCTAAGGTGACATGGCATTTTACCATTACCGCCCAAGCGGACAACTGATAAAAAAGAATGACAGAAGAAGCTAGGTCTTCATTTTGCCAGGGCATCATCGGGTGTGTTGTGAGACTACACAACATATAAGGAGGATGTAAATAGAGGAGAAGATTGGAAACCTAAACCCACATTAGAAAGATGTAGTGTCACTATCATAAGAACCTTAACTCCTTGTTCCATGCATCCTAAACCATTTCCATTATATCTAAGTTTAGAACGAATTTTGAATCTAGCCTCGTAATGTGTCTCCAAATTAGATAGAGGATGAGAGGCCACATTACCAACTTTATCGAAGTAAGAAGTGTAATCATTTGTTGAAAAATAATTAGTAGTAGAATTATCATGAGAAGAAGGATAGATCCTTTTGCAAGTATGTAGATCCTTGTTGAGTGTTGATATGTCAGGGTGAGGAGAGTTAATCTTATTTTTAGCATGTCCATAGGGGATGAAATCTAAGGAGCCCCAATCATCACTGAGACATGAGTTGGGAGAAGAAGGCACATTATCATGTATAGAAGGTGATGATTGTTCTTGAGAATTTGTTGAAGTAGAAGAAGTTGGAATAGTAGATTTGATCTTCTTAGAAGAAATAGATTGCATAAACAAGATAGAAGTCTATTGGACATATGTGTTGTGATTGATGTCAACATAACATACACTGATGCATACATTGATGTCAACACTATCATGTGTAATGAAGGAAAAGAGGGAAGATGGGATTGATTAATTGTTTGGTTAGGTCCTCCTTTCACTCAATACATTCAAGGATATTTAACCAAGTTAAATCATAACTTCTTCAAGAGGACTCAACTATTAGGTTGGTTGTCACTTGGAATGATAATGAAATTTGGATTTTGTTAAGTGATTTGTTGATTTTAGTCAGATTAAGCTTAAAAACCTAACTATGCAAAATTGTAAACAAACGAACGAAACATGATAAATCCTTCTACAAAAATAGACTAAATACAAATCATATACATACTAGATTTTGAGTTTCAGAATATGGAAAAGTTGGGGGTGAAAGAGTGGGCACCCAAGCCCAAGGTGGCAATTTTTCTGAGGGCTTCAGGATCTTTTTCATTACTGACTACAACCACTTTAGAGATCTTCCATGTTGTGAAACTGAGGGTCAAAGGTGTGGGCACCCTTGCCCTTTTTGTGATATTTCCTACCTTTTTCTTTAGATCCTACTTCCTTATGCTCTACAATAGTCCTCTGTAACTCCACTCTTCAAGATCCAATACCTATCACCTGCAATCACAAGAGAAGGGTTGGGGCTTGTGGTGTTTAGGAGTTTGCCTCGGTCAAGCCCTAGAATGACATTCAAGCCTTCCAACACTGTTGTTAGATAGAGAGTGCGTCTCCTTACAGGACATAGGAAGAAACAACAATCAAAATGATATATTGAATCACAAAGAGTTATCACTTCAGAGGTGTAGCTCTCATAGAGATGAAGCTCTTTCATGCCATGAGAAGATGAAGCCAAATCTACAATAATAAACATGCAATAGCAACACAAGTCTACTCTGCACCACAATGAATGCCTTGAATGATCTAAAATCATAAGTTTACCAAAATCTCAAAATCATCTTCTAGTTTTCAAATGAAGTGCTAAAGATGATTATATATGCATTCCCGCTACAAAGTTTGTAATTCAAACTTAAGATGCTGACAAGGAACACCTTTAACAGTAACTTTATCGACATTCAAATTTGGGACCCCACTAAAATAGGGAAGGGCAAGGGCATAGGTGCCCACGACTAGGGACCTATTTTGAGTTAGGGTTAAGCTCAAAGATGTCCCCTAAGTCCCATTTGTCATGGGTTTCACAGCATTTTGTCTCAGGATTCATTTCTAACATGCATGATGAAAATTAAGGGACCCAGGAGCTAAACTTAGGAGGTCAAAGTCCTAGGGGGACATTTTACGACATAACATTTAGCCCCCACTTTATTGTATGTATGATCTTATGACCCATACATGTATTAAAGTACGGTTGAAAACATATCAAACAGGCAAAGCAATTGAAGCTAATGCATACACAAAGATTGAGGAAGTATTTCTAGCCCCTAGTCTCAGGTAAGAATTAAAAAAATAGAAAGCAAACATGCAAGACACAATGAAGACAATAATAGGAACACAAGACATGGAGAAGACAGTATTAAAGACACATAAAACATGATGAAGACATGAGAGTAGTCACACAAAACGTGATGAATACAATTGATATAACATTTTCATTCTCATATAAATAAATGTATGGAAATAAAAATTGCAACACAAAAGCCCAAGAATTTATAGGAGACTCATTGCCACACCCTTTACACTACACCAATGGAAGAAAACACACCATACAAAACCCAAGCATAGGGGAGACTCATCACCACACCCTTTACAGTATGCAAGGAGGAAAAACACCATACAAAACCCAAGCATAGGGGAGACTCATCACCACAACCTTTACACTACGTGAGGGGGAAGACACATGGAAGACACATGGAAGACATGAGCATTGTATAGCATTCCATAGACATATTATACATCTTAAACACAACAAATAAGGTGATGGAAGGAGCTTACTGCTAAGTCCCACCATCTCAAACACACTATAGGCACACCTGATGGTTGGGCTTATCCACAACAACCACCAAAGACACGCTTAAGGGAGGATAATCTCAATATCCAACCCCACCTCCATAGAGGACTTTTGAAATGAAAGGATGTGCACTAGCTCAATTAATACACCATCCTGCCTCTGCAGAGGACTTTTGAATAAAAGGATACACACTAGCTCAAGAGATACGTTATCTCACCTCCATAGAGGGATTCTTCGATTACAATATAGATAAAGATGCACACTCACGCTAGAGATACAACATCCCACCTCATGGAGAAGGTTTACAAATATGCTTTGTTAGTGCCAAAATCATCAGACAACTTACCTTATTTATGCCCCCACCTTAAGGTGGTTGATGTCATGTATCGATATCAAGCACATTAAGGTAGAGAGAAAACACACAAGGGAACAAGAGATTTTGCAAAGCCCATGCCCCCAAAGGTGACATGTGCTCACAATCACTGAATATTCCCAAAAACACATCTTAATCTATGCAAAACATGAAAGTTATGCATGAAAACAAAGAAACCAAGGCTACACATACAAATTTAAATCTAAGTATAGCCATTGGGATTATACTGCAAGCATCTTAAAACTGAGCGTAACAATAAGGTGAGATACAAAACAATCAGAGTCCACAAAATAGATGTATTGTTATGGCTTGTTACAAAAGATGAGACAACATCAATATCATACGGAGTGATTCTACTAGCCAAGCGTTGGATATATAAATCAACCCTGTCTTCATGTATGGACTAGGTCCACTTTTTCTTTGCTTGCTGAAGGGACATGTGGTCCGTATCAATTAGTTGTTTGTTTTTTATCATCCACTCTCTAGATAGAATCACTAGAAGAAGGTAAACAATAAAATGAGAGAGGAGAACAAGTGCCTTAGGAACAATCATGTAGGAGGATGCCCCCAAGTCATCAACCTCAACACTATGCCCCAATGATATGAAACACAACAATAAAATAAAGGAGAAACAAGATAGAAGAATAATGATACAAATAGAAGAATGGTCACAACAGAGGTGGTCTCTTGGTATCCTTGACCTTACAAGAGTATCAATGGTGATTCTAGGAGGCCTAAACAATACATAACATATCTCGGGGGAACACAACACAAGAGGGGAGGTCACAAAAATGAGCAAAGTATGCTACAACAAAGGTGACCACCAGGGTTAGAAATACTTGCCTATGGCACAACTGAACTAGCAGTTGTTGACAAGCAAATCATCGTCTTCCCAATTTTGAATGTCAGAGGAAAGAGGTAATAAGGTACAACTGCCCAACTTTTGTCATTGTCCTTAATTTATTTATCTTCTCCTTTAAGCTCTTCTTTGTTTGGTTCAATGTTACGTGGTGGAATGTTTTCTTGTTGAGGTGTATTTCATTGTGCAAAAGCTTGTCTTCTCTTCCTCATTTCTCTTGCTTGTCTATTCCCTTTTGTTTTATTTTTTATATCTCAAAAAGGAGTCTCATTTTTCTCCATAGGTTTTTGTTTCTCAAAGGATGAAGTTGGTACAAATTTAATTTTCTTTGATGAAGTTCTTTGTTCTCCACGAGTAGCTCTCGATCCTTGTAAGAATATGGAGGACGAACCTCAGCATAGAGTCCCTTACCTTTCAACCTAGGTAGTTCCTCTAATGCAAGTTGTTCTTCTCTTATTTTTTATTGAATAGAAGACCTGACCACTCTAGATAGTAGTTTTTATTTGTATCATCTATATGCTAAGAAAAGTTGGTCTCTTCATGGCTCAGGTTCCCTATTAGGTCATGGCCAAAAGTAGTCAAGCATAAAGTTCTTTTGAGTAACCATGGGTTGCCATGTATTACATTGAATAGTGTGCACTTGTTCATGTAAAGAGAATTTTATACATTTTTGAATTGTTGAGGGGATAGCCTTCATAGCTTTGAGCCATGGATGTCCTAATTTATGCAGAAGAGATCAGATGAAGGGATGACATCAAATAATTGTTCCATGGCTTTCTCAAATACTGTAACCAATAAGGATATATTCCCAAAGGTAGGAATGAAATCTCTAGTATGTGTCTTAATCATTATGTTTGTAGGTTCATAAGATTCTTTTATCAAATCATGTGAATAAAGGAACTCTTCTATTTCCACATTAGTCATGCAATTAGGATCGATAAGTGTTTCATGCATAGGAGTCTCCATTACCTTCACTATGATGTAAAGAGGTCCTTCGATGTCTCCAATTGTTCTATCATGAGGTGTAAATGTTATTTCAGGATCAGGGGCCTTTCTTTTCATATAAGGTCTAGGAGGAACCCTAGCATTATTGTTTCGATGAGAAGCCCTGTATATGAGACTATTTCACACTAACACACTTGTTTGAGGGAAACGGGTACTAAAAGACACACAAGTTTCACAACAAACAAAGAGGGTAGATTGAAATAATTCAACACAACAAGGCAATATGAATGAATTGAAATTTTGTTTAAAGAAAGTGTATACAACCCTTAGCGTTTAAATACACAATGTGTAATTAAAAACATGTAAATTTTCAAGCAAAGAGTGCGAAACAATGCCAAATTTTTAAATGAGCAATTTATGTATGTTTTCAAATGAATGCAAAATCTGATTTCAAAATATTTTTAATACATATTCAAGGAAGTAGATGCAAAACTATGCTTATTTATGACCTAAAATGCCTAATTTTTTTCACTTTTTTCAATGTAAATGTTCTAAAAACGCAAATGTAAATGCAAAAATGCACAATGAAACAACACCACAATCCAAAATTAGATTTGAAAGAGTTTTAAAAATGAGTAGTAAAATCTGAAACAAGATGTTAAACCACAAACCCTAGCTTTTGCAAAAACTAGGTTATATGAAAAATGCACAATTTCAAACAAACCCTAACAAATAGAGTATGAAAATGCAAAGTACATGATTATAGAATGATGTAATACTACAATTTATATCTGATCTGATGTAAATATCAGATATTTAAATTATTTAGATGAAATACAAAGCAAATAGTATGAACAATGTCTAAATGCATGCCTAGGATGCTTGATTGTTTCAAAAATTTCAATTTTTTCTAGGATTTTCAAATGTATGATGATGACAATGAAATGTATGAATGAAAATCTGATGTACAACACTCAGCAAGGTGCAAATTTAGAAGAAACATGAGTTCACCAAAATGTAATGAAGGAAAAGAGGGAAGATGGGATTGATTAATTATTTGGTTAGGTCCTACTTTCACTCAATACATTCAAGGACATTTAACCGAGTTGAATCACAATTCTGCAAGAGGACTCAACTATTAGGTTGGCTATCTCTTGGAGTGATAAGTAAATTTGGATTTTGTTAAGTGATTTGTTGATTTTAGTCTGATTAAGCTTAAAACCCTAATTATACAAAATCATAAACATACAGATGAAACCTGATAAATCCTTCTACAAAAATAGACTAAATATAGAGAAGATACATAGAAGATTTCAAGTTTCAAAATAAAAAAAAGTTGGGGTGAAAGATCAAGTGCCCAAGCCCAAGGTGGCTATTTTCTAAGGGATTTGAGATCTTTTCTACTACTGACTGTAACCACTTCAGATATCTTTCATGTTGTGAAACTGAGGGTCAAAGGTGCGGGTGCCCTTTCCCTTTTTGTGATATTTTATGCCTTTTTCTTCAGATCCTACTTCCTTATGTTCTGCAATAGTCCTCTACAAATCTACTCTTCGAGATCCAATACCTATCACCTGCAATCACAAGAGAAGGGTTGGGGGTTGTGGTGTTTAGGAGCTTGCCTTGGTCAAGCCCCAGAATGGCATTCAAGCCTTCTGACATCGTTGTTAGATAGAGAGTGCACGTCCTTACATGACAGGAAAAAATAATGATCAAAATGATAGATTGAATCACAAATAGATATCACCTCAACGGTGTAGCTCTCACAGAGATGAAGCTCTTTCATTCCATGAGAAGATGAAGCCAAATTTGCAATAACAAATACAATAGCAACACAAGTCTACTCTATAACACAATGAATACCTTGAATGATCTAAAATCATAAGTTTTCCAAAGTCTCAAAATTATCTTGTAGTTTTCAAATGAATTCCTAAACATGATTGTATATGCATTCCCACTACAAATTTTGTAATTCAAACTTAAGATGCTGACAAGGAACACATTTAATGGTAACTTTGCTGACATTGAAATTTGGGACCCCTCTAGAATAGGGCAGGGCAAGGGAATGGGTGTCCAATCCTAGGGACCTATTTTGAGTTAGGGTTTAGCTCAAAGATCTCCCTTGCGTCCTATTTGTCATGGGTTTTAGTGCATTTTGTCTTGGGATTCATTTCTAACATGTATGATCAAAATTAAGGGACCCGAGAGCTAAACTTAGGAGGTAAAAGTCCTAGGGGGACATCTCATGACATAACATCATGAAAGGAAGATACTGTTCATAGTTGTATATTCCTAAGGAAGAGAAAGCTCATGATTGGAGGTCATAAAAGCTACATTGCTAATCAAAGTAGAGTTGAGTTTGAAGCCTTATTAATATGGGAATTATGAGCACTAAGAGAATTAGATATTAAGGAAGGATGCCTGATGGCTTGAAGCATGTTGTATGATCTATCTTGTTGATCATAAGTTGTATGTGGTAATGCAATGAAGGCTTGTCCTCTGAAAGAAGGTGATAGTCTTTGTTTCAGAATCTCTGCTCTTTGAAGATTGTTTGGATGATTGATGTGCATTTTCATCATTGTGTTATTGAGCTTCTGCAGTTCGAAACATAGCTTCATACAATGTTATTTAATGTATGTTCCATGTTTCATGATGTTTTGGTCACCGGAAGGATGTTTCTCTGCCAATAGCTTAAAGACAGAATTGGATTTGTGAAGGTTTTCCTAGTAGAGTGATAGAATGCTCCGCATTCCTCTTCATTTGAAGATATGGTCTTACGGTTCAAGATTTAAGTTTAGTATGATGTAAAGGTGCTAAATCCAAAGTTTCATATTGTTTTCTCCTTTGCAGTAAAAGATATGAGTGATTGAGTTCTAGTTCATGCTCCGATAGTATGATGTGATGATGAAGGTCAAATGGAATGCTCCGCACTCCTCCATCGTTGTATAGGTGGCTATACAGTTTTGAGATTATGTCAAGAAGGTAGTGAAGGTGCTATTTCCAAAGTCTCAAATCATATTTCCCTCTATTGTGAAAGTTATGTATGATAGAACACTGGAATGTGCTATGGCAGAATGGTGTAGTATTGAATGATTGACCTTACGATTTTGTGAACATGTTTTAGGATGTGAATTGCATGCCTTTTTTCTATTTCAAGCTTCTTGGCAGTTTGCAGTTCAATTTTTCAATTGACAGCATGGTGCACTATTTCTTGGATAATAGAGTGTGTTCAGAGTAAGTGTTTGAAGCTATGCGGCATAATTTTTTGATGTCGGGTGGCACAGGAGTGTTTGAGTATGTGTTGTGAGTCATGTGGACTCATGTTGAAAGGTTTCATGAAGATCTTTCTTGTTTCTAGTAGCGCACAAGGTTTCCAAGCTAATATGGTCGTTATACTTCAAGTCTTCATGTGATTCCCTTAAAGCTGTCCTATTTTCAAATGAGCAGAGTGTACAGATGTCATTCCTTGGTGTTTGAAGAAGTAAAGGATGTTTTAGATCTGGTTAAGCAATTTTTGGGGTCTGCAAGGCTTGGATCTTTTGCTAGTGTAATGTGTTGTTTCAATTAGGACCTATCTTGTACACATTTCATAGTGTGTGTTGTCTGGCCGAATTGTAAATCTATTGTTCATGTTGTATCTAGCTGACAAGTAATGTAATCAATGTAATATCATGTATATGAAGAGAGGGATGAATAGTTGGTTGCAAAAAAAAAAAGAAACTAGACAAAATAGACCAAGATGAGTGGGATAAGATGAACAAGAAATAATGAGGGAGAATCAGGATTTATCATGCAAATTTAGTTTTGTTGAATATAGTTGAAGAGTCCACTGCATACTCTATATGGAAACATTTGGGTGAGATCTACCAAGCTAAGAGTCTAGTAAATAAGTTATATTTGAAAAGATTTTTTTTCTCTAAAATTGAAGGAAGGTAATTTGATTGCTAAGCATTTGAATACCTATAATTTAATTCTAAGTCAATTAACCTCTATTGATGTTAAGATTTAGGAAGAATATAAATGTATTATTCTTTTTTTTTCTTTTCCTAAGTCATGGGAGAATTTCATTCTTGCTATTAGTGCTAATCTCAAAGATCCTAAGTTGGATGTTATTTTTGCAACATTGTTGTCACAGTAAATGAGAAAAAAAGCTATATGCTCTTCATGTCAAGAAAGGTCCAAGGAAAAAGGTGGATTAAAAGAAGAATAGAAGGGGCCTAAATACAAGTCTAAGGGTAGATCTAAAACTTCTAGTAATAAGAACATAGTGAAGTGTTGGAATTGCAAAAATAAGGGACATGTTAAGAAGGAATGTAGAAATTAAAAAGAAACAATGGGATTTCTCTATATAAAACTCCTCATAAAAAGGTGATGAAGTCTTACTTTCTCTGGATGCAATATTATTTCTAATGAACATTGGTTGGTTGAATCAAGATGCTCATATCATATGACTCCTCATAAGGAGTGATTTTCCACATATAAAGAATATGATGGAGGTCAACTTTACCATGGAGAAAATAGTTCATATCATATTGTTGGATGGGGAAAGGTACAATTGTTATTCAATGATGGGAGGATTAAAACCCTCCCTGGTGTTTTACATATTCTTGGATTGGCTATAAATTTAATTTATCTATCTAAGTTGAATAATTCAAGAATGTATGTAATTTTTAATAAGCATGGTTGCAATTTAGGGAGAAGGAGCTTGGTGGTAGCAATAGGGACAAGAATGGGAACTTTGTTTAGGTTGAATGCCACTACTTTATGTAAATCCACCAATATAACTAAAAAATTTGAAAATACATGTATGTTGTGGCACCATAGATTGTCCACATAAGTGAAAAGATTTCGAAAACTATTATGAATAACTTTTTATGCTTCTCCTATTTTGATAACTATTTTGTATTTTTGTGAGCATTGTGTGTTTGGGAAACAAAACAAAGATTCATTTCCTTTAGGAAGCAATAAAGCAAAGAGTAAAATAGAAATTATTTATACGGATTTTTTGGACCTATGGATAATGATTCTTTTAGAAAATCTTGATATTTTGTGACCTTCAGTAGTGATGTTTCAAGATATACATGGATTTATTTTATGAGACATAAATCTAAAGTTTTATTAAGTTTTATGGAATTTAAATCCTTAGTAGAGAATCAATCAAAATATAAGATTAAAATATTAAGATCTAACTTGATGGAGGGGAATATTGTTCTAAGAAATTTGATGAGTTTTGCAAGCATGTGGGTATCATAAGGAAATAGACTACTCCTTATACACCTCAATAGAATGGGGTTGTAGAAAGGATGAACTAAACTTTAATGGAAAGATCTAGAAGTATGCTAAGAGATTCATAGTTGGTTAAAATTTTTAGGTAGAAGTTGTGTGTACTTCTTATTACTTGATTAATAGATCTCCTTGCAAGGCTCTTGATTCAACATCTTATGAAGTGTAGATAGGTAAGAAACCCTTTGTTTCACATTTAAGGGTTTTTGGTTATGAGGATTTTGTTCATGTACCTAAAGAAAAACATTATAAGTTGGATCCAAAAGCACAAAAATGCATCTTCATTCCATATGGTGAGAATGCTAAATGTTATAAGATTTGGAATCTGCTAACCAAGAAAGTTGTCTATTCTAAAGATGTAATTTGCAAAGAACTTAGAGCTATTCCTGATCTTGAATACTAAAAATACAAAGAAGGGAAAAATATAGTGAACTTTGAATTGAAGAAAGAAGATGCACATAAGGAAGAACAAAATGAGGGATTTGAGGATGGAGAAGAAGAAGAAGGTTCAAATGGGAGTTCTGACTAGGATGACTATGAAGTTATAGAAGAAGTTGAGCATACAAAATAACAAGAGAAAGGATCGTTTAATTCACCCTGGAGAAGATGTAATAGACAATGGAATCTAGTTGACATGTATAGCCAACTAGATTTATGTTGTGTATTTTCTTTATTTAACTTACTAATGATCAACCTAGATCCTATAGGGAAACTATCCTAGAAGATGATAGTGAGTCTTGACATCAAGCCATGAAGGAGGAGATGATGGATTTAGACTCTTGTAATACCTGGGATCCTATACATTTTCCAAGGAATGAAAGCAATTGGTTGTAAATGGATCTACAAGAATAAATTTGGAATAGATACTAGTTCATTAGAGAGGTATAGGGATAGACTGGTAGCCAAGGACTACTCTTAGAGAGAGAGAGAGAGAGACAGAGTTTATTTCGGTGAAATATTCTCTCTTATTGAAAAATTATCTTTTTATTATATTTCTTCTATCGATAGATGTTGCTTATTATTTTGATAATGAGAAAATGCATATTAAGACTACATTTTAGCATGGAGATCTAGAAGAAGAAATTTATATGCAATAGCCAAAAGGTTTTAAGGTGAAAGGGAAATAACCCTTTTTTTGGATATTAAAGAGGTCTCTTCATGGTTTGAAACAATCACCCGGAATGTGATATCAAATATTTGATTCTTTTATGTTGAAATTAGGTTTTGTAAGAAGTGCAAAGGATCACTATGTTTACATCATATGTACATTAGATGTATATTAGATGTACTTTAGATGTGCATTGATGATTATATACTAATTTTTACCTTGTATGTGGGTGAGATATTTTTTAGTAACACCGAGGGTATGATTAGTGAGTTGAAATCTCAAAATTTAGGTGCATTTGAGATGAAAGATATAGGGGTAGCAAGATACATATTGGGAATAGAAATCAAGAGGGATTGAGGTAAGAAAAATATTTGGTTATCTTAAAGTAAGTATGTTGATATTATTTTACATAGGTTTAATATGCAAGACTGTAAGCCAGTTAAAATTCCTTTAATTGTTGGCACTAAGCTTACTTTAGATATGTGTTCCAAAACTAAGGATGATTTTGAGGATATATCTAATGTGCCATATGATAGTGTTTTAGGAAATTTAATGTATTCAATGGTTTTCTCTAATCCATATATTTCCCAAGTAGTGGGAGTATTGAGTAGGTTTATGTCTAACCCTCGTAGAGATCATTGGAATTATGTGAAGAGAGTGTTAAGATATTTTCATTGTATTTCTGATTATTGTTTAGTTTATTCTAGTACTAATAGTGATGATAAGACATTGGACATATAGGGTTTTGTTGATGTAGATTGGGTAGGTGACTTAGATAGTTTAAGGTCCACTAGTGGATATGTATTTACTTTGTTTAGAGTATCTATGAGCTGGATGAGTAAGAGGCGGTCCATGGTTGCTTTATCCACCACCAAAGTAGAGTATATGGATATTACCCATGTCTCTAAGGAGGCATTTTTGTTACAAAGGTTGTGTATAGGTATTAGTTTTGATTGTAGGAGAATGTAGGTTGGTTGTGATAGCCAGAGTGTAATTTGTTTAGCTAAGAATCCTATGTATCATGCTTGGACTAAGCATGTGAGTGTTTAGTATCACTTTGTTCAAAATAAATGGCTGCAAATAGACAAATTGAGATTAAGAATTTTGACATTGGGAAATGTTGCAAATTATCTTACCACACCTATGAGCACAAAAGGTACACTTGGTACAAGAAGGCCATTGGCCTTGTTTCTTGTACTTAGTTGATTTATGTTTTTTCGATGGATGTATTTACAATGTTTGATACCAAGTGGGACAATGTTATGATTAGGGTGCCATCAACCTTATAAATCATATGTATTTAGTTAATCTAATACATTATTTATAAATGCATTCATAAGGGATGTAGGATCCATTGACAATAGTAATAATATAATTATTATTTACCAAATAGACCATCTTCTATTTTTGAAGTGTAGATGAGGTGATAAGGTCAATCTTTGCACCCATCTTGGAGTATCTAAGTTTTAGGGAGTTATAACACATGCAAGAGAATCTTTGCATAGCTATTATTAGTCTATGATATCTTGTAAGAGTATCCACTAATTTATAGGGATTGCATGACAAATGAGGTGCCTGAATTAGTAGGATTGGTTTTAGTCAATTATGACAAATTTGTAAGATGTTGTAAGAGTTATGTAAGAGGCTAAGTTTAGCATGCTAGAGGGACCCAAAATGAGGTGTTGGAAATTGCATAAGTATGGATGTCATACTTGTGGAAATGTTGGATTGTTGAGTATCATTCTTGTATATACTAGGTGCTTGAGGTGGTAGAAGTGAAAGAGAGGTTTGAGGTTGCACAACTTCACAGATGTTGTCAGTTTGGATGCAAGAAATAAGGAAGTGATTGTATTGTTGTTGAGTACTAGTGACTCAAATTACAGGTTCATTGGTTCCTTGGTTATCTTTTGTTATCGGCTTGACTCCTTGTATCGGTGGGAGTAAGAGGTCTTTGGCCGCAAAAACACGCACAACTATGCCTTTAAAGCAGAAACAGACATAGAACACTTCCTACATTGACCCTTAGAGGAAAGCACAAGCGAACAATATCTAGTTTCAACAGCAGAGACATTAAACATGAAAGACAGAACAAGAACACAGATTTACGTGGGGAAAACCCTTACGGGTAAAAAACCCCACACTCCAAAAGCCTAGATCACCATTGTATTATTCAGCAACAGAAAACACAGTTACAATACAAAACTGGCAATAAGCCTTTCATGAAGATTTACATCTTGTTCCTTCTGAAGAATAACTGACAGTAACCTTGCACAAAGTTCTCCAGCACTTGGTTGGTTCTTCATACTGTGATCATGCCACAAACAACACACAGTACAGAACTACATCTTCTCAGCCAGAACAATTTCATTTGAACTCTATTTTCATCCTCTTCTCAGTCCCTTCACATGCTATTCACATGCTGCATACAGCATACAGCATAAGACTTCACAGAAGAAGAAAACCAGAGGTCTCTCTCGAGAAGAACTCTTTCACACTCACACCTCTGACTCTATTACACAATTGCTTTTAGCAATCTAATCGATTCTCATGCAAACGACCGTTCATTCCAACTGCCCAGTATCGCTGACATCCAACTGTCCAAACCGTTCGCATAACTATCTAACCGTTCACATTCTCATAGGAAACTTTAGTCCCACATGCACAAGTTCTAATTGCACATCCGGGTTTAAATGCCCGAACACACGTAAGATAATTGTCGGCACTTTTGCCGCCAACGACTCCAGACTAAGTCTCATCGGAGTAACCAACATCATCGGTGAACACTTCAACACTCACTCCGACAGTTCCTTGTCTTACCGACGCCAACACAATGCCAACTCTTCATCGGAGTGACTTCTGCCATCAGAGTGACAATTCAAGGCTGAGCCGATAGAAGTTCTCACGCCGATGCCAAACACCAACTTCCATCAGGGTGACCAATGCCCACATGCTCCATAGAAGTTTTAACAAAAACAACTTCAAAGCTTCCAGAACACAGCCATGAGAAACATCCTCCAGAAACAAGATAAACCATCAGCTAGAACAACAATCAGTAAGCTGACTGTACCCATCCAACTAAACATAAAACCCACATGAATGAAAATAGCACACACAGCCAGTGCTAAAACATCCAATCACTCATACCTTAAAGGTATGAACATCAATAGACTCATGCCACCTGCATATACACCCATCAACTGCAAATACAAGCTCCATATGTCAACTAGTCAAAGAAGACTAGACACATCAAGAACTCCCACTGCATGGATAATGCAGATCTGAAAAAGAACATGGCATACAAAATCTACCAATAGCATTACATAGAAAGTGTAAATATCATGTAGTACTAAGGAAACATCCACCATGATATGCAAATCAATAACCTGCAAGAACAACACCTCACAACCTATCCAAAGTTCTCCAATTTCTCCACATCCAACAAAAGAAAGAGATAACAGGATAGAACCTTCATGCTGTCACCCAACAACATAAGTGAAAGCACATGACCACAAACTAGTGATCATCAGCTCCAACCAAATCTCAAAACAATGTAGTGTGAAACACACCATCAGAGAAACTAACTGAGACCAAGAGGAACACTGCACATCATATACCTATAGACAATCCTTTTACATACACCTCTGAATGCCAACTGTGTCAAGTATGATCTCCTTCAAAACACCCCAAACAAGAACAGCATAACAACATCCAAACAAACATTCAATCTCCAAGATCAACTAACATGGATGTAAGCTTCACAAACCAAAGAAGATCAAACTAATTCATTTCCCATTTCAGGAAATCAGCCCATTAACCATCTCCTAACAGTCCTCATCAATGAATGATATCTCTAAACTCAAATGCAAAAGGAGATAAACATGCTATCCATCTCTCACAATGAATCCTCTAGAACCATATTTATGAAAGAAAGCATAAAACACCTGAGAGAAACAATGGGCTATACCTCTCAAGTGAAACTTGTCGAGTAGACCAAGAGTGGGGAAAGAGAATGTTCTTCCAAGATACCCAAGTCCCAATGACTTTCTCCAAGAACAATCTCCTCTAGATCTTTTGTTGAATTCACATTCAACCAAGGTAAAGACTCCTCGAACTTCCAACTGTAAACTCTGATTTAGCACAACATATACAGTCTCACCTTATTCTCCATGTATCCATGAGTACCTTTGAACAATCACCTCATGCTGAACTCCAACTGCATCACTACAACACTATAAAGTAATCAAGCAAATGATAGATGTACCCAAACATAGAAAAGTAACCAGACCACTGTCAAAACTCCAATCATCTGAATCAGGAACTTATCATGACATCATGATCTTACCATCTCCATTAGGAGATTCCATGCTCTAGGTGAACATAACCATGGTCTCTAGATCAATGTATCATACCAAAATTCAAAAGCAGAAATCATGATATGAAACAAACTAAAATTCTAAACCAACATCACCTGTCAAGCACCACCAACACCTCAGCCAAGAATTTCATGAATCCTCCATGACTCCAAGATGTTACTCATCCTCAAATAGTGCCCCTGCAAATGCGAAAGAACCCTTCTGTAGCAATAGGATCAAAGAGCTCCTCCTAGTAACATCTGCAACACTAAAGAAGATCATTCACCACTAAGTGATGAAACACACAGTCAATGCTAAAGCTCCCACTGAACTGTAACAAGAGAGCTTTCCAAGCATCTTGACCAAACATCTCCTAATATGAAAATCTTCTAGGTCCACACATTAACATGTCCATGTGACTATAAAACCAAGTGACACCAAGATCTCCAAAACAAGGAATTAAACTATCATTGTCAATAGCTTACACAAACCTGTGTATTCAAGCTATACATGACATCATGATACACTTACTACAAGTCTCCATAACCAACTATTTAGATACTCTACAACATCCATCCTCTCATCCCAAAACAGTCACACCAATGCACAAGTGACCACAGACAAGGCCAGCTAACAAATCTGCATAAACACTGAAACAACCTTGTGGATAAAGACAGTCCACATCCGAGTCATCTCACTGTAGCTTAATAGGTGATCAGCCCACAAAACTACATAACTCGTAGATCCAACCAATGTATCATGAAAACTCACTATCACACTAGAAACTGCAAAACTGAGATTTCAAGGAATAAATAACAATGTAGACAACAAGACTCAAGCATCAGAAAACTTACTTTTCACTGATTCGCCCAACATGTCCACAACCAGAGCACCATAGTAAAGAAACTAGAAGCATTACCATAGAAATGCTGAGTGTCATATCACATACCAGCACTCCCATGCAGAGAAAGCATTTCACCTCCTCACACCATGCACAGAGCATGCATGCAAAACTGCAACTATATCATCCAGTAACATCCCAAAAGCCAGGGTCTAGAAATAGCTTAACTGTAGCTTCACAAAACCACAAGTTTTTCTTTTGACCATGTAAAACCTGCAAAACCACTGTGTTTGAAAAACACCCATACACATCCATATCCACTTCACATCTGGATGACTCAAAAAAGTCTGCAACAAAACTCCATAACAGTTAAACCAGAATAATGGATCATCATGAATATGCAAAACCATATATTTTAAGGAAAAACTATAAAACCCCTCAAATCCAATAATCATGAATCTAAGTCATGCAAGTACAAAATATCCATTTAAGGAAACAATAGTTCAAGAGCTTCAGGCCCACTTGTAGACCAATCTCTCAAACCACCAACATGCACATGCATCCGAGAGAATCAGGCTATTACAGAAGCTCTCAGATCATCCAATGATCAACTCCAAAGCCTGCATGCAATCAGGGTAACATAAAAATTATGCCTTTCAATACCAGGAACAAAACACATAGCATAAGCACAATACTCCATGGCTGAGCAGTAACACAAACTCCTTCATATCATCAGAGAGCCTCTCACACAGATACCCAATATGAAAGTTACTGCAGCAACATAGCCTCAAAGCAAACCCCATGTAACAAGATTAAATACTGTCAATTAAGAGCCTCAGGCCACATCATGACCAGCTCCAGTCTCTTCACCATCCTTCAAGCACTGCTGAAACAGAAACACAAGATCAACTGCCAGACTTTCACTCAAACAAGGATCAAACAAATAGACATTTCCTTCAGATTTCCTCAAGCCTGTCACACTAAGAAATCATCACAGAAGGAATACCCAGACCTTATACACCAGGAACTTTTACATGCAAACACATGCAGCACACAAATGTACATATGTGAGCAACAAAGCATATCCTAGAAGAAGGCTCTGATACCACTTGTAAGGAAATGAGGGCATCTCAGAACGTATTTCTAAGAACAGTGGTGTCTTCGAAAAATTTAAATTCTTTCCAAATGCTTCAAAAACACGCACAACTATGCCTTTAAAGCGGAAACAGACATAGAACACTTCCTACATTGACCCTTAGAGGAAAGCACAAGCAAACAATATCTAGTTTCAACAGCAGAGACATTAAACATGAAAGACAGAACAAGAACACAGATTTACGTGGGGAAAACCCTTACGGGTAAAAAACCCCACACTCCAAAAGCCCAGATCACCATTGTATTATTCAGCAACAGAAAACACAGTTACAATACAAAACTGGCAATAAGCCTTTCATGAAGATTTACATCTTGTTCCTTCTGAAGAATAACTGACAGTAACCCTGCACAAAGTTCTCCAGCACTTGGTTGGTTCTTCATACTGTGATCATGCCACAAACAGCACACAGTACAGAACTACATCTTCTCAGCCAGAACAATTTCATTTGAACTCTGTTTTCATCCTCTTCTCAGTCCCTTCACATGCTGTTCACATGCTGCATACAGCATACAGCATAAGACTTCACAGAAGAAGAAAACCAGAGGTCTCTCTTGAGAAGAACTCTCTCACACTCACACCTCTGACTCTATTACACAATTGCTTTTAGCAATCTAATCGATTCTCATGCAAACGACCGTTCATTCCAACTGCCCAGTATCGCTGACATCCAACTGTCCAAACCGTTTGCATAACTATCTAACCATTCACATTCTCATAGGAAACTTTAGTCCCACATGCACAAGTTCTAGTTGGACATCCGGGTTTAAATGCCCGAACACACGTAAGATAATTGTCGGCACTTTTGCCGCCGACGACTCCAGACTAAGTCTCATCGGAGTAACCAACATCATCGGTGAACACTTCAACACTCACTCCGATAGTTCCTTGTCTTACCGACGCCAACACAACGCCAACTCTTCATCGGAGTGACAATTCAAGGCTGAGCTGATAGAAGTTCTCACGCCGATGCCAAACACCAACTTCCATCGGGGTGACCAATGCCCATCAGAGAAACTTCCAAATGTCAGCCCGACAAGGATTGTCATGCCGATGACCGTTCCATCGGAGAGACACCAACAATCGTCAAGACTAAACCAAACTTCGCCGAAGACCAATGTCTCACCAATGCCAAAGCCAATGTCATCCATCGGAGTAACGAGGTCCATCGGAGTGAGAACTCAAGGCTTGGCCGACAGTGATTCTCACACCGACGCCAACCCTTCATCGGTATAACATGAAGTAACGGGGAGAATCCTTCCAGCTACGCCGATAACACTACTCACTTCGATGATCTTTCATCGGATTGACTCACACTTTCCTATGAGAATGTGAATGGTTAGATAGTTATGCGAACGGTTTGGATAGTTGGATGTCAGCGATACTGGGCAGTTGGAATGAACGGTCGTTTGCATGAGAATCGATTAGATTGCTAAAAGCAATTGTGTAATAGAGTCAGAGGTGTGAGTGTGAGAGAGTTCTTCTCGAGAGAGACCTCTGGTTTTCTTGTGGAGCATGTGAGCATAGTGGAGTGGTGGCAGTATCAGCTTTGGTTTTGTGATATGGAGCATTGATGGTTTCCTGTAATTCCTTCGTCAAGTGGGAGAATGTTGAGTACTAGTGACTCAAATTACAGGTTCATTGGTTCCTTGGTTATCTTTTGTTATCGGCTTGACTCCTTGTATCGGTGGGAGTAAGAGGTCTTTGGCCGATCTGCTAGGTTACACCGATGGAGGGCTAGCTATCGGCATGAGGTTTACTATCGGCAGGAGTTCAGTGTCTTATGCCGATCTCCAAGGTCTTACCGATGGTAGTGGGACATCGGCATGAGGTTGACCGTCGGTAAAGCTGGTGGTAGGAGCTCCGATAGTGTTGGGTCACATCGACGATGGATGAAGGGTTAGCGATCTTGCCGGTGTGAGTCAATCTGATGAAAGATCATCGAAGTGAGTAGTGTTATCGGCGTAGCTGGAAGGAGTCTCCCCGTTACTTCATGTTATACCGATGAAGGGTTGGCGTCGGCATGAGAATCACTGTCGGCCAAGCCTTGAGTTCTCACTCCGATGGACCTCGTTACTCCGATGGATGACATTGGCTTTGGCATCGGTGAGACATTGGTCTTCGACGAAGTTTGGTTTAGTCTTGACGATTGTTGGTGTCTCTCCGATGGAACGGTCATCAGCATGACAATCCTTGTCGGGCTGACATTTGGAAGTTTCTCCGATGGGCATTGGTCACCCTGATGGAAGTTGGTGTTTGGCATCGGCGTGAGAACTTCTATCGGCTCAGCCTTGAATTGTCACTCCGATGGCAAAAGTCACTCCGATGAAGAGTTTGCGTTGTGTTGGCGTCGGTAAGACAAAGAACTGTCGGAGTGAGTGTTGAAGTGTTCACCGATGATGTTGGTTACTCTGATGAGACTTAGTCTGGAGTCGTCGGTGGCAAAAGTGCCGATAATTATCTTACGTGTATTCGGGCATTTAAACCCGGATGTCCAACTAGAACTTGTGCATGTGGGACTAAAGTTTCCTATGAGAATGTGAACGGTTAGATAGTTATGCGAACGGTTTGGACAGTTGGATGTCAGCGATACTGGGCAGTTGGAATGAACGGTCGTTTGCATGAGAATCGATTAGATTGCTAAAAGCAATTGTGTAATAGAGTCAGAGGTGTGAGTGTGAGAGAGTTCTTCTCGAGAGAGACCTCTGGTTTTCTTCTTCTGTGAAGTCTTATGCTGTATGCTGTATGCAGCATGTGAAGGGACTGAGAAGAGGATGAAAATAGAGTTCAAATGAAATTGTTCTGGCTGAGAAGATGTAGTTCTGTACTGTGTGTTGTTTGTGGCATGATCACAGTATGAAGAACCAACCAAGTGCTGGAGAACTTTGTGCAGGGTTACTGTCAGTTATTCTTCAGAAGGAACAAGATGTAAATCTTCATGAAAGGCTTATTGCCAGTTTTGTATTGTAACTGTGTTTTCTGTTGCTGAATAATACAATGGTGATCTGGGCTTTTGGAGTGTGGGGTTTTTTACCTGTAAGGGTTTTCCCCACGTAAATCTGTGTTCTTGTTCTATCTTTCATGTTTAATGTCTCTGCTGTTGAAACTAGATATTGTTCGCTTGTGCTTTCCTCTAAGGGTCAATGTAGGAAGTGTTCTATCTCTGTTTCCGCTTTAAAGGCATAGTTGTGCATGTTTTTGAAGCATTTGGAAAGAATTTAAATTTGTCGAAGACACCACTGTTCTTAGAAATACGTTCTGAGATGCCCTCATTTCCTTACAAGTGGTATCAGAGCCTTCTTCTAGGATATGCTTTGTTGCTCACATATGTACATTTGTGTGCTGCATGTGTTTGCATGTAAAAGTTCCTGGTGTATAAGGTCTGGGTATTCCTTCTGTGATGATTTCTTAGTGTGACAGGCTTGAGGAAATCTGAAGGAAATGTCTGTTTGTTTGATCCTTGTTTGAGTGAAAGTCTGGCAGTTGATCTTGTGTTTCTGTTTCAGCAATGCTTGAAGGATGGTGAAGAGACTGGAGCTGGTCATGATGTGGCCTGAGGCTCTTAATTGACAATATTTAATCTTGTTACATGGGGTTTGCTTTGAGGCTGTGTTGCTGCAGTAACTTTCATATTGGGTGTCTGTGTGAGAGGCTCTCTGATGATATGAAGGAGTTTGTGTTACTGCTCAGCCATGGAGTATTGTGCTTATGCTGGGTGTTTTGTTCCTGGTATTGGAAGGCATAATTTTTATGTTACCCTGATTGCATGCAGGCTTTGGAGTTGATCATTGGATGATCTGAGAGCTTCTGTAATAGCCTGATTCTCTCGGATGCATGTGCATGTTGGTGGTTTGAGAGATTGGTCTACAAGTGGGCCTGAAGCTCTTGAACTATTGTTTCCTTAAATGGATATTTTGTACTTGCATGACTTAGATTCATGATTATTGGATTTGAGGGGTTTTATAGTTTTTCCTTAAAATCTATGGTTTTGCATATTCATGATGATCCATTATTCTGGTTTAACTGTTATGGAGTTTTGTTGCAGACTTTTTTGAGTCATCCAGATGTGAAGTGGATATGGATGTGCATGGGTGTTTTTCAAACACAATGGTTTTGCAGGTTTTACATGGTCAAAAGAAAAACTTGTGGTTTTGTGAAGCTGCAGTTAAGCTATTTCTAGACCCTGGCTTTTGGGATGTTACTGGATGATATAGTTGCAGTTTTGCATGCATGCTCTGTGCATGGTGTGAGGAGGTGAAATGCTTTCTCTGCATGGGAGTGCTGGTATGTGATATGACACTCAGCATTTCTATGGTAATGCTTCTAGTTTCTTGACTATGGTGCTCTGGTTGTGGACATGTTGGGCGAATCAGTGAAAAGTAAGTTTTCTGATGCTTGAGTCTTGTTGTCTACATTGTTATTTATTCCTTGAAATCTCAGTTTTGCAGTTTCCAGTGTGATAGTGAGTTTGCATGATACATTGGTTGGATCTACGAGTTATGTAGTTTTGTGGGCTGATCACCTATTAAGCTACAGTGAGATGACTCGGATGTGGACTGTCTTTATCCACAAGGTTGTTTCAGTGTTTATGCAGATTTGTTAGCTGGCCTTGTCTGTGGTCACTTGTGCATTGGTGTGACTGTTTTGGGATGAGAGGATGGATGTTGTAGAGTATCTGAATAGTTGGTTATGGAGATTTGTAGTAAGTGTATCATGATGTCATGTATAGCTTGAATACACAGGTTTGTGTAAGCTATTGACAATGATAGTTTAATTCCTTGTTTTGGAGATCTTGGTGTCACTTGGTTTTATAGTCACATGGACATGTTAATGTGTGGACCTAGAAGATTTTCAGATTAGGAGATGTTTGGTCAGGATGCTTGGAAAGCTCTGTTGTTACAGTTCAGTGGGAGCTTTAGCATTGACTGTGTGTTTCATCACTTAGTGGTGAATGATCTTCTTTAGTGTTGCAGATGTTACTAGGAGGAGCTCTTTGATCCTATTGCTGCAGAAGGGTTCTTTCGCATTTGCAGGGGCACTATTTGAGGATGAGTAACATCTTGGAGTCATGGAGGATTCATGAAATTCTTGGCTGAGGTGTTGGTGGTGCTTGACAGGTGATGTTGGTTTAGAATTTTAGTTTGTTTCATATCATGATTTCTGCTTTTGAATTTTGGTATGATACATTGATCTAGAGACCATGGTTATGTTCACCTAGAGCATGGAATCTCCTAATGGAGATGGTAAGATCATGATGTCATGATAAGTTCCTGATTCAGATGATTGGAGTTTTGACAGTGGTCTGGTTACTTCTCTATGTTTGGGTACATCTATCATTTGCTTGATTACTTCATAGTGTTGTAGTGATGCAGTTGGAGTTCAGCATGAGGTGATTGTTCAAAGGTACTCATGGATACATGGAGAATAAGGTGAGACTATATATGTTGTACTAAATCAGAGTTTACAGTTGGAAGTTCGAGGAGTCTTTACCTTGGTTGAATGTGAATTCAACAAAAGATCTAGAGGAGATTGTTCTTGGAGAAAGTCATTGGGACTTGGGTATCTTGGAAGAACATTCTCTTTCCCCACTCTTGGTCTACTCGACAAGTTTCACTTGAGAGGTATAGCCCATTGTTTCTCTCAGGTGTTTTATGCTTTCTTTCATAGATATGGTTCTAGAGGATTCATTGTGAGAGATGGATAGCATGTTTATCTCCTTTTGCATTTGAGTTTAGAGATATCATTCATTAATGATGACTGTTAGGAGATGGTTAATGGGCTGATTTTCTGAAATGGGAAATGAATTAGTTTGATCTTCTTTGGTTTGTGAAGCTTACATCCATGTTAGTTGATCTTGGAGATTGAATGTTTGTTTGGATGTTGTTATGCTATTCTTCTTTGGGGTGTTTTGAAGGAGATCATACTTGACACAGTTGACATTCAGAGGTGTATGTAAAAGGATTGTCTACAGGTATATGATGTGCAGTGTTCCTCTTGGTCTCAGTTAGTTTCTCTGATGGTGTGTTTCACACTACATTGTTTTGAGATTTGGTTGGAGCTGATGATCACTAGTTTGTGGTCATGTGCTTTCACTTATGTTGTTGGGTGACAGCATGAAGGTTCTGTCCTGTTATCTCTTTCTTTTGTTGGATGTGGAGAAATTGGAGAACTTTGGACTGGTTGTGAGGTGTTGTTCTTGCAGGTTATTGATTTGCATATCATGGTGGATGTTTCCTTGGTACTACATGATATTTACACTTTCTATGTAATGCTATTGGTAGATTTTGTATGCCATGTTCTCTTTCAGATCTGCATTATCCATGCAGTGGGAGTTCTTGATGTGTCTGGTCTTCTTTGACTAGTTGACATATGGAGCTTGTATTTGCAGTTGATGGGTGTATATGCAGGTGGCATGAGTCTACTGATGTTCATACCTTTAAGGTATGAGTGATTGGATGTTTTAGCATTGGCTGTGTGTGCTATTTTCAGTCATGTGGGTTTTATGTTCAGTTGGATGGGTACAGTCAGCTTACTGATTGTTGTTCTAGCTGATGGTTTATCTTGTTTCTGGAGGATGTTTCTCATGGCTGTGTTCTGGAAGCTTTGAAGTTGTTTTTGTTAAAACTTCTGTGGAGCATGTGAGCATAGTGGAGTGGTGGCAGTATCAGCTTTGGTTTTGTGATATGGAGCATTGATGGTTTCCTGTAATTCCTTCGTCAAGTGGGAGAATGTTGAGTACTAGTGACTCAAATTACAGGTTCATTGGTTCCTTGGTTATCTTTTGTTATCGGCTTGACTCCTTGTATCGGTGGGAGTAAGAGGTCTTTGGCCGATCTGCTAGGTTACACCGATGGAGGGCTAGCTATCGGCATGAGGTTTACTATCGGCAGGAGTTCAGTGTCTTATGCCGATCTCCAAGGTCTTACCGATGGTAGTGGGACATCGGCATGAGGTTGACCGTCGGTAAAGCTGGTGGTAGGAGCTCCGATAGTGTTGGGTCACACCGACGATGGATGAAGGGTTAGCGATCTTGTCGGTGTGAGTCAATCCGATGAAAGATCATCGAAGTGAGTAGTGTTATCAGCGTAGCTAGAAGGAGTCTCCCTGTTACTTCATGTTATACCGATGAAGGGTTGGCGTCGGCGTGAGAATCACTGTCAGCCAAGCCTTGAGTTCTCACTCCGATGGACCTTGTTACTCCGATGGATGACATTGGCTTTGGCATCGATGAGACATTGGTTTTCGGTGAAGTTTGGTTTAGTCTTGACGATTGTTGGTGTCTCTCTGATGGAACGGTCATCGGCATGACAATCCTTGTCGGGCTGACATTTGGAAGTTTCTCCGATGGGCATTGGTCACCCCGATGGAAGTTGGTGTTTGGCATCGGCGTGAGAACTTCTATCGGCTCAGCCTTGAATTGTCACTCCGATGGCAAAAGTCACTCCGATGAAGAGTTGGCATTGTGTTGGCGTCGATAAGACAAGGAACTATCGGAGTGAGTGTTGAAGTGTTCACCGATGATGTTGGTTACTCTGATGAGACTTAGTCTGGAGTCGTCGGCGGCAAAAGTGCCGATAATTATCTTACGTGTGTTCGAGCATTTAAACCCGGATGTCCAACTAGAACTTGTGCATGTGGGACTAAAGTTTCCTATGAGAATGTGAACGGTTAGATAGTTATGCGGACGGTTTGGACAGTTGGATGTCAGCGATACTGGGCAGTTGGAATGAACGGTTGTTTGCATGAGAATCGATTAGATTGCTAAAAGCAATTGTGTAATAGAGTCAGAGGTGTGAGTGTGAGAGAGTTCTTCTTGAGAGAGACCTCTGGTTTTCTTCTTCTGTGAAGTCTTATGCTATATGCTGTATGCAGCATGTGAACAGCATGTGAAGGGACTGAGAAGAGGATGAAAATAGAGTTCAAATGAAATTGTTCTGGCTGAGAAGATGTAGTTCTGTACTGTGTGCTGTTTGTGGCATGATCACAGTATGAAGAACCAACCAAGTGCTGGAGAACTTTGTGCAGGGTTACTGTCAGTTATTCTTCAGAAGGAACAAGATGTAAATCTTCATGAAAGGCTTATTGCCAGTTTTGTATTGTAACTATGTTTTCTGTTGCTGAATAATACAATGGTGATCTGGGCTTTTGGAGTGTGGGGTTTTTTACCCGTAAGGGTTTTCCCCACGTAAATCTGTGTTCTTGTTCTGTCTTTCATGTTTAATGTCTCTGCTGTTGAAACTAGATATTGTTCGCTTGTGCTTTCCTCTAAGGGTCAATGTAGGAAGTGTTATATGTCTGTTTCCGCTTTAAAGGCATAGTTGTGTATGTTTTTGAAGCATTTGGAAAGAATTTAAATTTGTCGAAGACACCACTGTTCTTAGAAATACGTTCTGAGATGCCCTCATTTCCTTACAATTGTATGCTTGTTTCAAGATAATACATACTTGACCTCTTTTTCAATGGAGTTTTATATCCAGAAGGGTTTTTCTCCAAGTAAATATTGTGTTATGTAAATCTCTTATGCTTCCTGATTTCTTTGTTGTTGAATTACATTTTCTTAAATCTCCACTAGTATCATAGAGGTTAAATTTAAGATTTGTAGCATAACTTTAGATTTCCATATTGTAGTTATTCCCCTCATTCCTAACATAAATATCTCTTTTTCATTTCTATGTCTTGTAATTTTTTTTTTTGAATATTAACAAGTAAAATATGGACTCAATGAAATATTTTTTTATAAACTAATCTTAATTTGTTTATGTGTGTATGTATATCATGCCAATCATAATTATGATATTCGTATTTAATGGACATCCATAATAATGATATGCCAATTAATTTTTTTGTGTCCTAATCTCAAATCCATTTGAAAATTTCCTACAAGTGCTCCTAATACTTGGTTATTCAAATCTAATCTCACAAAGGAAAAATGGAAAGGTTGTGACTATTTTGGAGACTTCCTTAGTTGGCCCCTTAAGATGGTATATTTCACCCTCAACTTATCCTTTTCAAAATTAGATTTGTGTGATTCCCTAGAGTGAAAATGTGGAGTGATGTGTGTAGATTATAATTTTAAAGCATAAATGATCCTATGAGCAAGCTATACATTGTGATGCATGAGAGTGAATGGAGAGACTGGTGGGCTGCGATGGATAAAGGACTAATTTGGGAAAGTTGTGAGAGGGTTATATTTAGATTTGGAAGGAATAAGTTTCTTAGGAAGCCATTGGGGAATGATTAGGGATGAATAAGGAGAAAAACACAAAGAAGAATGGGATAATGTACTTAGGAGATGAGGGATTCAACCATGGAAGAACTTGAGGGAGGTGCTACAAGGCTCTTGCTATAGATTCTTCAATATGAGGGCTCCAAAATGTTCTAGCAAGAGTGTGTTAAAAGAAATTAGTATCTATAATCTTGAGAATGTAGAATGGCCTATGCTTTCAAGTGACCTAATAGGATTTATACACATTTCATATTCAATTTATCATTGGAAAACATACTACTACCAAGGTTCTAGGTTTATGTTAGATGTTATGGTTAAAATATTAAGATTTGGAATTGAACCCACACACTACCATTAGGGTTGAACACATGTCCAAGAGAAGAACAATTTCACACACAAGTGACTTCAATGAATTTTAACATAAAATTTTGAGGCCAAATTTTAGTGATTAGAAATTTTTTAGGTCTAATGGAAAAATATTGTCCTAGAACACATGCTTAAGGGAGTGACCATTAAATTGAATAAAAAAATGTAAGGAAAAAATTGCAAAGTTGGTAATTTTTGACCTTATACAACCTAAAGCACATGTCATTTTTATAAAAACCTTTACTCAATCTAAAGAACATTCAAAGTTAAATGTACACTATTTTAATTTAAGATTTAAGCCTTGGAACAATAGTATCACAATTTGAGAAGGAAAATATACTATAGTTCAATGTACAGATCAATATATCATATATTTGCTTATAAATTGGAGCCTTGGAACAATGGTCTCATGATTTGGGAAGGCAAATATACTATAGTTCAATATATCATATTTCAATTTATGGTTTTTTGGTTGTGTAGAAAATGGTTTTAAACTATATTAAAGATATGAGAGTATTATAAATGTTATGTTTTACATTTATAAATTAAGTTATTTTAAGGTGATCAAAATTTTAATAATTATTTAAGAATTTATAGTTGTTCATTTTGCTTTTTAGAGTTTTAGTTGATTAACATTAATGTAGTTAATATGATAGGATTTGTTACCTCCTTCAGTTTAATGGATTCTTTGTTTATTGTTCATTCTTCTTCATGAGTATAATTTAGATGTGTCTTGGTATCTTCTTTTTCAAATGAAGGTATTAATAGAGTTGTCAAAGAAATCATATACCGAAAATACATCTAGGTCACCTAGACTCTACTTCGTAACCTCTCAATTGAAAGAAAGATTTATATGTTCATCATTTCATACAAATAATGGATCGCATGTCACTTTTAGATCTTTCTCAACCTAGTTGCAACTATACTCCTATCAATAATACATTTAAGACAAGATAAGTTTATATTTTTTTAACTGGGAGAATGTTGCATCTATCCCCTCTAGGAGTTGAAGATTAAGGAGCATTTTTTAGTTGTGATTCTATTACAATATTTGAGGGAAGTACCACTGTCTATTTGGAGAATCAGGTAATTCTCTCTATTGGTTCTTTCTTGTGATGAGTTGCATATACACTAAGATAAGGTCTCTAATAATATTAAACTCTTAGTAGAGAAAATGGATTCTATTAGTGGACATAAGTTATGAAGAAATATCAAAACAGATAATGTATTTAAAAACAAAGTAAAGAATGGTTAGGCTAAGGTGAAAATGTAAAAAAATAAGATAAAAGACAATTAAGGAATGGGTTAAATATCATACAATTATATAACAATAAAATAAATACAAACACGAAATAATAAATAACAAGCATATAATGAGAAAGAATACCTATATAAATAAAAGACTTAGGTTAGAGTGATAGATATTTTGTAAGATGCTACCCCTATTTTTTTTAAATGACATACAATGATATGACAGTGTTAGCATCAATTGCACAAAACCAACTAAATGCCTCACACTTTCTTATCACTCAGATCCTGGGATGGGCAAGGTGAGAGCATACAGTGATTGGCTTACAATGAGCAACTATGCAACAAGGAATTACAATTCATCCACTGCAGCGAGCATCCACAAGTTGTGGGGATTCACCACTTTTGAGTGGGTAATGAACAATAAAGAAAGATTACAATGCCATCCACTTGTTCAGTGGGAATACTCCACTTTTTAGTGGGTGAGAGAAAATATGAAAGATTCTTTCTCCACACTGGCGGTAAACCATCCAAGAACTATAGAGTTTTTTGCAACAATAAATGAATGATTACAATGAATACTAATTGCATACTACTCAGAAGAAACAATCTTGATCATCATATCAGCATCATATACATCTAGGCCAACACAATGATAACCTACACAAGCATTAGTATCTCTCATGACAAGATATCAAGTTGTCCACAACTAGGTAAATGCACAAAGATGAGTCCACTTACGGTGGAAGTTTCGGACTTAGAAAAAAACCTGAAATCGAGTAAACCAAAACTGGATCCCACTTTTTATGAAATGGGATCTCGTTGTGCTTTGGGATCCTAAGCTAAGAGCGGGATCCCATTTTATAAAATTTGAATTTCTGACCCAATTTTTGCTATGGGTTTTGGGTCAGAAAAAGGGCTTGGGAACCCGACCCTTGGCTTTGGACCTGGTTTGACTTGCAAGTTGAAGGTCCTATTAATACCACAACAAAATAGTGACTTTGGGCATATGTCTGAAGGCCTTTTTTGCAGAATTTTTTGACAAAATTAAAACCCATTATAGATGAGACAGTGTAGATTCCAAATATGTAATTTTTTTTACAATTGGATTATTTTTCTATTCTTCAATTAATTTCTAATGAAATAGGTCCATAAACTTGAATTATCAAGGTTTTTTAATATTTTAATAACTTTTTATCAAAATATTTTTTTGTAAAAAAATTGTACGAAAACGTACCTCAGACAATTCTTTTCAATTTGAAAAAAAAAAAATCAAAAAATGATAAGTTTAGGTCATGTTATGCATGACGTACACGATGATTTTTTAAAACACCAAAAATGGCCAATAAAATTTTTTTTAAAAAAAAAATTCAATAAACAATTACAAAAAATATGGAAAACGTGCTTCAGTGAGTTACAAATATTTTCCCAAAAGGATTTAGAAAAATATGATTATTTAGGTTAAAATATGGATGACGTACACATGCATGGTATAGTAAAAATAAAAAGTGACTTTTAAACAGTGGTTTTTAGAAACACCTATTAAAAATCAATTTGTATCATCTGGGTATTAAAAAAAATTACATATTTGGAAACTAGACTCTGAGTACTACATTTCATATTTACTTACTTTTTTCAAGATTCCACATTTCAGTGTTTCAAATTTTTTGGTCATGTTAGGTCTCAAAAATGCAGGTTGCAAATCCTACGAGGATGCCAAACTCTATGATCAAATTGAAAACGTTTTTGAACTAACTTGACGGAGTTAACTTATAAGGTTAATGACTCCATGCACTTTAGGCACTGCTATACCTAGGTGGGTGAACCTTGGAAGTTGAAGCAGATTAGATGAGTGTAAGTGCTTTGACTAAGTTAATGGATCTACTCATTGTGGCAAATGGTGTGGAATAGATGAAAGCTTGCTAACTAATTCTATATCTAATATTTGAAAGATGATTGGTATAAATTGTATAAGCAATATCAAGGTAAAATTTACAACTATGCTCGACTAATAAATGGCTTTTGGATAAAACTAAATGATGAATTGAAATAAGACTAGTGCCTTGTTGGGTAAATAGAGTCAAATGAAAGACAGAGACCAATGGCTTATATTGTGTGATAACTCAAACTGTTTGGCAGAATGTTTTGGTTTACAACTTGTATAAATGTGCAGGGAAATGATTGACAAACTCTTCTTAATATCCAACTTACATAATCAGGTTTCTTGTTACTCACCAGAAGGAATTTTAATCCTTTCTTGAAGGAACCAATTGAATGAAATATACAAGAATAACAGATGATATCATCTTGGAGACAGAATGACAATCCTAATTATATGGTTCTTCTTAATGATCCAAATCAACACTTCCAGATTATTGTGACTGACTAGAAGGATTTTAATTCCTTTTAGGGAAACTGATTAATCAAATCACACAAATACAACAAATGTGCATTGACAAATTAAATATATACTTGATATATCAATTTGAATAACAAGGAAATGTAGAATTGGAGACAACCAAATAACTGAATAGTTTCAACAAACAATTGAATGCCAGTATAAAACCACAGAATTAGAGATCTTCTATTAACTTCTTAAAAGTAATACTTGAAACATGGTCTTTAAAATATTATGAACTTCTATCATTTCTCCTACTACTGCTCATGATGTTTTTTCTAATCTACTGATGATGATATTTCTTTGATTTTGTCCTTTATATATATATATTGTATATTTTTAGGGTTGTGACCCTTTGCTTGCCCTTATGTTGCAGCTCTCCATAGTAATTATCTTGCCTCTGACAAATATTTTAACTTTAATCCTCATCTTTGTATCTCGGTAAAATGAATCGCGATTATAGTTATAGTCCTTCTTTCATTGGCAACTTTATTTCCACCCAATGAGAAAATGCACTTCGAGTAAAATGATTATCTATCTTATAACCCCTTAGTAAAAATGTTTCACTCGAAGTTTCGCATAATGAAAATATTTTTTAGGTGAAATAATTACCTATTTACTTCATCCTTTAAAAAATAGTTCACCTCCTAGTGAAAACAATTCTCCACTTTGATCACAAAAACCTTTATTTGATACATTCATTATATCCTTCTAGTGAAATAATCCCCCACTTTATTATACCTTCTGTGTAATCTATTTACACAAGTATTTTATTCGGGAGCTCACATTTACATTGGGAGATATAATCTAAATAGTGAATTTCTCCATAATCTTTTATTTCTGGATGAAAACATTCCCACTTTGATTATTAAAATTATGACTTTGCTATATCCATTATGTTCTTTGGGTAAAGTAGTTCTCCATTTCTGGTGAAAAATATTCCTCATTTTGTGAAAAATTATATTACAACTTCACTCCTTTTATGTGCTTTATCTATATAATATTCTTCCTCTAATTTTTATCCCCATTCCATTTACTACATCGGGTTTTAGGGTTCATGTTGATTTAGGTTGTGGCTTCATCCTGTATGTGCATTATCATTACTATCCTCTGGAGAGCTCGAGCCATGGATTCATTAAGATTGCCTGCGATGATAAATAATAATCATTTTGATCATCATCAGGATGTCATATATTTCCTTTATCACTTTGTTCATTTGGATAATTCAGTGGGACTCTTCCCAAAACCTTTTAGTTCTTCCTCATCAGGGTGACCTGTATAGTCGGTAAGATATAAAAAACTCACTCCGATGTAGTAAGTCTTCCCAATGTATATTTTTGCCTTGATTTTTTATCATATTCAGATAATTCCTTCAGGAAAATATTGTAGAAGTGTGCTCGCTATAAAATACTATTTATTGTCCTACATAAATTCATAATCTCCATGTAATGTTTGTCAGTTGTAGTTTTGGTGGCCCACCCCATGGCCATAACACACATAATCAAAGAGATCTGAAAAATCTACTCTGATCATACATATCTCTCCAATATGTGACTTTTTTAGGGTTTCTTAATAATATTTTTATTTGGCCCTAACCATTTGGCAACGGGCATGGAAGGTGCTAGCAAAAGTGGACTAATTTGGTTGGACATCCATTTGTTGCATTCATTTGAATATCTCTAGAGTATTTTGAAAAAGCTTATTTTGTGCATGTCCAGCAGTTACTACATCTCATGAGTGTAGATATGGTTTTCACGTATCAAAAACTAGTTCTTGAGAGAAAAAATTTCCTTTGGTGATTTCGAGGACACATTGTTTTATATCATCTTGTGTAGCACCTTGTTTGCCTTCAACTTGAGTTGCATTAGCTGGAGTTTCATCCTTTTATCCTCTATTCACTCAACGATGTCCTTGATTATTTTTTTTAATCAAGAACAGTGAGTGCCTTTCTAATTCCCACAATAGCAACATTACAATTAGCACCATTTCCTGCAAGCATTCTTTAACAATGTCTCAGAATTTCTTTCCAAGTAAGTTCTTTATGCTTGGGAGTGAGCAATAATGGCATACGCTTGATTCTCAAAATGTTTCCAAAAGGGTAGTTCGGGTGAATATGGGGTCCTATTTTATTTTTATGTCTCTTTAAAAGCTTTCTTTCAGTGATCCCACATCCTTCAAATCGATTAATTTTATTGTCATAAAGCTGAAAAGTTTTCTTTTAATCCCCACACAACTAAGACTCCAAAACATGTACAATTATTGCTGCTTTGGTAAGGCTTGTTTTGTGAATAGAAAGCATCACATTATGTTCTCCAATTGACTCATACAACTTCACAAGCTTTAACCAGGCTTCAATAACAATATCTTCCTTCATTCAAAGTTCACAAGGTACGGCCATATACAGGGCTCTTTTTGTTAATAACATGCCAAACCATCAACCCATATCTAAGATATGAAACCTCTGAGTGAACTGTTGGTCATGATGTTGATCACTCACAAACATAGAATAAAAGTTACACAACAACCTTTACTCATCTTGAAAGATACGATGAATTCAAAGAATTCATGATCCCAAGTCTCCGTTGATTAGGTCTTAATCTACTGACATTACTCAGTGGTTGATGTGTGTTGTTGTTTTCCATTCAGGGGCCTTACATGTTTCTACAAAGTTCATCATCATTATCTTCAAATATCCTGCTCTGGATGTTTGCTCTGCATAAATCTCCAACAATTCTACCTCTGCACTATGAATTTAGTCAAATAATGTGCCTACAGGCTGATATTTGCATGATTTCTATCATTATTTATGATTCTTTGCATGATATTTTCAATAATACATGCACTTAACTCAAATATGCTAATGATTTTCAGTTACCTACGGGATTTCAGCATATTTCTCTGTTCTGCTTGTTATTTATCATGATTTGCAGTTATGGTGATGAATTTATGAAATTGAAAAAGGAAAAGGGGTAAAGAATGAGATTCCCAAAACTACTTGACTTAGATCACTGATTCACATACAAGCTCCCATACATGCAATGAAAAGAAGGAAACTAAAATCATACTTCACCAGGACATTCCACAAATCCGCATGATCTAGTGCAAATCTTCAAAGGAAAAGTTGACAACAACATGTAATGAAATTAAAGCGCTTCCAGTTGAACACAGCATTCACCAGTACATATCCAGAAATCAACAGAAAGATTACGTAAAATTTACAATCAGGATGTAATCTGGAACTTCATATCCATTCAGTATGCTCAAGAACAGGTACATTTACAGTGATCTGAAGAAAGAACCTTGACATTTCAACAATTCTATCCTCATTAGTCTCAGTAATCTGATCTCCTGATTGATTCTACAGTAATTAGCCTTAATGCGCCAGATGCGTCTGTGTATTCTAATGTATATCTCCCTCTATATTTTTGACAAGCTCTGGCTCTTATATAGAACAACTGCCAAAAAATGGTTATAATGATCCAAGGATCAGGATCTTCTCATAATAATCAACGGTCCAGATGAAAAGCCCATGCTTTGCGAGTTAGCAAATGTACAGCTGGCACAGAATATTCCAGCATCTTCAACTTGATTCGGTCTCCAGCTGGCGAACAGCATATTTGACAACATCCTCCTCATTTCTGGCTCATGTTACCTCCATGCGCAACCATACAATGCTCAGCCTCAGCAGCAGCTCTAACAGCATCATGACTTCAATACTCAGCTTCAGCAGCAGCATCATGACTTCAATGCTCAGCTTCAGCAGCAGCATCCTGACTTCCTGCAAATAAACAGACAAACATTAAGTTCATCATCATGTGGATAAACAACAGGAAGTAAACGTTTTATTAAACATACCTCCCAATGTGCAGCTACATGCAATCAGGTCTCATACCTGTGGAAAATATGCACTAAATGCATAAACAGCATAAAAACAATCAGGTCAACCATCGTTGACCAAAGATCAGGCAGTCGGGCTTTCAAATTTCTAATCGCTTCATGTTTTCCCGCCCATTTCCATGTGTATCGGGTTCAAATATGATCATGCATGTCAAAATATACAAGGAAATAACCGCTTTTAACAAATTATTTCAAATTCGGCCTTGCATGCTCTATTTGTATGTTTCGGGTCATCATCATATTCGCATCGGCGTGACCACATATGATCGGGGTGACAATATTAGACCTGGCCGATGGCAACAGTTATACCAACGCTAAAAATCATGATGATGACCAACCCTATGTCTTCTGTCTAGCTGCAGGATATCATGGAATATGATGCTCCTCCTTTCCGAATGCTCTGATGAAAAGCACATCAGGATGTTTCGCTTCTACATATTGGGGAAAGAAAGACATCATCGTCATCATCATGATGAAGACAAAAAAAGGATTTGGAATATGATCCTGCTGCTGAGGAAAGGAATATGATGGTGACGTCATCATCATATTCGGGCTTCATTAAAATGCAAAGGATGACGTCACCGTCATGTTTCGTTAAAATCAGGGGATAAATGTAATATCGGGTCACCTTAGGAAGATGATCAGGTGATGAAAGTAAAATGACCCCTTTGCGGCCAAGGTAACCCTCTCGAAAGATCAGGATGATGATGATCATCATCATCATATCTGCACCAGGGTGATTTAAAATATGATCCTGCTGAAGGTCCAGATGACGTCATCAGGATATCCGGGGCCTTTGTTAATCTTAGAACATGACGTCATCGTCATATTGGCGGACAGGATCATGCCTTGGAAAATATCCTGCCGAAGGAGAAAGGTGATGGTGACGTCATCCTGATATTTGCTTCTTCGTTTATCAGGTCAGGATGACGTCATCAGGATATTTGCAAAAGGTTATACTTCTCGGCAGGAGGATATTACGAAATGTCGGGTAGAGAAACAAGATCATGATGATCTTGACAACATGACTTAGGAATGGAATATCACCCTCCCCCCGAAAGATAGGGTGATCATCATGATTGCACAAAAGGAGATCAAGAGGATATTACGAAATATGATCCTGCCTTGAAAAATCAGGATGATGATGATCACCCGGACTTTGACGTGCGCATGCAAATTATGCAGATGGTGAATTTTCTAAGTAGGGTGATGATGATCATCAGCATGATATTATAATATCGGGTGATGTTTAAATATCATGATGCTCGCGATGTGCCCAAGGTCATTTGACTGGTAAAACACTCTATCACCTAAGATTGACGTCCGGATATTGGGACTGCATGATTTTTATCGGGTGATAGAGAAAGATCATGATGATGACCTTTCGCGATACAAAAGACCGCTTCGACGGGGACAACCTACTATGACTTAAAGTTGACGTCCGGATGTTTCGACCTCAGGATATTATCGGGGGGCTTTTCAAATATGATGATGATGTTCTTCATACAGCAAAACTGAGTTTATAACATATGACCCTCTTCATGCGAATATCAGGTTTGACCAAAACTTTGACTGTGCATAACTCCCTCATATGGACAAATTTTCAAGTGATGTAAAAGGCAAACCTGCATGGAATTTCAAGCTCTTTCTAACTATGAGGTCATAGAAACAAAATATGAACTTTGACAAACTAACCTCATGATGATGACCTACCTCATCCTGACCTTCATGATGATGATGCACCTGACCTATTTTTACCAAACCGCCAGAAAGCAGACAACACAAACCAGAACAAAAGTTGGGTCCCTGTTTTGCCAAGTCAAAATGGGGCGTGTTGTGTAACCACACAACAACTTGCCACCAAAGAAAATAAACAAATTCCAATGATTCAAATGATGTGATCACATTTATCTATAGTGTTCTAATTCTGTCTAAGTAAAATCATCATGATCTTTGAATGATAAAATTTTATTATGGTGATAAAGCTAACAAAGGATCAGGTGTGTGCATATGATTAATTATCCTCATCTTGAAAGTAAGTTGAAAACATAAGTAACTAGTGTTAAACTACATAGTTGGAGATCATCCCTCATAGCCAACCTGGATAGAGCCTTGCTGCCAGCAGGTGTCTATAGCCCCGGCAAGGTTATCTATACAATCTCCCTAAGTAGAGCCCCACTGCCAGCAGGCGTCCATAGCCCCGGTAGAGTTACTTAGATGGCCTAATTTTATTTGTTTTCTGATTTTCCTTTAACAATTTATATTTGATATCATCATGTCAGCTCATTTGTACAAGGTGTAGTCACTTGCAGCTTTAGGTTGGAGATTGTATTGGTAGCAAGGGAGTCCCTTTAGATTTTTCACTTAACACCTATACTCATATCTTCAACAAACCCAAGGCTGTTAGGTGTTTCATTGTGTTTGATTCACTTTGACCAAGAAAAAGCACCCTGATGAAAAGACATCATAAACCTGATCATGAACACTTCTTAGAATGAATCATAACCTATATTTAAATGTGATCTCATCATCTGAATCCCAACAATTTAATTATTTTCTTAGGGTGATGAAGTGCATCATCCTAACTTACCAGAGCAAGGTCCCAACCAACAAAACAACAACAACAACAAACAAACTGTACAAACAACTATACAAATATACAATATGATACAACTATACAAATATACAATATGATACATGACTGTCATGAAGTCATTCAGGCCTGGAAATAGTGTTTGAGGAATTGTCCATTGACTGGCAATGGGACATCCTCACCTGTCAGGTTCTTAAGCCTATAAGTGCTGTCTCCTAAAATTTCAGAAATCTGAAAGGGACCTATCCATAATCTATCAAACTTACCATGATCACCTTTCCTTTCATGGGCTTTATCCCACATCAGGACTAAATCTGATATCCTGAAGACTTTAATTCTGGCTCTCTTGTCAAACCAGCGTTTGACAACAGCCTGATGTTTTGCAAATTGGTCAATCGCTTGACTTCGTTTTTCTTCCAGATGCATCAACTGAAGCAACCTGACTTCCTGTTTATTATCTATGCCTAGATAGTCTTGGGCAAACTGCAGAGTAGGAATTTTCAAGTTTACAGGGAGGATAGGATCTACCCCATATACTAGTTGGAAGGGTGAGTTTCCCAATGCAATTTTCATTCTAGTTCTGTCTACCCATAAGGCATATTTCAGAAATGAGTTCCATTCCCTGGGATTTTTCTCTATCAATTTTCTTATGCTACTCAGTAAATTCTTATTGGTGGATTCTGCTAATCCATTTCCCTGGGGATAGTAATTGGATGAGAACTTAAGTATGATCCCATGATCAAAAGCCCAACTTGACAATTCAGTGGAAATGAAGGCAGAACCATTATCACTTACCAATGCATAAGGAATTCCATACCTGGTGACAATGTTGCTTTCCAGAAATTTAATGACATCATCAGCAGTACAAGTTTTGCTGCTGATAGCCTCAGTCCATTTGGTACAATAATCAGTAATCGTTAGGACATACCTATGGCCTGAGGAAGACGGAGGATTGATTGGTCCTATGAAATCCATGCCCCACTGTGCAAATGGGCGCTCTTCCATCACTGGCTGCAATGGTTGTGCAGCATATTTTTCTTTGTTGGCAGCAACCTAGCAAACATGACAACATTTAACATGATTAGCTGTGTCTTTAAAAATTGTAGGCCAGTAATATCCTGCTCTGAGGATTGCATGTGTTGTGGCTAATACTGATCCGTGTGCAGTACCAAACTTGTCATGTAACTCTGTTAAAACTTTATTTGCTTCTGGTTTCTCTAAGCATCTCAGGTATATTCCTTCATAATTCTTCTTGAACAAGGTTCCTCCCTTCATCATATACTTCTGGGATCTTATCTTTAAGGCTCTTCTCTGTGAGGCTTGCATTCTTGAAGGACATCTTCCCATGATCAGGATGTGCCTGATGTCTGAATACCATTCCCCATTGTCTTTCTCATTGATCACATACTGCTGACTGATGATGTTTGGATCAGTTTCAGATATCATCTGGCTAAGAGCTTGTCCTCTTACTAGCTTCATTGGTGTGATCTCCATGTCATATTCTTGTAATACAGTAATCCATTTGGCCCTTTTTTCACCAGGCTCACTCTGCATCAGTAGCATCTTTACTGCTGCATCTGGTACCACAGCAATCACTTTGCTTCTCAGTATATAATGTCTAAACTTTTTTACTGCTCTGACTAATGCAAGTGCCTGTCTTTCAACATCTACATATCTCAACTCAGCATCCCTGAAAGGACAGCTCATGAAAGCAATTGGTTTCTCTTCTTTCTCTTTATTTCTTTGAGTTAACACTGCTGCAGAAGTATGTTCTGAGGCAAATGAGTAGATGTAGAAATCTCTTGTATAATCTGGACTAATGAGGACAGGAGCATCTAAAATGGCCTTCTTTATATCTTCAAAGGCAGCCTTGGCTTCTGGTGTCCACTCAATTTGTGCATCTTTTTTCAACATGGCATTTAGTGGTCTGACAATTTCAGCAAAGCCTGTGATGAACTTCCTCACAAAATTTATCTTACCAAAATAAGATTTAAGTTCCTTTTTGCTTCCTGGAAGTTGTAACTTCATAATAGATTCCACCCTGTCAGGATCAATGACAATTCCATTTTCTGTGATCAGGTGGCCTAGTAACTTTCCTGTTGTGACTCCAAATATGCACTTCTTAGGATTCAAAGATATTCCATATTCTTCACATTTCTTCAGTACACTTCTGAGGTCAGCAACATGATCTCCTCTTTCCTTGGAGAATACTGTCAGGTCATCCATGTAGATGACTATACATTTTCCTATTAAGCCTCTGAAGGCTATGTCCATTGCTCGCTGGAATGTAGCTCTAGCATTTATGAGTCCAAATGGCATACGTCTATATGCAAATATCCCCCACTTTGTGGTGAAGGCAGTTTTTAATCTGTCAATTTTATCAACCATCACTTGGTTGTATCCTGAAAAACCATCCAAGAAGGACATCATCTTGGCTCCATTCACAATTTGTAGAACTTCATCCAAAGAGGGCAGAGGATAATTATCTTTTTCTGATGCTCTGTTCAGGTTCCTGAAATCTACACATAATCTGATGTCTCCATTCTTCTTTCTGACTGGCACAAGATTTGCCACCCAAGTGGAGTGCCTTACAGGAAATATTATCTGGGCATTTAACAATTTCTTGACTTCTTCAAGGATGATTGGTTTAAGCAGAGCATTGACTGGCCTCTGCTTCTGTCTGAAAGGTTTTGCATCTGGCTTGAGAGGTATAGTATGAGTTATGACAGAAGTGTCATATGTCTTTAACTCATCATAAGTCCATGCAATTACATGTATGTAATCCTTAAGGGCCTGAGTTATTCCTTCTAACTCTTCAGGTGTACAAACCTTACCCAATAGGACATTTCTCTTGTCATCAGCTTGTCCAATATTCACCTGTGAATATTGACCTCCATCTGCCTTAGGCAGATCTTTATGTTTAAGCATATTATCTAGATCAAAGGCTCTCTCTAATTCAATCATACCTTTGGGAATTCTGTTGCTAGGCAACTCTAATATCTCATCTTCTTCCCAGACATGATCTTCCATATCATTCTCATCTATAATCTGAGCTTCAAATATGTCTCTGTTTGATATGAAGTCCAGGATGTGCTGATCATCATCAAACACCTGGAGATTAGTCACATTGTCAGGTACTGAAGGTACTGACACCAATTCTACTGAAAATCTCTTCAGACCAGATATAGACAGCGGTTCCAACGTACTGGCGGCCTGGGCAAGTGCATCTGCCCTCTGGTTCTGTTCTCTTGGTACGTGAACGATATTAAAGGCATCAAAGTCTTCAATCAGGTCCCACACACGGTGCCTGTAGTTTGATAGCTTTCTGTAATTACAAGAGTAAATTCCTCTTACTTGTCTCACAATTAGTTCTGAATCTCCAAATACATGCAAGATCTTCACTTTCTTCTTATGGGCAAACAACATTCCATGAATCAGAGCTTCATACTCTGTGACATTATTGGTGCAGGGGAACTGTAGTCTGTAAGCTGCTAAGTAGGATTTCCCTGATGGATCAATAAGGTCAATTCCTACCCCGGCACCTTGCTTGGATTTGGATCCATCAAACCTCAGGATCCAAGGCTTATCTTCAGCAGGACATTTGTCTTCAGCAGGATATTTACTTGAACTTCCTTTCTTCTTTGCAGCTCTGGCTGCTGCTCCTCCTGATATCCACTTTAACTTGGGGATGTCATCCTCAAGTCTCTTCTTTCCTTTATTTGATGAGCCTGATGGCTTTTCTGTTTTCTCTTCCATCTCAGCAGGAGGATGATGTTCAGCACATACAGCTGCATGCTTCTTCAAAATATGTAAGCATAGTGAGCAAGTTGTTTCTGAGTGAGGTGCCTCATGCAGCCTACACCAACCTCTAATTAAAACCTCTTGGGGAGATTTACGCTGTTGTGTCATCTTTTCTATTTCTTTTACCAGAAATTCTTCGAACTTCGTCAGGTCACTGCCTTTATCTTCATCAGACAACTCATAATCTGATTCCATGAAGCAATCACTACCAGGAGTGATCTTTTCTTTTCTCATATCATTTATCAGATCCGACACCAGGACCTCTTCTGTTTTCCGGATATGATCCTCATCAGGATCCGTCGGTTCTTCTGTTCCTGCAGGAGACAAATAAGAATTAGTATCATCATCATCATCAGACATAGCACTCACCTCGGAATATGATGATGATGCTTCACTATACGTTTGCTCCAGTATCATCATGTCTAAGCATGGTTCACAAGTCTTTTCTGAGTGTGCTTCGCCGTGTAATCTGCACCATCCATCAATCAAAATATCATTAGCAGATATATTCAATAATTGGCAACGTTTTACCTGAGTAGATAAATGCATCTCAAAATCTCTGAAGCGATCCATTTCATTTTCATTATCTGGATCATTACCAAACTCCAGACTCGGCATGTCTTCATGATAATCATCATCATGATGATGATGAACATCCAGCATCAGGATCTCTTCTATTTTAACAGTCTGTGGCCTAATGTGATAAACTCCAGGTTCTACGTTTACATACATGATCTCATTTGTTCTGTTATATTCCGTGATCATATGTTTCATCCTAGGCTCAGCATCAATCCTGATCTGATTAGGTATACCTTTCCATGGTAACCACATGTGACTGAAGTCTGTGGACATATATCCGTTAAGCGTTTTAGACCAGTCTCGGCTAAGCAACATCCCATATGTATTAGGTATGTCCACTACCTGAATGTCAATGTAATACTGGATCCGAGGATCAGATGCTAGCTGCATGTGAATGTGAGTCAGTTCTCCCACTACACTTACTTCTGTCTTGTCCAGTTGAGTGACCTTCTTTAAGGATTTAGCAGGATGCAGTCCTAATGCGTTGCATATTGACAAAGGCATAACATTCGTTGAGGCTCCTGAATCAACTAAACAATTGTGTAAGTTCTTGCTGAACATTCTTATGGTGAGGAGAAACGGAGGTGATTCAGTTTTATCTCTATACAAGGTCACGTGGGAGGTTTTAGTAGCTTGGACTGTAGCTGACACCTTAGACTTGATAAAGTTATCTTTAGCAGCATGATCCTTGCCATGGGATTGACTTGAAAGATGATTATCCTCTTTAGGAGCAGCATCATCTAGTGACTTCATGAATGCCCTTTTGATGGCAGGAGTTTTCAGTAACTCAGATAGGGACAGGCTGATCTTGATTTTCTTCATTTCATCAGCCAAATAGCTGACTAACTTGTCAGACTCCTGAGGTGCATTTATGACTTTTGTTACTGTGTTTTGAGGAGACAAGTATTGAGCATTCACCTTAGGGAATCCAGGGTTATTGCTAGCCTTAGGATCAGGAGGTGTGTTGAAGTTGTTTGGAGGTAGAGATGATGTCAATGGACCAGCAGGTCTGTTGGCATTGCTCCTCAGGTTATAATTGTGCTTACCAGGATATTGCTGCTGGTATGCATGTACTTCCTCATGCTCTCTTGCAGGTTCATTTTCATCCTCAAAGGGGAAGACATAGTTTGTTTCAAAGGTTAAGGCAGATTCTTCACATGTCTGATTATAATCCTGATGAGGTTGATTTGTGTACGTTTCTAACACAAAAGCTGAGTCATATCCACAAGGAACTATTTCATTTCCTTCTGCCTGAGGTGGATTTCCAGAAGTATTAGACACTTCAGTCTGAAAGATGCTGGCAGCAATCCTAAATTGTGGACAATCTAATTCTGCATGTGCATTTGTATTGTGAATCCTGCACCAATTGGTAAGGGCTGCTTCAGCAAGATTGACTCTAGTAGTCTGTTTGGCTTCACCAGGAGGCTGATTGTCTAGGGGTGATGGTAATGAACCGTTATTTGGCCTAGAGTTCCACATTCTGGGCTGTCTAGGAGGATTATTATTGTTTCCACCATTATTGTTGAAGTTATTGTTGTTATATCCTCTGTCAGGGTAGTTTGGTCTGTCATTGGAATAACTCCTATTCTGACCTGACTGCGAATAAAACCCTTGATTTCTCAAATGTGTTACTTCTGTGGTGAGTTTTCTGAGTTGAGCAGAAATTTCTTTGATTTCCTCCTTCTCCTCTTGAGCTTTGGCCACTATATTTTCAGTTTGAGGCTTGAAAAAGGAAGATCCATGGTTATTGTTGGATAGATCTGTACCCTGAGGTGTCTGAGCATGTGCAGGATATTGTGGCAATTGGCTATTTCCATTAGGAGGAGGCATAATACTCAATGGAGGCACTTGCAAAGGTGCAGGCATGACTGCTAGGGGCATCAATGATCCATTTGGATATTGTGCAGGATATTGTGAAGGATAAGCTGCAGGATATTGTGCTGGATATTGTGATTGCATGCCAGGCAAAGCAGGGAATGCTATATTTGGAGTAGGAGCAGGTATCAACTGCTGATTTACCTTGATAGCTTCTTGAAAAGCTCCTGTCAATGTAGTGATCTCAGGATGTGTTCTCCTGATGAACATGGAAGTTAATGGATCCAGGGCTGAATAATATATACTCCTAGCAGCAGCATCAGTCACCACATATGGGGCAACTAGCTTGGACAACATTTTCTGGAACCTAGCATTGAAATTGGCAATAGGCTCATTCTCAAATCTTTTGATTGTGGCAAACATGTGGTAATTCATGGATGGATCAATAGGGACTTTGAACCTGTCAACAAAGGCTTTCTCTAAGACAGCCCACGAACTGACAGAAGCTTGGCCAAGACTGATGAACCAATTATAAGCCTCTTCCCCTAGGGAAAAAGGGAATAATCTGCACACCACGTCCTGATGTTCTATTCTGGCTCTGCAGCATGCTTCTTTAAATGTCCTGATATGATCATCAGCATCTTGATAAGGATGATACCTTGGACAAAGTTTGTCCGGATTCTTTGGTAACTCATGATATGCAGTAAAAGTCAAGGGTGACTCCGCTGCAAAGAAAGACATTGCAGCCTGAGGGGGCTGAACTGGTGGTGCAGTTGGCTGAGGTTGAACTAAAGGTATACCCTGGGTTTGAACAGGAGGTGTCACGGATATACCGGAAGGTATTTGCAAACCGACAGGGGTTACAGGAGGAGGTCCAGGTGAAGTTCTGGATGTACTAGACCCTGGAGTATGGTGAATGTCCACAGTCCTAGGTCTGAAACCTCTAACAGGCAATTCTTCAAAAACTTCGCTAGGTCTAGACCTGGTATTTATCCTGTAAGCCAGGATTTCTCGATTTGGAGGCAAATTGACTGAAACTTTGCAAATATTGGCTGGATTCCACCAGATGAGGTGATATTTGCGGTTAAACGGTAAATCAGACTGGATATTTACGAAATATTTGCGAAGATACTGCAAATATGACAGGATATTGGGATATCCTGACCCGTAGCACAAGATCTTAAGTGTTTAAGGCTCAAATTCTCAAAGCTTGAACAAATTTACTCATCTTTGGCCGATATTAGTGAATTCAGAGAGATCTACTGTAAAGCCTGCAATATTTATGTGAGATCTGGAAATCTTTACATAGAATGTGCATATACAATCTTGTCACAGCAAATATTTACGAAATTTACTGAAATTCACAAGTGATGTGAGGTTACCTTACTCTTATACGTCATCAAACCTGAAAATACTGATGATGTTGTGTCATCTTCCGATCACAGCCCTCCTTCTAGCGCCAATTTATGTTGGTCATGATGTTGATCACTCACAAACATAGAATAAAAGTTACACAACAACCTTTACTCATCTTGAAAGATACGATGAATTCAAAGAATTCATGATCCCAAGTCTCTGTTGATTAGGTCTTAATCTACTGACGTTACTCAGTGGTTGATGTGTGTTGCTGTTTTCCATTTAGGGGCCTTACGTGTTTCTGCAAAGTTCATCATCATTATCTTCAAATATCCTGCTCTGGATGTTTGCTCTGCATAAATCTCCAACAATTCTACCTCTGCACTATGAATTTAGTCAAATAATGTGCCTACAGGCTGATATTTGCATGATTTCTATCATTATTTATGATTCTTTGCATGATATTTTCAATAATACATGCACTTAACTCAAATATGCTAATGATTTTCAGTTACCTACGGGATTTCAGCATATTTCTCTGTTCTGCTTGTTATTTATCATGATTTGCAGTTATGGTGATGAATTTATGAAATTGAAAAAGGAAAAGGGGTAAAGAATGAGATTCCCAAAACTACTTGACTTAGATCACTGATTCACATACAAGCTCCCATACATGCAATGAAAAGAAGGAAACTAAAATCATACTTCACCAGGACATTCCACAAATCCGCATGATCTAGTGCAAATCTTCAAAGGAAAAGTTGACAACAACATGTAATGAAATGAAAGCGCTTCCAGTTGAACACAGCATTCACCAGTACATATCCAGAAATCAATAGAAAGATTACGTAAAATTTACAATCAGGATGTAATCTGGAACTTCATATCCATTCAGTATGCTCAAGAACAGGTACATTTACAGTGATCTGAAGAAAGAACCTTGACATTTCAACAATTCTATCCTCATTAGTCTCAGTAATCCGATCTCCTAATTGATTCTACAGTAATTAGCCTTAATGCGCCAGATGCGTCTGTGTATTCTAATGTATATCTCCCTCTATATTTTTGACAAGCTCTGGCTCTTATATAGAACAACTGCCAAAAAACGGTTACAATGATCCAAGGATCAGGATCTTCTCATAATAATCAACGGTCCAGATGAAAAGCCCATGCTTCGCTAGTTAGCAAATGTACAGCTCGCACAGAATATTCCAGCATCTTCAACTTGATTCGGTCTCCAGCTGGCGAACAGCATATTTGACAACATCCTCCTCATTTCTGGCTCATGTTACCTCCATGTGCAACCATACAATGCTCAGCCTCAGCAGCAGCTCTAACAGCATCATGACTTCAATACTCAGCTTCAGCAGCAGCATCATGACTTCAATGCTCAGCTTCAGCATCAGCATCCTGACTTCCTGCAAATAAACAGACAAACATTAAGTTCATCATCATGTGGATAAACAACAGGAAGTAAACGTTTTATTAAACATACCTCCCAATGTGCAGCTACAGGCAATCAGGTCTCATACCTGTGGAAAATATGCACTAAATGCATAAACAGCATAAAAACAATCAGGTCAACCATTGTTGACCAAAAATCAGGCAGTCGGGCTTTCAAATTTCTAATCGCTTCATGTTTTCCCACCCATTTCCATGTGTATCGGGTTCAAATATGATCATGCATGTCAAAATATACAAGGAAATAACCGCTTTTAACAAATTATTTCAAATCCGGCCTTGCATGCTCTGTTTGTATGTTTCAGGTCATCATCATATTCGCATCGGCATGACCACATATGATCGAGGTGACAATATTAGACCTGGCCGATGGCAACAGTTATACCAACGCCAAAAATCATGATGATGACCAACCCTATGTCTTCTATCTAGCTGCAGGATATCATGGAATATGATGCTCCTCCTTTTCGAATGCTCTGATGAAAAGCACATCAGGATGTTTCGCTTCTACATATTGGGGAAAGAAAGACATCATCGTCATCATCATGATGAAGACAAAAAAAGGATTTGGAATATGATCCTGTTGTTGAGGAAAGGAATATGATGGTGACGTCATCATCATATTCGGGCTTCATTAAAATGCAAAGGATGACGTCACCGTCATGTTTCGTTAAAATCAGGGGATAAATGTAATATCGGGTCACCTTAGGAAGATGATCAGGTGATGAAAGTAAAATGACCCCTTTGCGGCCAAGGTAACCCTCTCGAAAGATCAGGATGATGATGATGATCATCATCATATCCGCACGAGGGTGATTTAAAATATGATCCTGCTGAAGGTCCAGATGACGTCATCAGGATATCCGGGGCCTTTGTTAATCTTAGAACATGACGTCATCGTCATATTGGCGGACAGGATCATGCCTTGGAAAATATCCTGCCGAAGGAGAAAGGTGATGGTGACGTCATCCTGATATTTGCTTCTTCGTTTATCAGGTCGGGATGACGTCATCAGGATATTTGCAAAAGGTTATACTTCTCGGCAGGAGGATATTACGAAATGTCGGGTAGAGAAACAAGATCATGATGATCTTGACAACATGACTTAGGAATGGAATATCACCCTCCCCCTGAAAGATAGGGTGATCATCATGATTGCACAAAAGGAGATCAGGAGGATATTATGAAATATGATCCTGCCTTGAAAAATCAGGATGATGATGATCACCCGGACTTTGACGTGCACATGCAAATTATGCAGATGGTGAATTTTCTAAGTAGGGTGATGATGATCATCAGCATGATATTATAATATCGGGTGATGTTTAAATATCATGATGCTCGCGATGTGCCCAAGGTCATTCGACGGGTAAAACACTCTATCACTTAAGATTGACGTCCGGATATTGGGACTGCATGATTTTTATCAGGTGATAGAGAAAGATCATGATGATGACCTTTCGCGATACAAAAGACCGCTTCGACGGGGACAACCTACTATGACTTAAAGTTGACGTCCGGATGTTTCGACCTCAGGATATTATCGGGGGGCTTTTCAAATATGATGATGATGTTCTTCATACAGCAAAACTGAGTTTATAACATATGACCCTCTTCATGCGAATATCAGGTTTGACCAAAACTTTGACTGTGCATAACTCCCTCATATGGATGAATTTTCAAGTGATGTAAAAGGCAAACCTGCATGGAATTTCAAGCTCTTTCTAACTATGAGGTCATAGAAACAAAATATGAACTTTGACAAACTGACCTCATGATAATGACCTACCTCATCCTGACCTTCATGATGATGATGCACCTAACCTATTTTTACCAAACCGCCAGAAAGCAGACAACACAAACCAGAACAAAAGTTGGGTCCCTATTTTACCAAGTCAAAATGGGGCGTGTTGTGTAACCAGACAACATGAACAAGGTCCAAATCTTGAGTGGAGCAGAACATGGAACCATTCGGAAGTTGGATAAAAATCTTGAATGTCAAGCATATTTTTACATCAAGTTCACAAGGTACTGGCCCTACAAGAACCAATCTTACCGTGAATACTTTGAATTTTTCTTCAGAGGACTTTCTTTGATTGACAACACCATCATCTGTTTTGATTATCACTATCTTAAAACATCGCATAGGTTGTGATGGTTGAGGCAGGCGAGCAAAAACAACTCTACTTAACATGATAATAAAAAATTGTGCCAACAACGTGTTCATATTTGCCACAAGAACATCAAAATCATTATCTGGATTGTTAAAAGATTTGTCTGTTGTTTTCTAGTCTTAGGCTGGAGAGCACCACATATAATGCAACAATGATGTTTAGTAAACTTCTCAATTGCCATTCTGATCTCAAGGAGCTCTCTTTGCGAGAAAGCCATGATGCAATCTCCTGACTCGATGCGTTCAAAATTTCCTTGAAGTGTCTAGGCCTCCACAACCAGAGGCTTGAACCTGTTGTAATGGTGCTCAATTAGATCATCCCTGATGTTACCACATATTTTCCTTACAAGCTTCAAAGCAGTTGAATCACCCCATAAATGGATCTCATCAGCCCTTAACCCTGGCAAAGCTCTGGTCCACTTCCTTGGTAAGTCGGGAGGACTTAAAAATTATTCACCTATAAGCTATGTCTTGCCGATATTAGGTTTTCATCTTGTGTTTTCAACTCTCCCTTCTTGTTTTGGCATGAGTTGAGAGGATGCCGGCAAAGGTGAACTCATGCGCTTGAAAGCTGGGTTGCTGCTTGTTGTTCATGACTCATAATATTTCTTTTGTGGAGCACACCAAAAATATGATATGCTCTCTCTTCTTCAACTTCCTCTTCATTGACTTGAGTTCCATTTCCCAGAATATTTGTCCACTTCTATAGTAAACAATTTTTACCCTTTCTTTCCCTTAGGAAAATCTTTAACTTCCTCTTTGTAGGTAATCCCACCAAGCATGTAATCTTTAGCTTGTGCTGCTTTGTCACAACTCTCTTAAAAAATATTTCTAATTATCAGCTGAGAACATGTTGCTTTACTTTTCTAAGCACCAAAGCCTGCCAAACTTCTTCTTATTGCCTCTTGGAGATTTCACTTAGAAATTCTCTTGATTTGGTTCTATTTACTCTTGAAGGTGAATTAATTTTGAGTGCAACAATATTGTTTCCAACTTCTCATTCTACCTCAATTTATCAGGTATTTCTTTATAAGCAAAGAGCCCAAGTCACACTTCATTGAACTAAGTGCTACTTTACTCTGGTCCATAAAATGGATCTATTGGGATATTTTTACTCCTGAAAGGAACAAAACTTAGAGTCTTTATTCAATAAAGGAAGAGTTGGTGGAGATGAAATTATGATTTTCCAACAGGAGAAGATTTCCATGTGCGTTTCTGAGTGTTGAAATCACATTTCACATTATGGGAATCTAAAATTTTGCAAAAAAATTGCATGAAATTTTTAGGTCCCAACAGGTCAAATGTGACAAATTCTGAAAATCAGCGTAAACACTTCAACTTTTTGGCCAAAAAGTGGACTCAACTTCTTGCACACATCCAACTGAAACAATGCATAAAATCACTGTTGATCAAGCCTGAAGCACAAAATTAGTCTTCTCATGTGCTCTATGGCTGCCTTGTAGATGTACAACTTCCTAAAGATGAACACCAAAGACCAATACCCTCCCATATGGAAGAATAGAAGAGTGAGCTTAGAATGTTGATCTCAAGACACTACTGAAGCTGATCACCAGTTTGCAACAACTTCTAATCATCATTATGGACTCTTCCAAACAATTGCAATACCCCAATCTTCCATGCTCAAAATCCATAAACATAACCCTTATATCATCAACATTTCAATGCAAAAGCAAGATAATCACAAGTGTTCTACCACTAGAAATCAGATGCACTTCTCAGCAAATGCATGACTCACCCTATTGTACAGGCTTGGCTGGATAATTCAAATTGGAAACCAACCTGATAACTTAGAAAATTAGTCAATGAACTTCTCAGATTCAAACCTTATCAATTCCATAGAGTGATTACATTCATCAACAAAGCATAACACTAAACATATATTCAACATCCACACTTCCCTATGCTCATGTCAACCTAGTAAAAGTTTAGTATAGTAGTCCAAACCGATCAAAATAGCTTATGAAGAATCTGAATTAAATATAGAGCATACACCTTAATATGAAGAACAATATCATAACACAAAGAGCTATCATCCATCAATAATCATATGCCTCAGAAAGTATGCCCTGGTATGACCAGATGAGATGTTTCATATCTACTGAAAAGTCTTTGTAAAATCACTACCAACAAATATCTCAACAAGTTAAATGATCAAGGTTTATTAACAGTAAGAGACAAATCAACTAATACACAGAAATAAGCCTTAATCAATTGTATGGCTCAAACTGGTACAGCAGCACCATTAGTCAATTAAAGTGATTTAATTGCTTAAAACCTCACAAGTCTCAAGAAACTAGTATGAAAGGAGTGCCTCAGTTATGTAAATATATTCTGGAAAGCTCAGTTGACATGCAAGCAAATAATCAATCTAGAATTCCAAATTGCCCTTAGCCACAAGAGCAATAAAAATGTACAACCAGCAAACAATCAATATGGTCTTCACAAACTCCAACAAAAAACATGAGAATATTCAATACAATCCATTCAAAATTACCATCACAAAACCAAATGATCAACACCAAACAAAATACCATAACTCCAAATTCATCTTTAGCACAAATGGTGATTTCTATATGTAACCACACCAACTTCAGCTAGGGTGGATCTCTCACCACCGAAACCGATCTACTCCAAGAGGGTTTTCATCCTCAAGAAGAATTTTCTACAAGAGGTTTTTCGTCCTCAAAAAGAATTTTCTACAAGAGGTTTTTCGTCCTCAAGAGAAATGGAAGAACTCACAGGTTCATTCTAGCAACATAACAATACAAATCATAAGTATTAATGTTTGTTTCAATGTTCTTTGAAGGTGTTTTTGGCAGGAGACTGTTCTTGGTCGAGATTTCTTGAAATGACCTAAAAAAACCATGTGCTAGGTATGTGTAGAAGGGAACAATATAAGAAAAATCTGTTGCAGTCAATGGTGGGGCCTCAAAACCTAAAAAAGCCTTGGTTAGGACATGAAATTGAAGTGTCCAACTAGTTCAGAAAGTTATGTGAGGCAAGAAAAGGGTACTTGCTTTGTAACCTAGGCCTAATTAGGGCTCTTGACACTAGGACAGTCTTACTGAAAGTGACACATGTTCTTAAACAACTCATGTCAAGATTTTAACATGTTGTTAAGCCTCATAAAGGATATCTCAAACAAGGTTGATCTAGTCATAAAAGTGTATGGTCTGCAAGAAATCCTCTGTCAGACCTTAAAACAGGGCTACAAGGATTAGGACAACATTGTGAGGGAAGTAGTGTTTTGAAAGAAGGCAAGACTTGTTGGTTGGTTTGGGGACCTATTCTCCAAGGTGTCAAATGACCCTCTAGATGTCTACCTTGAGAGAATCAGGTGTTTGGTGTCATGTCGCATGTGAGCCCTTTTGGTGTAGACTTGTATCTCTCCTTGGTAAAATAGTCCTCCTAAGTTGAATGTTTTGTCAAACTTATAGATGTTGTGTTGATCTCCATTGGCCTCTGCATCATAGTGGTATCAGAGCCATAAAAGATTCTGTCAGTTGGTTGTGAGTAAGATCTAGTATATGTTAACATAGGAGAGTGAAGGAGAGGCTAGAAACATGCCTCCAAAAGGGATGACTACTGAGGTGGTTAAGAAGTTCAAAGAGATGGAAGAGAAGACTAAGAGTGGAGTCAAGGAAGCACTCCAAGTTGAGTTGAAGGCATTGAGGATAGGGAAGAAGCTAGATGAAGGTTTTGATGGAGAGGAAGAAAAAGAGGAGGAGGAAGAAGAAAATTAGGAAGAGACAAAGATACCTGTAGATCAGAAACACTTCCTTGAAGCCATCAATGCAATTGGCAAAGATTCTTCAGAGGCTCAGATGGAGATCCCAATGTTTAGTGGCAAGATGAATGTTGATGAAGTTATGGATTAGATTGAGGCCCTAAATAACTACTTTGAATACAAGGAAGTACCTAAGAACAAGAGGGTGAAGTTTTCCAAAACAAAACTCAAGGGTGCTACCCTCACATGGTTGAATTTCACCTAAGGTGAGAGGGTGAAGAGTGGGAGAAGTATGATCACTTCTTGGAGTAGGATGTTGGAGAAGATCAAATCCCAGTTTCTACCAGCAGATTATGAGGTACAGATTTATAGGAAGATGCAAAATCTCAAGCAAAGGGACATGGATGTGTCCACCTACACTGAAGAGTTTCATAAACTTACTCTCAGATATGGGCAAGTAGAAGATGAGAAGGGAAAAGTTGCAAGTTACATCAATGGCCTGAAATTCAGTATCCAAGATGAGATTAGTATTTTAACCCCTGAGACCATGGACAAATGCTTTCAAATGGCATTGAGGGCTAAAAAGAAGTTGAAGAGGAAAGGTAAGCAGCAAAATAAAGGTAGAGGGGGCAGAAATTTCTGAGGTAGGGTCAGTTTTGGAATTAGAAATTAGTTTCAAAGAAGCCAAGGGGAGTCTAATTCCCAAGAACAAAGTGGAGAATCAGGTTCAAGAGGAGGCTTTAAAGGAAGGAGACCTAATGGAAGGGGTAGGTTTGGTGGACTAGGTAGAGGTCCTAATGTCTTCATAGGAAGATGTTTCAATTGGACAAATGCTTTCAAATGGCATTGAGGGCTAAAAAGAAGTTGAAGAGGAAAGGTAAGCAGCAAAATAAAGGTAGAGGGGGCAGAAATTTTTGAGGTAGGGTCAGTTTTGGAATTAGAAATTAGTTTCAAAGAAGCCAAGGGGAGTCTAATTCCCAAGAACAAAGTGGAGAATCAGGTTCAAGAGGAGGCTTTAAAGGAAGGAGACCTAATGGAAGGGGTAGGTTTGGTGGACTAGGTAGAGGTCCTAATGTCTTCATAGGAAGATGTTTCAATTGCAACCAAGTAGGGCCACACTATGAACAAGTGTCCTGAGAAAGCCTCAAGCTCTCATGGAGGAGAGAGAAGGAACTAGTTGATCCAAGAGGAAGATTGCCAAAGTGTTAACTCTCTAATTGGAAGTGCAGCCCCAGTCCATGATGGAGAAAGTTTGATGATGAGGAGAACCATGTTGAAGGTGCCTCAAACACAAGAACCCCCTCAGAGGAAGACATGCTTCAAGACAACATGCAAGGCCTATGGTAAGATATGCAAGGTAATTGTTGATTCAGGTTCAACTGAAAATCTAGTTTCTATTGAGATGGTAGACAAGTTGAAATTGAAAAGACTTCCTCATGCTAGTCCCTATAAAGTGTCATGGTTGAATATGGGCAACACGTCTTAGTTGATGAACAATCATAGGTGGACTTTGAGATAGGGGAGTATAAGGATAAGATTTTGTGTGATATAATCCCCATGGATGCTTGTCATTTGTTGTTAGGACATCCATGGCAATATGATGTTCAATCCCAACATGATGGCAAGTCTAATTCTTTTGTCATAACCAAGAATGGTAGGAAGTATAGGATGGATCCTTTGCTAGATGAGAATGTAGAGAAGAGTGTTGGGTCAAGTATCATGATAGTGAGTGGAAGAGAGTTTTTAAACACCCTTAAGGAGGAAGGAACACAAGGGTATGCTTTGATTTTGAAGCCTAAAAACAGTCCTGATTTGCATGGTCCTAGTGAGGAAGAAGTTCCCAAGGAGGTGCAGCAATTGTTAGAGAAATACAAGGGTACATGATAGAGGAGATGCCTAATGAATTGCCAGCTATTAGGGACATAAGCCATCAGATTGACTTCATACCAGGGTTTACTTTGCTAAACAAAGCAGCCTACAAGATGACACCTTCTCAAAATGAAGAGATTGCCATGCAAGTGCAAGAATTGTTGGATAAGTGTTTGGTGAGAAAGAGTATTAGCCCATGTGCTGTCCCAATAGTCCTAGCCCCTAAAAAAGATTGTAAATGGAGACTATGTATGGATTCTAGGGCTATTAACAAGATCAGCATAAGATATAGATTCCCTATGCCAAGGATTGAGGACTTAATGGACTGTTTGGGAGGGGCTAGATACTTTTCCAAGATTGATCTTAAGAGTGGGTATCGTCAAATTAGGATAAAGCAAGGGGATGAATGGAAGACAACCTTCAAAACAAATGAGGGTCTTTATGAGTGGTTGGTGATGCCATTTGGCCTATCTAATACCCCAAGTACTTTTATGTGCGTTATGAATGAGGTGTTGCAAGATTTCATTGGCAAATTTCTTGTGGTGTATCTTGATGATATTCTTGTGTTTAACAAGACAAAGGAAGAGCATTTGCAGCACTTGGACCAGGTTTTGAAGAAGTTGCATGATGAGAAGTTGATGATTAACATGGAGAAGAGTGTCTTCATGAAGGAAGAACTCACCTACCTTGGTTTGTCATCTCCCAAGGTAATTTGAAGATGGATCCAGCAAAGGTAGAGGCTATTTTGTCATGGCCAACTCCTAAAACAATAGGTGATGTGAGAAGTTTTCATGGTTTGGCAACATTCTATAGGAAATTTATAAAGGGCTTTAGTCATATTTGTGCACCTATTTTGGATACCATTAGAGGGGGGCAGAAATGTAAGCTTTTTTGGACAAAGGCAACCAATGATTCTTTTGAAATTCTAAAACAAAAGGTAGCACAACAACCTCTGCTTGTTTTGCCTAATTTCAATAAGTTGTTTACAGTGGAATGTGATGCTAGTAACCTTGCTATAGGGGCTGTCTTGAGTCAAGAAGGTAGACTAGTTGCTTTCTTTAGTGAAAAATTGAATGATGCCAAAAGGAAGTATTCTACTTATGATTTGGAGTTGTATGCAATGGTGCAATCCTTGAAAAAGTGGAGGCACTATCTTTTGCCAAAGGAATTTATTGTTTATACTGACAACCATGCACTTAGTTTTCTGAATTCATAGTAAAAACTTAGTCATAAACACATGAAATGGGTTGAACAACTCCAAGCCTACACATTTTCAATCAAGCACAAGAAAGGGCAGGCCAACAAAGTGGCAGATGCATTGAATAGAAGGGTGTGTATGGTGCAAGAAATTCAGTTACAAAGTGTGGGAATTGACTCCCTCAAACACATGTACAAGGATGATGAGGATTTCAAGGAGGTATATGAAGTTTGTTCATAATTTTTAGACTCTTATCATTCTGATTTTTCTGAGTTTTTGTTGCAGTAGGGGTTGTTGTTCAAAGGAAGCCAATTATTTGTTCTTAGGTGTTCCATGAGGGAGAATATCATAAAGGAAAAGCATTGTGGTGGTCTAGGAGGTCGCTTTGGGCTGGATAAAACATTGGATTAGGTGAAAAGGTTTTATTTTTGGTGAAAAATGCAATCAGACATCAGAAAATTTGTTGAGAGTTGTAGTATATGTCAAAGGGCAAAGGGTACTTCATCTAATGCTAGTCTATATCAGCCACTTCCTATTCCTAATAGGCCATGGGAGAGTATTAGCATGGATTTTGTCTTGGGTCTTCCTAGGACTCAAAGAGGTTTTGATAGCATATTTGTTGTGGTGGATAGGTTCAGTAAGATGGCTCCTTTCTTGACATGTAAATGCACTAATGATGCTTCACACATTGCTGGTTTATTCTTCAAGGAAATTGTTAGAATCCATGGTTTGCCTCTTAACATTGTGACTGACAGGGATCCTCAGTTTGTGGGCCACTTTTAGCATACTGTGTGGAAGAAGTTGGGCACTCAATTGTCATTCACTTTAGCCTATCACCCTCAGACTGATGGCCAAACTGAGGTGGTGAATAGGTCTTTGGGAAATCTTCTTAGATGTCTCACAAAACAACATGGAGAAGCATGGGATATGATCATCCCTCAAGCTGAATTTCCTTACAATGACTCCACCAATAGAAGCATAGGAAGGAGACCATTTGATATTGTCTATGGGATTCACCCAAGAGGCATTCTTGAACTAAGAGATCTCCATGGATTGGAGAGGAGAAGTGCTCAAGAAGAAGATTTTGCATTGGCCATGAAGGACATCCATGATAATGTGAGAGAGACTCTTCAAAAGAACACTGAGAAGTACAAGCAGAAGGCCAATGAGAGGAAGAGAGATGTGCAATTCAAGGTTGGGGATTTGGTCATGGCAAATTTGAAGAAGGAAAGACTTCTAAAGGGGCAACCAACCAAACTCCTTATGAAGAAGATAGGTCCTTACCGGATTGTGCATAAGTTTGGGCATAATACCTATTGGAATGAGCTTCGTCAAGGCTTGGCCATCTCTCCTATCTTTAATATCTCAGATTTCTTTCCTTACAGGGGTGGTAATTATGTAGATTTAGAGGCAGATGTGATAGCAACAGGAAATGCAGAATGGGTTAAGGATCTTCCACCCAATCAACCCTTGACATTGGAATGCATATTGGACACCAAAGTCTTGAAGAAGACTAGAAGGAAAACTTACAAGGAGTACCTTATCAAATGGAGTGGTCTCCCTGCTAAAGATGCCACTTGGATGAGTGAAGAAGACATCTTGAAGCATGGAACCACAGTTGTTGATCTACTTCCTTAAGAGACTTCAGTTCTTTCCCACCCCGGGAGTATGGTGCAGGGGCACCAAGGAGATTCTACTTGTATTTGCTTTGTTCAAGCTTTGTTTGTGATGTATAAGGTTTTGAAAGACCATTTCACATGTTTTGTAGTAAGGACTATGTCCAAAAGATATCATGTTGATGTCATGTTTGTAAGGGGGTAGTCATAAGATGTAATGGAACAGACATAGTATTCATGTTTTGTAAAGCCTTTTATGGCATGTAGGGGAGGTGTCAAGAGGTATAATGCCTTGTCAAAGGCTCATTTATCTTGTAATGATGTTTGAAAGCCTTGTTTGTCATGAAAACCCATATACATATGACAAGTCATTGTAATTAGTTGCAGACAATAACAAAACAGGGGCAGTTTGGTGGTTGTAGATAGTTTACCAGTCTTTCACCGATTCAAACTACCCCTCCAACTACTCAACCCATCAATGTAGGTTTCTTAAAGCCTTGCAGATGTCCATTGTATGAAGGAGAAGTGATTGGTGAAGAAATCAATAAGGAAAAACATAGTTTTCTACCTTTATTGCTCTGTATTTTCCCTGTTCTTGCATGTACTCTGCCACTGTACGGAGGAGCTGTAGAGGACCATGATATTAGTTTGAAAGTATGGTGAGTCAAGAGTATTTTGTAGTTTAATTGGGCTCTTGAAACATCTGCATAACATAGATATCTGCATTCTTCTGAGTTTGGTTTGATAAACCCTCACTTAGGGTTTTCTGACAGAAAACCATGAGTTTCTCTCCATTCCACTAATTCAAACCCTCCTTTATTAGTGGAATGGATATATTGATGTTTTTTTCAATGTTCTTCGAAGGTGTTTTTGGTAGGAGACTGTTCTTGGTCACGATTTCTTGAAATGACCTAGCAAGACCATGTGCTAGGTATGTGTAGAAAGGAACAGTATAAGCCAAATCTATTGCAGTCAATGTTGGGGCCTCAAAACATAAAAAAACCTTTTTTTGGACATGAAATTGAAGTGTCCAACTAGTTCAGAAAGTTCTGTGAGTCAAGAAAAGGGTACTTGCTTTGTAACCTAGGCCTAATTAGGGCTCTTGACACTAGGACAGTCTTACTAAAAGTGCCACATGTTCTTAAACAACCCATGTCAAGATTTTAACATGTTGTTAAGCCTCATAAAAGGTATCTCAAACAAGGTTGATCTGGTCATAAAAGTGTTTGGTTTGCAAGAAATCCTCTATCAGACCCTAAACCAAGGCTACAAGGATTAGGATAGCATTGTGAGGGAAGTAGTGTTTTGAAAGAAGGCAAGACTTGTTGGTTGGTTTGGGGGTATTCTCCAAGGTGTCAAATGACCCTCTAGATGTCTACCTTGAGAGAATCAGGTGTTTGGTGTCATGTCCCATGTGAGCCCTTTTGGTGTAGACTTGTATCTCTCCTTGGTAAAACAGTCCTCCTAAGTTGAATGTTTTTTCAAACTTATAGATGTTGTGTTGATCTTCATTGGCCTCTACATCAACAAGGTCCCAAAATAAAGCATCCATGATTTAAAACTTTCCATCCCCTTTCCAACAAGCTATAACACTTAAGTTTTAAATGCACATTTCCCAACCTTTCTAACTTAAGTGCAATAATTAATTGTTTAGCTCATTAAATCAACTGATTTTACAGAAAATCCCAAATATCACCAAACTAAAAAATTAAGCATACCAACATACTCCATGATATTTGGGAAGATCAATAATGCATTCCGGGTGACTTTCTAAAAATAGACGGCTCCTCCAAGAATCTTGGAGAGCAAATTGGAAGCTCGGTCCAAAATCTGAAAGCATCACTGTCACCTTGGACATCCACTGAGCTCAATGCCAAAGAGAATTAATCTATTTTCCAGAAGGAAACCCACTTTTATAATTAATATTACACTAAGTTGCAATAATTAAATATAACCTTAGGCAACCTTAGTGAAATATTAATTAATTATCAAAATTATAGTCCCAAGCCAAATAAGCACTAGAAATGCACTGATAAATAACTTCAACCAATTCTTGATGAAATGAAGACTTGAGACACACACAACTACTCTGCAGATAGAATCACGACCACTCCAAGAAATTTCAAGTTCTTCCAACCTATCAGATAGCCTTCACAAGACTACGAACAAGCATAATGCACACAATAATTAATGCACCAAAAAATGGGACATTACATATTTGCAATCAACTTGTAGCCCTATGTGAGGAATATTAAATTTCCACTTGGCTTAATAATTTGTTGAGATATGGTTGTAGGTGAATTCAGGATGCATAGAAGAATCCTTTTAAACCACAACTAAGAACCATAACAATAATGTAAAAGGATAGTTAACGTACGGGAGGGTTAAATGTAAATCAATAAGGTAATGGATAGTTAAGTTAGGGGCTATATGACATAGGATAATATGACAAATTAATGTAAATAACAATGTGTAATAATAAAGTGACAAACACATAATGAGAAATAAGACATATAAATGAAATATTTCATGTTAAAGATACTTACTTATGCTCAACTTGTATGTAACCTCTTTCTTGTCTTATGTTTTTATGGAGAGATGATTGTAAGTGAATTTAACATGTATATAAGAAATATGGTAGACCACAACTACTAATCTTAAAGACTAAGTATACAACAAAGGGAAATATTAACATTGAGTCCTTCAAGGCCGTTACATTCAATTTTTTCTATAGTAAATTTACATGCACTAGAAGAGAAGGCAATATCATAAAATATAATTTCCAAATTTTATTCATTGTCACTAGCTTCGGGTCAGTGGTGTATATTTATATTTTTTACATAAAATTATAGACTAATTGATGATGTTACATAAGAAGTATGGAAAATTATATAACCATCTCAATTCTAATGATGTTAGGTAAATATTGATAAGGACTAATAATAAAATAAATGGGTCTAAGGAGGCCTAAGAGGGTTTTCAAGTATCAAAATGTTATAATGAGGACAATATGGTGGAAATTAGGAACAAGTGTTATGAAAAATGAGGGCACTAAGAGGAAGGTGATTAAGGAATAAGAATGTAGAGGATTATTAGAGTAATAACTTCCTTATTTTAGTGGTGAGGGATTCAAATTATGTCTTTATGTTTTCTATATTGTTAGTGACCACTCCTTTCAAAATACACCTTTTTATCAAATATCCCCTATAGCATTTTTGATAGTTTTAAATATCTCTTTTTCCATTTCTACCTTTTATAAATATGTTTTTTTATATGAAAAATTAAAATTTGGAGTTAATGAAATATTTTGATAAAAGAATCTTAATTTGTATGTGTGTGTATATCATGCTAATTATAATAATGTTATTCTTATTTAATGGAAATCCATAGTAATGTTATGCCTATTAAATTTTTTGTGTCCTAATCTTGAATCCATTGGAAAATATCCTATAGGTGCTCCTAATCTTTGGTTATTCAAATCTAAATCTCAAAAGGAAAAAATGGAAAGTTTGTGGTTATTTGGGAGACTTGCTTAATCAATCCATTAGGATGCTATATTTCACCTTCAACTTACACTTTTGAAAGTTAGATATTCCCTAGAGTGAAAGTGTGGAATGATGTGTGAATAATAATTTTAAAGCATGAAAAACCATGATAAATCTATATTTTATGGTGTGTGAGAGTGAATGGAGAGATTGGTGGGTTCTGATAGATAAAGGATTGATTTGGGAAGGATGTGAAAAAGTTATACTTAGATTTTGAGGGGAATAAGATTTTTAGGATTCCATTGGGGAAGGATTATGGATATAATGGTAGAAACACAAAGGAGAATGGGAGAATGTACCTAGAAGATGAGGTATTTAACCATTGAGAAATAAAATGGATGATTTTCTACCTTACACAATCTAAAATACACATATTTTTTATAAAATTTACTAATATTAATAGACTTTGAAAATAAAATGTACAGTATTTTAATTAGAAAATATATATTAATATTTATAAGATAAAAGTTTTCTAAAACTTGTTTAAATTGAAAAAAATTATAGCGGATTTATTATTTAGAATTAAATGTACTATGCTTTTTAGGTTTATCTAATCTATAGGGTGTTTGGGTAGGAAGATAGTATCATCATCATATATATGACTAGAATACTAAAATAGTTAAGAAGCCTTATCATGTGCAGTCAATGTCCTTAATAAAATTTTCAGAAAAACTCCATGTGCAATGAATGTCCTTAAAGAATTTAAAAACGAATCTATGTTAGTAAGTTTGGTTGTTTTTAAGTTGAAATAATGTACTTATGTACACTATTGTAAAGGAAAATAAACTTTTCCTAATCTAAATGTATTATCTAGGCTAATTAATTAATGTAAGCAATAAATAATGGATTATTCTAGATAATAGAGTTGTGGATATAAATATATAAAAAATGTAACATTAAATGTTAACTATATAAATTAACTATGAAGAAGGTTAATGACATATAGCTCTAGGAAGATGAATTCCATATATGCTTGTTGATGCACTAAAATTTGGATGTCTAACTATCATAAATGGAAAGCCTTTGTGATTTTCCTCCAAATCTAAATAGTTGAACAACACTATGAGGAGTTGGATATGTAGATCTAGGTTATTTCTATAGTCATGGATTTATTTCTACTTGTATAAGTGATCTAGTTAAGTGTCTAATCCTACTTCACATTTTGCCAAAAATAAAAATCTCTGCTCTACTATTTGGATGAGCAGTATTTATGAATATCATTAAAGGGAAATTTGATCACTATCACACACATTCTCCTATGTCAGCTCTTGTAAAAGACCAACTTTACAATTGTGTTAATGATCAAAGACAAAGCTCCTTCGGAATTCTAATGTGCGAGGATGATTATGCATATTATGATTCTTTTTAGATGCTTTATTTAAAGCGTTCCTAGCGTGATCCTTCTTAAATTGAATTATGTTTCATTGATGTTTGATAATGCTAAATAAATGCAATTGAATTCCTTTAATATAGTTACATAGAAATTAATTATACAAAATGTGTGTTAAGTCAATTCTAGGTAGGAAAGGAATGGGTGAGAGTTAGCTAAAATTTGTTCATTTGAATTTGACAATTTTATAGGTTAGATCCATGTATGTGAGATTAATCTTACACTTGTAGAAATAACTCGTGACATGGAAAAGGTGAAATCAAGGTGGGCAATAAATGTATGGGAATGGTTGCATGGATAGGCATAATAAATGCACAATCTAGGTAAATATACTAGAATGCGAGTGCAAATGGATAAGGTGGGAGACAAATGTGTTGGAATATGTATGAACAAATGGGTAAGGGTATAGGGAAGGAGCTCAAATTTTTTATAAAATTACAACATTTACTAATATATAAATATATTAATCCATTCTCCCTAAATAGCCATAAAAATAAATAAGAAATATCATGGATATACAAATTTCATCATTGCAACTCTGTGTGTGCGTGTGTGCGTGTGTGTGTGTGTGTGTGTGTGTGTGTGTATTTTAAAATATTTTTTTAATTTTATTATGCAATGTAACAAATTCTCCAAATTATTTTTTAAACTTAATGAAAATGAGAACATAAAACATTGTTGATTATCTATTTCTAAAATTGTATTTGAAGAAACAAAATAATGAACAAACAATCAACAAATGCAAATGCAAATACAAGATATGAGTGGAAAGTCAAGTTTTGAATAGAGGGCAAGTGGGAAAGCTCAAGAAGATGTAGTGGATGTAAAATAAGACAAGGATGCAAATGAGGATGACAACACGATGTTGGTGATTTAGCTAATGAAAATCTCAAGGAGTGGAATTAATAAATTTTTAATGAAGAGGGTAAGAAATTGTTTGACCTATGGCTAGAGTCTTAGATATGTGCTTCTACAAACCACAAGATAGCTCTCTCAAGTGGGTTAGATCTAGAAAAGGAGATAAATCCCTACCTCATGCATACTCATTCCTTTGGGAAGAACTTTTGAATTGGTTTGTGGTGTTGGTTTCTATTCCCTAGAATGGACAATGTGAGAAATTCTAAGGAGTGTTGGATGACAAGGTAATCTACTACCTTTTCCATGGTTGTTTCTCCATATTCCAGTTGTGTTTCAACCTTTGTGGCTATGTCAAAGGATGCAATCATTGTTGGCAAGAGACACTGTATGGCTTCATAAGTGTTGTCATTGATGGCAACAAAGTCTATCCCACACATCCACAGTACATAGTATGCCTATACTAGAAGTCAGATTGAAGATTATTTTAGTCTAGTGAACAAGAATAGAGTATGTAACAAGGTCTGATAATTAGGTTCAGATCTCTCAGATGGTGTAACTCAGTAAGTTACAGACTTGGACAAGTCAAGAGGGGTATCATTACTATTGTACTCCAAAGATTTAGCCTCCAGTGATAAAGCATGAAAATGATATGAGCATCTGAGTGTTGGGTTCTAGTCAGGCAGAGCAGATAGAGGAAGAACTGACCGACAGAGTATCAGACTTCAATTCGGATGAGTAAAAGGTGTTGATCAAAAAAGGGTAGATGATAAGAGTGGCTTAGGGTATGAGAAAGGTCAAAGCTCTGGATCCGGTCAGAAGAACTCTGGATCAGGAAATCAAAGAAACAGGCCTAGAAGACCTCCGGTAAGGCAACTAAATGCCCAAAGATATCCATCCTTCAATGGATATAGCTTCAATTGTAACAATTTCAGTCATAAAGCAACTTAGTGCAGGAGGAGAATGAATCAGAATAATCCATCCTTCTCCAGACAATGTTTTAATTGCAAAAGGTATGGTCACAAATCTCATGAATGCAGAAATATGCAAATAAACAATTCATTCAATGGTAGATGCTTTGCATGCAATAGAATGGGACATATGGCTAATCAATGCAAATCAAAAGGATATCAATCAAATAAGCAAATAAATGTTGTATGTTACAATTACAATAGATCTGGTCATATTGCCAAATTCTGCAGAAGTAGAAATCAAGATAGAAAAGGTCTGGTGGAACATGATCAGAAACAAGATAAGGGCAAAGGTAAAGTGAATGCAGATGAAGTTTAAAAGGAGATGAGCAAGATTTGGGTAAAGAAGAGTACAGTAAATACTAGGGATGGATTTGCACTAGAATTTGGTGTTGATATTCCTTCCGAAAACTAAAAGGTAAGCTCTGGTTCAGGGGGAGCTACAGAGAAGATCCTTTTCCCCAGCCAGGTAGTAAGTACCTAAACTTGGCACATTGAGTTAGAATAAGAGGTTGTGGTTTAACGGGTTTGAGAAGATTCACTTGAAAGTCATCCATTCAAAATTTGGAAATCCGCATGTAGATTTGAGCAAGTTATGAGGAGATCCTGTATCGGCAGCTATCTGATAAAGCAGAATTTCACAGATAGATTCGGTATGATCCAAAATTGAAATAATTTAATCTACAAACCTATGAGATGTTTGAAAAGGGTGAAGATATGTTGCCAACCCTCATAGGCAATAATTTTAAGATCCACGCAGTGATTCAAGAAAATCTCTCAAATATAGGCTAACTGGATGACTTAAGTTGTGCATTTATTACAAAAGATAAATTAGGTTTAGCGAAAGGATAAAAGGGTCATGACCTTCACTCGCCATTTATCACACTTTACATTCAAAATGAAGAAGAGAGAAGAGATCTAAGAAGAGATTCTACTGTTCACTCGCGTTCAAGATGAAGATTGAATTCAACCAGAGAATCGTTTCAGTTTCTACTTCAAACCCTAAAGCATGAAAAGGTACTTCCCTTGTGAAAACTCTCTCTGGATCTCTTGAAAAATGGCTACTCCAATGGTTGTCAATATTTCTAATAGGCTGAGACCCAAATTCAAGAAACACCCTTACAAATCTCTAGAAGCTGATCCCTTGGGTGCATTTTCTAGCATTCTACACAGAGTCTTGCATGTAGAAGATGTTAGGGTTTATATCCATGCAAACATTGAAGAATTTGGAGACTTAAAATTGATGGATATTTATCACAAACAACTAATAGATGAGAATTTTGAACTCGAACTTGAATTCAAGGCCCTCTAGGACAAACACTTCAGACATTGCATACATTTTTTGTGTTTTGCAGAAGATGATTGGGTTCGGTATGTTCTAAGTAGGATGCATGATAATTTTATGTGGCTAATGAGGCCATTCAAGATAACTAAAGATGCCATCAGGGTAGTGACCGGACTGCATTCATCAGGTGGATTACCCGCACTCAAATCTGTGAAGAACCAAATGGTAACTGAAGCCACTGGATCAAAATTTGACAAAAGAGCAATGACTATAGATGAAATCACAGATCCGGATCTCAAGTTTGCTTCAATGATAATCGGCTACAAAATCTACCATTCTAGCATGGAGAATTTTGTGTCTGGTACAACAATCTATGTTGCATATCAGATGTTGAGGGAAGATGCAGATTATGATCTATGTGAGATTCTTCTAAATCAGTTGTTGGAGTCTAACTTGTAGAAGATAAAAAAGGATAAGAAAAATTCCTTTAAATATGCTAGTCTAATACTATGTCAGTTCTTCTATTATATGAATGAGCTACCTGGATCAAATGGTTGGGTCTGGCAAAATGATAAACCTGTTGCAATTCATATCAGAGATTACATGTATGGACTTGGTGATGTACAAGCCCAAAACTCTGCTCTTTGGGGTTACTTCAAGAACTTCCAGATCATGATGCAAGCTAGAGAGAGAATACCACAGTCAATAGTTGAGAAATACAAGGACACAGTTTTCTTTATGGTTGACACTGATCAATGTCTAATGGAGGCAGTTGAGCCAAGAACTGTATGGATAATGCCCATGGGATATGAGGTCAATGAAAACATTTTGGAGTTACATGTCCAACACTTGCTGAGCCAACCTAAAGATACTGAAGCCAAAAGGTTTGGCACCTTTGAAGAGCTAAGCATAAAAATACAAGTTGAGTTAAGGCAACCTGAGATGAAGAGAAAAGTAAGAAAGGAAGTTGAAGAAGTTGCCAAAAGATTTGGCATATCAAAAGAGGTAGTAGATGCAAATAGAGATAAAATGGAGAAGGCAGAGAAAGAGATACAAGAAGCAAAGAAAGGAAATGTTTCAGTGCAAGCCTCCTCCCGAACTAGATATTCCAAGAGCTCTGCACCTGTCACTCCTAAAAGTTCAAAGGCTACCAAACTAGAAGTCAAGCCATCCGGCAAAAGTGAAAAGAGAATGAAGACCAAATCCTTAAGAACATATACAAGCCATAAGGATGATGAAGAAATAGAATAAGATGAAGAAATCAAGAAAATGAAGAAGAAGAGAACATTCAGAAAGTTCTCTGCTAGCAGAAATGAGGAAGAGAAGGCAAAGGAATCTATTGAAAAGACCACTCTTTCCATTGATGACATCATCAAGGTAGTTACTATGGATGGGAACCCGCAGCCAATGACAGAGCTCTATGATGAATACAATGATGCTGACAAGAGAATTTTGGAGGAAGCTACTATAAGGTATTTGAATATCTATAACAAAGCATTCATTGAAATAATTTCATTAATTCCAAAAATCCTAGAAGAAGTGTTGGAACAAAGAAAGGTGAATGCAAAGGTTAAAGACTTAGAAATCCGAGAGCAAATAATGATACAACTTTACCCTTCTATCACTCCAAAACAAATGGACATGATTTTCAAGGATTTTAAGGATGAGTTCCGGAGTAAGGCGAGAAAGAATAAACTCATGCTTGGAGAAACAAACCAAGTAGCAAGTGAAACAAAAGATATCCTCCAGAATGCCTAGAAGAGATTCAATCTTCCTATTGTAGAGGAAATAGATGAAGAACCTTCTACCATGGATGTTGAAGGATTAAATGTAATCAATGAAGAAGTTTCTAACAAGGATGTCGAAGGATTAAAGAAAATAGATGAAGATAAGTTTGAGGACTTAGATTCCTCTGTTCCGGTAGAGGAAGTTTACAAAGCAACAAACACTAGCAATATCACTCCTTCAGATCCCACAGCTACCATGACAAACATTCCAGACACTAAAGCTAAAGGGGAAAGAAAAAGAGGATAGAGCTAAAGAAAAAGAACATGCAGAAAAGGTTTGTGATGACACACCCAAACTGGGCAGTCCTGATATTTCTAAAGGGAAGAAGTCCGAATCTCCAAGAGACACTGCAAAGACAGTACAGAATTTCCTGAACAAAGAGGTGGTGGAATTAGATGAACCAGAGTTGTTTCAAGGGCCCCTAAATCTAGACACTCTCTCTCCAGTACAGATGATGAAGATAGCATCATTTACCCAAGCCAAGGCTAAAGACAAACTTTTGAAATCACATATGGAGGATTGTGAGCTATTGGAGAGTGCATCTAGGATATTTGAAAAGATTATATCAACCTATCAAAAAGATCCTTCAGCCTCACCATCTGGTAATCTAAAAAAATTAGTCAATTCTGTTGACACTTTTTTTGAATCTTTAGAGAAATCAGCAGAAATAAAGGTTCGAAAAGAGTTTTTGGGGAAAAGAATCACTGAGGTGCAAGGGATTATTGATAATGATAGGAGGACTCTAGACATTGGAATAAAGAGCCTTGAAAATTCTCTTAAATATGGTGGGGACACATACAAATTCTGTTTATCTGGGCCCAAAGTGACAGAGGACATTGAGAAGAAAGTGAAAGAAACAAGAAGGAAAATTGTCAAGTTTATCTCAGAATTTTGATCCCCTTACTACCTCTCTGGTGAATCATGAATGTCAAGCTATTGCTATAATAAATGAAATTAAAGAATTGGTTAAGGAGAAAAAGAACATAATGGATAGAATGGGTGAGCTCACAGGGATAATCATCCCTAAGTTAGAGACAATGCATGATGCCTTGACAGAGGCACAAAATACAATCTGAACCAGTGATCCAACAGACTTAAAGAGGATAGAAGCATATATATTTTTGTTAAGTGGACACATCTCCATTTTGGATAGAATGAAGAGGAGTTGGGCCACAAAAATCATCCAGTTGAAGACAACCTTTGCTGATATACTTAAGTATATGTAAGTATAACATATGATTTATATATACTTATGCGGCCATGTATAGAATAATTTTTGCAAAATTTTGGAATGTGGATTCCACCCTTTGCCATTCATGTCAAAGGGGGAGTGAAGAATAGTGAAAAATGTGGAGTCTAGCTAAGGGGGGGCTCCAGTAAAATAGTGCAAAAGATAGAGCATCAGCCAAGGGGGAGTTACTGCGACACTTAGCCATTTTTCACTAAGTGTTGCCATCAATGCCAAAGGGGGAGATTGTTGGCAAGAGACACTATGTGGCTTCATAAGTGTTGTCATTAATGGCAACAAAGTCTATCCCACACATTTGTAGTACATAGTATGCATATACCGGAAGTTAGATTAAAGATTATTTTGGTCCGGTGAACAAGAACAGAGTATGTAAAAAGGTCTGACAATTAGGTTTGGATCTCTCAGATGATGTAACTCAGTAAGTTGCGGACTTGGACAATTCAAGAGGGGATCATTACTATTGTACTCCAGAGATTTAGCCTCTGGTGATAAAGCATGAAAAAGATATGAGCATCTGAGTGTTGGGTTCCAGTCAGGTAGAGCAGATAGAGGAAGAACTAACCGACAGAGTATCAGACTTCAATCCAGATGAGTAAAAGGTGTTGATCAAGCAATTTGTGGGATTATACATTGTTGTCCAACATGATTAATGACTTCTATGCTTAAGTTTTTGATACACATCACAAATCAAGCATGGATTCAATCGACAAATCAATAACTTGCAAATATCTTGAGTGTTCTTGTTGCCGACTGGAAAGTTGATGAAAATCCTTGATGCAGATATATATACTAGATGGATTCTAGCATGTAATAGTGTGTGTTGAAGATGTGAAGAAATAAGGTGCGAAGAAAATAAGGGATAAGTGTGAGAACAACAATTCAAGTCTGGTATGTGACTGAATAACAACATTGAATAGAGGAAGGATGAAGTGCATCAAATCAGTATATTGTGCCTAACTAGAACTGAACTCTTGCATTTGTAGATGCTTCTCATTAGTTCAAACACTTGATTATCTTCTATAAGTTTTGTAGACAGTGAGTCTCTTGTAGGTAGTGTGCCTCTTGTGAGCAGTGTGCTCGGGCAATGAGCCCTAATTGGCAAGTGCCATTTTATACTCCTTTATTCTTTTAATAGAGAATACAATCTTGGGTTAGTCACCCCATGGTTTTTCCCTTAACAGGGTTTTCCACGTAAAAATCCTTGTGTTATGTGTGTTGATTTTATTTTTGTTCTTATGATTACATATGCTTTCATGTTTTAATATAACATTGAATATTGAGATAACGAAAGAAAAGAAAATTAAGGAAATTTTGAGATAACTGATTCACCCCCCCTCTTAGTTATCTGCATTGTTTTCAACAATCATGACTAGGGTTAGCATATTGGAGGCTATGGTATTGGTTGGCAACTTCTTTGTGGTTGATAAGGAGTGTTAACTATCTTTTGGGGTTATACATGCCGCTGCTTTGGGGATTCAAATGTGATGTAACCTAAAGTGTGGTCTAAGGTTGTTTCTAGTTTTCAAAACCCCTTGATTCCTTTTCCTATTGAGGAAGACGGGGGCTTCTTGATTATAATTTCAAATTCAATGGTTAACTAGAGCACCTCTTGACTTAGAAACTCCTTCATTAGGAAACTTTTGGGGTGAAACCTAACATTGATGACTTTAGAAAATGGAGATTTTATAGTCATTTTGAGATCAAATCTATGCATAAAAGTTTTTAATATCTCATTCTTGAACCAAGGATATTGTGTCAAAACTCTCTCAAATGGCCCTTGGTTTATGGGCAATACTAGGTTCTTCCTCAAGAATTTGACTCTAGGCTTCAATCCTAAAGACTACATCACCAAATTTTTGTGTGAGTAAAGATTTTAAGCTTGCCGTTGGAATACTAGAAGGTGGAGGTCCTAAAAGGCATTACTTCAACTATTGGTCGGTTCATTTTCTTTGATCTAGTGACTATTTCTAAGAAATGCTTCTTATTTTCTAGATTTTATGTATTGGTTGATGTGGGTAAGAAGTTGCCTTCTAAACTCACCTTGTCCTCAAATCTAGGTGATTGGGTGCAACATCTTGTTTATGAGGACTCTTTAGTCATGTGTCTCAAACACTAGATGGTTGGCCACTCTTCTTTTGGGTCCTTGGCCAATAAGATGTTGGAAAAGAATGGGAAGAGATAGGATAAGGTGTTGTCTCCTCAACAAGATGCCAAACCATTGTTAGATGTTGTTACTGCTAATTTTAACCTTGCCATGCAGGATTAGCTCCTTGTCAGCATGCCAGATGGAGTCTCATGGAGTTGGATTTTATAGTCTCTAGTTCAAGCCCATAGAGACTTCTATAAGTGGAAATAAGTGTTTGGAAAAGGTTGGGAATCATCCTAGTTCTCCTGCACTCCCTTCTATGGAGGGATTGGTCCCTAAAAATGAGTGTTCAATTAGGAAAGGTTGTTTTTTGAAGGAAATAAAAGATTTAGCAAAAAGGGTAATCACTTCAAGGACCTGTTGATTAGGACTCTTCAATGTTCCATGCAACGGTTTGGTTTCAAATCATCATGATTTTCCCTTTTATTTTTGTTTTTGTGGGTTGTATAACCTACTTGTTTTTTCTTCTCTTTTTTTCATTACAATTGTTGATGTTGTAATGATTGCAACTAGGTTGCAATTTTATTAGCTAAAATAACACAATAATTTCACTATTATAAAAGGATTTTGGTATTGTTAAATTCAACATGGGTTTATGGTCCCTTCAAAACCAAATTACCTTAATCAAAACACTATTGTATTTAAAAATAACATCTCATGTATACCCAAATTTTATTAGGAGTATGGTGCGAAGTTATATAAATATTTTTGGCTCATATTAGAAAAGAAATTAAATAATAAGCATTATCATTCCATTAATAACAATTAATGAGGAAATAACACTTAGCTCTATAATGAAAGAGTGGATGTCAATTGATGAAGATGGTGAAGTTGATGTTCCTCAAAATCTAAAAATGTGCTAGAAATTCATGTGTATGGATGAGAACTAGAACATTCTTTCTTATTCTATTATGGGTCGCCTTCATGATTCTTAATCTAGTTTACAAATACAAACTCCCTCTATGCCTATGAACTAAACCTATGATGTTCTCTAGATTTTATGTTGTGAATTCTTTGAGAATTAGAATACTAGATATTGGTATTTTTTTATGACACTCTTAGGACTTTTTATCAATTTGCTAGTATTTAAAAATATCAAGTGACAAACAACAAGATTTCAACATGCATATGATTTTTGGAGTGATTTCTAGGTGATTCCAATGCACTAGGATGAGTCTGATAAGATATGCTAGATTCCTTGTTTGATTAAGTGTAGATGTCAACGGGTAGTGCAGGATCATCACTACCTAAATAGTGGCAATGGAAAAAACAATCGCGTTTTTACTTAGCCAAATTTGTGAACTTCCCAACTTTGACTTTCACAGGTATGTTAAAAATATCCATTTTGGCTTGGATACCAAACCAAAATGGATATCCATTTTGTGGGTCCGAAAATGGATATTCATTTTGGAATGGATATCCATTTTGGTTTTCCAGAAACGGATATCCGTTTCCTGGAACTATAACTAGTTTTTTTAATTCTTTACATTGTGCATAGATAAATAATGAACTATAAAAATGGAACTATAAAAAAGGTCATATAGATAAACATGTGGATGTTGTGTAGGCTAAAGAAGCAAGATCATTAAGTGCTAGAGTAGAAGGTGCAAACCTAGAGGCTAGGGAGAACTTGATGATGAACATTGTTTTATTGAAACTTGCATGAAAGGATGATAAACCATGGTTTAGGAAGAGTCTCTTCTGACTAAGTGCAAGTTTAGAGGAAAGTGTTGCAATGTAATCATTAATGGATGCACCACAAACACATTAGTATCAATAAAGATTATGCATAAGTTAGGGATGAAGATAGTCATGTAAATGACACAATACAATCTCATGGATACAAAAGGGATAGTAACTCATGATGACATAGTAACATTAAGTTACATTCTACCTTGAAGGATATGCAAATAAGGTATGGTGTGATGTGATTTTGATGTATGCCTACCATGTGTTACTAGGAAATCCTTGGTAGTATGATCAATGCATTATGCATAAGGGCACAAGAACACCTTCACCATCAAGAACCCAATGGGAAAATTTTGAGTTACTTCCCATGAAGGATGAGGAAGAGTTCATGTAGAAGGCCAAGGTGTTGCTATTATCAAAATGAAAATTTCTCAAGGAGATAAAAGACTTGAAATACTACTATGCACAAGTAGTCAATCCCACATAGGAGTAGATTGAGCCACAACTTAGAGGAGATAAGTTGTGATCCTACATGAGGAGTTTATAGATGTGATTTGTGAAGGAATTGTAGATGGATTTCCACCAATTGTAGCATCTCATACTTCATGGATATGATTCTAAGTTCTAGTTTTCCGAACAAGCTTATATATGCCTTAAAAGGGAGGTAGGAATTATTATATGTAATGATGGTTAAACTAGTGGGCATGGAGGTGATGAAGGATATCTACACCAAAAATTTATATTTTACAGATACATGGAATGCATTAGTAGAACCCTAGATGGGAGATATACTCTTATATGAGGAATAATTTGCATCAGGGATACCTATTCAAGAGTTAGTAACTGTCCATTTTGTAGAGTTCTAGGAGGGATAATATCATTAGATAGTTACATTAAGGTAGACTTGGAGGATATTTTCATGTCTAGAAAAGACATGATCCATGTTGGAGTAGAGGTATCACTAGCTAAGTTTGAACAAATGTGTACATATATTCATTGAAAGAGGTACCATCTACCAAAAACAAAGATAATTACATAAAACATTGGGTTTTATAAGCCATTTGTGCATGCCAAATATATATTGGGAGGAACTATCTATATTTTGTCCTTAGATCTATGAACATGGAGGGTCAATGATTCTATCTTCATAGTGGTATTTTTTCCTAAATGTAACACTTCATTCCTTGTATGTAGTTGAATGAGACATTCTAGATAGTGGATTTATTCTTCAAGGAGATGTTTTGGTTGCATGGCTTGCTATGGAGCATAACATCTGATCATGACATGAAGTTCTATAGCCAGTTTTAGCATAACCTATGGAATAAAAAAGGTACAAATCTCAATTATATCTCTATGTATCATCTACAAATGGATAGATAGACATAGGTTGTTAATCAAAATCTTGGAAATATACTTAGATGTGTGGTAGGGGAAATAATTAGGTTGTGGAACTCTATGTTGGTGCAAGTAGAGTTTGTGTACAACAACTTGGGTGAATTTATCATCAATCAAGGTTCTATTCCAAGTGGTGTATGGGACATTCACACAAGGTGTCATAAATTTGTTGGGAGTAAAAAAAGGCAAGTGCAAAAGTGTAGAAGTTGAGGAATTTATTCAACATGTATGAGAGAGATTCATGCACAAGTCAAGGAGTAGATGGAGGAGAGTATCACAACATATATGTATTACACATAGATGATCATTATAGAGAGAATATTTGTTACTCAAAGTCTGAGTTAGTCATGGAGTATTTAAAAAAAATAGTTACCTAGAGGAACCTACAATAAGTTAAATCTAAAGAAAGCCAGTCCATGCTACATTATATGTAGATTTTCTAAGAACACACATGAGATATATTAGGACTAGGGATGATATTCACCTTATAATCAATTTAGACTATTGTAATTTATTTAATAGTCAATTAATTATGTGTACAACTGCAAGGATCATGAAAAGGGGAAAATTGGACTTAAACATGAGTCCATACATTCTCTAGGTGACTTAGAATATGTTTGTAAGTGGTATTTAATGTGGAGGGAAGCAAATGTGTAAGGCATGATTGAAAACTTAGCACAAAGTGGACGGTAATATATGAAAATTTATGACATTGTAAGATCTATAAGAAACATATATGACATTGTAACAGGTGTAAGAAACAATATATATATATATATATATATATATATATATATATATATATATATATGATGGCATGTAAGAAGTTGGTTGTCATTTTTGGACTTGGGGAGTTGTTATTTTATCCTTTAGTGAGTTGTTTTTGTCCTCTAGTGAAGTTGCATAAATGAGTTCATGAGAAAGGTCTTGAAGCTTCTAGAAAGATACTTGTAACTTCCACACACATGTCATGAGGTCTCTTTTGCATGTTGACTACTTGGCTCATGATTTGAGTCCATTGTATTGGAAACCACAAATTGGATTACATTTACCTATATATTGGAGGCATGGGATAGTAGTTTGTATGGTATTATAGGTTATGCTGCTATGCTACCAGAATTTTGGTGGACTAAAGAGGAAGTTGTGTTAATGTACTCTATATTTGAGATTAATACTTGAGATTGTAATCTCTTTGGTGGTGGGGTTTTATACACATTGTATCTCCCTATTGGTCCTCTATCTCTCTCTAAAACCTAAACCCTAAACCTCTAAACCTTAACCCCTAACCCCAAAACCATAAACCCTAAACCCTAAATAATACCCCTAAACCCAAGCAACCCTAAACCTATGTCTCCCTATCTCTCCCTATCTCTATCATCCCTTTACCTCTCAATCTCTCTCTATGTCTCTGGACATGTCTCTCACTCTCTATCTCCCTATCTCTCCCCTCTGTCTCCTCTAGATCTATCCCAATCTCTATCAATCCCCACTCTCTATCTCTCTTTAGACCCTAAACCCTAAATCCTAAACCTGAGAAACCCTAAACTCCTAAACCCTAAATAATTCCCCTAAACCCTAACCCCTAAACCATAAACCCTAAACTTGAGCAATGCTAAACTCATAAACCCTAAACAATGCCCCTAAACCCTAACCCCTAACCCCTAACCCGAAGCAACCTTTCTCTCTCTATTTATATGGTTTAACTATTGAACAATGATAAAATGTAATGTGGTAGGATGTGGTGAGTTTTAGATGTTGCGATATAGCATGGAGATATGTCTACATGTGGTGATGCTATGGAAATTTAACCATGAGTCATTTGAAGAAGTACTCACAACTACATATTTAATTGTGCTAGTAGAAGCATAAATAATAATACACGTGGACTTGTAGCAGACTTGAAGATCATGTAGAACAATCAAGAGGCTTGGTTATGTTAAGAGAATGTTCTATAGTACTACAAGTTGAAAGAATTAGTTAGATGGTTGTAGGTGTTACCACAAGCTTATGGGTGGTAGTGGTGATTATATAAGAAGGCATGAATACATTGACTATAGTTAGTAATTTAAACTATTGATATTTAATGTGTAATGTAATGTAATTTAAACTATTTATATTTATATTTAATGTGTAATTTAAACTATTTATATTTAATAGTTTAATGTGTAATGTAATTTAAACTATTGATATTGATATTTAATGTGTAATGTAATTTAAACTAGTTATATTTAATGTGTAATGTTAAACTAAAAAACAATGAAAAGAATTGGGTAAAGAAAAATGGATACTCGTTTTGCAAAATGGATATCCATTTCTAAAAACATAAAAAGGAAAAAAAGAGGTCACATTTTGCAAACCTGTGGCTTGCAAAATGTAGACCTCTCACAAAATAGATTCAGAGCTCCAGAATAGATATCCGATCCAAAGAGGTTAGTAAATTTGTATTTTTTTGTTTGTTTTGTATATTCAAGCAAGTTTTTTTGGTTTTTATGCTAAATAGGTATGTTTTATATTTTAAATAGGTAAAATGGATGAACAAAATGAAAACCCAAACCCTCCACCACCAAACCCTCCCCCTCTAGCAATCAAAGAGAAAATTCAAAGAAACATTGATCAAGTAAGTAGGATTGTAGAAATGTATCACCCCCACCCTTGATTGTCTACAATGACATCAAATTAAGAGGGAATTATGAGTCATGTTCGAACCATGTCAAGCCAACAATAATCATTTAGGCAATGGCGAGAAACCAAGAAGGCAGAATATGTTAACGGTTTATCATATGATCAAGTGAAAGAGTTAGACATTATGAAAGCTATGTTAGCCCAACATTTTGTCAATCCTAAAACTGGCTTGCATGTTGATGTTTGTAAGCCCAAGTATTCAATTAAATGGTGTACACATGAGGGCATTAATCATAATTTTTGGGATCGTTGGTGGATGGTTTTTGATAAACCACCCAACAACAATTTAGATGTACCTTTGTATTTCCTTCGTAAACTCTATGCCGAGTTTGTCATGGGCCACCATGTTAATTATTTTGATTTTAGAGATTTCTAGGGAGTATGTAAGGGAATGCCTCAAGATAGACCTAGAGCAATGAGACAAGTACAAGGTCCCTATATTCCCCCTCTTGCTATCCCTTCTCCACTCCTAATTCAACACCCAGACGTTGTTGCAAATGCAACACAACAGGGCCTTAGTGCAATACACTCTTTGACCGAGCACTTGATTATACAAACTTCTTAGTTTGCACAACCACATGATATTGGCGATGATATTGGATCACTTGATTTTACTAGACACTCCTCGTCCATACATGTTTATGTGCCCCATCATTGCATTTTTTCAATCAGCTGTGCTTAGGTCCTATTTTGGAGAGTAGTGAGCCACCTTTGAACACCTTAGAGTATGACCTCCATTCACGAGATGATGCGGTGGCCTCCAGAACTCAAGCTGAGGGGTTGAGGACAAGAGCAGAAGCACAAGCATTGGTGGACATAAAGAAGGAGAAGACCATGGCCAATCTTTTATGCAGGTAAAATTTAAAGTTAAATTTCATGGTGTATTCTATATGAATAATATAAACAAATTTATTAGTACTAATGTATCTAAGGGGGATAATAGCTGATGATAGAGTCCAGCAGTTGACAGAATTTCATCATGGAACTTTGTCTGTCATCCAATTTGGCTTTGATTTGCTGGTATAATTTATTCTACACATCAATTTTTTTTGTATGCATTTATTTCTTTGTGAGTAATTATATATTAATTTATATCATGATGTTAATTTTATATCATGATGTCTCTTTAATTTTATATCAAGAATGTGAATGATGTGGAATCTTTGCCAATGGTCTTCACTCGAACTCTTGATCGACCTAATGGACTATCATTTACAGAATGACTTTCTTAACGCCAACAAAGGGTGGAAACACAATCTGATTGAATTGTACTTTAATTGATAATTTAGAAATCTTAAATATTTGATTATAGTCATTTAGATAAATAATAATTTAAAAATTATTATGATTATTGGTATACATAGAGTCTTACATTCTTGTCATTTTTCATATAGGAGATATTAGTTGGTTCATCCATGATGAGTCCTTCTTAATCGATGCAGGAGGCCTCGATGGTGGTATGTACTTGTTTTCTAGTAGATAATTTTTTGTGTAGTGAACTCTAGATTGTTTATGCGGAACACATCTAACCTTTGTTAATGTATGCATTTCCTTTTTGTTTAATAATTATATATTAATTTATTTCAATGTTACTTTACTTTTATAGTCTCTTGAGAATTCAGTGATGTGCCACCTTTTCCATCACACCTCAGTAGGACACCTGATCATCTTAAGAGAAAATCATTTACAAAATGATTGTCCGAACGATAAGAAAGAGTCGAGGTAATTGAATTAAATTTTTCTAAATAGTTGATAGTTTATAGCGGTCTTATAGTTGATAAGATTCTATTTACTAGTTCTCTAACTTATTTTTATTTACCATTGAAGGGATTGATCAAATTTGTAGTTTGACTTGTTAATGCAGTCAACTTTGCCTCCATCAACTACTAGACATCATGGTACGAAGAGGACACTTTTGGAGGATGCATCACAGATTGAGGATTCATCACAAGTTGAGGAATCACCAAAGATAGGGTCAAGTGGACCTTTAGTATTTGATGTAGCTATTCGACATGTAGATTGTATATAGAGTTTCAGACATGGCATATGCCACATTTTGTAAAAAATATTTTGAGTTGGCATATTTGCCAAATTTTTGTATATATCTACCATTATGGACTAGATTTTAATTAGGTTGAAAGTCTTCCCTATGTGAGCATCACATGCTCAATTATATAGATGAAGGGCCTAGATTAAAAAGACTACCATGAAATCAATCTTGTCCATTGATTGATTTTCAAAATGTCATAAATGATAAAAAATAAAAGAGTTCCCTTTACCTTTATCACTTTGACAATTGATAAATTGTTAATTTTTTATTTTATTTTTCTACAAAATGTCATAAATGATAAAAAACAAAAAATTCCCTTTACCTTTATCACTTTGACAATTGATAAATTGTTAATTTTTTATTTTATTTTTCTACAAAATGTCGTGATTAAAAAACAAAAAAGTTCCCTTTACCTTTATCACTTTGACAATTGATAAACTGTTAATTTTTTATTTTAAAAAAATAAGACACAAATTTAGTTTTTCAACAAATAATATTTATTTTAATGTTAAAAAAATAATATTTTTTCTTTAAATTTATGCAAATATTATAACAAAATTGTAATATTTATATTAATGTGATTATTTAATTTTGATTCATTGTATATATATTATTTATAAATTTGATATTTTAAATATTAATGAAATATTATAATTAATTATGTATTAATAATAGAATGTATATTAAATTATTGATTATACAAATTAGTAGAATTAATATGTGATAGATATTATAAAAGTTCATATATCCAATACATACTTTTGTAGTATGTATTTAATAGAAAAATATAGTTATGCCTTATGTGCATAATATTAGATATAAGTTGTAGAACATAAATCTATTGTACCCTTCACATAATTATTTTTAAAATAATTATATAATTAAATATGCATTTGTTTCTATGGCATATTATATAAAAATCAATAAGAGATTCAATTAATTTACTACATTTACCCAACTATGTTTGTTCATCTCAATATGTAATTTAAAAAGAAATTTACTAATATAAGTGCAAGAAGACAATAGTTAATGTGATGAAATTTAATAAGAATTTAGTAGATTAAATAACTTATAGAATTTAGTGGATTAAATAACTTATAAATTAATAGATAATAAAAAATATCTGACAAATTCTATAATTTCTTCAGAAAGTTTTCAGCCTGCCCATTGAACCTATAGGTCCAATTGCTAGTATATATACACCTTGATATACAATATAATTTAAATTCCTTGTGTGCATGTATTCCTACTTTGAAACTTTAAAGTTTGATGCATAATCAGTTTACAATGGTTGTGTTATAATCAATAACATGTTATAGATTGATTTCTTGTTATATATGATTGTTTTTCTTGGTAGAAAGATGATATATGTTGTTTCATACCTCAAGACATAACTTGATCTTAGTTGCCACGTGATTGTAGTTTTAGTTATATATAGGATTTTCATGAAATGACAAATTTGAATGGTTCACACATATGCAGAGCTATAAAATACTTTTATCTCCTCCATATGTAGCTGCATCTCTTCATTTTTTAAGTACAAACATCAAAAAGCAGTTTTAGATAACTAATTTGACTATCAAAACTTCATTTCTAGCCTCCATTTTTAGTCTTATTCAGGACATCGACAATCTAGAACTGCAATTTGGTACCTCAAGGAAGGTTGCAACAATCATATTTAAGGTTGTAATTCTCATACATGATTATAAAGTTCATTTTCATTCAGCTCCAAGACCTCGATTCCTTCATCTTTGACCATTTCTAGATATGATTATGTAGGTACAAATTTACAATAGTGATATAGGTCTGAAAATCAATTTGTTTCATGGTTGGTATAGCAAATTAGGATAAAACTCTTTATGACTGTCCTATAAGTACACTTGGTTGACTTTGGTGAATATTCTAGAAATTTCTTCATGCATTTGTAATAGTTTGACATATTTTGATGATTTTTGGATATTGATTGCTTAGCATAGTCTTAGATGCATTTGGATACTCTTGGAGGTCCTAGTTGACTTGTATGCTTTGGATACACTTGTTTGTTGCCACATATCTCATTTGAGTCAATTTGATGGTTTGCTTGTGTGTCCATTAGTTAAGGTTTGACATGCTTTTGATTGTGGAGTCTTGGTTGGTTCATAATGCATTTGGTTTTTCACGAGGCTCTTGGTTACATGGGTATGATGGGCTTAAGTTATTATTGCTTTAGGAGGTCTTGGTTGAGTATGGTTTGTATTCCCATAGTTATGTCTTGAGATTTTAGATTTATGAGTTTGCATGTTATCATTGTGATATATGCATGTGTGGTTATTACATGATGAGGTATGCTTTTGTGATATTATCCATATACCTTTGTTCTAATCTTATGATAAAATTTTGAGGGTGAATTTGGTTTGATTTGTGATGACATTGTAAGCCTCCATTGTTAACTTATGACAGTCCTCCTCTGATCTTAGACCTTTAGAGTCTCTTCTCATGCATATACAACTTATTTATAGAAGCTACATGACTCTAAGGTCTTGGAGACTTGGGGGGTATCCAATATTGGCCACTATCCCTAATGCATATTGTTGTCTTTGTTGTTCCTCATGATATTTTTCCAAGACATATTTATGTTCTCACATGACATCTCTTCTTGACCTAGCCCAATTAAGTTTGACAATGAGCTTCACTATCCAACTTGGAATGTTCATAGTCCATATGTGCTCACCTTTTAGGGTTTTCTCTTGGTTAACAATGTCATCTCCATTGTATTCAGTCCCTTGCCACTTTTTTCTCAGTCTTAGACTATCCATTACTAATACTGTAAGCTTCACAAAACTATTTCAATCCATTCTTAGTGCTGACAGGGTCTTAGGACTGAAATCTAACTTTATTCTATGCACTCTTCTATTATAGCTTTGCCCATATAAAAACATGAACAACATTTACAAATTGAACATAGAACAAGGTATAGATTTTTGCAACCTTGGTATCATGAAAAACATATACAAATAGGTTGCAAATGCTAAAGAACTAAATCAAATCAGGTTGTTCACACAATAGTCCTTACAAAACTTCAATTACAACATATGCATTGCTAAAGGACAGCCAAGGCACATAGCTTAGGCTTTTGTTACATAATTTAAAGATGTATGCAATGAAGAATGATGAACTAAATCACTTCTAACTGCTATGAAAATCAGATTTCTATATCACTTCAATCACATCAGAATGGATGGTTTAATGACAACCAACACATATGCAAATCTGTTGTTACAAAATTAGAGATATATATGAAATGTTGACTATGACCAATGGAGGTGACAAATGCAATATGTTTGATTATTGCTGATGTGAGTCAAGATCAATAGTCTCTGACTTCAAACTGACCACTGTATATCTATTATCCTGATATGATTCCCTGTCCACAATTAGTTCCCACTATGATGGAGTGTGCCTCCCTTTGTATTACCCATGTAGGCATATAAGACATGTGCTAAACTATTCAAAATGATTTAAGAAGCTCCAAAGACATTTATATAAGACATGTGCTAAGCTTTTCAAACTAATTTAAGAATCTCTATTTTGTGGCTTTCTAGGCCATGTGCCTTTACTCATATTTCATCCTCTTGTCTAGCATGTCCTTCAACAACACTGATCTAAGCTCCACTAACAACTATTGTGTTATCTGATATCTTTCCTTTGCTAACTTTAACAAAGTCCTAAGACTTCCTTGACAACCTCATGAGCTCTGTTTGGTTTGAGATATATATGCATGTCTTAAGACTGTACTAGCAGAGCTTCATAGTGTTGGAAACACATGCCAAAGTAGATAGGGGTTTAATTAGTTTGAAAGCATGTGCAGGTTATAAATGTATACACAGACCTTGTATCTTCTTTTCTAAGTCCCTTCAAGGATATAAAATCCTTTAATAAGAATGCTAGCCATTACTAGACCTAAAAAACCGTCTAACAGGATTATATCACTACTTTTTCTCCTTCTTAGAAACCTGCAACATGTTTAGTACAAACCAGGTAGCACTAATCACACTATTCATCTTCATAAATTTTCATAAGGTTTCAGACTACAAGGTTTTGGGTTTAGTGTATGATTGATCTTCAATCTCTATTTTGTAACCTCTCAACAATGCACAAGATATCCAACACTATAAGCCAAGGTTTAGCAAGATCCATTCCTTCAAACATATGTATCTTTCTTTAACATTATACCATCTATTCTACCCTCTACTTGTCATTTTTACTACTCTACATTCTGAGCCTGCTTTTATTCTCTTTAATACTCGGCATGAAACCAATATGATATTCCTAATCCTTAAACCAAAGACTCCTTAAATCGACAAAGTAGAAAGTTGCTAACACTAAAATTTTGTATTCCATAGGTCTTGGGGCTGAAATGACTGCACCAACATGTCCAGGTGGGTGGGTAAATGCTAGGGGAGGTCTCATTTCATGTGCCAAGTGTCTCAGTCATTTCAGGCTGCAAGCTACCGGTAAACTCGAAAGGTGCTAGAAGTGACATTTTGCATTCCATAGCTCGTGAGGCTGAACCGACTATGCCAACATGTCGAGGTGGTTGGCTAAATGCTAGGGGAGGTCTCGTTTCATGCGCCAAGCATCCCAGTCACTCTGGGAAATAGGCTACCAGTAAAGTCCCTTAAGATCCCTAAGACGAAAAAACTGCCAAACTTTGACGGAGTAGTTCTCAAAATTCGTGGTAGCTGGGAACATTTTGTTTGGACCCACAGGTGCATGTGGGGTCCATCTACAATAAACTTTTCATTCAACTCCTGTCCATTTGACCGTGCTGAAATCAAATGCATTCTTGCAAAATGCTTCATTTTGATGCAGTGGAAAGGTGCTAGGAGTGACATTTTGCATTCCATAGCTTGTGGGGTGGAACAAACTATGCCAACGCATTGGGGTGGGTGGGTAAATACCATGGGAGGTCTCATTTCATGTACCAAGCATCCTAGTCATTCCAGGCAACAGGCTACCAGCAAAGTCCCTTAAGATCCCTAAGACGAAAAAATTGCCAAACTTTGACGGAGCAGTTCTTGGAATTCATAGCAGATGGGAACATTTTGTTTGGACCTACAGGTGCATGTGGATTCCATCTACAATAACCTCTCTCAGTTTCATTAAACTCCTGTCAGTTTGACCGTGCTAGAATCAAACACATTCTTGCAAAATGCTTTACTTCCATGCAGTGGAAAGGTTGCCATGTGCCATATTTTTTGTTCTTCTCATCATGGGACTGAATCGAATGTACCAACATGTGGGGGTGGATGGGTAAATGTCAGGGGAGGTCTCATTTTGTGTTTCAAGTGTCCCAGTCATTCGAGGTTGTAAGCTACCGATAAAGTAGAAAGTTGCTAACACTAAAATTTTGCATTCCATAGGTCTTGGGGGTGAAACAACTATGCCAACACATCTGGGTGGGTGGATAAATGTTAGGGGAGGTCTCATTTCATGCACCAAGTGTCGCAGTTATTTTAGGCTACAAACTACTGGTAAACTCGAAAGGTGCTAGGGGTGACATTTTGTATTCCATAGCTCATGGGGCTAAACATACTATGCCAATGCATCAAGGTTGGTGGGTAAATGCTAGGGGAGGTCTCATTTCATATGCCAAGCATCCCAGTCATTTCAGGCAACAGGCTACCGGCAAAGTCCCTTAAGATCCCTAAGATGAAAAAACTGCCAAACTTTGATGAAGCAGTTCTCAGAATTCATGGCAGTTGGGAATGTTTCATTTGGACCTACAGGTACATGTGGGGTCCATCTACAATAACCTCTCTCGGTTTCATTCAATTCCTGTCAGTTTGACCGTGCTAGAATCAAACACATTCTTACAAAATGCTTCAGTTTCATGTAGTGGAAAGGTTGTCAGGTGCCATATTTTTTATTCTCCTCATCTTGGGGCCAAACTAGTTGTGCCAACACATCTGGGTGGATGGGTAAATGCCAGGAAAGGTCTCGTTTTGTGTGTCAAGTGTCCCAGTCATTCTAGGTTGTAAGCTACTGAAAAAGTATAAAGTTGCTAACATTCTACATGACATGGGGTTGAAATGACTATGTCAACACATCCAAGTGGGTGGGTAAATGCTAGGGGAGGTCTCATTTCATGTGCCAAGTATCTCAGTTGTTTCAGGCTGCAAGGTACCAGTAAACTCGAAAGGTGCTAGGAGTGACATTTTTCATTCCATAGCTCGTGGGGCTAAACAAACTATGCCAACACATCAGAATAGGTGGGTAAATGCTAGAGGAGGTCTCATTTCATGTGCCAAGCATCCCAGTCATTTTGGGCAACAGGCTACCGGCAAAGTCCCTTAAGATCCCTAAGACAAAAAAATTACAAAACTTTGATGAAGCAGTTCTCAGAATTCATGGCAGCTCGAAACCTTTCATTTAGACCTACAGGTGCATGTGGGGTGCATCTACAATAACCTCTTTTAGTTTCATTCAACTCATGTCTGTTTGACTGTGCTAGAATCAAACACATTCTTGCAAAATGCTTCAGTTCCATAAAGTGGAAAGGTTGTCAGGTGCCATATTATTTGTTCTACTCATCGTGGGGCTGAACTGACTATTCCAACATGTCAAGGTGGATAGGTAAATGCCAGGGGAGGTCTTGTTTTGTGTGTGAAGTGTCCAAGTCGTTCCAAGTTGTAAGGTACTGACAAAGTAGAAAGTTGTTAACACTAAAATTTTGTATTCCACAAGTCTTGGTGGTGAAACAACTACACCAACACATCCAGGTGGGTGGGTAAATGCTAGGGGAGGTATCATTTTGTGCACCAAGTATCTTAGTCATTTCAGGTTGCAAGCTACCGGTAAACTCGAAAGGTGCTAGGAGTGGCATTTTGCATTCCATAGCTCATGGGGCCAAACAGACTGTTCCAACATGCCAGGGTGGGTGGGTAAATGCCAAGGAAGGTTTCGTTCCATGCGCTAAGCATCCCAATCCTTCCTGGCAATAGGCTACCGACAAAGTCCCTTAAGAACCCTAAGATGAAAAAACTGCCAAACATTGACAAAGCAATTCTTGGAATTTGTGGTAGCTGGGAATGTTTTGTTTAGACCTACAGGTGCATGTGGGGTCCATCTACAATAACCTCTCTCGGTTTCATTCAACTCCTACCTGTTTGACCGTGCCAGAATCAAACGTATTCTTGCAAAATGCTTCAGTTCCATGTAGTGGAAAGGTTACCAGGTGCCATATATTTTGTTCTACTCATTGTGGGGCCGAACCAACTATGCCAACACATTGAGGTGGATGGGTAAATGCTAGGGGAGGTCTCGTTTTGTGTGTCAAGTATCCCAATTGTTCCAGGTTGTAAGCTACCGACAAAGTAGAAAGTTGCTAACACTAAAATTTTGCATTCCACAAGTCTTGGGGGTGAAATGACTACACCAACATGTCTGAGTGGGTGGGTAAATACTAGGGGAGGTCTTGTTTTGTGCGCCAAGTATCTCAGTCATTTTAGGCTGCAAGCTATTGGCAAACTTGAAAGGTGCTAGGAGTGACATTTTGCATTTAGATCCATTCGGCCCCATGAGCTATGGAATGCAAAATGTCACTCCTAGTACCTTTTGAGTTTATCGGTAGCTTGCAGCCTGAAATGACTGACATACTTGGTGCATGAAACAATACCTCCCTTAGCATTTACCCACCCACCTGAACGTGTTGGCGCAATCGTTTCAGCCCCAAGACCTGTGGAATGCAAAATTTTAGTGTTAGCACCTTTTGAGTTTGACACTAGCTTGTAGCCCAGAATGACTGAGACAGTTGGCACATGAAACGAGACCTCCCTTGGCATTTACCTGCCCACCCGGATGTGTTGGTGCAGTCGGTTCGGCCCCATGATGAGCAGAACAAAAAATATGGCACATGGCAACCTTTCCACTGCATGGAACTGAAGCATTTTGCAAGAATGTGTTTGATTCTGGCACGGTCAAACGGACAGGAGTTGAATGAAACCAAGAGAGATTATTGTAGATGGACCCCACATGCACTTGTAGGTCCAAACGAAATGTTCCCAGTTGCCACGAATTCTGAGAATTGCTTTGTCAAAGTTTGACAGCTCTTTTTATCTTAGGGATCTTAAGGGACTTTGCTGATAGCCTGTTGCCCAGATGGATTGGGATGCTTGGTGCACGAAACAAGACCTCCCCTAGCATTTACCCACCCACCCCAATGTGTTGGCATAGTCCGTTCAGCCCCACGAGCTATGGAATGCAAAATGTCACTGCTAGCACCTTTCCACTCCTAGCACCTTTCCCCATGACAAGAGCTATTCCATAACCTTGTTGTCCCATAACCTTGATTATTATGATTAGAAGCATGGATACAAACCCTACAAGAAACAAAGTAATGATTAGATGAGTTTGGTGAGTTTCCATTGGCACCCAAACCCTAGGTCTTCATTAGAGATCCTTGAATGCTAATTATTGCCATTATGCTTCTTTCTTATTAATTCTTACTAATTAGGGTAATCATATAGAATATAGAGTATCTCATACATATTCTTACAAAATACATATGGGAATTCTATCAAATCTTGTAGTTGCATTGAATGATGCCTCAAAAAAATGTGATCTATTAGAATTTTGAAAAATGTTGTAGTTGCAACTACCCTAGAAGACATGTATGCAAAATGTGGAAGCATAGACAAGGTGAGTGAATTGTTTGACATGATGCCTCAAATAAATGTTGTCTCATGGAATGGTATGGTTGCCAAACCAATTGGTGGGTGTAAAGCTAAAATCTACAACCTTTGACTACATCCTCTCTGCTAGTGCCAAACTAAGATCTTACACCATCTTCATTTATGCTCCTAGGTGTACCTTTGAGATCAGGGTATCAAAGATCAAACTCACTCAATCAATCCTTGGTTAAAGTCTTAACACCTCAAACAAAGTGATTTTCTTCACAATCTTCCACTATGCCTTGCAGGATAGCAAAAGGAGTATTTTTGACATAATTTGAAGGAACCAACTCAAACCCATGAACCAAAAAATGTTTTGGATACCCCTTATCCTCTTACATAACATTCTTCAAATGTAGATGGGAGTGTTTTGTAACACAAGGGTCAAAATAGGACTATTACGCTGCAATTTAGGCCTAATTAGGCTAGTTTAGATGGGTCACCACAGGGTTTTCTAATCCCAGACTTCAAATATTCACACCAACACCTAAGACATGTCAAATATGGTCTATCCAAACAATTCCAACCATTACAAACCTTTTCCCAAGAGCTTTTCTACAAGCCCTAGCTCATTTGCACATTCTATACTAAAAAACATGAGATTTTCAGCCTAGGGCATCAACCAAACTTGCCCACTACTCCCACAACATTGTAGACACTTAAAATACCCTAAACCAATCCATTCCACCAAGTTTCATGAGATTTCACTGGTGAAATGGTGATTTTTACATTTTTCTTGCCTTCAAGGTAGTTAAACAAGGGTTCCAAACCAGTTTTAGAAAAATTGCTCTAAAATGCTCAAATCCCAATGAAAAATGATGAAACCAACTACAAATGAGAGAATATTCACTAGTTCATCAATCCCAATGCATAGATGATCACTTACAGGCTGTACAAGGTTGGACTATCTCCTATAGCGGCAAAGTAGTGTTAAGAAAAAGCAAAAACATAGATTCTTTTATTTAGTTTTATGCAAAACTTCAACAACCAAACTTGTGTCGACCATTCCAAGGTTATTACCACATGTTTCATCATTTTCTAACTTCCTTTCAAGCTTCAACTAGTTTGTTTCTTCAATTACAACATATGACTCTTCAAATTCCACAATTTTGCAACTTTTGGCAATTTTGACAATATTTTGTAAAAGTGATAATATTTTGCAACTTGACTCACCAAAACTCCTAATGACCTAACACAGACTCTAACACATCCAAAATGGTCTTAAAGTCCTTATTACACACAAAATGACTCAACTAGACCAAAATACCAACATTTAGCAACTTTACCCATGAACACCTTAGTGCCCTGCACCATTGTCTTTCTCTATGGTTGTCACAAATTGCAAAAATGGTTCTCTAGGATTGAATGGTCCCTTCACATTAGGTTTTAGAAGATCAAAAAGGCATTCAAAGGGGTTATTTGAACCCACAATACTTGCAACACTCCCACACTTAGAAGAACCCCCGATACTTCTATGGCTTCTAGTTCTTTGTTCAATATCAACCTCTTCACCTTCACTACCCTCATTGTTACTCTTAATTTTTTTTGGTTGAAAACAAAGCTGCAAGTGCAAATAGAAAATAAAAAAAGAAAAACAAAACTCCCACACTGTTTCAAACTTTGAAAGAAAATAAAATAAAAATCAAAAGGCTTTGTGCAAATAAATGATGTAGTTTCAATGCTCTCTCATCTTTTTCTAACGATTTTTCTCTTCTCTTCTCATTGATTTTCTCTCAAGTTTCAAAGGTGACAAACCTCATGCACCAAAGAAATCACTAAAACCCAATTGCCAACATGCTAGTGAATAAGCATTGAATGTGACCACATAAAGAAAAATCATACTATTCTTCAACAAAGACCATCTCCTTGGTCGAAAATTTCAAAAGTCCTCTCAAGTTTTAAAGGTGGCAGACCTCATACACCAAAGAAATCACTAAAATCCAATTGCCAACATGCTAGTGAATGAGTATTGAATGTGACAACATAAATAAAAATCATACTATTCTTCAACAAAGACCATCTCCTTGGTCCAAAATTTGAAAAGACCTAGATTCAAGCACATCTCAATGCACATTTAGATGAATAGACATACTTCCAACTTTATTGAGCCAAGTGAACAAAGAAAATTCATTGCTCAAAAGAAAGCCAGTCATATATTAAGAAAGTTTCATAGATCCTTCCCAGGTAATTCCTGAAGGACTCAATTTAATGGTGCCATTTCAAATGCTAAGAGAGAAGGAAAGGCAAAGACAAAACATGTTTGGGTAGGCAATAAGTAACATCTTTGTCAATATCAAGCAACACTAATTCCACTAATTATGAACTTTGAAATATGACTTTTGACATTGTATTGATGCAGAGCAGGCTTACAAACTAGACTTTTCACAAGGCAGACTTCTTTAGTCATGACAGTCCTCTCAATATGCAAAGATGGCAGACCTCTCAAGTTTGTGGGACAACGTGGCAACACCATAGAAAGTATTGGGTGATGATATAAATGACATCATAGGCCTTTCAAGGTCTTAGTAACTCCCAAATGCGTGGGCAAATTTAGTAACTCTTACACCCTAAGACTGTGAAATCAGTGCTCTTGGGACATGCATACCTTAACTTGTGTCAACCCTTCAAATCTATTCAAGACCTATGGTTCATGGTCTGTAGGACCTCTCTCTTCATCCACTTATCATTTCTCATGACAAACATATAAAAACTAGGCTCTAACACATCAAATATTTCTTGTTTCTGTTGTCCATAGTCTGATACATCCAAATACCAGACTTCTTTAGTCATGACAGTCCTCTTAATATGCAAAGGTGGTAGACCTCTCAAGTTTGTAGGACAACATGGCAACACCACAGAAAGCATTGGGTGATGATATAAATGACATTGTAGACCTTTCAAGGTCTTAGTAACCCCTAAATGCATGGGCGGACTTAAAGGTAGCAACATGCAATGGGACAATCTATGTTTCATGTGCAAACAATGAATCAAACCTCAACCATGAAGGAAGTATCAGGCCAGTGGTTGTTCCAGGGTGTCAACATCAATCTCAAACCTGTCATAACCTTCACCAAACTCTAAGAAATGTTACAATGCCAAAATCTAGCAAGCAACCTCAACACAAGGTCAATCTGCCTACAACCACAACAACAAACAAGGATTGTCATTCAAATTCTCTTCACCCATACATTGTTCAAGCCTCAACTCTTGAGGGTCATTACAGTACATCAGGATAGAGCTCTGTACATGAGGTTTTGATTTGATCATGGAGGAAATGCAAGAAATAATATTTTGATTGCTCTCTAAAACCCTAGAAATAAGAGCTTTTCATTCATATACAATGAACATTCAAACTGTTTTACACAATGCCTCAAAGAAATGTTGTCTCATGGAATGTAATGATTGCAATATATGCATGAAATGGATTTGTTGAAAAGACTATAGAAACTTTTGAACAAGTAAATGCAATTGGCACATGTAAAGCCAAATTCCACAACCTTTGCCAACATCCTCCCTATCTGTATACCAAAATAGAATGTTTGGAATAGTGTATGGACAACCATTAAAGGATAAAGGACATAGGAAATTTGTCACATGTTGTAATTGCAAGCTGCCCTTGTAGACATGTATGCAAAGAGTGGAAGCATAGACAAGGCACGTGAATTGTTTTGCATGATGCCCCAAAGAAATGTCACATCATGAAGGCACATAAACTGTACGAAAAGTGTGGAAGCATAGAGAATGTGCATTAACTGTTTGAAATGGTGCCTCAAAGAAATGCACAGTCCCACAAAATGCAATGATTGCAATATATGCACAAAATAGATTATTTGAAAATGATGTATAAACTTTCAAGAAAATGCAATTGGAACGTGTAAAACCAAATTCATGTAATGATAATTGATCATCATATTAAATATTTAATATAAGATGTCATATACATAATGTCATGAACATAACATCTCCCTTATATACAAAGCCATATAGGCATGTCCAAACAAAGCCATACAGGCATATATTCAAAAATATACATTGGTAGTTCATACAAAAGTGTGTATACAAAGCCATCTAGGCATACAAAAAATGTCCCAAAAGTTAGTTTCTAATCAGTGACTCATCCTCTCTCTGTCGTTGAGTAGACCTCTTCAATAGAAGTTCATCCAACTCCACCTGTTAAAACAATCAAAGAATATATGCACATTACTATAGAAAATGGATGAAATATATAACCTCACATATGTAATTGATCACTTATTGTCACCTGATGATGCTTCTCCATCATCTTGTCTCCAACTTCTTTGTCAGGAGGACGGGTTGGAGTTGTGACCTCCTATGAGAAGCATCAAGAAGTAAAATTGATTAAACATAAATATCATTGCATGAAGGATATGGGAAATCTGTTAGATGTTGTAGTTGCAACTGCCTTAAGAGACATGAATGCAAAGTGAGGAAGCATAGGTAGAAATTAGTATGCAGAAAAAGCTAGAAAGCAAAATATTAAGAAATTCAAATTAATGCTAAAAATCATACCTCAGGTATAGTCAAAATAACCTATGATGCCATGCAAAAAAATCTACTATGCCATGCAAAATAACCTCATTCGCAATCCTGTATAGTAAAAAACATGCATTATAGTTAAAGAAACAAGATTTTTAATTTAAAACATAGAAAAGTTTGGCAATTGGCGGGTGTAAAGAAAAGTATGGAAACATAGAAAAGTGTGCAATTTGATTTCATTTGTCATACCTACTTGCTTGAACATGGTCAAGGTGTCATTGGAACCATTTATCCAAAATGCAAGGAAAGTAGAGATTTCCATATACTATATGAAATATACCATATGAAATTGCATGAAGCATATGGGAAATCTATCAGATGTTGTAGTCAAATTAACACTAAAAATCGTACCTCAGGTATAGTCAAAATAACCTATGATGCCATTCAAAAAAATCTACTATGTGATGTAAAATAACCTCATTTGCAATCCTGTATAGTAAAAAAAATGCATTATAGTTAAAGAAACAATATTTTTAATTTAAAACATAGAAAATTTTGGCAATTGGTGGGTGTAAAGCAAAGTGTGGAAACATAGAAAAGTGTGCAATTTGATTTCATTTGTCATACCTACTTGCTTGAACATGGTCAAGGTGTCATTGAAACCATTTATCGAAAACCCAAGGAAGGTAGAGATTGCCATATACTATATGAAATATACCATATGAGTTTACATGAAGCATATGGGAAATCTGTCAGATGTTGTAGTCAAATTAACACTAAAAATTGTACCTCCGGTATAGTCAAAATAACCTATGATGCCATGCAAAATAACCTTATTCGCAATCCTGTATAGTCAAAAACATGCATTATAGTTAAAGAAACAAGATTTTTAATAAAACAATTCTAAAAAATAGAAAAAACAAGAACAAGATAAAAGATAAAAAAATGTCATACCTATCCATCTGGAAGTTTAAATGCTAGTCAAGCATACCTGAGGGGTCATCTCTTACCTTCAGACTATCCAATATTGCTTCATGATCAGCATTACTAATTGTCCATAGTTATTTTGATTTTGGTTTTCCATGATGCTTTAGTAACTTGACATTTGTTGCTACAACTAGGTGTGAATACATCAATATGGTTTTATGCTTCTCAAAGTCTTCAAAGGTAGGGATGCCATTCTTTCTAATCATATGTGTTTGTAACCAAGTCCTAGCAATAACAACTGATCCTGTAGGATATGTGAACCCATCATCATCCATCATAGGTTGTGTTAGCTTTTGTTTTCCCTGTACACATCATGCCAACCAATAGTCTAACCTCTCTTCATTTCCATGCAATGCAACAACTGAATAAACATGACTTGGCTGTATAAGGTCTGAAAGATGTTCATGTAGTCGAATGAGCTCTCCATGTTGTTGACGAAAGATGATTGACCTTGAGATAAAGGGGTTAAATATCATGGAATGCATACATCTACCCACTCACTTGACTCGCAATTATCCCAATCACATTTAATACAACTCTAACAAAAACAAGTTAATTCTCGTGTCCAAATAGTCCATGCACTTGCATCTAAGGTTCAAAATGAATGCATCTTTGATGATTCACTAATTCTCTGACAATCCCATTTCTCTTTTGCTATCCTATCATCAACCAACCAAAAGAACCTGCGCACTTTTGAATCAAGAGCCACTCCTTGTGACAATGCATAGTTACGCCACTTAACAATAGAATCTTCATCACTGAATGTAGCACCATCTCTAATGTTTAGTTGTTCTTTAAAAAGAGCTCTCTTCACACATGCACCCGCTCCATCATGTTCACCTTTTCCATGCCCAGCTTCAAAAAAATTCTAAATATGAGGTATACCTGTCTCTACATGATTTTTGCACAACCAATAGAATATACGAGAATTCTTGAATTAACCAGTGCAATTATCTAACCAAATGAGATGTTGATCCATTCTAATATCCTTTTCTTGCAAGAACCCATAAAATTGTTCAAAACAATATTGCACATACTCTGATGAATGAGATCGATCATCACTCATGTAAAAATGGTATTCTCTGACAATCTTCATGTTCTCTTCTGTACTATTAGGGGCATGTCTGTATGTGATGTGAACAAAAATAGCAATCTGAATAGAATTGTAGTACTAGGATTAAACTTCATTTTGGGGTTGCAATGTGTAGTTTTCTGTAAAATCAACTACAGAGACAATAGTTCCAATCATAAAAAATTATTTACACATCCTAAATTGTTGATCTAACCATCGAGACCTATGGCTATGTCTGACATACTTGTAGAAAAGATTTGTCTTAAAATCATCAATAGAATCAGCAATACTTACCTCTCTTACAATCAACTACATCTAGAACCTTCACCTCCACTTTTCAAATTGTATTTCACTATCTCATATCTCTTTTTTTCAACCATTCTCTTTCCAAAATCATGCTCACTGCCCTCATGAAAACATGATACAAACTTTGATAACCCACCACATTGTAAACACTTTTCATTTAAACAATCATTCTTACAGAAAATGCAACCATCATCTCTAATACATGGAAATAAATCTAATAAGTCCCTAGATGACTTTGGTAGTTGAATTGCACCACACTCCTTGTAATATTTTGTTAGTGTGCAAAGTAGAATGAATATTGCATAATAATTCATGGTACATAGAAAACTCTACATGGTATTTGCAACATGTATTACAAACTTTAACAGGAACACAATAAAATGGCTTAAGAGATTTAAATGTTCTTTGTGAGATTGTCGTACTTGAGTGTATTTCACAATATTGTTTGTACAATGTTGTTTGGCTACATTCCAAGTAATGTTTAGGATGTGGTGTGCGGTATTTATCACCAATTCTTAACTTTGAAACATCTTTTGCATTCAGTGATACCCTAGAGTTAGTGTGCCAAAATCATTCAATTTATTCCTTTGTGCTATTGATTAGCTTCTTGTCAACTCGTGGAAGCCTACCACTAAAAGCCCAAGTATCATTTCCAAGAGGGCTATCTAGCCTTGAACTAAATGCTAGTGCTTTAGACAATGTTTTACAATTAAATCTTAAATCAACACAAGTTTGCCTCATTAATCGAGCATTTCTTAATTGTTTGCTTACTATTGAGGTTGTTATTACTCTACGAGAAGCTCTTTTATCTTTCTCCTTGCTAGTCTTTCCAATCGAATTGAGTGAATTGAAAATGCTTCTAACAATAATTATATTCTGATTGGACACTTTGTTTAACTGAATCTTTAATTTCTTTAGTAAAGGTATCATTTTGTACATCTTTAGTAATTGCACAAAAATTTGGCATTGTTCGGTTAATGTTTTATTCTCAAAGTATTCATTGATGAGTTTTGAAGCCCACAACCGAACCGTTCATGGCGATCTCTTGCCTTCAAGTTTTTCCATTATGTTCTCATCAATTTCAAGTAACCATTTTAGGGTTCTTGGGAGATTTCCAATTTTATCACGCTTATTCTCTTCTTATCAAATTTGGAGATACATTGATTTTCATTGTTTCATCCATGTTATCAACCTCATCAATTTTATCAACAAATGGATTATGAAGTGCAAATTCAATATCATGAGGTTCATATCCACTTTGTTTAAGTGCACGTATTTGTTTTTCTTCTTCTTCTTTGTCCATGGTATTGCTCTTATCAATAGGTGTTTCATAACATTTTGCAACATTTTCATTTGCAATATCATGGTGAATTTCATTCTTATATAACATTTCATTATAATCAAAATTAACATCTACAATTTACATGTCATTGGATGGTAAAGAAGAAGCTTCACCTTGATGAGCATCCACCAAACCCACTCTTCCAATCCTCTTCCTTGCCCTATCCTTTTCCCTAATTGCTTCAATTTCCTCCAATGTAATATTCCTCCTTTTTGCTTTACGACGACTATTGCTCCCCATTAGGGGAACAAAAAGATCACCCTTATGATTGTAACAAGCAAATTGTGTCTCCAAAAGTGCATGAAAATGTTTTTTCACTATCACAGGTAGAAATCACGAGTTTTTCGACAGCAGATGGTTTGTAGGCACAGATGTTGGACCCAACAATATTCCTTTTGTATTTTTTTTGTATTTACATAATGGATATCTGTTTTAGAAATAGATATCTGTTAGTAAATGGATATTTGTTATTGAAATGGATATCCATTTCTTAAGCCAATTCATTGGGCAACGATCACCCAGCAATGTCCATATCACTTCTACAAAATGGATATCCATTTTTAAAACGGCCAAAATAGATATCCATTTTGTTTTCCTCAATTTAAGCATGAAACTATATACATATCTACGAAGTATACAACTATATACATAAATGAGAATAGGAGATGCATAAGAACACATAAGAAGGAAAAATTAAATGTTAAAATACATATATAAATAAGTAAAGAATAAGAATGCTAAATGTGTAAGAACCATAAGTATGTTTAAGTATTAGAAACATCATGATAATCATAGAATATGGATACATAAGAGATAGAGATCACAAGCATAAGTCATAGGAACATAGGGACATCATGGATATATAGCATAGGGATATATAATTAAAAAAGGAACATGGAAAAATATAGGTTCTAAACATAGAACATAGAGATGTTTAGGAACCAAACAAGGCATAGAGGAAAGCATGGGAGGTAAGGATTGAATGTATGAAAGATAAGGAGCTAAACAAGTAACATAGGATAGCATAAATGGTAATCATGGAAGATAGGAACAACAAGTCATATAGGAAAAGACATGGAAAGAATTGAAAGGAAAAATGTCCCCACATGGGTCCAAACAAAGATCAACCAGTAAAATTAGAGAGATAACCATAAAAGAGGTCATCCCCATCTCAACAAGTAATATCAAGTTCTTAATCCTCAAGTAAATGTTTTTTTTTTATAAGAAGTGGTTCTCTTAGTGGAAAAACTATCAACATGTGCAACTATTGAATTATTTTTCTATATCCATTGTGCTTTCTTCTTTTGAGGTAGCTCCATAGAGAGATTTTGCATTTGCTTTGCCACAGTTCATTTTTAAGTATCTAGGAAGAAGTAGTTCCTTTGGAATGAAATGTGGGTTTATCATACATAATGTCCTTGTTAATCTCTTGATTTCTTGGTATGTGAGGAATGTGTTCTTGATAATATCTGAGAAGGTGCATAAGTAGCTTCTTGATTCTTGTTCATATTTTTATTCTACTATTCAATAACTATCAACTTTAACAACAACAAAATGTCTTCATCAACAACTATTTGACTTTGTTAATGACTACTCAACTTCATCAGCAAGGGAAACTTTGGTAGTAAAGAGCCACTTCTAGAGAGTTCCTATGGCTAAATTATATTGATGACTCTAATGAGTTTGACTATTATCTTTAAGAAGTAGTGTCATGGTCATGTTTGGATGTGCAAGATACTTCATGTTGTAGTTAAAAGGTGGATACACAATCAAGTTAAGATTGGGAATCTCATTCATGAAGGTTATTTCTTACAACTTGGAAGGAGATGTACTTTAGTTTATCTATTGTAGCATGCAAACAAATCTCCCCACAAGTCTTGACTTGCAATATGTTCTTGATGTTATTTGCATGACATGCTTAATTTGTCCTCTCATATGCCTTTAGGTCAATTAGCTACAAGTTTTCATTTTTATGCTTTGTCCTAAGGGTTCTAAGTTGTGTTCCCTTTATCAGGTTCTCTATAAATATTGGTGTGTGTTTGTGTATCACCCCTATGTTTTTGGACTTCCCCTTTTCCATTTTGGTCTACACCCTAGAACTTTTTTGGATTTTCATAGTGTCAACATGTGATACTCATCCTCAACCAAAGCTTATGTTGGTATTATTTTTTGTCTAACCTTCTGATATGCATATGTGCTCTTCTAACTTGTATAAACCTTGGTGTATATGTTTTTATGCTTCAATTCTTAGTTTAGATGTTCATTGTTATTCTCCATCAGTAAGGTTTCATTTTGAGCATAAGCCTCTTATGGTTAGGGTTTAACTTGTACATTTTCTCATTGCATGCACACCCTTATTCTAAGTGTTCCTTTATGTTTATATATCTCTTTGCATGGCTCTATGTAATATACTTGGACCGTTTGTATCATGACACGTGGTATCCTAGTGATGCCAACATTGGTGGGCCTTGATGTTTATTTGTCATGGGTGTATGGTCTCTCATGTGGCTTATGTGGATTCATTATCGGCTCTTTGCTTGCCATGTATTTCCTTTGATGGTGATGGGCCCAAGCATTTATTATGTTGGCTTTACAATATGAGGTGTCATTCCAACTTGGTGGTGACTATTCTCCTACAAGATAGTCAGGTATACTTCATGGTAGAGCCTTCATCTCATAAGAACACTTAAAACCAAAACCTTTGAACACTTGGTTTTGGGCAACCCCTAAATGCTAGAAACAGATATCCATTTTTAGTTGCCAAAACAGATATCCATTTTTAGCTTCCAAAATAGATATCCATTTTTGTTTGGTAACAAAGAAAAATGGATATTCATTTTGGTTGTTGACTTTTCATGGATTCTAATGTGTTTTCATATTTTAGTCTCTTCTTCGAACTTCACCCTTCGTGTTGATGACTTTTTTTAATGCAAAATTGATAAAACAAAAAGGGTTTATTAAAGAAATTGTCAGCTTTCTAAAAATATAACATTTGTTTGGTTATCATTTTATTAAATAATTATTAATAATTTTCTATATAGTGTGTGTCTGAAATCCTGACGGATACACTGATTGAAAAACATCCATAACTTTCAAACTGTTACACCTTTTTGAGATCTGAAATCTGCGTCACACTCTATGCTTTTGTGGCTATAGGTTAAAAAAAATTGAATTCTATTTTTTTTTATTGAGTTAGGTTGGCTGGAAAATTACTTTTCAGTTTTTAAAAAAGGTCACAGTAAAAAAATCATAACTAATTACTTTATAGGAAAAAAATTTCAAACAAATATGCGTCACATTCAGGCATGAGTCCTCTACATATTTTGAAAGATTCAAAAAAAAAAATTGCTCATAGTTAGGTTGGCTGGAATGACACCCACTTTTTATTTTTTTCTGAAAAATTTAATAGTTGTTCATTGAAATATTCATTTTTCACCAAGTAAATTTAGTTTTTTTAAAAAAATAGTAGCCCATAAACTACATCCAATTCTCTACAAAATTCGTTCTTACATCTTTTTCAAATTGTGTAGATAATCCATTCAAATTTTCATAAGAACTTGATTAAGTCTAATTTTTTGTATTTTCATTGCCACTTAGAGGTATAGTTTGGACCATCATGATCCTGCGCATACCCGAACATTTATTCTTTTGATAATTAATAATCCTCTCTTTATATTGAATGACTAAAATGAATGCAATGTGTCCTTTTATACATAAACATAACACAAAATCAATAATGTTTGTGCAAAGTCAACCTAGGACCAAAGTGTAAGATGGGTCTAATCAACTAAATGTTTGATTTTTATTTCATGGTTAATTAGATCAATATCATAGCTATGAGGATGAACTACCACCTATAGACATGACCTAGGTTGAAGAAGTAGCTTGGATCATGTCCAATAATATTGGATTATGGATAAGGATTGGATTAATGGTCACAATTAGATAAGTGAATGAATTAGATTCAAATTGCATGAACATAAACACAGGGCTAGGTGTAAGCAAGATTAGGTATGTGAGCTCAACCATACACAAAACATGACATTCTGACTATATAAATATATTAAGACATGTTACTCCAAATTAAGTATAAAACTAAATGGAAAATGCACCAAAGATACTTTTTCATCATTATAAATGTAAACCATAAAATTTGAAAAAACATATAAAACTCGTTTCTATTTATAATTAATACCATGTAGAACTAAGCAAAATTAGAATTTGGCGTTGTCATATTTTAGATTGATATGAACAAAATAATGTGAATGTTTATATCAAATATTTAATGATGTCATTTGAATTGTCATATTCAAAATACCATGTAGAACTAAGCAAAATTAGAATTTGGAGTTGTCATATTTAGATTGATATGAACAAAATAATGTGAATGTTTATTCCAAATATTTAATGATTGTGAGTTGAATTGTCATATTCAAAATAAAGAGTGCATTACATTGATATAAATGTTGAAATAAACAAAATAATGTAGATATTGATTCCAAATATCAAATGATGTAATTTAATACTTAAAATAACATCTCAACAAACATTGTCTTTTATAAAATAACATAATTGAACCTTATCCCCAAAAACAACTTGAGAGAAACGCATGGTGTTGTCATATTTAGATTGATATGAACAATATAATGTGAATATTTATTCCAAATATTTCATAATGTGAGTTGAATTGTCATATTTAAAATAAAGAGTGCATTACAATGATATAAATGTTGAAATAAACAAAATAATGTAAATATTAATTCTAAATATGCAATGATGATCTCAACAAACATTGTCATTTATAAAATAAATGACATAATTGAATCTTATCCCCAAAAACAACTTGAGAGAGACACGCATGGTTTACATTAGATGGTATGGGAAATTTGGCCTATGTTAAATTATGCGTTGGTTGAAGAAAAGAAAGGAACAGGTGCATGACATGAAACGTATAATTGATAGCAAAAATAATAGAGATTGCAAGCCTAGGGTCTCGTGCAATTTTACGTGACAGAGTGACTGACAGTGGCGTGATATTAACCCCAGCTTCTCTGTAATTTTTGTCTTATATTTAGAAATTGTTCATATGTCTTCTACATTCAATGTATTGTCTAGTTAGTAAACATGTCTACATTCAATGAATCATATACAACAAAACGTACAAGAAAAATGATCACGCACATGAATATAATCATGTTTTCCGTCATGTAGCTACCTAAATAACATGCTGTTCATTGTATAAGATAAGAATTAAATATCTGCAGTGTTTGTTTCTTTATAAGAGAAAAGCTCGAGGACTTGGCTTGCTTTCCGTATGTAGATAGGGTATTGTTTTATGTGTGAAATGGATTATTAGAGTCCTTGAAGGCAATGAGGTCTTGAAAATTCTCATTAGGCATTGTATTGGTGTCGGTGTCCCCTCTGGATGACCTATTTGGAAAGGCTTGGATCTGGGCACCCTTCTCACTATGTGGGAGCCGATAAGGCTTGGGAAGCCATCCAAACCATGGCTTTCTTGTGTAGGAAATGATTTTCGCAATGGCTTATCCATTAATCACCAATTTATTTAATGGTCTCCTATTATCAGTCTTCAAGACCGTCCCCTAGCTAAAATGTCATGGACCCATGCCTTGAAATTCTTCAAAAGAGGAGCCCGTGTTTTGCTAGATTTTATTAATATTGCCACCAAGAATTTTCTTTCTTGGCCTGAATTCAAGCTTAAATTCAAGTTTGCTAACCATGACCAAGAAACTTTCCAGGGTGTTATGGATGTTATTCCTCCCTAGATGCTTCATAGACACTCCTTTTCGGAATTACAAATCGTGCAAGGTTATTTATGGTTGTCTCTAGCCTTGGTGGAAGGATTGGAAATGGTACCCAAACACCCCTTTCTGGAATTACAGATCTTGCAAGGTTATTTAGATATTAATTCAACTATTGTTCTTTATTCCGATAGTGATATAGAAGATAATGATAAAATAGGTATGACTCTAGCAACTTGCACTGCACTTGTTATAGTCCCTCTCACATCTTGCCCTCCTTTCCTTTATGATGAGCAAGATTGGGAGGAGGACGATTTGCTTTAGAACGACTTGAAAGTGTGGCCTCCCTCTCTTTTGTGCTATGATTGCACATGTTCTTATCCCTGTACTGTGTTGCTTGATGTGTATTTTTTTTTTGTTATGCTCTCTTTGGATGACCCTTGACACTCTTGTTGGTGCAAGGATACAAAGGGACTTAACCTGTTGTGATGTTCCTCTTTGTGTATCTTCATTCTTCTATATATTGTAATTCCCAATTTGTTAATTTTCATGTTCATTGGATGATTGAGCATCCTCCTTTGTGATCTCTTTCTTCTTATGTAATATTTATTTCTTCACCTTCATATTCAATTGACTGGTGGATGATGACAATTCAAAAAATGATTGTCCCTTTCATAGATATAACCATTCATATACTGACGTCAGTCGAGTAGATCCCTTTTGTGTTATGTTATTACTTGATTTATGTGGCACTTTGTACTTTGCTGGCACTGGGGACATCCCCTTATCGTGATGTAGCTTTTGAGCATATGGCTTCTATAATGCTCTCGTGCTTGTCTTATATATTGATTCTAGCTTAAAGAAATTGCTCCCTGATAGGAGTTCTATGAGGCCCGCCCTTATTACATCTCTTGATTTGACTTATTAGACTTGTTATCTATGGATTTATATTTTGACATTGGATATTATTGGGGACCGTTGATCCCATCCATTAGACTTTCGATGATGTTATTTTGTGATTTGAGTAGTTAGATGTGTTGTTATATTATTGATGATGTATCTATACATGCTTAGGTTATATTTTGCTTTTCTATGATAATGAATGTCTTGAATTACATGATGCAATTGAGTCTTAAAGAATGAGATTTATTGAGTAAATGTATTAGTATATTGATTTACAATTGCATGATCAGGGCTATGTGGTTTTGAAAGAGAATTGATTTGAAAATATAGTAAATTTCACCATGTCTTATGGAATTGACCTAATTGAAATGTATGTACTTGTGCGACTTCGTGTGTGAGTAATTTGAGTTGCTTCAGCTATGATATACATTGGACTATTGATGTGTGTGTATAAGTGTGTAGGTTAATACCATGGCTAATAGAAATCAAAGGTCTTACAAGTAACCCCAATTATTATCCCCATGATGCCTACCTAGTTCCTAAGGTGGACAAAGGTCATATGTTGTTTGAGCATGAATGTATTGTGTTATTAATTTGTTTTGGTTTAATTTAAGTCTTCTAAGGTTGACTTAGGATGAGGTGGATGATGAGTGTCATCCATATGTCCATTTTCGTTCATGGGTTTTAGGGGCTACTTAAATGTTGATTTTTTAGATTTTTTATGTTTATTTCATGTTTTTAAGGGTCTTACATCAAGTACTTATGGTTTAGGTATCTTATAGACCTCAAATAATGAGTTTTAATTTATATAAGACCACTCTATTTGACCATGGGAGTTAAGTGACGAATTAGGGTTTTGGGATGAGGGTTGGGTGACTTGTGACATCCCAATTAGACAACCCTAGGTTCATGTAAGGGCTTGGGCAAATCCCAAAGGTCTCACATGTGTGAGCACACATTGTAAGAGCTTTGGGAAGAGAACCCCAAGTACTCCCCTCTTCCCCATGTCTCACACATGTGTGAGGATAAATAGTGTGGAGAGGTGTACTCTTGAGGAGGAATGAGAGGATGGCAAGTGTCACCTCCCTACTCCTTAATATCTCACACATGTGGGGAGATGTGCTTGAGAGAGTGAATGAGAAGGTTATAATTGTCACCTCCTCATTCATTGGGTTGTTTTTTGACACTTATTTATCTCCCTCTTGTTGAGGTGAGAAGGGTTCTTTCTTTTGGTTTTCAAAGTTGGATTTTGGAAGGGTTTGGGCTTGGAAAGGGGATTAGAGCTAAGGAGATTCGGAGTAGGCTCTTGGGAGGCTTCTTCAACTATCTTCATTCACTTGAAATCTTGAGAGGTAGGCTCTCAAGGCTTCAAGACCCTCTTTTTTTGTATTTTGCTTCATATATGTTTGTAGGCATGTTTATGTGTTTGGTTTATGTGTTTTTTTATGTTATGAAGGGTTTTATGGGTTATTGGTATGAGTTCTCCATGTGAGAGAGCTTACGATGTGTAGGGTGAGAGAGGAGTGAACATCCTCAGGGAAATTCACTCATTGATAAGGAGATTTAGTAGGGATTGGCCTTGTTTAGGGTGATCTTGGTATGAGTTTGGATGGCATGAGTACCTTGGGTTTTTGGAGGTAGAAGTTTGAATATTTGATAGCAAGAGGCTATGGTGTTTTGAGAAATGAGTTTTGGGTTACTATGATTCTTGATGGTTTTTCCTCTTGAGTGAGTGATGTCCATTCTCTCTCTCTCTCTCTCTCTCTCTCTCTCTCTCTCTCTCTCTCTCTCTCTCTCTCATCCATACTCATGGATTTAGTTATTTTAAGATCCCTTGGGTTGGGTGTTAATGTGTTTGTGTGAGTGTGCTTTGAATCTCTTATGTGTGTATATGAAACTGGGTTAATTGTAGGCCTCCTATCTTGGGAGTGGCTTGCAAGCAAGCCTAAGGTTGGGAAATGAGCTTCCCTTGGCTATGGGAGAAGTTTTATTGTCTTGTAGGATTTCTTGGCTCTATGGAGAAAGACTTTGAGAGAGGTCTTCTTGAGGGAATTATGTGGTTTTGAACAAGTTTTATTTTGTATGGCAATGTAAATGATATGGCCCATTGAGCTTGTAAATGGTTTGGTGTTAAGAGAGAGCAAAGCTCTCTCTTGGGAAATCCCTTGTGTTGTATTAGTTCCTTTGTAATATGTATTTGACTCAAAATGAAAATGAATATTTAGATGCATTATTTTCTATACCTTGCTTGTATATTTAAGCAATGAAATATTTTATTTAAATGCTCTCTCTCTCTCTCTACTTCATATTTGTTATCTACTATTTGTATCTACAAGGAAAGAAAAATTATATCTCTATCTCTCTTGCAAGCTAAATCGATAGTTTATTAAACTTAAGTAAGGTTCAGCTTATAAAGTTAGAAAAAAAAAATAGTTACCTTACCTCTCCTTCTCATTGTTGTTGAAAGAAAAGAAATATATGTGTTTATTCTTTTGTAGTGGATTATATATATATATTTCTATGTATAAAATGTTACAGGTTAGGTTTTAATTTTTTTTTAAAAGTGATGAGTGAATGTTTTGTTTTGTAAAATGAATTAGGTTTGGGGAAGCAGTAGGTCCGAGCCATGTCCGCTCCCTGCACACTCCCATGCAAGCCTTGAGGCCAGGGTTGAGGACCCTTTTGTGCCTTGCACACACACCCCATTTTGTCAAATGGAGACCCCCTTTCTTTTGCTTTGCTTTGGATCAGTTTGGCCACAGTTAGTTGCTTGAGAGATTGATGTCTTGAGGTCTTGATTACAAAGCCAATTTCTACATATTTTGGGTCTGACTGCGTAAGTTTAGGTTGATGACATTTTTGAAGCCTTTGAAGATCAAGTTTAGGTTAGGTTGTGATGGCTAAGATAAGACTTTAAGTCTCTAAAGGTAGTTTGCACTAAAAATGCAGTTCACTGCATTTGCGCTAATATCTTGTGTCACTAGATATCAATGTTGGACCCCCTTCTTCTGCACTTAGCCCTAAATATCGGCTTGATAGGATAGTGCTAAACATCGAGTTCATAGGATATATCCTGAATAGCCAAAAACCTTCGCCGATCCTGTGCACGACATTTTCCCCGCCGGAAGCACTTCAAAAGGGGTATGTGCTGAAACCAAGCCTCACTGCACATATCCGGTCACGACCAAAATCAGAGTAGATCCAATGACATGTGAAAATCCTGCTGAAGGTATTGAAAGGAGGTCTGTGCCAAAATTAGCCATCACGTGACATATCCAGTCATCCTCCAAAGTTCCTCTTATCCGGTCATGAGTTGAAATCTTGCCAATTGCACGACACCCTGTCTCCATACTCCGCCATTAATGGCAATTTGTCAGCAATATAAAACACTCAGAATCTCTCATTTCTGACTTATTTCGCCTTCATGTCTTTGATATTTTTGTATTTCCAGAGTGCACTGAGCAAATTCAAGTAGTTTGAAGCAATTTGTGTTGATTTAAAGTGATTTGCGAGCATTTGAAGGCAGCGCACCTAATCTCCTCTCTTTTAGTTCAGCTTTCATAGGTCGGCGCCATTAAAACCTACTTTTGCACTGAAATGTTATGGTCTAGGGTTTAAATTGATTTGGACTTTCATAGTTGAGATCTTTTGTTTAATTTGTTTGGGTTCTCATTGACAATCTTTTAGAATTGTCAGTTTTGGGTTTGAATTTGGGTTTTGTTTGGAATATATATATGTATATTTAATTTATATATGTTGGTTTGGGTTTTCTTTTGGGAATGTAGATGTTTATTTGGGAGTCACTATAAAAATTTTCCAAAGGCCTTCAGTTTACTCCTTGCATGAAAATCATAGGGTGAGAAGTCTTCAAAAACCTTAGAAATCCCACTTAGAATACACTGTGGCAAAACCCTAGGCGAACTTGCACAGAAAAATGACTTCACAAGACATATCCCATAATAGTTAAATTTTCTACAAACATCTTTAACCAAATTCCCTATAAAATGAAGCATTCAACACCTAAGTATGACGCCATTGGATTTGCGCTAAAAGTGGCCATCACAAGACATATCTAGTCTTGACCAAAAAACCCTGCTAAACTATGCCTTAGACATTTGGTGCTAAAAACCTTTATCATGTGATTTGCATGAAAAGTTGATCTCATTGGACATATCCCTCAATGACAAAAAACTCTTCCAACCTAAAGAGGACTATACTTAGCACTGAAATTCACCATCACCTAACTTGCACTAAAAGTCGTGCTCACTGGACATATCCAGTGAGCGATAAAAATCCCCATAATCTTGTCTTAGCTAAAGTCTTCGTTATTCAATAGTTGGTGGAATTCCCATTGAGACCGTTACACAAGTTTTGGGCTAAAATATGGATGCACTGGATTGGTGCTAAAATTAGCATCTACTGGATATGTCCTATTATCGATGATTTCCCCGCCAGAGACCTTTGACTAAGTTTGCACTAAAAATGGAGACTTCAAGATTTGCACTAAAAGGAACTCTCTCTGCACCTATCCTATGACCCTTATAATCTGCACCCATCCATTGGTAGGTAAAACCTTTGTCGAGGCACACTTCATATTCCTTGCGCTAAAATCGATACCTTATAGATACATCATGTGATCCACTAAAACTCCGCTGATCCCGTGACCGTCAAAATCTCCGTTAATATCCTAACTCATTAAAATCCCACTAAAGGTTTTAAATGAAGTATGTGCTTAAAATGATGTCTTCTCCGCATGTCTTGTGACTCCCTAAAAGTCCACAGATCTAGTGAAGACACTAAATCCCGCCACATCCAGTAAGTGCTCAAATCTCTGCTGACCTTGCTAAAATCCTTAGATGCACTGTTAAAATGTTTTTCAAGGAAATTGAGGGTATTTGGTTAGGTAATTTGATGTATTGTATAATGTTAATTGCTCTTCACTTGTGTTGTATAATTTTGGGATATTATGCACATTAACTTAGCATTTATTATGCATATCTAGTGATACCATAAAAGCCCGCTGGAACTATTTTTTTCTTATTACTTGTAATTTTGTATAATGAATGCTAGTATATGGGATTTAATGAGAATTTTAACTAATTTTAAGATTGAGATAATGGACTTTTGATGCAATTTGAGTAAGCATTGTTTAGTTTAAGAACTCCTGACTTAGGATGTAAACTAAAGAATATGAAGTTGTCAAGCCTAAGTTAGAAGCTCTTAGGATAGTGAACTATGAAGGTTGCTCATTAGGGTTTGTCCTATAGATTAGTTGTCTTCCTGAGCTATCAACATGAAGTATGAGTTTAAGGGCTTTCCCCCTGTGAGTAGGATCAGCTCAGCTTGGAACAACATAGGAGATACCGATCTTGAACATATCAACATAGAGGACTTTAGATTGAGGATTTTGGGTCCTAATCCCACTCCTAAATCCAAGAAGATTAGATATAATGGGATTGCATAGGCTGTTGCCTTCCCAACCTCAGTACAGTGTCCTAAACTCATTGTAGCTTGTGCAGAAAGGTATGATCATATGACCAAGACTATACAAACACAAGGTGGTCAAGTATTAGCAAATATCAGCACTTTGGCATTGGTTGAAACATTTGACATCCCTCCCTTCCCTGTCCTCACCATGATAGACAAAGAGGAGAGTGAAAGATGTATAAGAAAGATCTAGAGACTTGTAGGAAGCAGATAAATGAGAGTTGGATGAAGAAAAAAAGGTCAGCTATGTCAAAAGTCCCTTAAGTCTTATATAAAAGTGATTTCAAATAGGAGATTGGGGATCTAGTAACTCTTTTGAGCAAAATCATGGGATTGCCTACAACTTCCACATTTTAAGGATGGATGTTCTACATAGAAGAGATATTACACAGAGATAAAAAGATACACTAGGCCCAAATCCTAAGTGATGTAGAGACACCAGGATAGATGGAAGATAGAACAAATTGACAAGGTTTTCACTACACCCAAAAACCCAAATTCAAGGATCAATTTGCAAAAGTGGGAACAACAGTTAGTGGCCCTAAAATCTTCATGGAAAGTTTGATTTGGCATGCCCTGGGACCCATCCAAACCATTGGCAAAGGCAGAACAAACATGGATTTGGTACTTCCTTCTTTAGGCCTCCATTTCCCCTTGTAGCCCTATCTTGGAGGTTTTTCTGACCTAATTTCCCTATATGGTTTCAAACCCAAAATTAAATCACTATTTTGGACACCCATTTTCCCTTCACACAACATACCAAAGAATAGGGTATGGTTGTTTTAGACAATATGCTTCAAAACTGAGGTTTTCATCCTACAAATTAGGCCTATTTTGGCCACATTTACAAAGGAAGTACCATTTAAACTTAATGCCACCCCAAAATTCCTTCAAAAAGTCTTAGTACATGTCCTCTAACTTACAAATCTCAAGGTTTTAAGTCCCCACATTGATTTTTAAATAGTCAACCATAAAACCCCTGTTTTGGGCAAAATGGAGGAGGGTTTATTGAAAAACTACTTTCCAAACCTTTCTAGACTTATCCAATGCCTCTAACACATCTTAATACACCTGTAAATGCTTTACATTTCATCAAAAAAACTTTTCCAACTCTATTTCATTAAACCCTAGTCTTAAACCACCATTTTCATGCATTTTTCACTCAAAATCCATAGGGACAGCCCTCCAATCTTCATCAATTCTTGACCCATGTCCATACAATCACCCATAACATCTATTTATACTCTATTTGACCCATTTAAATCAGTTACAAAGATCACAGTTGGTGGAATGGGGTTTTATTCATCTTTCTAACTTCAAAACCCTTGAAAATCAGTTAAAATAGCAGTTTCAGCAAAAATGCTATAAAATCTTCAAAATTCAATGAAATTCCTTCAAACCAACTGGAAAGTAAATTTAAATCACCCCTCTAACAGATCCAATCAGCTTCAGGTCATAATAAGACCGTACATGTATGTGGTACGGTCTGCAACAGAGAAATTGTAGAAAAAAAATGTTTTTTAGCAGAAAATAGGGTTTTTGTCATTGTTCCTTCACCAAAATTCATGCTACAACCTTGTGCCTTCGTGTGTAGGCTTATTACATCAATTAAAAACTGTTTTTCAACTGATCCAACCATATTTTGGAGGATATAACTGTTAAATTCCTCTAGAATGGACAAAAAGTGTAGTTTGCATACACAACATTATGACACTTTTAACAATATTTAATCACTTGACCCTTGAATGACTTTAAGACATAAAAATGGTCTTTTCTAGACCCTATTACATCAATTATGGTCTATAATGACCTTATTAAGTGACCAAAAGGTTTCAACCCCTACAATCTAGAAAAAGACCTTATTATTGAAGACTTTCATTGGTGCCCTGCACCATACAACCCCCCTAAAAAGACTCATGCCACGAGTGATGGACTGAAATCAACTCCACAACATTGGCCAAAAGCAAGATCACCCTTAGGTCTACTCCATGGACTCAAGTACTGCAACATGGACTGCCAAATTGGAATCATGACATTGTCATCTTGCAAGTTGGTCTGCACTTTGGGGATCACATCTGAATAGGACTTGTTTGTTGTCCTTGGACTTGGCAATGGCATCCATCCTACCTTCCTACACTTACAAAGAATTTCACCTTGATGAGAAGCCCACATACTTGCCTCTCTCTCTGTTGCAACTGCAGACTCTTTGGGTTCTTCCTTGTGTGGCATAACTTGCTCTTGCAAATTGATCACTACATTCAATGTTGTATCAGTACCTTGCACCAATGTACCTGCACTTTTAACTTGTACAACAACCTTCTCCTCCACCAAAGGACACACTACCATTCCAATCAAAATGTTAGCCTTCTAATCAATTTAATTCATCTTTTACATCAGACTTTGGTTTGAACTTGTTTATGATAGCACCTTGAACCTTTCTGTCAACTGGTAAGGGTTCTTTCTTCCCACACATGATCATTGTATTCATTAGACCTGCATCCTCATCATCCTAAAGGAGTGGCAACAAAGTAAATGTCTTGCCTTGACTATGTATTGTATATGTATTATTCTTACCAGTATACCACACATCCCTATCATATTGCCAGGGTCTACCAAGAAGTAAATGACAACAATTCATGGGTACTACATCACAAAGTACCTTATCCCTATATCCTCCAATAGAAAACTCAACAATAGCTTGTTCATTAACCAAGATATTTTGATCATCACTCAACCATGACACCCTATATGGCAACTCATGAGGAATCCTTTGTAAAGTCATCTTATTAACCATTTCATTTGAAACCATATTTGTAGTAGATCCTGAATCAACTATAACCTTACATACCTTGTCCTTGCACTTACATGTGGTTTTGAAAAGAGCTCTCCTATTCAATGGATTTTTGGATGCTTGCAATGGTGTTCTTCTCATCATCAATGTCTCTCCATCTTGAATCGGGGTTGCACTCCCAATTGGAGAGTTAACACTTTCATCTACCTCCTTTTCTTGCACATATTGAACCCTCTTTTCATTCCTCCTTTCACTACCACCAGATGTAGAACTTTGTTTCATTGGACACTTGTATGTTGTATGACCAATCTCATTACAATGATAACATCTCCTAGTGAAAACATTAGAACCTTTACCTCCACCTCTTGTGCCTCTAAATCCCCCTCTAAAATTAGAAACTTGGTCCTTACCTCTGCTTGAGTCTCCTTGGTCTTCTTGGTCTTCTTAGGTTGGTCTTGTTCCTCTTCCTCTATTGGTATTTCCTCTACCTCTTCCTTGTCTCTCTTGCCTTCTTTGCAATTTTTCTTCAGCCTTCATAGCTAGCTTGTAGTATTCTTCAACTGTCCTTGGTGTTGTGAGGCTGAGTTCATCTTGGATATTGTACCTCAACCCATTGAGATACCTTGCTACCTTCTCTTCATCATCTTCCTCATGTGCTGTCCTGATATCCAAATTATGAAACTCTTCCGTATATGCTTGCACATCCTTCTCCTTTTGCTTTAGATTTTGTAGCCTTTTGTACAACTAAACATAGTAGTCATTGGGCAAAATCTTTGCCTTCAACTTCTCCACCATCTTGCTCCAAGAAGTGATCTTTGGCTTGTCTTTCTTCCACTTATCAGCCTGCACACAATCCCACCATAACAAAGCATGGCCTTTCAATCTTGATTTGGCTTCCTTAACCTTCTAATTTTCTTCCAATTCTTCAGACTCAAAACTTAGTTTTCCAAAGTCCCAATCCAATCTATAAGTTCTTCACCATCTAATCTCCATCCATACATTGGTAAATCTGCCTTGGCTTTGTGGTCACTTGCTCTAACTGCCCTAAGAAGTTTTTCCATCCTTGCATCTTCCAGATCCAATTCTTTCTCTTGTGGAACTTCTTCTCCACCTTCTTCCTCTAACTCACTCTCACCTTCATCAACTCCCCTCCTCCTATCTCTAGCTTCCAATGCTGCAACTTGCTCTTTAAGGGCCTTCAACTCCCTAGCAATTGTTGATCCACCTTTTGGAGGCATCTTGCCTTCAACTATCCAAACTTTATTCTCTCAACCTTCAAGAATCTATTCCCTTGCTCTGATACCACTATGATGTAGAGACACTAAGATAGATGGAAGATAGAACAAATTGACAAGGTTTTCACTACACCTAAAAACCCAAATTCAAGGATCAATTTGCAAAAGTGGGAACAACAGTTAGTGGCCCTAAAATCTTTATGGAAAGTTTGATTTGGCATGCCCTGGGACCCATCCAAACCATTGGCAAAGGTAGAACAAACTTGGGTTTGGTACTTCCTTCTTTAGGCCTCCATTTCCCCTTGTAGCCCTATCTTGGAGGTTTTTCTGACTAATTTCCCTTTATGGTTTCAAACCCAAACTTCAATCACTATTCTGGACACCCATTTTCCCTTCATACAACATACCAAAGAATAGGGTATGGTTGTTTCAGACAATATGCTTCAAAACTGAGGTTTTCAGCCTACAAATTAGGCCTATTTTGGCCACATTTACAAAGGAAGTACCATTTAAACTTAATGCCACCCAAAAATTCCTTCAAATGGTCTTAGTAAATGTCCTCTAACTTCCAAATCTCAAGGTTTTAAGTCCCCACATTGATTTTTAAACAGTCAACCATAAAACCCCTGTTTTGGGCAAAATGGAGGGTTTATTGAAAAACTACTTTCCAGACCTTTCTAGACTCATCCAATGCCTCTAACACATCTTAATACTCCTGAAAATGCTTTATATTTCATCAAAAACACTTTGCCAACTCTATTTCATTAAACCCTAGTCTTAAACCACCATTTTCATGCATTTTTCACTCAAAATCCATAGGGACAGCCCTCCAATCTTCATCAATTCTTGACCCCTGCCCATACAATCACCCATAACATCTATTTATACTCTATCTGACCCATTCCAACTAGTTACAGAGATCACAGTTGGTGGAATGGGGTTTTATTCATCTTTCTAACTTCAAAACCCTTGAAAATCAGTTTAAAAAGTAGTTTCAGCAAAAATGCTATAAAATCTTCAAAATTCAATGAAATTCCTTCAAACCAACTGGAAAATAAAGTTAACTCACCCCTCTAACAGATCCAATCAGTTTTAGGTAATAATAAGACCGTATAAGTATGTGGTACGGTCTACAACAGAGAAATTGCAGAAAAAAATGTTTTTCAGCAGAAAATAGGGTTTTTGTTATTGTTCCTTCACCAAAATTCATGCTGCAACCTTGTGCCTTCGTGTGTAGGCTTATTACATCAATTAACAACTATTTTTCAACTGATCCAACCATATTTTGGAAGATATAACTGTTAGATTCCTCTAGAATGGACAAAAAGTGTAGTTTGCATACACAACATTATGACACTTTTAACAATATTTAATCACTTGACCCTTGAATGACTTTAAGACATAAAAATGGTTTTTTCTAGACCCTATTACATCAATTATGGTCTATAATGACCTTATTAAGTGACCAAAAAGGTTTCAACCCATACAATCTAGAAAAAGACCTTATTATTGAAGACTTTCATTGGTGCCCTGCACCACTAAGCAACAACATTCATGAGGCCTTTGTTGCATTTCCTACTGATAAAACATTTAGATGGACCTCCTATGTGATATATTCCCTAGCAAGAACTATTTTATACCCAAGACTGTAAAGATTAGGATAAGTAGGGAATGGAGAGGATCAATACAAGGTGTATAAGTGTTACACTCAATTAGAGATCTCACAATCCCTAGTCCACTACAAAAGGGTTAATGATGCCTTTGCCATGCACATTACCTAGATTTTACAGAATCATATGGCTAGGAGACTGTCCCCTAAAGTAGCTCAAGTGTTGTACAACTATTTGGGAGGTAGTATATTCAATTCCAGAAATTTACATACCTCAGAGTCCAAGGATTCGTTGGAAGACCTTATAATATACCTCGGTACCCTATAGATAAGGTGGTACTCTTAGAATTGACCAGGGAATTGCTTACATGTGCTAAGAGTTTGAAACACTTACACAGAGAATCTATCAAATTCTACATATTGCTAGGAAAAGGAATGTTTGTCTGTGTTTCCCTTGGGGCAGCTGAGCATTCAGATACAGAGCTCCAATTGCTGAAATTGCACTATTATCACAAAAGAACACATTTTGATCCCTTTGGGGTAATGGAGAGATATGTTAGTAAAAGGATGTTTCACAGAGAGCACCTCGAGGATTTCTGGGCTAATTGTCTAAATGATTATGAGATTTTAAGGAGATGGTATTCCAGGCTGTCTCTAGATTTTATTAAGAGATTTAATATCATAGAGGTCCCTGATAAGCTAGTAGAATATAACAATGTGATCCAGAGAGGACCTTGGGAAGCTTTGTTCAGTCAGTCAATCCCTCTTGCAATTGGGCAGAATCAGAAGAAAGTTCTTTAAATGTAGCAATGAAGAACCCCATCAAATATATTAAGAGTTGGGTGAGAGCTCAAATTGTAACTCTAACATAGGCAGGTGTAGCCCTTACCTATACTGAACAACAACAAGAAAGAATTAGCAGTGATGAGGAGGATCAACCTATAGAGGAAGAAGATGATGTAGGGCAAGGAGCTGCTACAAGAAATATACCTGATGAGGATGATGAAAAAGATATCCCTCTAGCAGATAAGGGGAAAGGTAAGAAAGCCCCTCCTAAGATATAAAAGAAAGAGAATCCTCCTTCCTCTAGAACAAGGGTTTCCAAGAGGAAGGACATGCCTAGTGGGAAAGGAGAAACATCTAAAGCCAAGAATCCCAAGACATTAACTCCTATAGTTCCTGCTCCCACCACACATGCTACCACTCTAAACTTAGATGCAACTACCTCTTCCTCTGCTGCAACTAATGCTTCACAGTTATCTTTTCATCCACTATTGCAGCCACATCTTCCTCCTTGGCAACAAGTACAAGTGCACCCATCCTCTCTTCTCCATCTGTCACTTCCTCAGTCATTTCCTCTATTCCCTCTTTACCTTCCATTTCCACTATTTCTATATCATCTATCTCCTCGGTATCAACCTCCACACCTCTATCCATCTCTTTTGCTTCCCACTCCATTTTATCCTCTTCATATGTCACACAATTCTCTCTACCTCCCATTTCCACCATCCTTGTACCATCCTTTTCTTTGCCATCACTCAACCTTTTCTCACCCATTTCCATCTCTTCCATGCTTTCTTCCCCTTTTGTTCCACCATCTTTGGGTTTTACTTCTTTTGCCAATCTGTCTCAAGTGTATTTGCCACCCATTTCTATTGATTCCCTTGCTATGGTGAATAACTCTCTATCTTGCCCCATTAATGATTCATCTCAAATGTTTTTTACCTATTCCTCAATTACCTGGTATAGAGAAAGTATGTGCTAAATTGGAGTCTCAGGAGAAGGTGATTATCAAAGACATAACACATGAGCCTCTCATTGATCTTAATACAATTGAGGTAGTTGATATTGAGGGTAGTCTAATAGAGGGGGAAGCAACAGACTCAATTTTGGAAATTGCTCAGAAGCCAATCACTAAAAATCTACTATATAGAGAGCAATCAGAGTCTCCCCAAGGTGATATAACAGAGGGTGAACATAATGTAAATGAGGACAAAGGGACAAAAAGGGAATTAGAAATAGAAAACATTCATGATGATTCTTTGAATAAAGGAGACAGTTGCATTGACTCTCCCAAACATACCTATATAGCTCCAGATTGGTTGCAACATAGGTTGGGCAATGAACTTTCTATAATAGAGGTAATGTCTTTAGAATTGGATAGCTTCCTGGCTAGATTGGAAAAACCAAAGAAACAAAAGAAGGCCAAGGTCCAATCCAGAATTTACAAGGATACCACAGGCTCCCACATTGCTGAAGTGGCAGTTCCCCTGGAGCAAACCAATAAGGAAGATGTGCAGCTAGAAGATTACACTGTCACCACCATCAATTTGGGGCCAGCTTCCAAATCGCAAGAAATTGAAGAATTCAAGGGTTCTGTGTCTAGTATTCTGGACAAACTAAATAAGGATGAGATGACTAAACTACAGCTCAGGCAACAAAATGAAGAATTTAGATCCTATATAAAATACTCGCTAAAACCAATGTCATCTGATGGTGAGCCAGAGACTGCACCTTTTCTTCTATCTAATTACAACATTTTGACAGCATCAAAACCATTGCAGTAGCTATAGAAGAATGGTTTCATAAGGTTTATGCAAAAGGCTGTGAGACAATTGATGTGGCATCAGAATTACATAAGGGTTTTTTTTTATCTTGAAATCTAAGTGGAAAGAAGTTGATAATGACTGCACTAGTTATGAAGACTATTACTCTCATATATATTCTAGAGTGCCGGCTATGAGCAATCTCTCAGATGCGACCCTGTTAGCATAGGGTATTTTGACCCAGGATAGGTTGGAAAAGCTAGAGCAGTGGTTACAGTTAATAAGGTTGAGAAAAGAAGTCTTTGACAAAGCCAGAAATTCTCTTGAACCAGCTAGAGCTCAAGTTTTGGAGGTTATTTATAAAAGAAATGATGTACTAAGAGCTTGTACAAATTTGGATCTTGATGATACTGCTCCAGTGAATGCTAGGAATGTAAAGATAGGCTACACCATATTATCAATGGAGAATCACTACTCACAATGATTGGGAAACTGGAAAGAGTCAATGACCTTAGAGCAGAATTCAAAGAATTCAAAAGGAATAAAAGGTCCAGAGATGCAATTTACTATGAATTTTCATAGGAGGTTGATTGACTTAAGTTTAGAATGGATTACATCAAAGATCTGGACCTAGCTGATATTAATCCAACATTAGCGGCTCTTACAACATACAACAATAGGGAAGATGAAAGGAACAAAGTTTACTTGGATGGTGATGAGTGATGAGATGTCCCAGTCAGCATTTGAAATCCCGTCACCCCACTTCAGCTCTAGTTTTCAAGGGTCATGTGGCTTTATTTTAACTATATTTCATCCTGTAAATTGGCTCTTTGTCATATTCAGCCAAATGGGTATCCATTTTGTCTACATTCAATGTATTTAGATACTGTATTTTGCCTTTTTCTATCAAGACAAAGCAAACATGAAAATGTAACTAATTGTTGTACCAAATTAAATGCTATGTAAATCTGGACCTTTGGTGTTGAGTTAATCTCCACCATCCATGAAAAACTCACGATGGTGCCTTCTCTATAAAAGGGCCATCCTTTTCTCTCATTTGTAACAGATCTTTGATAGTGAATTGTTGAGACTCTGCTGAAGTGATCAATACAAACATATTTTGCAGGATTGCTAGAAATTTTTCTATTGTGTTATCTCTTTTTCTTTTCATGGTTTAGATCGATCTGGAGTTAGTTAAATGTGCTTTTGCAATATTGGATGAATGTTATAGATATTCGATGAATGCTTCAGTCCATACTATTAGTGCTTGTTGATTGTAAGTTGTTGTGTATAGTTAGCTTGGATCTTGTTGCTAAATTCAGTTTGATTGCATTTTACAAATTAAATTACGCTATAATCTAGGTGTTTAATGAGTGAATGTAATTTGAAAATCATAAGTTTCCATTGAATATTGCATCATCTCTTAATAGCGTTGTGGCTTTGCAACCTAGTAAAATGAGGGGTGGTTTCATTTAAAGGCGTTTGTGTATCTACAACATCTTATCCATATTGTGATTGTCACTTAGGATCTCATATTCTCTCTCAAAACCCTTTACCTTTTGCATTTTGTTTATCAAACTTTGTTAGATTTAGGTTATAAGTAGCATTTATAATTTACAAATCTACTGAGAATATCAGAGGGTAGTTTGCACACTTTGATGTAATAGTTATAAACCCTATCATTGCATGTAAGTCCCCTTAGTTGGTAAGGCTAAAACATTCTATTGAGTTATCCTACAAGCTAAGACCTAGCTATATAAACCTTGGAGTAGTCCTATCCAGGATAGGATACTTTTTGAGAGAGGTGGGGTACTTTGTATTTCATTTGCATTGTTGTGTGCTAAAACCACCATCAACAAACCCTATCCCCACAGAGCTTATGGACTTTGTGGAGTGGGAGCCCCTGGGACTCCCGGGCCCCCATAGGCTGGCGATCTATGGTGGTTGGAGAACACCTATAACCTAATTTAAAACCCTCCATCCTATAAATGTTTGTTGCCATTTTTCTTTTATGGTTTCAAATCTGCATCATATATATTTATCACTTCAATCTTTGTATATACATAGAATTATGTATATACAGAGTTCTATGTATATACACAATAACTCCTTTTATTATATTATTTGTTCAGTTTTATATGCACACACACATATATAAATAAATAAAAATAAAAGCCCCTTCTTGTTTTGTCTATTAGTTATTCAAAATTTTATATATAGTATTTATAATGAAAATAAATGCTCATATATAAAATTAAAACTATATAAACTAAAGAGCCTATCTTATTGTTTTTGTTCAAATAAATTTTGGAGGGAAATAGGTTGGAGAATATTTGTAGATTTTAAACTTAAAATCAAAGCTAAGCTTGAAAAAACTTTGGAACTTAAACAATTAAACTTGAGGCAAATAGAAAATAGAAACATTAGAAAACTAGAGTCATGTGAGAAATAATCTTCCCATGAGGGAAGATATTTCTCTCCCTTTATTTCTCCTCCAACTCAACCTGCAAACCCAAACAACAATTGTGAGAGAAATGTGGGAATTATGTGCTTTTATAAACCTATTTTAGGTTTAAGAGTGTTTCCCTAATGATTAGGGAATGTTAAATAGTTTTTAAACCTTTTTACTATTCAAACCTGCTTAAGTGAAATTAGATTTATTTTTGTATAGTTATATAGTCCTGTTTTAATTTATTGCACATTGATTTAATTAAATCCCTAGATTACTTTTGTAATGTTATGCTGTCAAAATTTCTGGAAAGTTAGACGCTTGGGTAAGTTATGCTACCAAATTTTTGAGAGATCACTTAGTTGAAGTAGTGTTTTAGATGGGCTTTTGAGTTAGATATTTTAATGTTAAATTATTTATCAGATTAAATTAATTTGATTGTTATATAGTTTGATTTAAAAGTCTCCCCTTTAATTTATTATTGTTAGACTTTTGAAAGACATTTAATTTAATTTATATCATTGTGTTATGTCAGTGATGTTGGATTAGTTTAGATTATAGTTTTATTTTTCTTCCTCAAAAGTGTGACATAGGTTTGAACTTTTACCCCACACTATACCTAGGTAATCTTAGACTCCTTACTGAAACCAAAATCAATCAAGAGCATGTCACTCACTAAGATGCAAGATGGAACAAAATGATGCAAAAATCCAATAAACATACTTTTTTTTTATTTTGAGAATTTATAATTTTTTTGGATTTTTGGAATATTTGATTTTTTTTGGTATTTTTATATTTTATGATTTTTGTGATTTTAGACATAGTAAGTTTCTTAAGGTGAAATGAATCTATTTCACCAAATTCTTCACCTTCCATTATGCATAAGAGATACACACCATTACTGACATCTTCTTTGACCATGTAAGGTCCTTTCCAGTATTCATGAAATTTTATTTTCTTTCTATGTTTAGTGTTCTTCATGCTACCTCTTCTTAAGGCAAGCTCTCCTATTATGTAGGTCACACAGGATTACTTTGATCTAGAAAATTTAATTTAATTATAAAATGAACATTTAATTTAATTTCTTTTCTTTTCATTTCATTTCATTTCAATGTGTTATGTTAGTGATGTTGGATTAGTTTAGATTATAGTTTTATTTTTCTTCCTCATTATAGTTTATTTAGTTGGTTAATTAATTTTTAGGGTTAGTTGAAGCTGATTTCTCATTTTCATCTAAGAAACCCTAGGGTCAACTTTCTCAATGGAGACCATCCCTCTTGGTGACACAAGATGTGACGCCTTCCCTCTTAGTTTACTTCCATCTTCAAAGGGGTGCGAAAGGAGTTTTACATTTCCCACATCAAGATTGACTTCCCCACCTTAGTGTGGCATGCCTAATGTGTGTTTCACATACAACAATGTTACGTGCATATGTTATTTAAGTGTGCATTTGATGCACACGTGATTTAGTGTCGTGTGTTATTAAATTTTTTGATATTTTAGTTTTCATGTCCACATGTAAAATGTGGGCATGACAAGTTAGCAATTGCTTTAAGGTGGGGACATACATCATGTCATGCGCCTTATGTTTCTCATGCACCACATGGTTTGTTTTACCATTGAAATACTTAATTCATCATCTATATAGCACCTTACTAGGGTTATCCAGCAAACATCACACTTTGCTTGGATTGTAATCTCTAATATGGTTTGCGTGGAGCTCACCTAGTGATTCATCGTTCCTCACTAGCTTGTGATGTCTTCACTTGACATGGAACTTGCTTAGTAATTTAGTAGTCCTTACTAGCCTGTGATGTTTTCTTTCGTTGCTTGTCCATGTGTCACCTAGCATAACAAAACTTGATAGCCCGTGCACTTCATGCAACATTTCATTTATGATCACCTAGTAATTTGCAATCCTTACTATCTCATGATCCATGAAGAACATGTTTGCATGACCCTTAGTGATAGAGCAAGCTAGTGTCTACGTCATGTTCTCTTTATGATTTTTTTACTGATATGTATGATGTGTTACTTAAATTGCATGCTATTGCTTTTCGATGTATTCTTCATGTATACCCTATAATGACCATGTGTCTTCACATGTTTAATTCATGTATGCTTTGTGTCTACTTCGTGTATAGTGTGTATGCTTTGTGTTTTATGTGTATTCAATATTGTATGCTTTGTGAATACTCCACGTATGTGTGAATTATGTTGGATATCTGGTGTGTATGTAATGTCTTCTTGCTGTGCTTTGTAGACCTTTAGAATCCTAAGCTTGGGGTCTTTCATAGTCCTCAACTTGGTGTTATTCTAATGGCTTTGACATTCTAGTGAAGAAGTTTGTTTTCTTTGTACTTTAGTGTGCATATGAACGTAAGATCATACCCACTCTAAAGTGAGCTAAATGTTATGTAGTAAATTATTGACACCAGTGATTTACACTAGATTTAGCACCGTTGTAGAGTGATATGCAGAGTCCTCTTGAGAGATGACCAGATTCTAAAATAGAGACTAGTTCTAGGTGTTATTTTCTTAGTTTATGCCCTCCAAGCACCTCAAACACCTGGACACTAGCGCCTAAGTTCTAGTGTCCTTGATATTTGCAAAAATAAAAGTTTGAGTGGCCTTTGATGTCAACCTTGTTACACTGAGTGTTACACTTTGCTAGCTTTGCTCAAAAGGTTTTCCTAAAAGTGAATTGATATGCATATATATAAGTTTATTACTCATTTGAACTAGAAGAGAAGATGATTATATGAAAATATTAAGACTTCAAATGATATTCAAGTGATGAATGTTGTATTGTGAAGACTATGTAGATTTATGTGATGCTCTCTATTGCAAATTTATCATTTATTATAGGTTCTAAGGGAATCTTCGTCCTTCATCTTCATCTTTGTGGTGATCTTGAGTCATCCCATTAGGGTTTGTGTTGTGATAAAGGTACTTTATTACAACAATCATTTACTGTTTATTTTACTTTGGTCCTATAAGGACACACACTCTCTCATAATAATCATGGTTGTTATGGAGGTGGAAACACCATTGACTAAGGAAAGCCACTAAAATGGCCTAAACCTTTTCCCCTCTTATGTTTGTGCAAGTTATGGAAGATCAGGAATAGGTATAAAAGATCCAGAAGCAAATTGGCGAATACAGACATTAACTCTTAGAAACCACCTTCAGAGGGCCTATAACCCTAGGACACCTACGCCTGGGTGAATCATTCCTCCAAGATTTTCCTTGATTTCCATTGAAATAACCTCTAACATCTCTACACTACTCATTCCAAATCCTATTTTCTAGGTTTTCAATCCTGTAAGGTATGTTATCTCTATTTTGGCATATTTCATTGTAGAAACCCTACATCTAGCACATCTCATCTTAATCTTTTTTATTACAACAAAGGAATAGAACCCCCATAGTTTGTCTCTCCTTCCAAGATTGTAGCCATGCTCAGTTTATGTTCCAATATTTAATCTAAAGGATTGACTTAGTTAACACATGATTAATTAGGTCCTTCCCTTTTTTTCCATCAAGCAGGGGCTTGAAGAGACACGATGAGTTAGGAAGGGTCTCAACCCTGAACACATGATTGTAGTCTAAACTCTCATTCATGAACTTTGGCATCATGTACTTTGGTATTTAGAGGACATCCCCTAGACAACCTCATAAATCCTAGATAGGACCTTTTTAATTTTATATGCTTGTCGCACACATCAGTTAGTAATAAGTGTTGAGAAGTTACTCACCCTATGTCCCTAGAACCAAGTTTGTAATCCATGTATTCTCTCCTCTCATGCCATTGTACAATCTTGAGTGATAAAAAAATGGTTAGTGCCTCATCATGGGCCCTGTATTCCATGACTAGACAAGGCATTAATGGTGGGCCTACAAGTGTATAGACACCCTCTTCACTAATTTAGGTTTTTTGTTTGTCTACTTTGCTTGCAATTGTGTAAGACCCATACTTTTTTAAACCTCAAAGTAAATCAAACCTTAAAAATCACAACATTAGCTTGAACAAGTTTGAATCCAAGGACTTTAACCCATCAAACCTTTTAAATCCTAAAATTTCCACATCATCAAATCATTCCCTAAAGTTCAAATAACCCCATATAAAGATAAATCCAAATCATTGCACCTTTCAAACCTCTAACCTTGATCCAAAACTTTAACCTCTTCATCCTTGAGAGAACCCTAGTCACCATATACCTAATCCTACCATCTCAAAATCACCCTCCAAATCTAAATCGTCCATACCTTAGGATTTCCTATACCAAAAAACCTTAATCCCAAATCCATCCTTGGACATTTTAAATATCACCTTTGGATCCATAAACAAAATAATCAGGCCATAAGTAATCTATACTTGGGACCTTAATCATCCCTAGGTCCTAAAGATCAACTCACTACCAATCTATCCTTAGGACCTTAATCATCATTATGTTCAAAAAAACTTAATCATCCAAAAATCATCTGTGAATCCAAAGTTTTACTATCCAATAGTCCAAGTCTCTTTACATTATTCAACATTATTGACTATCCAATCTGTAATCCTACTAGTTATATTCAACTATACCAAGTTTATCCTTGGATCAAATTAGGATACTCTTAGGTAAAAAATCCAATCATCTAAGGATCAAACCAAATCAATCCAAACTCTTAAATCCAAGACTTTATCCATCATAATAACTCATCATCCTATATAGTCCCTTATCTAAAATCATCCAACTTTGATCATTCAAAAGACCAAAGCCATTATCCATCCTTAGGGTTTATTGTCCCTTAATCTAAATAAACCTAATAATCAAACAATCATCCTATTTTTTATAAAGGGATTTCATTTTGGAAACCTTAACCCAAATATAAAGTTGATTTTCCAAAGATCATTCCTAGCTAGCTAATCCAAAATCCCAATCAAACAAAAATTAACCTCCCAAAATCCCAAATAATTTATTTGACACTAGATTGCATGTCTCCCATCACAAGGCAACAAACTAGGTTGAGAATGGGGTTCCATGAATAGAACCCCTTTTATGTTGGCCTTCCTTTATCCTACCATCCCTATGTGGGAGGACCATCCCATCCTCATGATAGTGATAGTGATAGTAAGGTCCCTAACCAACTTGAGTATGTTTTTCATTAGAATTAATTCCTTGGTTCCCAACAAGGGCATGACACTATGGAGAGGTTTATAGACATGAATAAAAGGACATTCTTAGATAATTAATAAAATTAGGGTCCAATTTGACACCCAACTATGAACTCTCTAACCTTGATAACATAGTGCAATCTGAAGGTCACAACTGTGGCCATGACTACAAAGAAAATCCAACCCCCAACCATGACATTCTTGACCAAAGCCATGAACTTACACATACCATTGATCTAAACACTAGAATTCAACCCAAAACACCCATTGTGATAAAAGGAAATAAAACAAAAGAAGACCCAAACTTGAAAAGACAAGGTCTTCCCACCGAATTGACCCCTTCAACATCCCAACCTTCATCCACTATTGATACTCGAAACAATTCCAAAACCTATTCTTATTACTCAAAATAAGGCCATATCCCAATCTACAAACATGCTAACATTTCCATCCCCAACTATGGTCATACCTCAAACCCCAACCATATCCATTCTAATAACCCAAACCATGCTCAACACCATCCCATCCCTCACAACCACCAATCGTAACACTAAAACTACCAATACAACTACATTTCTCCTTCCCCACCTCCTAGTACTCCTTTCAATATTGAATGGAAACCCATGAAGGATGCCATTAAAATGTTACAAGACAAGAAACAATGTAATTCCTATACATTGAGGAGATATGTCATTGTCCTCTTAATTATTCTATCTCACAAATTTTATTCCCCATTACTTTGAAATTCTAAAATTTGACAATTACAAAGGTAAGGGTGACCCTAGGGAACATATGAAATAATTTTCCATGTCTTGTGAAGAATTCATGCATGAAGATGTGTACTTTTTTCACCATTTCCCCCATATCCTAAGAGGCCGAGTATTAGAATGGTTCCTACACTAACCCAAAGAGACCATTACCACCATTATCAACCTCATGGAAAACATTATCAAACATTTCTCCTACAATATTGAGCATGAAATAATGATGATGGACCTCTCTTGTTGTTCATTCTTAATCCTCTTCAAAAAATTGCTAACAAAGAACTTAGCATGGCAGATTTCTCCTTCAACAGTCGAAGGTCCCATATCAATTCGGCTTAAATTGAAGTTAGATTTAGTCACCTCATCTTCATTCTTGTTACCAACAGGGTCTGCAATTTCCAAAATGTGATGCCCTATGGAAGAATCTGCTACCATTCTTGACGTCTTTTTAGCCCTTTTCATCTTAGGTGTATCTTGCAATAGTTTGGCCATGGTGTCTATGTTGGTGTCAATCATGGGGCATACATTTTCTTTTTCTCCACAACTTTCCTCAACCAAGAACATGATAAGGAAGAGGAAACATTAGCATTAATAGCAACATTCAAAACCACACCATCTGAATGCATAGGAAGGGTATTGTACTCTGGAGAAGCACTCAAACCAGGAGAAATTGGATTACGAAACAATGATTAAAGCACATTGTCCTCACCAATCTGATTGAAAATCAAAGAATCATTATCTATTGAAAGGGTGTAGATGGAGGCACATGGTCTACTTGCAATTGTGAAGCAACCAATCTTTTGTTAGCTATTGCACTCAGAAATACAGGTCGACTATCCTACTCACAGGTAGTTTTGAATCTCCTTATATCCTTAGGCTACTCACCCTCTCCGCCTGATTATGAGCCAACTCTATGACGAGTTGTGTCCAAACTCAATGTGCTTTTGGGAGTATTAGTAGCTTGAGATTTACTCTGTTCTCTCATGACTGATTCTTTTGGGGCTAAAGAACCCACCTGTTCATTGAATTTCCTGTCAATCCATTTTCTGTTATCTGTAATACATGAAAAGAATGAATCATTAGGTTTGTGGCCTCTTTTTCTGACCATCGCACTAGAGGTAGGGGTTGTGAAATGACACCATGATAACCTTCATCTAGAATGTCCAAGTTATCATCTATACTTTCCAAGACTTGTAATAGCAATTCAAAAGCACAAACTTGGTCGACAATCAACCTCATCTAGCTCCTTCTCTACACTTCTCTTTCATCCATTTAATCCTCCCAATAGTCCTCAAGATGAGGCTCATGTAAGTATAGATTACTTCCGTGCATATTCTTTTTCACATAATTCTTGCTATCAAAAGATGACCTTAGAGGCAATGAGTGTAAATTATATTTTGCCAACAACTTCTCAGCATTTCAGGCATTGTCATACTTTTATAAGAAAAGAAAGATATGTACATAGGAAAGGAGTGCCCTTTCTTCTTCATGGCATGATATTTGACATTCATAGCCACCATCTGACAGCAAACTTCTAAAAGAATAAGAAAATCTGAAGGATACCTCGGCAATTTTAATAGGCCATTTTCATAACCCCCAATTCTCAAATATGAAAAGCAATCAAATTTAATATAAAAAATTCCAAAGTTAATTACAAGAGTAGCCTCCTCAAGGGAAAACCTTCTCTCCAAGGACCCTTCATTTCTCTTCATAGATAACATGAGGAAACCATCATTCACTCTGTGGAAGTCTTTCATTCCAATGCTCTTCTGTAACTTTGGGAAAAGACAAAACATAGGTGCATCTAGGGTGAGAGACCCTTGGGCCCTCAAACTAGGCCAAACAACCTCTCTACTAGCCAACATGTACACCAAAAGAGAACACGTATGAAAAGTCACCTTCTGTGGAAAGTTCACCAATTGCTCTTGCATGTGTTTTCTTATCAAGCTAGCCCAATCTATATGTTAAGATTCACCACAAATGAGTAAAATAAATTGGCACATCCAGTATTTGAAAGAATCAGATTCAACACTCCCAACAACGCATTGCAATAGAGTAATCATGTTAGAGATTTCCTCCTTGAAGTGACCCCTTTTTAGACTAGCAGGGAGTCTAGACTTCTCTTTCTTCTCAACTTTTAGCTAGCTTTTGGTGATACAACTTTAACACCAGTCTTTCTTATCCCAGTAAAATCCCCACCTAGAGGTGATGGACACATGAACAAATTCCTCATAATCCACCAACTTCAAAGCATGAGAAACAACTTTTGAATCAATTTTGGTTATCACAAAGCCATCAAAGGCTCAAATCTCTTATGAATTAGGGAAGTAATTATTTGTGCATGCAACAACTAAATCTAGACAAGGCATAGCAGACGGGAACCCTCTAGCTCGGTCTAACCCACTACTGACAATTTTCTTCATGAAGGTGGACCTAGTTTCTTGTTGCATTCTTTCCTAAAATTCCTCCAAGTCCACATGAATGAGATCTGTATCCCTCACATTCAACAGGCCATTTTCCACAATAGAAACAATTGGAGACCCCTAGAACTTATATTTCTTTTTGACTAGTTTAAGAAACCAAAAAGAAAATAACTCTGAACCAATCAAGGATGCAAAAGAGGTCCACAATACATTTGAGGAAAAAGAGCTATCTAGATTCATGAAAGAGAGATTGTTCCTCCCAGACCAATGAATCACAATTTTACTATTACAACTAGAGAGGGAGATGAGGAGAAAAGCCAATTATCGTGACCTGTCACGGAGAGTTCTACAAATTCTCTGTTAGTGGCTAGACTGGAAACTCCTTCAGCGTAACTCCTTCATGGTATAATGAGGCTTTTCATTACAAGATAATAAATTTATACGAGTCTCATATCAAATCTAATTAATTCCTCCATAACTTTCATTTAATTCTGTTAGTGCATTGTACTTCAAAATTCATAAATGAGCTCTTTTATTTCCCTCCAAAAAGTGTGCAAACACTTTTCCCAACATTCTAAATTTATGGAAAGCTGACAGGTGTCACTTCTTCATACTTATCAATAACTTCAATAGATGGCACTATAGGAGTGATGGATGCATTGAGTTAGGGCATCAGAGATTTTGGGAACTTTTGAACCAAAATACTGAGGGTTCAAAAGTTCAAAGAACTTTTGACCCTCTAGTGATGAAAGACTTCCTTCTAACAAGATGACACAAGACCATTAAGATAAACTCTAAGATGTGTTCTTTATGAAGGGTTAGGGAATCAGGAGGTTCAGGAACATTTGAACCTGCTGATAAAGGTTCAAAAAGTTAGGGGATCACCGACTATGAACAAAAATGACTAAGCAATGAGGTGTGACTTAGAAAGAAAGCATGAATAATGTTGAATAAAGAATGGGAATGAATTAACATATGAATGCTTTAGAAAATTTCAAAAATGAGGTAACACAACAACAACCACCCTTCCATTCACATCACACATATCATTCCTCTACTCACCCCCAACCACAACATTAAACATATAGATCACTTATCCATTCGCAAGCTATGGGTCCACCACCACATGACCCCCAACAATACACCATCCCACAACAACAATCATCATTTCAATAACAATCACAACCTCCCCTTGCTAATCCTTTCAATCAAGAATGGAAAGAAATGAAAAGTGCTCTCAAAAACATCCAACTAGGGACCCAAAAGAAATATTATAAGTTCAAATACTTATGTCCCTATCCCTTTGATCAAAACATGACAACTATACCTTTTCCTCAACACTTCAAAGTCCCTAAGTTTGATAAATACAAAGGAAAAGGAGACCCCCATGATCACATCAAAGAATTTTTCATGGCATACAAGGAAGTATCCTATGATGACCAATTCCTCCTTTGTATTTTCGCATGAAGCCTATGAGGACAAGCTTTAGAATGGTTTATGCACTTTCCTTATGGCGCTATCTTCACCTTCGCCTACTTGTCATAAAAATTTGTCGCCCATTTCTCATATAACGTAGAACATGAGATCACCATGCTTAATCTTTTAAATACCAAACAACAACATGGTGAAAGTTTTTCTACATACCTTCAATGATGGAGATCGCTTGCTAGTAAGCTACCTTGGACAATACCTGAAAAACACTTGTCCACATCTTCATCCAAAATTTGAATCAAGAAATGGTCATCCACTTGCAAGTACATTGTGTATCAACCTTCAATGAGATCATATAAAATGGGGTCACTATTGAAAAGGCCCTCATAGCTAAAGGCCCAGTCAAAATCTATAATAAAAATTTCAATGATAAACCATCTATCGATAAACCAAAGTTTTGGGCTAAAAACAAGAATGTTCTAGAAGGTGCTACTGATTCTAAGTATAGTCAAGTAGATGCCCCCAAACCAAAGGAAACACAAGTAGTACAAAATGTTTCAAAATGTCTCGGTACCATTAGGTCAATCGAAATGAAATCCTCCCAACAATCCAAAATGCAAATATGCTTCTTTAGGTGAACCACTTGAAGTTGTGTTTCAAAAGTTGGTACAAGCCAACATGGTTGTGTTTCCCACAACCAAACCTTTTTATGAAAACCATCCTAAGTGTACGTGGTATAAAGATAATGAGTATTATGATTATCATCATATCAAAGGACACTCCACTGGAAAATGTATGAACTTAAAGAATTACATCCAAGACCTTGTTGATCAAGGTGATATCCAAGTGGAAGGAACCAACAATGCCTCACCAAATGATGGCTTAGGAGTTTACCAAGACCTTGTTCCCAACCGCACTAATGCTTCCTCATCCAATCCATCATCCTCCAAAACCAATCCCAATAATCAAGCCAATAACATCAACCACAACAATGTTCCACCTCCCTACAACAACATTGTAGGTCGAATTGATTTTGACTCCAATCATGTTGCCACCATTAAAATCAAAAGCAATACTCTAGAATGCAATGTTACTACATGACGTGGCTAGGTAATCATAAAAGGACCCTCTTCATCCTCCACCACAACACCTTTTGAATATAACCTCCTAGACCATCTTGGGAAGACACTCATGCAAATCTCTATCTTAGAACTTCTCAAAACATCTCCCATCCACCATGACATCCTCAACAAAGCTCTCCAAGAATCCCATGTCCCCATTGACATTCCACTTGCACAATTCCAGAACTTGGTAGCTCAATTGTCTTCTCCTCACCATCTAACTTTTAACCAATCTGACATGCCACCCATTATCCCTTTGCATAATAAAGCACTCCATATAGAGGTTCAAATCACTAATAACAAAGTCAACAGAGTCCTCTTGGATAACGGATCTGGTTTGAACATGTGTACCTTAAAATTCATTAAACTCTTGGGGTATTCAACAACTAATCTAGAACCCTTGTTCATCTCCATCAAAGCATATGACAACACATAATGAGAATAAGAGGGCACCATATGTCTTCCTATCAAAGAAGGTCCTCTAACACTACCCACCCTATGTCACGTGGTTAATCTTGACCTACCATACAATCTTCTTCTCAGCTAACCATGGTTTCATGCCATGGAAGTTATCCTTTCCACTAATCACTAGTGTCTAAAGTTTCATCATAACGGTGTCAAAGTTACTATTCCCATTGATCAACAACCCTTTGAATATTATAAAGATTTGTAAGTTGTCTATGATAGGAAATTCCATTGTCCAAGCACTTACGGGGTAAACATTAAAGATACTCCATCCACTAGATCCACTATGTCTAATCCTTCACATGCATCCACCTCATCATCCACCCTGGTCCCTCAGCTACCCTAGGTCGAGATTGTAGAAAAAGGGTGTGGTGAGTATGAGCTTCACAACACCTTTCATGTGGAACAATTGCTTTTGTCGCCCCATTCCCATGGTCATAAACTAAAGAAAAGAAGTCAAGAACAAAAATGAAGGATAAATGACAAGATTCCCATTGTCCTGGCACAAGTCTCTCAAGAAGAAGAGATTGAAGAATCCTTGAATGATTGGTTATAATGTGACGAGACCACACCTGTAAAAGTAGATCTTGAATATTTCATGGAAGAGTATCTTGTGCCCTATCAGATATGCACTAAAATTCCCTACCATGGAAAATGACTTGGCATCAATGAGCAAGGCACCACTAAGTTGATTCTGGTTGATCCCACATTTCCTAAGAAATATGTCAAGTACTTTGGCATAGGATATGCTCCACCCACTATGGAATTCAAAGGTCCTGCTAATACTTTGGTAGACATGGTTGAATCTTCTTCCAATGTTAAAAACATTACATTGACTATCATCATAGCTTCATGCGAGGACCTTGACCTCTCATACATCTTCTCCAATAATACCATTTTCCTCATCAACCTCCCCCTCATCCATCCCAACCTCATTGCTTGGGATTACCAAGGATGACTACCTCTTGATACATTCCAAAATGATGAGGCTCTATTTGCATCCCTAGAACTCTGTAACACCTCATAATATGACATATGCTTGAATGTTGATGCCTACCTTGGGGAAGAGGAGATCCTTAGTTTGAATAAAAGATCCAAAAATATAAAAACATCCCCTAGTGAAAACCTCTCTAAGGAGCTATCAAACACAAAAGAGAAAAATAAGGATGTATCTACTGGTGAAAACCTCTATGAGGCACTAGGAGATGAAATTTCACCTTCCCCCATACCCTCCTACTAACATGAATGTTCCACCATTTTTATTGAAGGCACACAAGAAATCAACCTTGGCACAAAGGAACAACCTAAGATCACCCACACTGCAGAAAGCCTCATTATTAAAGAAAAATCCAATCTCTTAGCTATAATTCAAGAGGCTCCATATGTCTTTGCTTGGTACTATGTAGATATGTGAGGGCTAGATCCTTCATTGGTGGTCCATCATCTTGTAGTACATCCAGAAGCACAACTAGTCAAACAAAATCTCTGCAAGATGCATCCTAAAGTCACCCTTCTCATTTAAGAAGAACTACAAAAACTGTTGGAAGTAGGCTTCATTTGCCCTATAGACTATCTTGAATGGGTTCCTAATATTATTCAAGTTGATAAGAAACCCAGGGGCATCCGAGTTTGTACACATTTCTGAGATCTAAACAAAGCATGCCCGAAAGATGACTTCCCACTTCCTAACATCGACATCATCGTGGATTTGATGACTAGACATGAAATGCTCTCTCTCATGGATGGATTCTCTAGGTATAACCAGATCAGAATTGTACTCACAAAGATTAAAACAAAACAACCTTCACATGTCCTTATGGTACCTACTGCTGGCAAGTCATCACCTTTGGCCTTAAAAATACAGGGGCAACTTATCAACGTTCCATGACCACCATTTTCTATGACATGTTGCACAAAATCATGGAAGACTATGTAGATGACCTCCTTGGAAAATCAATAATAAGGGAAGAACACCCTGTGGTTTTACAACAAATATTTGAATGCCTCTAGGAATACAAACTGCATCTCAACCTTAAGAAGTGTGTTTTTGGGGTCACATCAGGAAAGATTTTGGGTTTCAATGTCTCTCGTAGAGGAATTGAGGTAGATCTAGTAAAATTCACTTCCATCACTGAAATGCTGCCACCAAGAACCTTGATATAACTTCATAGCCTCCAAGGTATTCAAAGATTCATAGCTCAACTTGTAGACAAGTGCCAACTGTTGGTTGTTTTAAACTCCCAACCTGATTCTCGCAGGAAATCTATAAAATAGCCACTTATTAATGATTGATCTGCCTTGAGGGATTAGCCAATGAATGGGAGATTAGGGAGAGAAGGCTTTCTCAATCCCCCTTTTCTTTCTCTGTACTTTAGGCTCTGTGAAACTAAGGAGGGTGTTCCTTTGTAGATGGATTTATGTCTAATTCTCTGGCTATTTCTCCTTACCCAATGTCTTCTTTTCTTGGGGATAACAGTGGTCTACTCAAATGGATGGGTTTTTCTAGAGATATTAGCTTGTCAACACTATTCCTATCATAGATATGTTCCTCGTAAATTGCTTGAAAGAATGTATGAAAAAGTAAAGGGATTGGCTAGATTCTTTAAGCTCTTATCTTATTATTTGCAAAGGAACATGTAAAACTTAACTTAATCAAAATAAATACCGAAGTTAAAACTATTCTTTGATTCATATTGAATGATTAGGGAGATTTTAGATTTTGAGAACAACAACCATCAAAAGATCAGTGCCTAAACTTGGGGTTACAGAGTAAAAAAAAATGAGTATAAATGAACTTAGAATAAGGGCACACTTGCAACTCTATTGAGAATACTGTAATGCTGCATTACATCACCACACCTTAATATCAAATCATAGCATTCATTCTTACTTATCCATGCATACATATATTATATTCGATATCCTCCTTGAAGCACTTAAATCTACTCCTTGAGCAGAAGCCTTTTGGATTGGATAACCTTACACAAGAAAAACTGTGAAGATGAACAATATTGAAAATTTTATCAATTCATTCAAAAACATAATAAAAGACACAACTATAGGAGACAATATGTTATGAACGTCAACAATATATTCAAAATAGTGAGTTAATGTAACTTTATGCTAACATTGCAAATACAAACAATCTTATCTTCTTGAAAACACACCTAGAAGTAAAAAACTAATCGTTATGATATGGCATTGTGCTATAGAAAATTTCTCCTAGATGCTTGTAACTAGGTCCTGAATTCCCTTATATAAGAACAAGGGAGCAAAAACAAGCTTCAAACCTAGAAACAGATGTCATCTTCTAACCTTGACAGATTTCTCAAAGATAACTGATTCCTCCAAGATATTTGTCATGGGAACAAAAGTTTTTGCAATTTTGTTCATAAGGTTCATAGCCTTTGGGATTTGTGCTTTTAAGGAAAATATAACAAACTTCAGCCAACTTTTACTTCCTACTTACATTTCACAACTTCCTCATGAAACAGATGATAGTTACATAATAGAACAAAAAGATTTTCTTATAGGGTAGACAGGTGTCCATATTCTTTGAACAAATAGATCTTACAACCAATACCTCAAACATCAAGAAGCTCATCATATCTATTATCCCATGCTTGATACTGGTCTTCTATGGGCCATTGGAAATTAATTAATTTATCCATAGAGGATAAATATCTAGTGTTGTATTTAGCCAGAACTGAATGTCTTCTTGTGAAATCAACAACTAGTTGACAAGAGTCCCATAGTTTGTCGATACTAGTTCTAAACATGGGAATATCTATCTTATTATTCTGGCAGAGGAAGAAAGAGCTAATAGGGACAATATTGTCAAAATCGAGGATCCATAGTTGGGCTGGCTTAATATCACCACCTTCATTCTTTATTGGAGGAATTATCCCCACTGTGTCATTATCAAACCCTTGAATCAAATTCAATGCCTTCCCTTCAACATAGTTTATGAAAGCCTGGAGATCTCTTGCTTCCTTTGCTACTATATAGACCTGTTTAACCTCATTGGGAGCGTTAAGATCATGGTTAGCTCCCTTACAATTACCTAATAAAGAAATGATCTTAGGGATCCAGTTATCGAATAGAGTCATTTTTCTTTCCTTGTCATCTGTAATTTTTTTGATGATTAATGACAAATCATAATAGCACTTGTGAATGTAAATAGCTTGGCTAGATACTTTGTTCATTAATAATTTTAAAATCCCTGAGACAATAGACCAATTGTATTCCCATTGTCTATCAAAAGCATATGGAAAAATATCTTCAAATGAATTAACCTGCTGCTTTAAGTTTTCAATTTCCTTTTCAAGAGCAGACCTTGATGGAGAAGATGAACCAGGAGGAAGGAGATTGGAATCCCTAACCACTAGTGCTATTTGTGATTAGGCAGATGTTGAATCCTAATGTTGCCATTGTATCTCCTTTTCTTTCAACCTGTTATATTCTACCAATATGGCCATATAGTCTTTTAACAAGGCATCATATTTTTCTTGGAGAACATTTGTGGTTGCCTTGCTGAATTTCTCTATCTATACCACCAATTCTGATGCTTCTATAATGGGAGTCTCTAGGGCCCTCTTTACTCTTAGGCCACCTCTAAAATCTCTATCGAGTTCTGCAACTAAAGGTTTGTTAGTGTTGGGTGCTAAAGCCCATATGGCTAAGGTATCCCACTTTGGGTTAAACTTAGCACCTGTTAGTGCAACCTCAGCTTCCTCTTCTATGGAAAAGGCCTTCTTATCTTATCTTCTTATAGTGTCCAGAACAATAGTACAAGCTATGTTGCACTTAGGGAGTAATAAGATCCCACTCTCTCTAACCATTTGCCTGCCCTGATCTGGAAAGATGTTTTTAACTGCATCCTTCATCTGTGTGAGTATCTTGATAGATACCTGATCACGGGTTTCTTAAGAAGACTGAAACACTTCTTCCTCTAGTCTTTTCTCATATTCACCTCTTCTTCTTTTCCATAAGAACTCCTGAAATTTCTTAGTATTTACTAAATCATCATCAGTAATAAATTTCTACATGCAGCAATCCTGATGTCATCTGAGATATCATTGCCTCTTATGGTAATATCAGAAATTCTATCCAAAGGGAATCCTTCCGGCCCATCTTGGCTAGGGGATGGCATCTCAGTTTGTATTTCCTCCTCTATTATTTCCATATTTCCTTCGTCTTTAGGGTAGTCTACTAGAGGGTTTATTTCAATCTTTGTTCTTTTTGGAGGAGGCTCTTTAGGGAGAGACTAATTTTTAGTTGTTGGTGTAGAAGGGGAAGAGGATTGAGGAGGTAGTGGCAAAGATAGTGTTAATTGAGGTGGTGGAGGGGCCTAAGGGGCTTGTGTTTAGACCTCTTCATTTTTGTTTCTCCTTTTGAAAGTGTATTTTATCATATTTCTAGCAGGGGGGCAGTATGATGGTCTTTCTTTCATAGGGACCTGAGCAGGTTCACGATCCTGTATGTCAACCAATTCATAAATATGAGACAAAATTCTCTTGATTCTGTTGATGGGGTCATCAAGCTTTGAGAAAAGTGTTTTGGAAGATGGATTCTTCCTCTCTATTCTTTCTTCATATCTTGTATACAATGTCCACATTGCTCTTTCTAATTTTACTTCATCATGAGAACGAGAATTCCTAATAACATCTTCAGGAAAGAAAACCTGATGGGGAAGATAAGACCTGCTGATACTCTTTCTAATGTTATTGATAAATCCCTTAAGATTAGAGAACCTGGATTTTTTCTGTGCCATTTTGAAAGGCAGCAATTTTACATTCAACTTAGGGAATCCTTCCTTATTTAGTTTGAAGTCGGAAAACACTGTTAAGAACGGAAAGAAAGATCCTTTCTTTTACCCTTTTAGGTGAGCATTCTCTATCTCAGTTAGTTTCCAAATGATCTCCAAGAAACCCAACCTCAATGGCACATGCTTGGGTAAATAGTGCGGACCAACAGGGGTGCCATAAATTATAAAAATTATACCTTCTTCATGGGGATAAAATCACCCCAATTATACTTGATATCTAGAGGGGGGACCCTTAATGTAGGTCTGAGGAAATTCATCAATGGTTCTGGAATCCTGGGTATGTCTGGTTGGAAGTGTTTTAATATTTTAACAACAAAGTAATCCCTTAAGGACCTATAATTGGAATGGGTATCATGTCTATCCCAAATGTGAGTCCATCATTGGATAGGCAATTCATTCCCCCTGTTGTCAATAGGGTTGACCATTAGCTTAGGATGTCATACCCTTTGAGCTCTTCCATGTTACAAGAACATATGGCAGAGTAATGAGAACCATCTGAATTTGACTATCTCCTTGTTGTTTCTAATGTCTACTAATCCTTGATGGATATGTTGCACTAAATAAGAAGCAAAATCAAATTGGGCATTGTGAGATGGGTCCTAGATGTTTGCAGCAATATAAGTAAGATCAATAGGGATGCACTCCCTCTTATCTTCTCTGAATACTTGATAGAGAGCATAGAAATTTTTAGCAAAATAAGTTTCAAAAGTAATGAGCTTGAAGTGTTCCTGCTCATTGTAGGGGATTTTTACTGATTTACTATTTAGCCCCTTTTCCCTAAACTTAGGCAAATACATGGTTATATAGATGCTCCTGTCCTTTGCATATAGGGATTTAAATCTATCTCCATCAATCTTTGTTGAGGCAACCAAGTTTAATTTGAAAACTGTGGCAATGACTTCTTTGTTAATTTCCACTAGAATTCCTCCCTTCATGCTTCTGATTGCTTTGGACGTTTCATCATAGTGAGCCACCATGGCCTGGAGAAACTCAATATCTTCAAATACATTGGTAACCACTAATTTTCCTAGGCCACTCTCCCACACATATGATAGTGGTGCTTGAGCATTCCTCTTGCCCCACCAGTGGAAGAAAAGGAACCAACCATGGATAGGGATTTCAACATCCCTATAATCAGCATATTTATCAACTAACCCCTCAATACCTTCCAGGCTAGTTGCCCTTACCCTTAGTGAACATGAGCATGGGAGCTGCTTCACTAGGTCTTCATGTAAGGCTCATTTTTGGGTACCAGAGGGAACTTATGTTTTAGGTGGGGCCATTATTAAGATAGAGTACTCGAGATAAGGATTATCTCTTTTGGTTTTCAGGGGTTGACTCAATTCTTATCATAGAGTGTAATTCCTTCAATCAGAAGGAAATGGAAAACCCTAATAGAAAAGAAAAATATAGATGAGAGAAACATATGACTCACCAGGCTTGTTTCATGTACCGTATTTCGAACCAGGTAGCACAGGTGTTGCAACAACCTTTAGCTTCAATTATTCATCACTTCAATGCTTTTTGACATAGTGAGTATTTGAAGGAATTGAGATATGCCTTATATTAATAACACTCATCCCAAAACTAGAAGTAGTCACGTCTGTCTTCACTTCATTTCAGATGAACTAGATCATGCAAGATTAAGCACTGCAAGATATTTGAATACCAACCGTCAGATTTTATGATTTTGACAGCTTACCCAATGGCCATGATCAATCCTGAAGATTTGATGGTAAGGACACGTCTGGAGACATTTATTGAAACCTTTAATAGAATTACCCACTTTTATATATTTTATTATATTCTAGAAAGAGCAATCCACCAATATTATGCTATCTCCACCATGTGGCAGCTTTCTGTGGTTCCACCATTCGGCGAGGCACACAAATCAACAACCTAGCGAAATGACAGAGGACCAAAAATACATGGTGTCAGAACATGCCCCTTCCAGTTGGATATCTTATTTCATATGTGGCAAGTAAATGTCATACTTCTGCCTTTCCGTGGATGTTGGTTGGGGCCCTTGAGTGAGGTTTGGCAGAATGGCAGAAACACTTAGAAATCACCTTTATTTGGGGTGAGGGGCCCACCATTCATAGCACTTGACACTTATTCAGGAGCTAGCAGTTCTTCCACAATTCTGCAATCATCTTGGTTGATCAATATTGAATGTTAGCATATCGGCAGAAAAGCACATATCGATGTAACTTGACAAAAAGGGTTAGTGGTACTTGACACCTAGCATGAAATTAGTTCTCAAAAATGGCTCATGTCCTACTACGATTTGATATGAACACAGAAACACTTGGTTATCAAAATATAGTTTTTTAGTTATGGCAAAAAGTGGTGATTATAGGATAGGAAGTGAAATAAAAGTGTTCTAGGGTTTCCTGCAAGGATTTTAGCTTGGATTTACATTGTTTTGTAAAATCCTAAATCATAGACCTAATACATAGCTGCACATAACCAAAGCCATGGAAAAATTCAACATGGTACCATCAGTGGCTCTAGTTGGGGACACCTGTTCAACCTTGAATAGGGCGAGATCACATAAAAACTCTGGAGAAGCAGACCATATCACAACAAAAGAAAAGGAAAAGAAAAAACCTAAGCAACAAACTAAAGCAAGGAACTAACCTAAAACTGAAAAGAAATATGCATGGAATAGATTCATACCTTACAAAAAGTATGACTTCAATAATTGTCCATGCATTGGAAATTCAAGTAGTTCTCCAATTAGATTCTGTAGGAAATAAGAGTCTTCTCCATGGGTGTTGCTGATCAGATATGGTCCAAGCCAGAGGGTATTGAATTTACCATGTTTCCCCTTATCTTGAGATCAAGCATTCCACAGTAATACCATATCTCCAATCTAGAACTTTCTCTCAGATGTCTTCTTGTCATGCAGACTTTTAACCTGCTGCTGTAACTTCATGTTCATTTGTTGAGCTACTCTTTTGGTTTCATCTAGCTGAGTTATCTGATATATCCTATTTTGCATGACATCAGAAATGTCATTATCATGCTCTTGAATGAACTTGTAAATAGGTAACATTATTTATGGTTACTCTAACCTCCAGGCCATGCACAAGATCAAAAGGGGCCTAACCGATAGCCTTCTTCATTGTCGTTATGTCAGCCCATACAGTTAATCTTAATTTAGTGTCCCATGCTCTTTTGTTTTTCTCTGTGATTATTTTGATGATCTTCATCAGGCTCTTATTACTTGATTATGCCTGCCCATTTCCCTGAGGATGATATGGGGATGAATAAGAGATTGAAATCCCATACTGGGTACAGAAGTTAGTAAATTCTTCAGACTTGAAACACATGGCATTTTCTAAAATTATTTTTATGGGCACACCAAACTTGGTTATGATATTATTCATCAAGAAGTCAACCACAACCTTGCTAGTTGCCCTTTTGGTTGGGATGGTTTCAAACCATTTAGTGAATTAATCAGTGGGTACCAAGAGCCAACTATGTCCTACACTTCACTTCTTAGTTATTTCTCCTATGAAATCTAATCCTCACTGCTGGAAGGGAGCCTTGACATTCATTGGCCTGAGGGGTAGATTCCCAGAGAATCTTAATTTGTTTGAAAATCTTTGACACGCATCACAACTTCTAACCATGTGGTGAGCATCCTTGAAAAGAGTGGGCCACCAATATCTGGCCCTTAGGACCTTGTATGCTATTGTCTTGGCCATATAATGGCCTCCACAAACACCATGATGCATATCCTTTAGAAATTCAGAAGCTTGAGTATTTTTTATACATTTGAGTAAAATACCCTCAAAATTTCTCCACCAGAGCTCACCTCCTATAATCACATACTTTATGGCCTGTAACCTTAAAGTTCTTTTCTAATTGTCAGTCTTTTGTCTGGGTAAGACATGTTCAGCAAATAGTAAACAACATTCTTATACCACCCAGAATCCTTCATGTTGCAAACCACCCCTGCATCTTGAGTTTCAATATTATTGATTTGGTTAGCCTCCAACTTTGCTAGCCCTTGTCGTCTCACCAATTTAGTGATCTGGATGTTAATATTAAACTCTTGAATATAATTAATCCACCTACACCTTCTCTCTGTAACTTCTTGCTCAGTGAATACATCTTTAATAATAGCTATTCGGACATGAGCAACAATAGTTGCCCCAACCAGGTATGGCCTAAAATTCTTAACAGATTTCACTAGAGCATAGGCCTATTTTTCAGTTATGTCATATTTTAACTTAGCTGTCTAGAGAGATTTACTAAAAAATGAGATGGGTTGTTTATAGCCCTCATTATTCTTTTGTAACAAAACAATGGCTATGGTATGGAAAGAAGCAAAAGAAAATAGCTGAAATGGCTTGGAAAAATTTGGGGACTTTAAGACAAGAGCCTCCATAATGGCTCCTTTCATTCTCTTGAAAGCACTAGTTTGTTCATCATTCCAAGTAATATCCTCTCCATTCCTCAGCATATTGGATATTGGTCTAGTAGTTTCATCAAAATTTGTGACAAACCTTTTGAGGAAGTTTACTTGTCCAAAGAAGGATTGAATTCCTTTAATACTTTAAGGTATTGGGATTCTTTCAATGGTCGCAACTCTCTCTGGGTCAATCCTAATTCCTTCCTTAGACACTATATGGCCCAGGAGCTTCCCTTCTGTTACTCTGAACACATATTTTTTGGGATTCAAAGAGATGCCAAACTTCATGCATCTCTGAAAAACTTTATCTAGATGAGAGCAATGGTCCTGTTCCCTTTTTAAATATGCAGTCAAATCATCCTGGTACACCACCATGATGCCATTTATAAGGTCAGAAAAAGCCACATCCATTGCTCTTTGAAAACTAGCCCTAGCATTTGTTAATCTGAAAGGCATCCAAATGTATACATATGTGCCCCATGGAGTAGTAAACACAGTTTTATATTTCTCAAACTCCTTCACCATTACCTAGTTGTATCTTGAAAAACCATCCATCATAGAGAAAAGCTCACAACTTGTCACCCTCTGTAGGGTTACCTCCATATTTGGTAAGGGATAATTATCTTTTAATGATGCCATGTTCAGGTTTCTAAAATCAACACATAGTCTGATATCTCCATTTTTCTTCCTAATAGGAAGAAGGTTTGAAACCCAAGTAGAATGTCTGATAGGCTTAATTATCCCCCCTTCACTTAACTTAGCCAGTTCTTGCTACATTTTTGACATTAGAGTGGGATTAATAGGTCTTTGTTTTTGCCTAAAAGGTTTTGCATCTGATTTCAAAGGGATTTAATGTTGAAAAAGGTCTTCTCTATATGCTTTTAAATCATCATAGGACCATGCAAAAACCTTTCTGCGCTTTCTAAGAAAAGAAATCAACATTTGCTTAATCTTTGGGTTCAGGCACTTACCTATAAAAACCAACTTTGGATGAGCCTCAGTCCATAAGTTGACCTCTTAAAGTTCATTTGGGTGCACTAGAGTAGATCTCATAGTTTGTTTGTTGTTTCCATAAAAATCTCTTTCTAAAGCCACCAGCCCTCTTGGAATTCTATTGGTCTTCAACTGGATGACCTCATTACCAAATACTATTTGTTTGTTGTTTGTTGTCTCCACAAAATCCTGGAAATCAATTTCCTGTGCATGATATTCATCAATGCAATTCATGAATTTGTAAATATCTTGATCATTATTGAAAACTTGCCAATGATGGACATTGTCGAGAACATAGGGTCTAGTTAGCATCTTGACTTTAGAAATTCCTGCCAATGTGATAGCTTTAGATTTGACTACTATATTTGACAAAAAATCAGCCATAACATTCTTGCTTCGATCTATCTAGTCAATACCAAAGGCATCAAATTCTTCAATAGTGTCCCATACTACATGTCTGTATTGTCAAATCCTTTTATTTTTCAATGCGTTCTTGGATCTATCTTGTGATACTAGCAATTCAGAATCTCTCAGGACTTTGAGTTTTTCAACACCATGCTTAAGGGCCATCTTTAAGCTGATAAGCAAAGCCTCATATTCTACAACATTATTAGTACATGCAAAGCCAAGTCTAAAAGAAGACCAGAATGCTTTACCAGAAGGGGCCATAAGCAAAACTCCTGCACCAGAACCTTCTTTTGAACATGCCCCATCAAAATGCATAAACCATAGTCCTTCTTCATCATTGACTAGCTCAAGCTTATGATTCAAAGGGGTGTCACTATCATTCTCTATCTTGAAGTTGTCTACATCTACATCCAAGCAATACACCTAATCATTCTCCTCATTAATGCCCTCAATTATTTGGGATGATTCATTTTCTCTGTCTAGCCCCACATCTTCACCATCCATAGGAATCATAGCATATGAAGAATCCATCTGGATACTACCACCCATAGTAGAGGCCCACTTTATTGAAAACAACATCCCGTACATAGAAGGAATATTTACCACAATAATGTTCATGTTATATTCTTTATGAGGGAAGGCCGCGAGTCTAAAGTGAATATCCATGATGATTCCAATAATGGGAACATTCCTAGAATCCATGGAAAAGCATTTGCCATATGTTTTTGTTACTTGTAAGCCCAAAATCTCCATAACCCCCAACGACCTTATATTTGTAGAAGCCCATGAGTCAATCATGCAATTTTTCACAAATCTCCCTTTTATCATGAGAGTGATAAAGAATGGATCAACCTGAGAAGGGCATTTCTGTAGGGTAATGCCTAGATATACTTCAGGTATTTTGGCATCATATTTCTTAACTTCTCTGATTTGTCTTTATCTCAGGCTGTTTGACATGTCCATGTGATATCTCAGAAGTACTAGAAGTTGCATCATTTATTGTGGCCTCAGCTCTACTCTTATGTTTAGGGATCCTCATCATTTCCAATAGAGGAACAGTCACCCTTATTTGACCAAATATGTGGTCCATGTCTATTGGAACATATTTGGGTACTGTGCTAATGAATTTATTGTTGTTATTGGCTGCAAGGGTAGGAGAGATATCTTTCTTACTCGGTTCTTGATCCATAGGGATTTCCTTGGTAAGTTCCTCTGCTGTAGGTAGCATAGCTTTATGGGGTGGATTAGGATGTGGATTAGGCCTGTCCCCATTTCCTTTAGGTACCTTCATAGATCCTGCCTCCTTCTGGGGTTAGGAGGATGCTGCTCTTCTTTTATGAAAATGCTTCCTACATTCCCCTTTGTACTGCTTTCTCCCTGGTTCCTTTTACTTCATAGGTTGTAATCACTTTTGACTTGGGCAATCTTGGAAGCAGTCAAAGCCTTGATCTCTTCAGCAGAAGGCTTTCTCAACCTCACATTTGCATCCTTAGTATTTAGCTGAAGAACATCATCATTACCCCCATTCACACTTAGGACAGACTATTGTATGTATGGTCTCATCTTGTCAATGTCAACTTTATCCTTTGAGTAATCATCATCAAAAGAATCCCAATCCTTTATGGTACATCCTTGTTCAAAAACCATGTTTACACTGTGTTCCTCATGGTGCAGGGGCACCCATAGGTCCAAGAGGCCTATTTTGAGTTCTAGTCATGTTTTCTTGTTTTGAGTTTTAGTAAGGTCTTAAAGACCATTCTTGATGTATTACAATAAGGTCTTGTGACCATTTTGAGTCATAGTGAAGTCATATGTAGTCATCTTCCTATGTAGTCCAATCAAGTCCTAAGGTGGTCCATTGCAGTCATATGGTTGTAAGGGTGGAGTGCATTCGAATTTCATGTTTGGAGGCCATTCATGGCATGTTAACATTGTTTTAGAGGAGTTTGTAGTAGTTTGGTGTAGATTTGTTCATATTGTAATCAATACATGTTAGTAACTATAGTTACAAGATGACAAACAGAGACAGTTTGGACAGTTTAGAGGTTACAAGGTAGTTTCCATTTGCCAGTTGATCTAAAACTATCTTGGGAGATTGTGAACATGTCTATAAACCTTCTCATGCCCATGGAAGAGGATGAGGAAGGATTTTGTGGGCAATTCAATACAACAAACTCAGTCTTTTCTGTAATTTCTGTGTTTTCTATTGTTTTTAGACCGTACTTTGCCTAGTACGGAATTGTTATAGCCTCTTTGCACATTGGATTGAAAGAGTGTTGAATTACCTTTGATTTGAATGTGGTTTGGGGTCTTGACAATGAAGTAGGGCGAAGGAAACAACATTTTTCTGCAAACTGCCCAAAACCCTGATTTAGGGTTTTTGAGTGCAAGCGATGGGTTTTGTCTTCATTCCACTGATCTCCTCTCCCTAGAATCAGTGGAATGAATTTTTTTCTATGCATTATTAAGGCTTGTGAAGGTTTCCAATGCATGGGACTAGTTTTGTCTGAGTTTGCCATGTAAAGACCCAACAAACCCATGTGTTGGGGCTTTGTGAGGAACAACAGTGATTATATGCCAAATAGTCGACTGTGGGAGTGAAAACCCAGTGAAATATCTTGTTTTTCCATGAGTGCAATGTGTCCAAGTGTTTGGAATGGTCCTGTGACAAGAATCAAGGAAGGTTCCTTTGTAAAATTGGCCTATTTTACTCTGTCTTGACTGTGCCAGTCCTCATTGGATGCAACTGTCCCAAAGAAAGTACTTGTTATGTCTTTTCATGTTGTTGGTCTATCACAAGAACACCTGGTAGAGGTTAGAACTAACCAATTCAAGGTCATTGTAGAAGGTTATCATGATTGTCCCTCAAACAGTGGTATTAGAACTGTGACTGGTCCATGAAACATGGAACAAACCACACCATTTAGGTGCTACATAGTGAGTTGGATGAATCATGTGAGTTGGTTTGAGACCCTTAAGGTGTCTTCCTTGAGATCATCTTGTGTTGTGTACCATGTTTCAAATAGAGTCCATTGAATTAGGCCTTGAATCAAGGAAGATTTGGTCTCTATCAAAACAGTGAATTTCCCCATCTTTGTTGAGTTATTTGATTGAATTCTTGTAGTGTCTTGTTCACCTAGGTCCTCTGCATCACCTCATAGTTGTCTCCTTCCTCATAGTCCTCATAAGGGGCTGTACTATCACTCATATATATAGCCACAGCTCATGAAGCAGAGGAGTGTAGAGCTTGGCATTGTAAACACCACAACACTTCATCTATGGCGTGCACTTCTTTCCTTAAAGGATCAGGGGTGTGCTTAGGCACACCTCCTCTAGCATTAGGGGGAATTGGTTTCCCATCCTACCAATTTGTGTTATAAGGTTGGTCAGCCAGCCTGGGCATCTTCTCTTATCTATTGAAAGGAGGCCTTTCATTGGAAATTCTTTTATCATTTCTCACCAGAGAACTCTTCAATTTCTTGACTTCCTTCCACAATTTATCATATTCAGCAATGATAGTAGTTCTATTGCTCTGTTCTCTCTCTTGTGGGATAATTCTTGCATCACTTCTCTTAGAGATCTTTCCAGATGCCTTTCTATTATTTTCAATATGTAAATCTGATCTAAAAGCATCCTTGAGAGTTTGTGGTTCTCTATTTCTCAATTCATACCCCATCTTGGGATCATAAGCATTTTGGTACACTACCAGGCACATGGCCTCATTTGGTTGTAATTGAGGAGGGATTTTGTTACTTACTTTGAAGAACCTTGCATTGAAATCATGGACAGTTTCATTTATTCCATTTTGAATACTTGTGAATTTAGTCACATCAAATCGTGGATCATTGTTATCCCCATATTGCTCCTTCAAAATTCTTTTGAACCCTACCCAAAATCAATACTAGCCTCTGGCAAACTCTTATACCACTCTCCTACATCTTCTGTTAAGCACTGTATGAATAACTTTATAGCTACATCTTCACATTCCACCTCGAAATCATCAAACACATTAGTGAACGCCTTCAAGTGATCCTCACCAGTTATTGCATTATTTCCAACAAATCTCGGGATAGCATTCCTTACTGTGTTTTCAATAGGATTTGGATACCCTGATATACCAAAGAAATCAGTCTGCCTATACCGGGCTGATTGTATCGGTCCTCTAACAAAAGGGTTTACAAGTGGGCCACCCCTGTCATTTCCTAGGTTAGCTAGAGGACTTGGAGGGGTCAACAGATTAGGTAGCGGAGGTATGTATACATTTTGAGGATTTACTGGGGGATTCATTCTAGACATCACAGGGGGATTTTGATATGGATTTTGCCTCATTATTTTGGCATGCAGGTTTTGAGGAGGGATCTAAAAACAATTGGTATGCATAGAAAATGGGATATCATTATCCTGGAACTGAATCAAAGGCTCTGGTTGGGTAGTAGTTTTTGACCCCCTCTGAGCTATCCTAGTTGCCATAGAATTATTAAGAATGCCATTGTTGTCACAAATACCTACTCTATTCAAATCTTGCAATATGAGCAATAGTTCTTCTCTTTTCAATGTTTCTATCCTGGATACCCTCAGGGTTAATTCCTTAACCTCCTTTTCTAATTCCTCATCAGTTTGGTTTGAGCCAGAACGTATGTTAGGGTCAATACCTATATTGGTATTAATGGATTTTACCCTTACCACCCTAGGAGAAGGCAACTTCGTGTCAGGCATAGCTACTTTAGGGTCAATGGGATTCTATGTAGGAACTATTTGGAATTCCCCCATGGGGTTTATTCTCTCATTCTATAGAACTGGATGTCGTTCCTCATAAAATATTTCATCTCCATTAGAATCCACCAGACCATCTTGAACATTCTTAGCAGCATATATGATAGCATGCTCTCTTCTTTCTTCTCTGGTTTGCAAATTATTAACACTCTCACCCAAGATGGACTCATTAAATGCCATGAGATCACAAATAGGAGGAGAATCATATTCACCTGAATCCTTAGTTCTCCATTTTTGAATAATTGGTTCTTGCATCAGGGGCATGCTCGGATGCCCCTGTTGTTGTGATCTTCTTTCGTACATCTTCTTTGTATAGGGTTAGAAAATTTCTAGCAAACTTTAGATCACATTAGAAAGCTATATGACTAAAAGTTAATTCATGAAATGAAGTTATCCTTGTCACTCAAACAACAATTTAAAGCATTTTTTTTCAAAGAAACATATGAGCACAAGTCTTTCTTAAGAGCAATTTTCCTTAATCGTATGGATAAGGAAAAGCTTGTCAGAGTCACCACCCCTTTAGTGGCAAATAATGAACACAAATTTTATGCAAACTCTAAAAAACCCATGACAATCTATTGCACTTGTATTTAGAACTTTTATACAAGAGTTCCCTAGTAGAGTCACCAATTTGTTGGTTGTTTTAAATTCCCAACATGATTCTCGCAACAAATCTATAAAATATCCACTTATTAATGATTGATCTACCTTGAGGGATTGGCCAACAAATAAGAGATTAGGGAGAGAAGGCTTTTGTTAGATCTAGGGCACACAACTGAGAGGGGGGGTGAATCAGTTGTACAAAAACTTGCTTCTACTTCAAACACTTGATTCTTCTTTTTAGTTAATAGCATATCAGTTAACCATTCATGAAAGCATAATGCATAAACATAGGAGCAGATAAACATCAACACATTAGACACCAAGATTTTGACGTGGAAAACCCAGTTAAGGGAAAAACCACAGGGTGATTAACCCAAGGATTATTCTCTGTTAGAAGAATAAGAAAAATGAATGGCACATGCCAATTAGGGCTCACTGCCTGAGCACACTATGCACAAAGAGGCACACTGCCTATAAGAGACATACTATCTATGAAGTGATAAGAATCACAAACTTGAACTGGATATTGACATCTTTAGCATGTCTGGATCAGTTCCATTTAAGCCTGAGATACTTCTGCTCTACCCTTCGCTCTTTTGCTATGCCACACTCATCTGCTCCACACACACTTTGAAATGAACTCACAAACCTTTATTTATACAATGCATCAACTTAGGAACAATCATCTAAGTTGGCAATCATCCATAAGAGCATTTGCAAGTCATCAATCATCCACAAGAACATTCGCAAGACGAATAACTCATCCGGTCAGCCAGTCTGAATAAGAATATCTTCATCCGGAAGAATATGTTTAATTCTGGGCTCTAACATTGATGCGGACTGAAAATACAACCTCAACATGATCCAAGAACCTTCACAAGCTTGCCTGAATGACCAGGTACATCCGCACTTCCTCTACTCATAGGAATCTCTTCTCCTCTTCATCTGGAACTTCAAGAACATAGTCTGTCGTCACTGTCAAATTGAAAAAGGTTCTTCTAGACCTCCAAACTTTGTACAAACAAGATTACACATGACAAGGACATCCCAAACACTCCTTCCAATCCGCAGAGTCTGATAATGCACCTTCAGATCTCACCGGATCTTTTTGTAACACTCTGTTCCTCCGGAGCATCTCCTGGAACCGGTTCTACTTGACCGATCACAACTTTTTCATATCTTCATGCAAACCTCTAAAATCTTAACTAGATCATCTCAAGACTCATATCTACAAACCCTTTAATCCGTATCCTCTGATCCTCAACCTATTGAGTACATTTGCCTTCTTCTTATCACGGTTCTTCACTGTTCCTGATTGAGACTAATTTTCTCAATATCCTCAACACACAGCTCATCCAAACCTTCTTACCAATGCAATATGAGTATGTTGACATCAATGACAACACTGGTTAACCTCATACTTGCAACAATCTCCCCCTTTGTCATTGATGGCAACATATGATGTGAAAAACCATCAAGACAAGAACTTCTCTTTTCTGTCACGTCTCCCCCTATCAACAACAACTCTTCACATGTCTTCTCTTCCTTTACTGCTCCCGCTTTGATCATCAACCAACTGTTTTTCACATGTCTTCTCTCCCCCTTTGACATCAGTGGCAAAGGGCTCATACTTGCACTTGTAACATATCAAAATCATACCAGCTACTCCCCCTTAGTAGCAGCTCCCCATCATCAATCCGGATCACAAGATATGACTGTGATATCCATCAGACTGATGCACATCAGTGCATCCTAGTTCATCACTGGAGGGGTCATGACCCCTAACTTCTCCCTAAGATACTCAAAAGAGTCTTTGGGAAGAGGTTTAGTAAAAATATCTGCAAGCTGATCTTTGGAGGGCACATACTCCAATCTGACTTAACCCTTGTTCACTTGTTCTCTCAAAAAGTGAAATTTGATAGATATATGCTTGGTCTTAGAATGCAATACTGGATTCTTGGAAATATTTATTGCACTTGAATTATCATAGAAAATTGTGATAGGCTCCTCATATTCTACTTTCATGTCTCTTAACATCTGCTTCATCCATAGGATTTGAGTGCAGCTGCCTGCTATTGCAATATATTCTGCTTCAGTTGTAGACAGAGATATTGCCTCTTGTTTCTTGCTTAGCCAAGAAACCAATCTCTTTCCCAAGAAGAATGCTCCACCACTGGTGCTCTTTCGATCATCCACATCTCCTGCCCAATCTACATCTATATATGCATGAAGAGAGAAGTCCTGATCTCTAGGATACCATAGGCCATACTCAACTGTCCCCTTTAGATATCTAAAAATCCTCTTGATTGCCATATCTAGGGTCAGCCTAAAATCTTGCCACAAGACCAACAGCCTGCATTATATCTGGTCTAGTCTGAGTGAGATACAATAATCCTCCAATCATTGATCTATACTTGGTCTGATTTGTCTTAGGAGAGTCATCATCTTTGCTCAACTTACATCCAGTTGCCATAGGAGTGTTCATTGGCTTTGAATCTTCCATTCCAAATTTCCTCAACAATTCTTTCACATATTTGGTCTGAGAGATAAAGATACCTTTCTTTGTCTGAGTAATTTGTAGACTCAAGAAGAAATTTATTTCACCAAGCATTGACATTTCAAACTCACTTTTCATTTGATTTGCAAAGGTTTTACACAAACTATCTCTTCCTCCAAAAATGATATCATCAACAAATACTTCAACAATCAAGATGTTTTCATTATCTATTTAGAAATATAGATTACTATTTAGCAGTACCTTTGTTAAAACCAATCTACACAAGATGCTTATCCAACCTTTCATACCATACTCTTGGGACTTGCTTCAATCCATACAATGCTTTCTTCAACTTGTAGATCATATCATCATGATCAGACAATTGAAATCCATCCGGTTGTTCAATGTATACTTCTTCTTCCAAGTCACCATTTAGGAAGGCAGACTTGACATCCATTTGATATACCTTGAAGTCTTTGAAGGCAGCATATGCAAGAAATAATCTGACTGCTTCAATTCTTGCTACCAGAGCAAAAGTTTCTTCAAAATCAATTGCTTCTATTTGAGAGTAGCCTTTGCAAACCAATATGGCTTTGTTTCTGATTACTTCACCAACCTCATTTAGTTTGTTTCGGAAGACCCATTTGGTTTCAATCACATTCTTGTTTCTAGGTCTGGGAACAAGATCCCAAGTGTGATTTTTCTCAATTTGCATCAACTCTTCCTCCATTGCTTTGGTCCAGTTTTCATCATTGCAAGCTTCATTTATTGTCTTAGGTTCAATCTTTGCAATCAGATAGTATTCATTTGAATTTTGAGCAATTCTCCTCTTTGTTTTTACCCCTTTGATTTTGTCACCTATGATCTGATCTTCAGAGTGATTTAAAGTTACATACCTTGGAACTTTGGGAGTTTCTTGCACTGCTGTTTCTTGATCAGGTTCATTCAGACAAACCTCTTCTCCCTGATTTACCGGATCAGTCTGAATTTGACTTTCAGGAAGGGATTGAGTTCCTTGAATCAGAGCACCATCTTGATCATCTTCATCATATTCATAAAACCTTGAGGGCTTCTCAATTCCTTCATCAACCTTCACATTTGTACTTTCTATCATCTTTTTCAGTCTCTTATTGTAACACCGGTATGCTTTGCTTTGAGTGGAGTAAGCCAAGAAAATTCCTTCATCACTTCTAGCATCAAACTTTCTTAGATCTTCATCTCTTTTGATGTAACACTTGCTACCAAATACTCTGAAATATCTCACAGTAGGAGTTATACCAAACCAAAGTTCATAAGGAGTCTTACCGATATTGTTTCTAACTTGAACTCGGTTAAGAGTGTAGACTGCAGTGCTGACACCTTCTCTCCAAAACATCTGAGGAATATTTGCTTCCATCATCATTGTCCTGGAAGCTTCCTAGATGATCTGGTTCTTTCTCCCAACTACTCCATTATGCTATGGAGTCATAGGAGCAGACAACTGTCTCTTTATGCCATGCTTCTCACAAAAGTCGATGAATTCACCGGATGTGAATTCACCACCTCTATCAGACCTTAGACACTTCAATTTTAATCTGGTTTGATTCTCTACCATAGCCTTGAAGATTTTGAACTCTCAAAGGCTTCTGATTTCTCTTTCAGAAAGGTAACCCACATCATCTAGGAATGATCATCAATCAGTAACATGAAATATCTATCACCTTGCATACTCTTGATTATTGTAGGACCACATAGATCAATATGAATAAATTCCAATAATCCAGTAGAGGACTGATCTTTGCTTTTGATAGATACTCTACTCTATTTACCTAGCTGACATTCTTTGCACAAACTATTTGTAGGTTTCACCAATTTTGGAAGATCTCTTACAGCCTGAATATTGCTTATCTTGATGATGTCATCAAAATTTACATGACACATCCTTTTATGCCATAGCCAACTCTGATCAACTTGAACAAACAAACAACTTTTATTTGAACCAACCAGATGGAAGATATTACCTTTTGTTTGAGTACCAGATGCAATCTCAGTTCTGGAGCTTTCAAAGATCCTGCATCTTCCATTTTTGAACCAGAGATCATAACCTTTGTCTACTAACTGTCCAACACTGAGAAGATTGTGCTTCAATCCTTCAACATATAGTACATTACTAGTTTTTCTCTTTCCATCAAAAGAAATAGTTCCCCTACCTCTGATTCTACTTGCAGAATTGTAACCAAACTTTACCATTCCTCCTTCATACCTTTCTAAATCTAAGAACTTGTTCTTGTCACCTATCATGTGGTGAGAGCATCCACTGTCAATAACCCAATCATCCTTTTCTTCAACTTGGGTAGCCAAAGCTCTTTCTACAACCTTATGATTGACAGATTCAGAGGATATTGGTTCTTCTTCCTTGATGGCAATAAATACCCATTCATTTCCAGATTTGTCTCCTATCTCTGATTCATCATCTGTTACTCCTTCATTATCAGCTTCTTCATGAACATAGTAACAGTTCTTTTGGAACCTTTGTCTATTTGAGTTTGACCTTACAGATCTTTCTGGACATCTTGAAGCAAAATGACCAATCTTATTGCAGTTGAAGCACTTAAAGGGTAACTTTCCTTCATACTTACCAGATCCTCTTGGCAATCTCTTTGCAATGAGGGCTTCAAGATGAGCTATTTCTGCTTCTTCCTCTTCCATGTCTTTCCTTGCTTGATCATACCATGGTAGCTTCCTTGAAGAGTTTTCTCTCAGATCAAATCTTTGTTTGCCTTTCACATAGGCACTGGCTTTGAATGCAGATTCAGTCTTGGGGGGATCATCTCCAAACTCTATCATTTCAAATGCAGCTAGTTTGCCAGCCAATTGCTCTCTTGTGACAGTTGCATGGGCTCTGAATTCATCAATGGCAGCAACCTTGATCTTGTAGGCAGTAGGAAGGGCTCTGAGAATCTTGCAAACAATTTCATTTTCATCCAGAACTCCACCAGCATTCTTGATTCCACATACCAGCTCATTCACTCTTGGCATAAAGGTAGTGATATTTTCATCATCTCTCATCTTCAATCTTTCAAATTTCCCTTTTAGACTTTGCAACCTTGCACTCTTGACAAACTCATCTCCTTCATGTAGAAGTTCTAGTTTAACCTAGATTTCATATGCAGTTGGTAGGTCAGTGACATTTGAGAGCTCTGAATCATTCAATGCGCTTAGAAGAGCTTCTTTGGTCCGCAGATTGTTTTCAGCATCTGTGATTTCATTCAAATTTGTTGGACCACCCTGTGGAGGTACATATGGTTTTGAGACCATGGCCAAGTATGCTTTTCCCATACACTCCAAGTGACATTTCATGCGACCTTTCTAGAGAGTGAAGTTGGTTCCATCAAACTTCGGACTATCCTTCTTGTATGACGACATCCTGGATCTCATCAAGTGGTTAAGCTCCTTTTAGAGGAACTTGGCTCTGATACCAATTGTTAGATCTAGGGCACACAACTAAGAGGGGGGGTGAATCAATTGTACAAAAACTTGCTTCTACTTCAAACACTTGATTCTTCTTGTTAGTTAATAGCATATCAGTTAACCATTCATGAAAGCATAATGCATAAACACATGAGCAGATAAACATCAACACGTTGGACACCAAGATTTTGACGTGGAAAATCCGGTTAAGGGAAAAACCACAGGGTGATTAACCCAAGGATTATTCTCTGTTAGAAGAATACGAAAAATGAATGGCACATGCCAATTAGGGCTCACTACCCGAGCACACTGCTCACAAAGAGGCACACTACCTACAAGAGACATACTGTCTATGAAGTGATAAGAATCACAAACTTGAACTGGAGATTGACATCTTTACCATGTTTGGATCAGTTCCATTTAAGCCTGAGATACTTCTGCTCTGCCCTTCGCTGTTTCGCTATGCCACACTCATCTGCTTCACACACACTTTGAAATGAACTCACAAACTTCTATTTATATAAGGCATCGACTTAGGAACAATCATCTAAGTCAACAATCATCCATAAGAGCATTCGCAAGTTGGCAATTATCCACAAGAACATTCGCAAGATGAATAACTCATCCGGTCAGCCAATCTGAATAAGAATATCTTCATCTGGAAGAATATCTTCAATTCTGGGCTCTAACACTGATGCGGACCAACAACACAACCTCAACATGATCCAAGAACCTTCACAAGCTTGCCTAAATGACTAGGTACATCTGCACTTCCTCTAGTCACAGGAATCTCTTCTCCTCTTCATCCGAAACTTTAAGAACACAGTCTGTCACGACTGTCAAACTGAAAAAGGTTTTTTTGGACCTCCAAACTTTGTACAAACCAAGATGACACATCACAAGGACATCCCAAACACTCCTTCCAATCCACAGAGTCTGATAATGCACCTCCGGATCTCACCGGACCTTTTTGTAACACTCTGTTCCTCTGGAGCATCTCTCGGAACCGGTTCTACTTGACCGATCACAACTTTTTCATAACTTCATGTGGACCTCTGAAATCTTAACTGGATCATCTCAAGACTCACATCTACAAACCCTTTAATCTGCATCCTCTGATCCTCAACCTATTGAGTACATTTGCCTTCTTCTTATCACTATTCTTCACTGTTCCTGATTGAGACTAATTTTCTCAATATCCTCGACACACAGCTCATCCAAACCTTCTTACCAATGCAATATGAGTATGTTGACATCAATGACAACACTAGTTAACCTCATACTTGCAATAGCTTCAACAATCTCCCTTTTCTTCCTCTGCACTTTAGGCTCTATGAAACCAAGGAGGGTGTTCCTTTGTAGATGGATTTATGTCTAATTCTATGGCTATTTATCCTTAACTGATGTCTTCTTTTCTTGGAGATAACAGTGTTCTACTCAAATGGATGGGTTTTTCCAAAGATATTAGCTTGTCAACAGTATTCCTATCACATATATGTTCCTCATAAATTGCTTGAAAGAATGTATGATAAAGTAAAAGGATTGGCTAGATTCTTTAAGCTCTTATCCTATTCTTTGTAAAGGAACATGCAAAACTTAACTTAATCAAAATAAATATTAGAGTTAAAACTATTCTTTGATTCATATGGAATGATCAAGGAGATTTTAGATTTTGAGAAAAACAACCATCAAAAGATTAGTCACTAAACCTGGGGTTACAGAGTAAAAAAAATAAGTATAAATGAACTTAGCATAAGGGCACACTTGCTACTCTATTGAGAATACTGTAATGATGCATTACATCACCACACCTTAAAATCATATCATAGCATTCATTCTTAGTTATCCCTGCATACATCTATTATATTTGATATCCTCCTTGAAGCACTTAAATCTACTTCTTGAGTAGAAGGCTTTCGGATTGGATATCCTTACATAGGAAAAACTGTGAAGATGAACAATATTGATGATTTTATCAATTCATTCAAAAACATAATAAAAGACACAACTGTAGGAGACAATATGTTATGAACCTCAGCAATATATTCAAAATACTAAGTTAATGTAACTTTATGCTAACATTGCAAATACAAACAATCTTATCTTCTCGAAAACACACCTAGAAATAAAAAACTAATCATTATGATACGGTGTTGTGCTATAGAAAATTTCTCCAAGATGCTTGTAACTAGGTCCTGAATTCCATTTTATAAGAACAATGGAGCAAAAGTAAGCCTCAAACCTAGAAACAGATGTCATCTTCTAACCTTGACAGATTTCTCAAAGATAACTGATTCTTTCCAGATATTTGTCATGGGAACAAAAGTTGTTGCAATTTTGTTCATAAGGTTTGTAGCCTTTGGGATTTGTGCTTTTGAGGAAAATATAACAAACTTTGGCCAACTTTTACTTCCTACTTACATTTCACAACTAACTCATGAAATAGATGATAGTTACATAATAGAACAAAAAGATTTTCTTATAGCGCAGACAGGTGTCCATATTCTTCGAACAAAAAGAGCTTACAACCAATACCTCAAACATCAGGCATCTCGTTAAATCTATTATCCCATGTTTGATACTGGTCTTTTGTGGGCCATTGGAAATTAATTAATTTATCCACAGAGGACAAATATCTGTTGTTTTATTTAGCCAGAACTAAATGTCTTCTTGTGAAATCAACAACTAGTTGACAAGAGTCCCATAGTTTGTCGATACTAGTTCTAAACATGGGAATATCTATCTTATTATTCTGGCAGAGGAAGAAAGAGATAATAGGGACAATATTGTCAAACTGGAGGATCCATAGTTGGGCTGGCTTAATATCACCGCCTTCATTCTTTACTGGAGGAATTATCCCCACTGTGTCATTATCAAACCCTTGAATCAAATTCAATGCCTTCTCTTCAATGCAGTTTATGAAAGCCTGGAGATCTCTTGCTTCCTTTGCTACTATATAGACCTGTTTAACCTCATTGGGAGAATTAAGATCATGGTTAGCTCCCTTACAATTACCTAATAAAGAAATGATCTTAGGGATCCAGTTATCGAATAGAGTCATTTTTCTTTCCTTGTCATCTGTAATTTTCTTGATGATTAATGACAAATCATAATAGCACTTGTGAATGCCGATAGCCTGGCTAGATACTTTGTTCATTAATAATTTCAAAATCCCTAAGAAAACAGACCAATTGTCTTCCCATTGTCTATCAAAAGCATATGTAAAAATATCTTCAAATGAATTAACCTGTTGCTTTAAGTTTTCATTTTCCTTTTCAAGAGCAGACCTTGATGGAGAAGATGAACCAGGAGGAATGAGATTGGAATCCCTAACCACTAGTGCTATTTGTGATTAGGCAGATGTTGAATCATAATGTTGCCATTGTATCTCCTTTTCTTTCAACCTATTATATTCTGGCAATATGGTCATATAGTCTTTTAACAAGGCATCATATTTTTCTTGGAGAACATTTGTGGTTGCCTTGCTGAATTTTTGTATCTATACCACTAGTTCTGATGCTTCTATAATGGGAGTCTCTGAGGCCCTCTTTACTCTTAGGCCACCTTTAAAATTTCTATCGAGTTCTACAACTAGAGGTTTGTTAGTGTTGGGTGCTAAAGCCCATATGGCTAAGGTATCCCACTTTGGGTTAAACTTAGCACCTGTTAGTGCAGCCTCAGCTTCCTCTTCTATGGAAAAGGCCTTCTTATCTTATCTTCTTACAGTGTCCAAAACAATAGTAGAAGCTATGTTGCACTCAGGGAGTAATAAGATCCCACTCTCTCTAACCATTTGCCTGCCCTGATCTGGAAAGATGTTTTTAACTTCATCCTTCATCTATGTAAGTACCTTGATAGATACCTGATCACGGGTTTCTTGAGGAGACTGGAACACTTCTTCCTCCAGTCTTTTCACATATTCACCTCTTCTACTTTTCCATAAGAACTAAAATTTCTTAGTATTTACAAAATCATCATCAGTAATAAAATTTCTACATGCAGCAATCCTGATGTCATCTGAGATATCATTGCCTCTTATGGTAATATCAGAAATTCTATCCAAAGGAAATCCTTCTGGTCCATCTTGGCTAGGGGATGGCATCTCAGTTTGTATTTCCTCCTCTATTATTTCCATATTTCCTTCGTCATTAGGGTAGTCTACTAGAGGGTTTATTTCAATCTTTGTTCTTTTTGGAGGAGGCTCTTTAGGGAGAGACTAATTTTAGTTGTTGGTGCAGAAGGGGAAGAGGATTGAGGAGGTGGTGGCAAAGATAGTGTTAATTGAGTTGGTGGAGGGGCCTGAGGGGCTTGTGTTTAGACCTCTTCATTTTTGTTTCTCCTTTTGAAAGTGTACTTTATCACATTTCTAGCAAGGGGTAATATGATGGTCTTTCTTCCATAGTTACCTGAGCAGGTTCATGATCCTGTATGTCAACCAATTCATAAATATAAGACAAAATTCTCTTGATTCTATTGATGGGGTCATCAAGCTCTGAGAAAAGTGTTTTGGAAGATGGATTCTTCCTCGCTATTCTTTCTTCATATCTTGTATACAATGTCCACTTTGCTCTTTCTAATTTTACTTCATCATCAGAAAGAGAATTCCTAATAACATCTTCAGGAAAGAAAACCTAATGGGGAAGATAAGACCTACTGAGACTCTTTCTAATGTTATTGATAAATCCCTCAGGGTCAGAGAACTTGGGTTTTTTCTATGCCATTTTGAAAGGCAACAATTTTACATTCAACTTAGGGAATCCATCCTTATTTAGTTTGAAGTCAGAAAACACTATTAAGAAGGGAAAGAAAGATCCTTTCTTTTGCCCTTTTAGGTGAGCATCCTGTATCTCAGTTAGTTGCCAAATGATCTCCAAGAAACCTAGCCTCAATGGCACATGCTTGGTAAATAGTGCGGACCAACAGGGGTGCCATAAATTTTAAAAATTATACCTTCTTCGTGGGGATACAATCACCTAAATTATACTTGATATCTAGAGGGGGGACCCTTAATGTAGGTCTAAGGAAATTCATCAATGGTTCTAGAATCCTGGGTATGTCTGGTTGGAAGTGTTTCAATATTTTAACAACAAAGTAATCCCTGAAGAACCTATAATTGGAATGGGTATCATGTCTATCCCAAATGTGAGTCCATCATTGGATAAGCAATTCATTCCCCCTGTTGTCAACAGGGTTGACCATTAGCTTAGGATGTCATACCCTTTGAGCTCTTCCATGATACAAGAACATATGGTAGAGCAATGAGAACCATCTGAATTTGACTGTCTCCTTGTTTTTTCTAATGTCTACTAATCCTTGATGGATATGTTGCACTAAATAAGAAGAAAAATCAAATTGGGCATTGTGAGATGGGTGCTGGATGTCTGCAGCCATATAAGTAAGATCAATAGGGATGCACTCCCTCTTATCTTCTCTGAATACTTGATAGAGAGCATAATAAGTTTTAGCAAAATAAGTTTCAAAAGTAGTGAGCTTGAAGCGTTCCTGCTCATTGTAGGGGATTTTACTGATTTACTATTTATCCCCTTTTCCCTAAACTTAGGCAAATACATGGTTCTATAGATGCTCCTGTCCTTTGCATACAGGGCTTTAAATCTATCTCCATCAATCTTTGTTGAGGCAGCCAAGTTTAATATGAAAACTGTGGCAATGGCTTCTCTGTTAATTTCCACTAGAATTCCTCCCTTCATGCTTCTGATTGCTTTTGACACTTCATCATAGTGAGCCGCCATGGCCTAGAGCAACTCAATATCTTCAAATACACTGGTAACCACCAATTTTCCTAGGCCACTCTCCCATACATATGATAGTGGCGCTTGAGCATTCCTCTTGGCCCACCAGTGGCAGGAAAGGAACCAACCATGGATAGGGATTTCAACATCCCTATATCAGCATATTTATCAACTAACCCCTCAATACCTTCCAGGCTAGTTTCCCTTACCCTTTGTGAACATGAGCATCAGAACTGCTTCACTAGGTCTTCATGTAAGGCTCATTTTTGGGTACCAGAGGGAACCTATGTTTTAGGTGGGGCCATTATTAATATAGAGGACTCAGGATAAGGATTATCCCTTCTAGTTTTTAGGGGTTGACTCAATTCTTATCATAGAGTGTAATTCCTTCAATCAGAGGGAAATGAAAAACCCTAATAGAAAAGAAATATATAGATGAGAGAAACATCACTCACCAGGCTTGTTTCATGCAGCGTATTTCAAACCAGGTAGCAGAGGTGCTGCAACAACCTTTAGCTTCAATTATTCATCACTTCGATGCTTTCTGACATAGTGAGTATTTGAAGGAATTGAGATATGCCTTATATTAATAACACTCATCCCAAATTTGGAAGTAGTCACACCTGTCTTCACTTCATTTCAGGTGAACTAGATCATGCAAGATTAAGCACTACAGGATATTTTAATACCAACCATCAAATTTTATGATTTTGACAGCTTACCCAATGGCCATGATCAATCCTGAAGATTTGATGGTAAGAACACATCTAGAGACATTTATTGAAACCTTTAATAGAATTACCCCCTTTTATAATTTTTTATTATATTCTAGAACCAGCAATCCACCAATATTATGTTGTCTCTGCCATGTGGCAGCTTTCTGTGGTTCTGCCATTCGGCGAGGCACACTAATCAACAACCTAGCAAAATGACGGAGGACCAAAAATACATGGTGTTAGAACATGCCCCTTCCAATTGGATATCTTATTTCATATGTGGCAAGTAAATGTCATACTTCTACCTTTTCGTGGATGATGCCTGGGGCCCTTGAGTGAGGTTTGGCGGAATGGCGGAAACACTTAGAAATCACCTTTATTTGGGGTGAGGGGCCCACCATTCATAGCAACTGACACTTCTTTAGGAGCTAGCAGTTATTCCACAATTCTGCAATCATCTTGGTTGATCAATATTGAATGTTAGCGTATCTACAGAAAAGCACATATCGATGTAACTTACCAAAAAGGGTTAGTGGTACTCAACACCTGGCATGAAATTAGTTCTCAAAAATAGCTCATGTCTTACTAGGGTTCGTTACAGACACAGAAACACTTGGTTATCAAAATATAGTTTTTTAGTTATGGCAAAAAGTGGTGATTGTATGATAGGAAGTGAAATAAAAGGGTTCTAGGGTTTCCCCCAAGGATTTTAGCTTAGATCTACATTGTTTTGCAAAATCGTAAATCACAGACCTAATACATAGTTGTAAATGACCAAAGCCATGGAAAAATTCAACATGGTACCATCAATGGCTCTAGTTGGGGATACCTGTTCAACCTTGAACAAGGAGAGATCACATAAAAACTCTGGAAAAGTAGACCATATCACAACAAAAGAAAAGGAAAAGAAAAAACCTAAGCAACAAACTATAGCAAGGAACTAACCTAAAACCGAAAAGAAATATGCATGGAATAGACTCATACCTTACAAAAAGTATGACTTCAATAATTGTCCATGCATTGGAAATTCAAGTAGTTCTCCAATTAGATTCTGTAGGAAATAAGAGTCTTCTCCATGGGTGTTGCTGATCAAATATTGTCCAACCAAGAGGGTATTGAATTTATCATGTTTCCCCTTATCTTGAGATCAAGCATTCCATAGTAATACCATATCTCCAATCTAGAACTTTCTCTCAGATGTCTTCTTATCATGCAGACTTTTAACCTGCTACTGTAACTTCATGTTCATTTGTTGAGCTACTCTTTTGGTTTCATCTAGCTGAGTTATCTGATATATCCTATTTTGCCTGACATCAGAAATGTCATTATCATGCTCTTGAATGAACTTGTAAATAGGTAACAGATTATTTATGGTTACTCTCACCTCTAGGCCATGCACAAGATCAAAAGGGACCTAACTGATAGCCTTCTTCATTGTCATTATGTCAACCCATACAGTTAATCTTAATTTGGTGTCCCATGCTCTTTTGTTTTTCTCTGTGATTATTTTGATGATCTTCATCAGGCTCTTATTACTTGATTATGCCTGCCCATTTCCCTGAGGATGGTATGGGGATGAATAAGAGGTTGAAATCCCATACTGGGTAAAGAAGTTAGTAAATTCTTCAGACCTGAAACACATGGCAGTTTTTGAAATTATTTTTATGGGCACACCAAACTTGGTTATGATATTATTCATCAAGAAGTCAACGACAACCTTGCTAGTTGCCCTTTTGGTTGGGATGGTTTCAATCCATTTAGTGAAATAATCAGTGGTCACAAAGATCCAACTGTGTCCTCAACTTCACTTCTTAGTTATTTCTCCTATGAAATCTAATCCTCACTACTGGAAGGGAGCCTAGACATTCACAGGCCTGAGGGGTAGATTCCCAAAGAATCTTAATTTTTCTAAAAATCTTTGACACACGTCACAACTTCTAACCATGTGGTGAGCATCCTTGAAAAGAGTGGGCCACCAATATCTAGCCCTTAGGACCTTGTATGCTATTGTCTTGGCCATATAATGACCTCCACAAACACCATGATGCATATCCTTTAGAACTTCAAAAGCTTGAGTATTGTTTATACATTTGAGTAAAATACCCTCAAAATTTCTCCACCGGAGCTCACCTCCTATAATCACATACTTTATGGCCTGTAACCTTAAAGTTCTTTTCTAATTGTCAGTCTTTTGTCTGGGTAAGACATGTTCAACAAATAGTAAACAACATTCTTAGACCACCCAGAATCCTTCATGTCGCAAACCACCCCTGCATCTTGAGTTTCAATATTATTGATTTGGTTAGCCTCTAAATTTGATTCATCCATCAACTTTGCTAACCTTTGTCATCTAACCAATTTAGTGATCTAGATGTCAATATTAAACTCTTGAATCCAGTTAATCCACCTACACCTTCTCCCTATAACTTCTTGCTGAGTGAATACATCTTTAATAATAGTTGTTGGGACATAAGCAACAATAGTTGCCCCAACCAGGTATGGCCTAAAATTCTTAACAGATTTCACTAGAGCATAGGCCTATTTTTCAATTATGTCATATTTTAACTAAGCTGTCTAGAGAGATTTACTAAAAAATGAGATGGGTTTTTCATAGCCCTCATTATTCTTTTGTAACAAAACAACGGCTATGGTATGGAAAGAAGCAAAAGAAAATAGCTGAAATGGCTTGGAAAAATTTGGGGACTTCAAGATAGGAGCCTCCATAATGGCTCCTTTCATTCTCTTGAAAGCACTAGTTGGTTCATCATTCCAAGTAATATCCTCTCCATTCCTCAGCATACTGGATATTGGTCTAGTAGTTTCATTAAAATTTGTGACGAACCTTCTGACGAAGTTTACCTGTCCAAAGAAGGATTGAATTCCCTTAATACTTTAAGGTATTCAGATTCTTTCAATGGCTGCAACACTCTCTGGGTCAATCCTAATTCCTTCCTTAGACACTATATGGCTCAGGAGCTTCCCTTCTGTTACTCTGAACACATAATTTTTGGGATTCAAAGAGATGCCAAACTTCATGCATCTCTCAAAAATTTTATCTAGATGAGAGCAATGGTCCTGTTCCCTTTTTGAATATGCAGTCAGATCATCTTGGTACACCACCATGATGCCATTTATAAGGTCAGAAAAAGCCACATCCATTGCTCTTTGAAAACTAGCCCTAGCATATGTTAATATGAAAGGCATCCAAATGTATACATATGTGCCCCATGTAGTAGTAAACACAGTTTTATATTTCTCAGACTCCTTCACCATTACCTAGTTGTATCTTGAAAAACCATCCATCATAGATAAAATCTCACAACTCGTCACTCTTTGTAGGGTTGCCTCCATATTTGGTAAGGGATAATTATCTTTTAATGATGCCATGTTTAGGTTTCTAAAATCAACACATAGTCTGATATCTCCATTTTTCTTCCTAACAGGAACAAGGTTTGAGACCCAAGTAGAATGTCCGATAGGCTTAATTATCCCCCCTTCACTTAACTTAGCCAGTTCTTGCTGCATTTTTGGCCTTAGAGTGGGATTAATAGGTCTTTGTTTTTGCCTAAAAGGTTTTGCATCTGGTTTCAAAGGGATTTCATGTTGAAACAAGTCTTCTCTATATGCTTTTAAATCATCATAGGACCATGCAAAAACCTTTCTGCGCTTTCTAAGCAAAGAAATCAACATTTACTTAATCTTTGGGTTCAGGCACTTACCTATAAAAACCAACTTTGGATGAGCCTCAGTCCCTAGGTTGACCTCTTAAAGATCATTTGGGTGCACTGGAGCAGATCTCACAGTTTGTTTGTCGTTTCCATCAAAAACTCTTTCTAAAGCCACCAGCCCTCTTGGAATTCTATTAGTCTTCAACTGGATGACCTCATTACCAAATACTGTTTGTTTGTCATTTGTTTTCTCCACAAATTCCTGGAAATCAATTTCCTACGCATGATATTCATCAATGCAATTGATGAATTTGTAAATATCTTAATCATCATTGAAAACTTGCCAATGATGGACATTATCGGGAACATAGTGTCTAGTTAGCATCTCAACTTTAGAAATTCCTGCCAATGTGATATCTTCAGATTTGACTACTATATTTAACAAAAAATTGGCCATAACATTCTTGCTTCGCTCTATCTAGTCAATACCAAAGGCATCAAATTCTTCAATAGTGTCCCATACTGCATGTCTGTATTATCAAATCCTTTTATTTTTTGATGTGTCCCTGGATCTGACTTGTGATACTAGCAATTCAGAATCTCCTAGGACTTTGAGTTTTTTAACACCATGCTTAAGGGCCATCTTCAAGCCGATAAGCAAAGCCTCATATTCTGCAACATTATTAGTACATGCAAAGCCAAGTCTAAAAGAAGACCAGAATGCTTTGCCAGAATGGGCCATAAGCACAACCCCTGCACCAGAATATTCTTTTGAACATGCCCCATCAAAATGCATAAACCATAGTCCTTCATCATTGACTAGCTCAAGCTTATGATTCAAAGGGGTGTCACTATCATTCTCTATCTTGAAGTTGTCTACATCTACATCCAGGAAATACACCTGATCATTCTCCTCATTAATGCCGTCAATTATTTGGGACGATTCCTTTTCTCTGTCTAGCCTCACATCTTCACCATCCATGGGAATCATAGCATATGAAGAATCCATCTGGATACTACCAACCACAGTAGAGGCCCACTTTATTGATAACAACATCCCGTATATGAAAGGAATATTTACCACAGTAATGTTTATGTTATATTCTTTATGAGGGAAGGCCACGAGTCTAAAGCGAATATAATTGATGATTCCAATAATGGGGACATTCCTAGAATCCATGGAAAAGCATTTGTGATATGTTTTTGTTACTTGTAAGCCCAAAATCTCCATAACCCCCAAAGGCATTATATATGTAGAAGCCCATGAGTCAATCATGTAATTTTTCACAAATCTCCTCTTTATCATGAGAGTGACAAAGAATGGATCAACCCAAGAAGGGCATTTCTGTAGGGTAATGCCTAGATATACTTTAGGTATTTTGGCATCATATTTCTTAACTTCTCTGATTTGTGCTTTCTTTATCTCAGGCTGTTTGACATGTCCATGTGATATCTCAGAAGTACTAGGAGCTGCATTATTTATTGTGGCCTCAGCTCTACTCTTATGTTTAGGGATCCTCATCATTTCCAATAGAGGGATAGTCACCCTTATTTGACCAAATATGTGGGCCATGTCTATTGGAACATATTTGGGTATTGTGCTAATGAATTTATTGTAGTTATTGGCTGCAAGGGTAGGAGAGATATCTTTCTTACTCGGTTCTTGATCCATAGGGATTTCCTTGGTAAGTTCCTCTTCTGCAGGTAGCATAGCTTTATGGGGTGGATTAGGATGTGGATTAGGCCAGTCCCCATTTCCTTTAGGTACCTTCATAGATCCTGCCTCCTTCTTCAGGTTAGGAGGATGCTGCTCTTCTTTTATGAAAATCCTTCCTGCATTCCCCTTTGTACTACTTTCTCCTTGGTTCCTTTTACTTCTCAGGTTGTAATCAATTTTGACTTGTGCAATCTTGGAAGCAGTCAAAGCCTTGATCTCTTCAGCAGAAGGCTTTCTCAACCTCACATTTGCATCCTTAGTATTTAGCTGAAGAACATCATCATTACCCCCATTCACACTTAGGATAGACTATTGTATGACTCGTCTCATCCTGTCAATGTCAACTTTATCCTCTGAGTAATCATCATCAAAAGAATCCCAATCCTCTATGGTACATCCTTGTTCAAAAACCATGTTTACACTGTGTTCCTCATGGTGCAGGGGCACCCATAGGTCCAAGAGGCCTATTTTGAGTTCTAGTCATGTTTTCTTGTTTTGAGTTTCAATAAGGTCTTAAAGACCATTCTTGATGTAATACAATAAGGTCTTGTGACCATTTTGGGTCATAGTGAAGTCATATGTAGTCATTCTTCCTATGTAGTCCAATCAAGTCTTAAGGTGGTCCATTGCAGTCATATGGTTGTAAGGGTGGAGTGCATTCCACTTTCATGTTTGGAGGCCATTCATGGCATGTTAACATTGTTTTAGAGGAGTTTGTAGTAGTTTGGTGAAGATTTGTTCATATTGTAATCAATACATGTTAGTAAGTATAGTTACAAGATGACAAACAAAGACAGTTTGGACAATTTAGAGGTTACAAGGTAGTTTCCAGTGGCCAGTCAATCCAAAACTATCTTGGGAGATTGTGAACATGTCTGTAAACCTTCTCATGCCCGTGGAAGAGGATGAGGACGTATTTTATGAGCAATTCAATACAACAAACTCAGTCTTTTCTATAATTTATGTGTTTTCTATAGTTTTTAGACCATACTTTGCCTGGTATAGAATTGTCATAGCCTCTCTACACATTGGAATGAAAGAGTGCTGAATTACCTTTAATTTGAATGTGGTTTGGGGTCTTGACAGTGAAGTAGGGCGAAGGAAGCAACATTTTTTTGCAAATTGCCCAAAACCATGATTTAGGGTTTTTGAGTGCAAGCGATGGGTTTTGTCTTCATTCCACTGATCTCCTCTCCCTAGAATCAGTGGAATGATTTTTTTTCTATGCATTATTAAGGCTTGTGAAGGTTTTCAATACAGGGGACTAGTTTTGTCTGAGTTTGCCATGTAAAGGCCCAACAAACCCATGTGTTGGGGCTTTGTGAGGAACAACAGTGATTATATGCCAAATAGTCAACTCTGGGAGTGAAAACCCAGTGAAATGTCTTATTTTTCCATGAGTGAAAGGTATCCAAGTGTTTGGAATGGTCCTGTAACAAGAATCAAGGAAGGTTCCTTTGTAAAATTGACTTATTTTACCCTGTTTTGACTGTGCCAGTCCTCATTGGATGCAACTGTCACAAAGAAAGTACTTGTTATGTCTTGTCATGTTGTTGGTCTATCACAAGAACACCTGGTAGAGGTTAGAACTGAACAATTTAGGGTCATTGTAGAAGGTTATCATGACTGTCCCTTAGATAGTGCTATTAGAACTGTGACTAGTCCATGAAACATGCAACAAACCACACCATTTAGGTGCTACATAGTGAGTTGGATGAATCATGTGAGTTGGTTTGAGACCCTTAAGGTGTTTTCCCTGAGATCATCTTGTCTTTTGTGCCATGTTTCAAAAAGAGTCCATTGAATTAGGCCTTGAGTCAAGGAAGATTTGGTCTCTATCAAAACAGTGAATTTCCCCATCTTTGTTGAGTTATTTGGTTGAATTCTTGTAGTGTCTTGTTCACCTAGGTCCTCTGCATCACCTCATAGTTGTCCCCTTCCTCATAGTCCTCATAAGGGGCTATACTGTCACTCATAGATATAGCCATATCTCATGAAGCATAGGAGTGTAGAGCTTGGCATTGTAAACACCACAACACCTCATCTATGGCGTGCACTTCTTTGCTTAAAGGATCAGGGGTGTGCTTAGGCACACCTCCTCTAACATTAGGGGGAACTGGTTTCCCATCCTGCCAATTTTTGTTATAAGGTTGGTCAGCCAGCCTGGGCATCTTCTCTTATCTATTGAAAGGAGGCCTTTCATTGGAAATTCTTTTATCATTTCTCACCAGAGAACTCTTCAATTTATTGACTTCCTTCCATAATTTATCATATTCAGCAATGATAGCAGTTCTATTGCTCTGTCCTCTCTCTTGTGGGATAATTCTTGCATCACTTCTCTTAGAGATCTTTCCAGACGCATTTCTATTATTTTCAATATGTAAATCTGCTCTAAAAGCATCCTTGAGAGTTTGTGGTTCTTTATTTCTCAATTCATACCCCATCTTGGGATCATAAGCATTTTGGTACACTACCAGGCACATGGCCTCATTTGGTTGTAATTGAGGAGGGATTTTGTTACTTACTTTGAAGAACCTTGCATTGAAATCATGGACAGTTTCATTTATTCCATTTTGAATACTTGTGAATTCAGTCACAACAAATTGTGGATCATTGTTATCCCCATATTGCTCCTTCAAAATTCTTTTGAACCCTACCGAAAATCAATACTAGCCTCTGGAAAACTCTTCTACCACTCTCCTACATCTTCTGTTAAGGACTGTATGAATAACTTTATAGCTACATCTTCACATTCCACCTCAAAATCATCCAACACATTAGTGAACACCTTCAAGTGATCCTCACCAGTTATTGCATTGTTTCCAACAAATCTCAGGATAGCATTCATTACTATGTTTTCAATAGGATTTGGATACCCTGGTATATGAGAGAATTCAATCTGCCTATACCGGGCTGATTGTATCGGTCCTCTAACAAAAGGGTTTACAATTGGGCCACCCCTGTCATTTCCTAGGTTAGCTAGAGGATTTGGAGGGGTCAACAGATTAGGTGGCAGAGGTATGTATACATTTTGAGGATTTAGTGGGGGATTCATTCTAGACATCACAGAGGGATTTTGATATGGATTTTGCCTCGTTATTTTGGCATGCGGGTTTTGAGGAGGGATCTAAAAACAATTGGTATGCATAGAAAATGGGATATCATTATCCTGGAACTGAATTAAAGGCTCTGGTTGGGTAGTAGTTTTTGACCCCCCCTGAGCTATCCTAGTTGTCATAGAATTGTTAAGAATGCCATTGTTGTCACAAATACCTACTCTATTCAAATCTTGCAATATGAGCAATAGTTCTTCTCTTTTCAATGTTTCTATCCTAGATACCCTTAGGGTTAATTCTTTAACCTCCTTTTCTAATTCCTCATCAGTCTGGTTTGAGCCAGAACGTATGTTAGGGTCAATACCTATATTGGTATTAATGGATTTTACCCTTCCCACCCTAGGAGAAGGCAGCTTCATGTCTGTTATAGCTACTTTAGGGTCAATGGGATTCTGTGTAGGAACTATTTGGAATTCCCCCATGGGGTTTATTCTCTCATTCTGTAGAACTAGATGTAGTTCCTCATAAAATATTTCATCTCCATCAGAATCCTCCAGACCATCCTAAACATTCTTAGCGGCATATATAATAGCATGCTCTCTTCTTTCTTCTCTGGTTTGCAAATTATTAGCACTCTCACCCAAGAGGGACTCATTAAATGCCATGAGATCACAAATAGGAGGAGAATCATATTCACCTGAATCCTTAGTTCTCCATTTTTGAATAACTAGTTCTTGCATCAGGGGCATGCTTGGATGCCCCTGTTGTTGTGATCTTCTTCCATACATCTTTGTATAGGGTTAGAAAATTTCTAGCAAACTTTAGATCACATTAGAAATCTATATGACTAAAAGTTAATTCATCAAATGAAGTTATCCTTGCTGCTCAAACAACAATTTAAGGCATTTTTTTCAAAGAAACATATGAGCACAAGTCTTTCTTAAGATCAACTTTGCTTAATCGTATGGATAAGGAAAATCTTGTCAGAGTTGCCACCCCTTTAGGGGAAAATAATGAACACAAATTTTATGTAAACTCTAAAAAACCCATGACAATCTATTGCACTTGTATTTAGAACTTTTATACAAGAGTTCCCTAGTAGAGTCACCAATTTGTTGGTTGTTTTAAATTCCCAACATGATTCTCATAGAAAATCTATAAAATAGCCACTTATTAATGATTGATCTGCCTTGAGGGATTGGCCAACGAATAGGAGATTAGGGAGATAATGCTTCAACAATCCCCCTTTTCTTCCTCTGCACTTTAGGCTCTATGAAACCAAGGAGGGTGTTCCTTTGTAGATGGATTTATGTCTAATTCTCTGGCTATTTCTCCTTAACTGATGTCTTCTTTTCTTGGAGATAACAATGTTCTACTCAAATGGATGGGTTTTTTTAAAGATATTAGCTTGTCAACAGTATTCCTATCACATATATGTTCCTCTTAAATTGCTTGAAAGAATGTATGATAAAGTAAAAGGATTGGCTAGATTCTTTATACTCTTATCCTATTCTTTGTAAAGGAACATGCAAAACTTAACTTAATCAAAATAAATACCGAAGTTAAAACTATCCTTTGATTCATATGGAATGATCAGGGAGATTTTATATTTTGAGAAAAACAACCATCAAAAGATCAGTGGGAAAAAAATGAGTATAAATGAACTTAGCATAAGGGCACACTTTCTACTCTATTAAGAATACTAGAATGATGCATTACATCACCACACCTTAAAATCAGATCATAGCATTCATTCTTAGTTATCCCTGCAGACATCTATTATATTCGATATCCTCCTTGAAGCACTTAAATCTACTCCTTGAGTAGAAGGCTTTTGGATTGGATATCCTTACACAGGAAAAATTGTGAAGATGAACAATATTGATGATTTTATCAATTCATTCAAAAACATAATAAAAGACACAACTGTAGGAGACAATATGTTATGAACCTCAGCAATATATTCAAAATACTAAGTTAATGTAACTTTATGCTAACATTGCAAATACAAACAATCTTATCTTCTTGAAAACACACCTAGAAATAAAAAACTAATCATTATGATACGGCGTTGTGCTATAGAAAATTTCTCCAAGATGCTTGTAACTAGGTCCTGAATTCCATTTTATAAGAACAATGGAGCAAAAACAAGCCTCAAACCTAGAAACAGATGTCATCTTCTAACCTTGATAGATTTCTCCTAGATATTTGTCATGGGAACAAAAGCTATTGCAATTTTGTTCATAAGGTTTGTAGCCTTTGGGATTTGTGCTTTTGAGGAAAATATAACAAACTTCAGCAAAATTTTACTTCCTACTTACATTTCACAACTACCTCATGAAACAGATGATATTTACATAAGAGAACAAAAAGATTTTCTTATAGCACAAACAGGTGTCCATATTCTTCGAACAAAAAGAGCTTACAACCAATACCTCAAACATCAGGCATCTCATTGAATCTATTATCCCATGTTTGATACTGGTCTTCTATGGGCCATTGGAAATTAATTAATTTATCCACAGAGGATAAATATCTTTTGTTGTAGTTAGCTAGAACTGAATGTCCTCTTGTGAAATCAGCAGCTAGTTGACAAGAGTCCCATAGTTTGTCGATACTAGTTCTAAACATGGGAATATCTATCTTATTATTCTAGTAGAGGAAGAAATAGATAATAGGGACAATATTGTCGAACTAGAGGATCCATAGTTGGGCTGGCTTAATATCACCACCTTCATTCTTTATTGGATGAATTATCCCCACTGTGTCATTATCAAACCCTTGAATCAAATTCAATGCCTTCTCTTCAAGGCGGTTTATGAATGCCCAGAGATCTCCTTCTTCCTTTGCTATTGCATAGACCTATTTAACCTCATTAGGAGCATTACAATCATGGTTATCTCCCTTACAAATACCTAATAAAGAAATGATCCTAGGATCCATTTATCGAATAGAGGCATTATTCTTTCCTCGACAACTTAGCTAGACACTTTCTTCATTAATAATTTTGAAATATGTGAGACAATAGACCAATTGTCTTCCTGTTGTCTATCAAAAGCATATCTAAAAATATCTTCAATGGAATTAACCTGTTGCTTTAAGTTTTCAATTTCCTTTTCAAGAGCAAACCTTGATGAAGAAGATGAACTAGGAGGTAGGAGATTGGAATCCCTAACCACTAGTGATGTTTGTGATGAGGCAGATGTTGAAGGCTAATGTTACCATTGTATCTCCTTTTCTTTCAATTTGTTATATTCTAGAAATATGGCCATATAGTCTTTTAACAAGGCATCATATTTTTCTTGGAGAACATTTGTGGTTGCCTTGCTAAATTTTCTACCTCTACCACCAGTTCTGATGATTCTATAGGAGTCTCGGAGGACCTCTTTACTATTAGGCCACTTTTAAAATCTCTATCGAGTTCTACAACTAGAGGTTTGTTAGTTTTGGGTGCTAAAGCCCATATGGCTAAGGTATCCCACTTTGGGTTAAACATAGCACCTGTTAGTGCATCCTCAACTTCCTCTTCTATGGAAAAGACCTTCTTATCTTGCCTTCTTGCAGTGTCCAGAACAATTACAGAAGCTATGTCCCACTCAGGGAGTAATAAGATCCCACTGTCTCTAACCATTTACCTACCCTGATCTAGAGAGATGTTTTTAACTTCATCCTTCATCTATGTGAGTACATTGATAGATACATGATCACGGGTTTCTTGAGGAGACTAAGAGACCTCTTCCTCCAGTCTTTTCTCATATTCACCTCTCCTGCTTTTCCATTAGAACTCCTAAAATTTCTTAGTATTTACAAAATCATCATCAATAATAGAATTTCTACATGCAGCAAGCCTGATCTCATCTAAGATATCATTGCCTATTGTGGTAATATTAGAAATTCTATCCAAAGGCAATCCTTTTGGCACATCTTGGGTAGAGAATGGCATCTCAATTTGTATTTCCTCCTCTATTATTTTAATATCTCCTTAGTCAATAGGGTAGTCTACCAGAGGGTTTATTTCAATCTTTGTTCTTTTTAGAGGAGGCTCTTTAGGGAGAGACTCATTTTTAGTTGTTGGTACAAAAGGAGAAGAGGATTGAGGAGGTGGTGGCAAAGATAGTGTTAATTGAATTGGTGGAGGTTCCTGAGGGGCTTGTTCTTTGACCTCTTCATTTTTGTTTCTCTTTTTGAAAGTGTATTTTTTCACATTTCTAGCAGGAGGCCAGTATGATGGTCTTTCTTCCATAGGGACCTGAGTAGGTTCACGATCCTATATGTCAACCAATTCATCAATATGTGACAAAATTCTCTTAATTTTGTTGATGGGGTCATCAACCTCTGAGAAAAGTGCTTTGGAAGATGGACTCTTCCTCTTTATTCTTTCTTCATAGCTTGTATACAATGTCCACTTTTCTCTTTTTAATTTTACTTCATCATCAGAAAGAGAATTCCTAATAACATCTTCAAGAAATAAAACCTGATGGGGAAGATAAGACCTACTAATACTCTTTCTAATGTTATTGATAAATCCCTCATGATCAGAGAACTTGGGTTTTTCCTATGCCATTTTGAAATGCAACAATTTTACATTCAAATTAGGGAATCCTTCCTTATTTAGTTTGAAGTCAGAAACCACTATTAAGAAGGGAAAGAAAGATCCTTTCTTTTTCCCTTTCAGGTGAGCATTCTCTATCTCAGTCAGTTGCCAAATGATCTCCAAGAAAACTAGCCTCAATGGCACATGCTTGGGTAAATAGTGCAGACCAACAAGGGTGCCATAGATTCTAAAAATTGTATCCTCTTTATGGGGGACAAAATCACCCCAATTATGCTTGATATTTAGAGGGGGGAGCCTTAGTGCAAATCTGAGGAAATTCATCAATGGTTTTTGAATCCTGGGTATGTCTGGTTGGAAGTGTTTTAATATTGTAACAAAAAAGTAATCCCTGAAGAACCTATAATTGGAATGGGTATCATGTCTATCGTAAATGTGAGTCCAACATTGGACAGGCAATTCATTCCCCTGTTATCAATAGGGTTGACCATTAGCTTAGGGTGCCATACCCTTTGAGCTCTTCCATGATAGAAGAACATATGGCAAATCAATGAGAACCATCTGAAATTGACTGACTCCTTGTCTTTTCTAATGTCTACTAATCCTTGATGGATATGTTGCGCTAAATAAGAAGCAATTTATCAAATTGGGCATTGTGAGATGGGTGCTGGATGTCTGCAACCATATAAGTAAGATCAATACGGATGCACTCCCTCTTATCTTCTCCCAATACTTGACACAAAGCATAGTAAGTTTTAGCAAAATAATTTTCAAAAGTAATCATCTTGAAGGGTTCCTACTCACTCTAGGGGATTTTTACTGATTTACCATTTAGCCCCCTTTCCCTAAACTTAGGCAAATACATGGTTTTGTAGCTTCTCCTGTCCTTTGCATATAGGGCATTAAATCTATCTCCACCAATCTTTGTTGAGGCAGCCAAGTTTAATCTGAAAACTGTGGCAATGGCTTTTTTGTTAATTTCCACTAGAAATCCTCCCTTCATGCTTCTGATTGCTTTGGACATTTCATCATAGTGAGCTGCCATGGCCTGGAGAAACTCAATATCTTCAAATACATTGGTAACCACCAATTTTTCCAGGCCACTCTCCCACACATATGATAGTGGCACTTGAGCATTCCTCTTGTCGCACTAGTGGCAGAAAAGGGACCAACCATGGATAGGGATTTCAGCATCCCTATAATCAGCATATTTATCAACTAACCCCTCAATACCTTCTAGGCTAGTCACCCTTACCCTTTGTGAACTTGAGCCTGGAAGCTACTTCACTAGGTCTTCATGTAACGCTCATTTTTGGGTACCAGAGGGAACCTGTGTTGTAGGTGGGGCCATTATTAAGATGGAGGACTTGGATAAGGATAATCTCTTCTAGTTTTCAGGGGTCAACTCAATTCTTATCACAGAGTGTAATTCCTTCAATTAGAGGCAAATGGAAAACCCTAAAAGAAAAGAAAAATACAGATGACTCACCGGGCTTGTTTCATCCAGCGTATTTCGAACTAGGTAGTAGAGGTGCTACATCAACCTTCAGCTTTATTTCTTTAGCACTTTGATGCTTTCTAACATAGCAAGTATTTGAAGGAATTGAGATATGCCTTATATTAATAACACTCATCTCGAACCAGAAGTAGTCACGTCTATCTTCACTTAATTTCATATGAACTAGATCATGCAAGATTAAGCATTGCGGGATATTTGAATATCGACCATCAGATTTTATGATTTTGATAGCTTACCTAATGACCATGATCAATCCTGAAGATTTGATGGTAAGGACACGCCCGGAGACATTTACTAAAACCTTTAATAGAATTACCCCCTTTTATATTTTTTATTATATTCTAGAACGTGCAATCCACCAATATTATGTCATCTCCGCCATGTGGCAGCTTTTTGCGATTCCACCATTCGGCGAGGCACACTGATCAACAACCCAGTGGAATGACGAAGGAGAAAAAATCTATGGTGTCAAAACATGCCCCTTCTAGTTGGATATCTTCTTTCATATGTGGCAAGTAAATGTCATACTTCTGCTTTTCCATGGATGTTGGTTGGGGCCCTTTAGTGAGGTTTGGCAGAATGGTGGAAACACTTAGAAATCACCTTTATTGGGGGTGAGGGGGCCACCATTCATAACACATGACACTTTTTCAAGAGCTACCAGTTATTCCGTAATTCCACAATTATCTTGGTTGATCAATATTGAATGTTAGAGAATCAGCAGAAAAGCACATATCAATGTAACCTGCCAAAAAGGGTTAGTGGTACCTGACACCTTGCATGAAATTAGTTCTCAAAAATAGCTCATGTCTTACTAGGATTAGATACAGACACAGAAACACTTGGTTATCAAAATATATTTTTTAGTTATGGGAAAAAGTGGTGATTGTACGATAGGAAGTGAAATAAAAGGGTTCTAGAGTTTCCCACAAGGATTTTAGCTTGGATTTACATTATTTTGCAAAAATGCTAAATCACAAACCTAATACATAGTTGCAAATCACCAAAGCCATGGAAAAATTCAACATGGTACGATTAGTGGCTCTAGTTGGGGACACCTGTTCAACCTTCAATAGGGTGAGATCATATAAAAACTCTAAAGAAGCAGACCACAACACAATAAAAGGAAAGGAAAAGAAAAAACCTAAGCAACAAACTAAAGCAAGGAACTAATCTAAAACTAAAAACAAATATGCATGGAATAGATTCATACCTTACGAAAACTATGACTTCAAGAATTGTCCATGCATTGGCAATTCAAATAGTTCTCCAATCAGATTCTATAGGAAATAAGAGTCTTCTCCATGGGTGTTGTTAATCAATTATGGTCCAAGCTAAAGGGCATCGAATTTACCATGTTTCCCCTTATCTTGAGATCAAGCATTCCACAGTAACACCATATCTCCAATATACAACTTTCTCTCAGATGTCTTCTTGTCATGTAGTCTTTTAACCTGCTGCTGCAACTTCATGTTTTTTTGTTGAGATACTCTTTTGGTTTCATCTAGCTGAGTTATCTGATATATCCTATTTTGCATGACATCAAAAATGTCATCATCATGCTCTTGAATGAACTTGTAAATAGGTAACAGATTATTTATTGGCATTCTCGCCTCCAGTCCATACACAAGATCAAAAGGGGCCTGACCGATAGCCTTCTTCATTGTCATTATGTAAGCCCAGACAACTAATCTTAATTTGGTGTCCCATGCTCTTTTGTTTTTCTCTGTGATTCTTTTGACTATCTTCATCAGGCTCTTATTACTTGATTCTGCCTACCCATTTTCCTAAGGATTATGTGGGGATGAATAAGAGATTGAAATCCCATACTGGATATAGAAGTTAGTAAATTCTTCAGACTTGAAACACATGGCATTGTTTGAAATTATTTTTATGGGCACACCAAACCTGGTTTTGATATTATTCATCAAGAAGTAAACCACAACCTTGCTAGTTGCCCTTTTGGTGGGGATGGCTTCAACCCATTTAGTGAAATAATAAGTGGCCACCAAGATCCAACTATGTCCTCCACTTGACTTCTCAGTTATTTCTCCTATGAAATCTAATCCCCACTACTAGAAGGGAGCCTTGACATTCACAAGCCTAAGGGGTAGATTCCCAGAGAATCTTAATTTGCTTGAAAATCTTTGACACACATCACAAATTATAACCATGTGGTGAGCATACTTGAAAAGAGTGGGCCACCAATATCTGGCCCTCAGGACCTTGTATGCTATTGTCTTGGCCATATAATGACCTCCACAAACACCATGATGCATATCCTTTAGAACTATAGAAGCTTGAGTATTGTTTTTACATTTGAGTAAAATACCCTCAAAATTTCTCCACTAGAGCTCACCTCCTATAATCACATACTTTATGGCTTGTAACCTTTAAGTTCTTTTTTGATTCTCAGTCATTTTGTCTGGGAAAGACATGTTCAGTAAATAGTAAACAACATTCATATACCACTCAGAATCCTTCATGTCGCAAACCACCCCTGCATCTTGAGTTTCAATATTATTGATCTAGTTAGCCTCTAAATTTGATTTAGCCATCAACTTTGCTAACCCTTGTCTTCTCACCAATTTAGTGATCTGGATGTCAATATTAAACTCTTGAATCTAGTTAATCCACCTACACCTTCTCCCTATAACTTCTTGCTGAGTGAATACATCTTTAACAACTGTTGGGACATAAGAAACAATAGTTCCCCGAACCAGGTATGGCCTAAAATTATTAACAAATTTCACTCAGGTGCCTGGAAAGATTTACTAAAAAATAAGATGGGTTGTTCATAGCCCTCATTATTCTTTTGTAACAAAACAATGACTATGGTATGGAAATAAGCAAAAGAAAATAGCTAAAATGGCTTGGAAAAATCTAGGGACTTTAAGACAGGAGCCTCCTTAATGGCTCCTTTGATTATCCTAAAAGCACTAGTTGGTTCATCTTTCCAAGTGATATCCTCTCCTTTCTTCAGCAAATTGGATATTGGTCTACTAGTTTTAGCAAAATTAGTGACAAACCTTCTGAGGAAGTTTACCTGTCCAAAGAAGGATTAAATTCCATTAATACTTTTAGGTATTGGAATTCTTTCAATGGCCGCATCTCTCTCTAGGTCAATCCCAATTCCTTCCTTAGACACTATATGGCCCAGGAGCTTCCCTTCTATTACTCCGAACACACATTTTATGGGATTCAAAGAGATGCCAAACTTCATGCATCTCTCAAAATTTTTATCTAGATGAGAGCAATGGTCCTGTTCCCTTTTTGAATATGCAGTCAGATCATCATGGTACACCACCATGATGACATTTATAAGGTCAGAAAAAGCCACATCCATTGGTCTTTGAAAAGTAGCCCCAGCATTTGTTAATTTGAAAGGCATCCTAATGTATACATATGTGCCCCATGGAGTAGTAAATGTAGTTTTATATTTCTTAGACTCCTTCACCATTACTTCATTGTATCTTGAAAAATCATCCATCATAGATAACAACTCACAATTGGTCACCCTTTATAGGGTTGCCTCCATATTTGGTAAGGGATAATTATCGTTTAATGATGCCATGTTTAGGTTTCTAAAATCAACACATAGTCTGATATCTCCATTTTTCTTCCTAACAGGAACAAGGTTTGAGACCCAAGTAGAATGTTTGATAGGCTTAATTATCCCCCCTTCACTTAACTTAGCTAGTTCTTGCTGCATTTTTGGCCTTAGAGTGGGATTAATAGTCTTTGTTTTTGTCTAAAAGGTTTTGCATCTGGTTTCAAAGGGATTTCATGTTGAAACAGGTCTTCTCTATATGCTTTTAAATCATCATAGGACCATGCAAAAACCTTTCTGTGCTTTCTAAGGAAAGAAATCAACATTTGCTTAATCTTTGGGTTTAGGCACTTACCTATAAAAACCAACTTTGGATGAGACTCAGTCCCTAGGTTGACCTCTTCAAGATCATTTGGGTGCACTAGAGCAGATCTCACAATTTGTTTGTCATTTCCATCAAAAACTCTTTCTAAAGCCACCAGCCCTCTTAAAATTCTATTGGTCTTCAACTGGATGACCTCATTACCAAATACTGTTTGTTTGCCGTTTGTTGTCTCCACAAATTCCTGGAAATCAATTTCCTACATATGATATTCATTAATGCAATTGATGAATTTGTAAAGATCTTGATGATCATTGAAAACTTACCAATGATGGACATTGTCGGGAACAAAGGGTCTAGTTAGCATCTTGACTTGAGAAATTCTTGCCAATGTGATATATTTGGATTTGACTGCTATATTTGCCAAAAAATCAGCCATAACATTCTTGCTTTGCTCTATCCAGTCAATACCAAAGGCATCAAATTCTTCAATAGTGTCCCATACTGCATTTATGTATTGTCTAAGCCTTTTATTTTTTGAGGCCAACCTAGATCTGACTTGTGACACTACCAATTTGGAATCTCCTAGGACTTTGAGTTTTTTAACACCATGCTTAAGGGCCATCTTCAAGTTGATAAGCAAAGCCTCATATTCTACAACATTTTTAGTACACACAAAGCCAAGTCTAAAAGAAGACCAGAATGCTTTTCCAGAAGGGGCCATAAGCACAACCCCTGTACTAGAATGTTCTTTTGAACATGCCCCATCAAAATGCATAGACCATAGTCCTTCTTCATCATTGACTAGCTCAGGCTTATGATTCAAAGGGGTGTCACTATCATTCTCTATCTTGAAGTTGTCTACATCTACATCCAAGAAATACACCTGATCATTCTCCTCATGAATGCCGTCATTTTTTTGGGGCGATTTCTTTTCTCGATCTAGCCTCACATCTTCACCATCCATGGGAATCATAGCATATGAATAATCCATTTGGATACTACCACCCACATAGAGGCCCGCTTTCTTGATAACAACATCCTGTACATAGGAGGAATATCTACCAAACTAATCTTCATGTTATATTCTTTATGAGGGAAGGCCCTCATAGTTGTCCCCTTCCTCATAGTCCTCATAAGGGGCTGTATGGTCACTCATAGATATAGCCATAGCACATGAAGTAGAGGAGTGCGGAGCTTGGCATTGTAAACACCACAACACTTCATCTATGGCATGCACTTCTTTCCTTAAAGGATCAGGGGTGTGCCTATGTGCGCCTCCTCTATCATTAGGGGAAACTAGTTTCCCATCCTGCTAATTTGTGTTATAAGGTTGGTCAGCTAGTCTAGGCATCTTCTCTTTTCTGTTGAAAGGAGGCCTTTCATTGGAAATTCTTTTATCATTTCTCACCAAAGATCTCTTTAATTCCTTGATTTCCTTCCATAATTTATCATATTTGGCAATGATAGGAGTTCTATTGCTCTGTCCTCTCTGTTGTGGGAAGATTCTTGCATCACTTCTCTTAGAGATCTTTCCAGATGCCTTTCTATTATTTTCAATATGTAAAGCTGTTCTAAAAGCATAACTGAGAGTTTATGGTTCTCTATTTCTTAATTCATACCCCATCTTGGGATCATAAACATATTTGTACACTACCAGGTACATGGCCTCATTTGGTCATAATTGAGGAGGGATTTTGTTACTTACTTTGAAGAACCTTGCATTGAAATCATGGACAATTTCATTTATTCCCTTTTGAATACTTGTGAATTCAGTCACAACAAATTGCGGATCATTGTTATCCCCACATTGCTCCTTCAAAATTCTTTTGAACCCTAGGCAAGATTCAATACTAGCCTCCGGCAAACTCTTATACCACTCTCTTGTATCTTCTATTAAGGACTATATGAATAACTTTATAGCTACATCTTCACATTCAACCTCAAAATCATCCGGCACATTAGTGAATGCCTTCAAGTGATCCTCACCAGTTATTACAATGTTTCCAGCAAATCTCAAGATAGCATTCCTTACTGTGTTTTCAATAGGATTTGGATACCCCGGTATACTAGAGAAATCAATCTTCCTATACCAGGCTGATTGCATAGGTCCTCTAACAAAAGGGTTTACAAGTGGGCCAACCCTGTCATTTCCTATGTTAGCTAGAGGAGTTGGAGGGATCAATAGATTAGGTGGTGGAGGTATGTATACATTTTGAGGATTTAGTGGGGGATTCATTCTAGACATCACAAGGGGATTTTGATATGGGCTTTGCCTTGTTATTTTGGCATGCGAGTTTTGAGGAGGGATCTGAAATCAATTGGAATGCATAGAAAATGGGATATCATTATCCTGGAGCTGAATCAAAGGCTCAGGTTGGGTAGTAGTTTTTGACCCCCCCTGAGCTATCCTAGTTGCTATAGAATTGTTAAGAATAACATTGTTGTCACAAATACCTACTCTATTCAAATCTTGCAATCTGAGCAATAGTTCTTCTTTTCTTTTCAATGTTTCTATCCTGGATACCCTTAGGGTTAATTCCTTAACTTCCTTTTCTAATTCCTCATCATTCTAGTTTGAGCCAGAAGCTATGTTAGGGTCAATATCTATATTGGTATTAATGGATTTTACCTTTTCCACCCTAGGAGAAGGCAGCTTCATGTCGGGTATAGCTACTTTAGGGTCAAAGGGATTCTGTGTAAGAACTATTTGGGATTCCCCCATGGGGTTTATTCTTTCATTCTGTAGAACTGGATGTGGTTCCTCATAAAATATTTCATCTCTATCAAAATCCACCAGACCATCCTGAACATTCTTAGCGGCATATATAATAAGATGCTCGCTTCTTTCTTCTCTTGTTTGCAAATTATCAGCACTCTCACGCAAGAGGGGCTCATTAAATGCCATGAGATCACAAATAGGAGGAGAAGCATATTCACCTGAATCCTTAGTTCTCCATTTTTGAATAACTGGTTCTTGCATCAGGGGCTTGCTCGGATGCCCCTATTGTTGTGATCTTCCTCCGTACATCTTCTCTGCATAGGGTTAGAAAATTTCTAGCAAACATTAGATCACATTAGAAAGCTATATGACTGAAAGTTAATTCATCAAATGAAGTTATCCTTGTCGCTCGAACAACAATGTAAAGTAATTTTTTTCAAAGAAACATATGAGCACATGTCTTTCTTAAGAGCAACTTTCCTTAATCGTATGGATAAGGAAAAGCTTGTCAGAGTCGCCACCCCTTTAGGGGAAAATAATGAACACAAATTTTATGCAAACTCTAAAAAACCCATGACAATCTACTACACTTAGTATTTAGAACTTTTATACAAGGGTTCCCTAATAGAGTCACCAATTTGTTGGTTGTTTTAAATTCCCAACCTAATTCTCGCAGCAAATCTATAAAATAGCCACTTATTAATGATTGATCTACCTTGAGGGATTGTCCAACGAATAGGAGATTAGGGAGATAAGGCTTTCTCAATCCCCCTTTTCTTCCTCTGCACTTTAGGCTTTGTGAAACCAAGGAGGGTGTTCCTTTGTAGATGGATTTATGTCTAATTCTCTGGCTATTTCTCCTTAATTGATGTCTTCTTTTCTTCAAGATAATAATGTTCTACTCAAATGGATGGGTATTTCTAGAGATATTGGCTTGTCAAAACTATTCCTATCATAGATATGTTCCTTGTAAATTTCTTGAAAGAATGTATGATAAAGTAAAAGGATTGGCTAGATTCTTTAAGCTCTTATCCTATTCTTTGCAAAGGAACATGCAAAATGATGCAGAGCACAGCCCAGAAGAAGCATATAAACCCAAGACAAAGACCCTTTGGAGCCTACAAGACAGCCAATTGAGAATATATCGGTAAGACCATTTGATTTGTCTCACCAAAACGTACACACTCTGGCCTATCAGCAAGACACTACCCCGTCGATCAAGCTCAAAACTCTTTCGCCAACCTATTTAGTCATTCCGATGAGCGGCCTCTGAAAATACTCCATTAGCAAGATAAAACATAATGTCTCACCGATATGCCCTTATCGAGCTGATAATGACTATCGGCACATCACAATGCAACTCACCCCGATGCCCAGGTCACACCGATGAAGTCTTCATTCGATTTGCCTATCGGCATGACATTGCCCATCGATGAATTCTTTGAAACTCCTGCCGATGCCTTGTTTGAAACATCCGCTCTCCCATCAGCAAGAAGAAGCCTATCAACAACCCCCAAAAATGTTATGCGGACGCCTTTGTTTATGCTGATGAACCTTCACTCTTCCCTCCTTCGGCTAGACTTTTAACTTTCGGGTTGAACCATTCGCTTGAACCATTACCTTGAACCATTTCATTGAACCGTTGTCTTGAACCATTCGGTTGAACCCGTGAATCCATTGAATCGATGAACTGGTTCAATCTGATGGTTCAACAGTGAGGTTCAATGCCGAGGTTCAACGTCGAACACTTGCATCATCTGCCATCTATAGTCAGACTCTCACACAAATGTAGGATATACACAGAATGACCTCACCTGCAATTGCGCTATACACACACACTGTTTTCCATATACACTTGCTGTATACACATAAAACCTGCAACAATTCGTAACCGAACAACACAGAAAAACTAATAATTCAAACAACACAGAAAAACTACTAATCCAGCACTGAATTAGAAATAAACTAACAACCGGGGGGGGTCATTCCATTGATTTCAGAGAAATCCTCCAGTGGAATGATCCCAAATGAAATCCACTGCAATTAGACCAGAAAACACCAAATCTTTTTAATTCTTCTGATTCAAACTAAAATACAATCTCTTCCCTCTCGACATTCAACATGCTTCTTTTTGGTCTGTCCACTCTCTCTTATAGATACAGGCTTTTGCTAGAGAATGACACCTATGTGAATAGTTACATTACGTGGTGGGAGGTGAACCACCAATCGACCACCGTTTACAAAACAAACAGTTTAGTTACATGCTTTTGACCCTTTTTGACATGTATACACTTGTTTCATATGGCTCAAAGGCCTTTACAACAGACCTTTCTTGAAATGTGAGGAACTTTTAGATTTTTGAGGTGCCCCTGCACAGGAACTTTTAGATTTTCGAGGGTGCTCCTACACTACAAAACTTAACTTAATCAATATAAATACCAAAGTTAAAACTGTTCTTTGATTCATATGGAATGATCAGGGAGATTTTAGATTTTGAGAACAATAACCATCAAAAGATCAGTGCCTAAACTTGGGGTTACAGAGTCTAAAAAAATGAGTATAAATGAACTTAGCATAAGGGCACACTTGCAACTCTATTGAGAATACTGTAATGATGCATTACATCACCACACCTTGAAATCATATCATAGCATTCATTCTTACTTATCCCTGCATACATCTATTATATTCAATATCCTCCTTGAAGCACTTAAATATACTCCTTGTGTAGAAGCCTTTTAGATTATATATCCTTACATAGGAAAAACTATGAAGATGAACAATATTGATGATTTTATCAATTCATTCAAAAACATAATAAGAGACACAACTGTAGGAGACAATATGTTATGAACCTCAGCAATATATTCAAAATACTAAGTTAATGTAACTTTATGCTAACATTACAAATACAAACAATCTTATCTTCTTGAAAACACACCTAGAAGTAAAACACTAAACGTTATGATACGACGTTATGCTATAGAAAATTTCTTGAAGATGCTTGTAACTAGGTCCTGAATTCCCTTTTATAAGAACAAGGGAGCAAAAATAAGCTTTAGACCTAGAAACAGATGTCATCTTCTAACCTTGACAGATTTCTCAAAGATAACTAATTCCTCCTAGATATTTGTCATGGGAACAAATGCTATTGCAATTTTGTTCATAAGTTTCGTAGCCTTTGGGATTTGTGCTTCTGAGGAAAATAAAACAAACTTCAACCAACTTTTACTTCCTACTTACATTTCACAACTGCGTCATGAAATAAACTATAGTTACATAAGAGAACAAAAAGATTTTGTTATAGGGCAGACAGATGTCCATTTTTTTGAACAAAAAGATCTTACAACCAATACCTCAAACATTAGGTAGCTCGTTGTATCTTTTATCCCATGCTTGATACTGGTCTTCTGTGGGCCATTGGAAATTAATTAATTTATCCACAGAGGATAAATGAGAAGAACCTCCTGCAACAATATAATGAAAAATGCATGAAATAACAGAAATAGCAGAAACACAAAAGGAATTTATTGATCACATGCCACTTCGAGGGGGAAACCTCCTTTGAGAAAGCTCAATACAATAAATTTGTGGATGCCTTCATTAGCCTCAACACGTACTTATATACTAAGTCTAATCTAAACAACTATTACTTCCCATGAATGTGGGATAATACAATATACACATGGGACGACTTTCAAAGCATATCCAAATGTAATATACTAACAAAGTAAAGAGAAGGGTTAAACACAGGTTCCTAACATCCCCTCCCTCTTAGAAAAGCTTTGTCCTCAAAGCGTAATATATGCAAATTGTTGCTGAATCTGAAGGAGTGGTTCCCATGTAGCAATCTTTGGATGCATTCCATGCCACTAAATTAATACCTCTGTGATGGATCGGGAGTGAAGAGGATGAGTGTGCATGTTGAGGATTGCCTCCAGCTCCAAAAGGATGGATCCTTCATTATCCAGTTGTGGTAAAACAATTTGTGCTCTATCGTTGGTGCCAAGAAATCTCTTTAGACAAGAGACATGAAATATTGGATGAATGCGGAAAGAAGGAGGAAGCTCCAATGTATAAGCAACTGACCCAATCTTTAGAAGAACCTTATATGGCCCATAGAACTATGGATCTAGCTTATGATGCTCAATCTAATCCTAGGTGCGAAGAACTATGTCGACTGCCTGTACCGGTGAACTGCTGGGGAAGTATGGAAGGAGCGCTGGCGGTGCCTGACCATAGACTGCTTCATATTTAGTCATGTTAGATGCAGTGTGGTAGGAGGTATTGTACCACCATTCAGTGAGAGGAAGCCACTTTTCCCACTAATGCTATTGTTCTGAGATGAAGCAACGAAGATAAGTTTCCAAATATTTGTTGATAATTTTAGTCAGACCATCTTTTTGTGGGTCATACCCAAAACTCATCTTCAATTTGGTGCCAGTGTCGCGAAATAGTTCTGTCCAAAAATGACTGATGAAAGTTGCATCATGATCTTAGACAATGGAAGAAGGGATGCCATGAAGATGATAGATCTGGTCCATGAAAATTTGTGCGACTAAGGAGGCGGTATAGGGATGGTTGAGGGCACAAAAATGACTATATTTTGAGAGGCAATCACCCACAACCAGGATCACTGTCTTCCATCCAGATTTAGGGAACCCCTCAATGAAATCCATAGAAATATCTATCCAAATCCATGTAGGGATGGACAAGGGTTAGAGCAATCCAAGGAGTGTCGTTTCACCCTTGTTGCGTTGGCAGCTATCACATTCAACCACCATTTGTTGAATTGCCCTTTTCATTCCCTTCCAAAAGAAGTTACGTCGTGCCCGCTCATAAGTTGTGAGGAACCTAGAGTGCCCTACCCATGGAGAAACATAGAGTTCATAGAAGATAGCCTACTAGATAGATTCCAACCAATTTGGAACAGACATAGAAATAGATAAAAGAGAGGCTTGGTCATCACATGTGTGAGAAAGAGAATCTGCCACAATATTGTCCTTACCCTTCGTGTAAGTGATCTCATAGTCATAACCCATGAGTTTGCTAATCCATTTCTATTGTACTGGGGAGGAGACCCATTGTTCTAGAAAATATTTCAGACTCTGGAGAGTAGTCCTAATGTAAAAATGATTCCCTAGTAGGTATGGCCGACATTTTTGTACTGCATGCAAAATAGCTATCATTCGTTGTAGATCTGAAGGAGTAGTGGAGACCATAGATGGTTGCATCTGAATGGAATGAAGCTAAGTGATGACACCATGTCAATTATTCTTAAGAAGATTTTCCAGGTGATGTGAACTAATGATGCTGAGAGACCCCGGTTGTAAGCCCTTCAATGTGTGTTTGTGCCCATTGTCTGAAAACTGCATCCAAAGTTCAGCAAAATCCCATAACATGGGTCCAAGTGTGCATAACCATTGGGCGCCCAAAACAACATCACATCCACCTAAGGACAAGGCAAACATGTTAGAGCATAGGTTATAATATCCAATAGAGATACGCACATTGCGACACTTCCCTTTGTAAGGTAATGTGCCCCCATTGGCAATCATGGCTTCAAAGCTGGAGCAAGGATGAACAAAACAATCAGCGTGTTTGGCTATTCGAGGGTCAATGAAGTTATGAGTGCTACCAAAATCAATGAGTATTGTAAGAGGGGGCTTCTTGAAGTAACCCTTGACCCACATGGTTTGTGGGATGGTGACTCCTGCTAAGGCATGGAGAGAGATCTCTGGGTGGTCTTCCTGAGAAGTAGAGTCAACAAGCGACTGCTGAGTTTCAACCTAATCAGCTACTATATCCTGAGCATTTGCATAAACTTTAGTTTCAGGCAGAGAATCAACATCCAAGAGATAGACCTTTTTCTCAACACATCTGTGTCCCTAAGTGAATTTCTCATCACAATTATAACAAAGCCCTTTTTCTCTACGTGCTCGCATCTCTGCTTCAGTCAAATGCTTGATAGGAGTTGTTCTAGGAGCTAGCATTATTTGAGGTATTTGGGAATCCATATTTCTAAATTGAACAAAATTGGATTTAGATTGTTGTTGAGATATGATCTTGTCCTCCTCCAACTTAGTCAACCCTAAGGCTTCCATCATTGTGCTTGGATAGAACATTTTAACCTCAGAGCAAATTGCATCCTTCAAACCACTGACAAAACAACTCTTGAAGAATTCATCAGACAATCCCTCTGTGTGATTGGCCATTTTTTGAAATTATGTCTAATATTATCTCACAGTGCTTGTTTGGCACATTTCCATGAGTGCTCCTATGAAGTCATCAAAAACACTAGGGCCAAATCGTTGCAAAATGAGTATGCAAAAATTTGTCCATTTTGGCTCATCATGAGCCTTGATGCACCAACGGAACCATCGAAGGACTTCATGTTCCAAATGAAAGGATACAAGTGGTACTTTGTTGACATCAAAAGTATAATGCAGATTGAAATATTGTTCTACTCGGTATATCCATCCAGTAGGATCATCACCATTGAAGCGAGGAAAATCAAGCTTCGGCCCATGAAAATTGTTGGAAGAAGAAAACCCTGTGTCTGCAGAAGACTCTAGCTGCTGCCTATTGTTCATGGCTGAATGCTAAAGATTGAGGCCAAGAATTTTTTCATCTAGATCTTGGAGTTTGGTCTTGAGGGCTGCAAGTTCATCCTCCATGTTGTTTGCTCCTGTGCGGGTGACAAGCATAACCAGGATTTTTTTTATTTTTATTTTTATGTTTTTGGGAATGGGTAGAAAAACAAAAACATAAACTTTTTTAGTAAAGGAAAATTTGGATTTGGGAAAAACTCTGATGGGTAATTGGGGTTTGACTAGGTTTTGGACACTTTTTGAGGGAAAGGGGAGAAGAAAATGCAGATTTCAGAAGTGGGGTGAAAGAATGGGAAATTTGTCGAAGAGGGACAAAGGAGTAGAAATATGAAATGAACACTGTGGCAAAATTTGAAGACTATTGGGCGAGAATCGAAGAAGTTATGGCAAAACCCTAAAAATAGACAAATGTGAGATTTCTTGCTTCGATAAGTGGAATTTGGGATCAGGTCCTCAAGGAAGGAAACATGCATAATGGAATTTCAGGGGTTCTAGTGAATTTTGAGGTGAATCAAAGCTAAATCAGGGAAGATATGGCGAAAAAATAGAAATTTTTTTACTCTTATTTTTTATTTTTTTTGAAACTATCTATCAACTGCTCTGGACGGATTCAATCTATGATTTGCTGGTTGTCAATAGATATGGGCCCCAGGTATGTTCGGCTTCCTAAAGGTTTAGGGGATTCACTCAGCTACCAATGTTGTCTAATGGCTTACGTATTGGGGCAGTATCCCTCACTCCACAACTTAGGTAAAACTGATAACCAATTTGCCACAAATGATAGCTCTTGGTTTACCTCACAGATGGGAACTTGTCAATCAGGTAGAGGCCGTTGCCCTTTTCCTTGGCAGGTCCTCTCAATGGGCCAGCTACTTTAGGGTTCCTATGGTACTCCTCACAATGAGTTTTAGGGCTATGCCCAGGCACTCCCCACAATTAACCAGATAAGGATTATTCCCTAATCTAAACCTGCAATTGAAATGAACAATACAGATGTAAAAAAAAAGAACTACTGCAATAATCACAACACCTGGAGGCCACTGCAGAAAAAAATTTGGCAGAAATTCCACCCAATGAGCCCAAGAAAGCGCTCTGATACCAGATGAGAGGAACCTCCTGCAACAATATAATGAAAAATGCACAAAATAATAGAAATAGCAGAAACACAGAAGGAATTTATTGATCGCAGGCCACTTCGAGGGGGCAACCTCCTTTGAGCAAGCTCAATACAATAAATTTGTGGATGCCTTCATTGGCCTCAACACATACTTATATACTAAGTCTAATCTAAACAACTATTACTTCCCATGAATGTGGGATAATACAATATACTCACGGGACGACTTACAAATCATATGCGTCCAAATGTAATATACTAACAAAGTAAAGAGAAGGGTTAAACACAAGTTCCTAACAATAAATATCTGTTGTTGTATTTAGCTAGAACTGAATGTCCTCTTGTGAAATCAGCAACTAGTTGATAAGAGTCCCACAGTTTGTCGATACTAGTTCTAAACAAGGGAATATCTATCTTATTATTTTGGCAAAGGAAGAAAGAGATAATAGGGACAATATTGTCAAACTGGAGGATCCATAGTTGGGATGACTTAATATCACCGCCTTCGTTCTTTATTGGAGGAATTATCCCCATTGTGTCATTATCAAACCCTTGAATCAAATTCAATGCCTTCTCTTCAAGGTAGTTTATGAATGCATGGAGATCTACTTCTTCCTTTGCTATTGCATAGACTTGTTTAACCTCATTGGGAGCATTAAGATCATGGTTAGCTCCCTTATGAATATCTAATAAAGAAATGATCCTAGGGATCCATTTATCGAATAGAGGCATTGTTCTTTCCTTGTCATCTGCAATTTTTTTGATGATTAATGACAAATAATAATAGCACTTGTGAATACCAATAGCCTGGCTAGACACTTTGTTCATTAATAATTTTAGAATTCCTGAGACAATAGACCAATTGTCTTCCTATTGTCTATCAAAAGCATATGTAAAAATATCTTCAAATGAATTAACCTGTTGCTTTAAGTTTTCAATTTCCTTTTCAAGAGGAGACCTTGATGGAGAAGATGAACCAGGAGGAAGGAGATTGGAACCCCTAACCACTAGTGCTATTTGTAATGAGGTAGATGTTGAAGCTTAATGTTGCCATTATATCTCCTTTTCTTTCAACCTGTTATAATCTGGCAATATGGCCATATAGTCTTTTAACAAGGCATCATATTTTTCTTGGAGAACATTTGTGGTTGCCTTTCTAAATTTTGCTACCTCTACCACCAGTTCTGATGCCTCTATAGAGGGAGTCGCCAAGGCCCTCTTTACTATTAGGCCACTTTTAAAATCTCTATCAAGTTCTACAACTAGAGGTTTGTTAGTGTTGGGTGCTAAAGCCCATATGGCTAAGGTATCCCACTTTAGGTTAAACTTAGCACCTGTTAGTGCAGTCTCAGCTTCCTCTTCTATGGAAAAAACCTTCTTATCTTGCCTTCTTGTAGTGTCCAGAACAATAGTAGAAGCTATATCCCACTCAGGGAATCCCACTCTCTCTAACCATTTGCTTACCCTGATTTGGAGAGATGTTTTTAAGTTCATCCTTCATTTGTGTGAGTACCCTGATAGATACCTGATCATGGGTTTCTTGAGGCGACCGGGACACTTCTTCCTCCAATCTTTTCTCATATTCACCTCTTCTTCTTTTCCATAAGAACTCTTGAAATTTCTTAGTATTTTCAAAATCATCATCAGTAATAAAATTTCTACATGCAGCAATCCTGATGTCATCTGAGATATCATTGCCTCTTATGGTACTATCAGAAATTATATCCAAAGGAAATCCTTCCAGCACATCTTGGCTAGGGGATGGCATCTCAATTTGTATTTCCTCCTCTGTTATTTCCATATCTCCTTCGTTATTAGGGTAATCTACCAGAGGGTTTATTTCAATCTTTGTTTTTTTTGGAGGAGGCTCTTTAGGGAGAGACTCATTCTCAGTTGTTGGTGCAGAAGGGGAAGAGGATTGAGGAGGTGGTGGAAAAAATAGTGTTAATTGAGTTGGTGGAGGGGCTTGAGGGGCTTGTGCTTTGACCTCTTCATTTGTGTTTCTCCTTTTGAAAGTGTACTTTATCACATTTCTAGTAGGGGGGCAGTATGATGGTCTTTCTTCCATAGGGACCTGAGTAGGTTTACGATTCTGTATGTCAACCAATTCATCAATATAAGACAAAATTCTCTTGATTCTGTTGATGGGGTCATCAACCTCTAAGAAAAGTGCTTTGGAAGATGGATTCTTCCTCTCTATTGTTTCTTTATATCTTGTATACAATGTCCACTTTGCTCTTTTTAATTTTACTTCATCATCAGAAAAAGAATTCCTAATAACATCTTCAGGAAAGAAAACTTGATAGGGAATATAAGACCTGTTGATACTCTGTCTAATGTTATTGATAAATCCCTTAGGATCAAAGAACCTGGGTTTTTCCTATGCCATTTTGAAAGGTAGAAATTTTACACTCAACTTAGGGAATCCTTCCTTATTTAGTTTGAAGTTGGAAAACACTGTTAAGAAGGGAAAGAAAGATCCTTTCTTTTCCCCTTTTAGGTGAGCATTCTCTGTCTTAGTTAGTTGCCAAATGATCTCCAAGAAATCCAGCCTCAATGGCACATGCTTGGGTAAATAGTGTGGACCAACAAGGGTGCCATAGATTCTAAAAATTGTACCCTCTTCATGGGGGATAAAATCAACCCAATTATGATTGATATCCAGAGGGGGAAACCTTACTGCAGGTCTGAGGAAATTCATCAATGGTTCTGGAATCCTCAATATGTCTAGTTGGAAGTGTTTTAATATTGTAACAACAAAGTAATCCCCGAAGAACCTATAATTGGAATGGGTATCATGTCTATCCCAAATGTGAGTCCAACATTGGACAAGCAATTCATTTCCCCTATTGTGAATAGGGTTGACCATTAGCTTAGGGTGCCATACCCTTTGAGCTCTTCCATGATACAAGAACATATGGCAGAGCAATGAGAACCATCTAAATTTGACTAACTCCTTATTGTTTCTAATGTCTACTAATCCTTGATGGATATGTTGCACTCAATAAGAAGTAAAATCAAATTAGGCATTGTGAGATGGGTGCTAGATGTCTACATCCATATAAGTAAGATCAATAGGGATGCACTCCCTCTTATCTTCTCCTAATACTTGACACAGAGCATAGTAAGTTTTAGCAAAATAATTTTCAAAAGTAATCATCTTGAAGGGTTCCTGCTGACTATAGGGGATTTTTATTGATTTACCATTTAGCCCCTTTTCCCTAAACTTAGGCAAATACATGGTTTTATAGCTGCTCCTATCCTTTGCATATAGGGCTTTAAATCTATCTCTATCAATCTTTGTTGAGGCAGCCAAGTTTAATCCGAAAACTATGGCAATGGCTTCTCTATTAATTTCCACTAGAATTCCTCCCTTCATGCTTTTGATTGCTTTGGACGTTTCATCATAGTGAGACGCCATGGCCTGGAGCAACTCAATATCTTCAAATACATTGGTAACCAACAATTTTCCCAGGCCACTCACCCACACATATGATAGTGGCACTTGAGCATTCCTCCTACCCTACTAGTGGTAGAAAAGGGACCAACCATGGACAGGGATTTTGACATCCCTATAATCAACATATTTATCAACTAACCCCTCAATACCTTCCAAGCTAGTCACCCTTACCCTTTGTGAACTTGAGCCTGGGAGTTGCTTCACTAGGTCTTCATGTAAGGCTAGTTTTTGGGTACCAGAGGGAACCTATGTTTTAGGTGGGGCCATTATTAAGATGGAGGACTCAGGATAAGGATTATCTCTTCTAGTTTTCAGGGGTTGACTCAATTCTTATCACAAAGTGTAATTCCTTCAATCAAAGGGAAATGGAAAACCCTAATAGAAAAGAAAAATACATATGAGAATAACAGATGACTCACCAGGCTTGTTTCATGCAACTTATTTCGAACTAGGTAGCAGAGGTGCTACATCAACCTTTAGCTTCAATTCTTTAGCACTTTGATGCTTTTTTGACATAGTGAGTATTTGAAGGAATTGAGATATGCCTTATATTAATAACACTCGTCCCAAATTGGAAGTAGTCACGTTTGTTTTCACTTCATTTCAGATGAACTAGATCATGCAAGATTAAGCACTACAGGATATTTGAATACTGACCATCAGATTTTATGATTTTGAAAGCTTACCCAATGGCCACGATCAATCTTGAAGATTTGATGGTAAGGACACATTTGGAGACATTTATTGAAACCTTTAATAAAATTACCTCCTTTTATATTTTTTATTATATTCTGGAATGGGCAATCCACCAATATTATGCCATCTCCGCCATGTGGCAGCTTTCTGTGATTCCACCATTCAGCGAGGCACACTGATCAACAACCCAGCAGGATGATGGAGAACCAAAAATCCATGGTGTCAGAACATGCCCCTTCTAGTTGGATATCTACTTTCATATGTGGCAAGTAAATGTCATACTTCCACCTTTCCGCGGATGCTGGTTGGGGCCCTTGAGTGAGGTTTGGTGGAATGGTGGAAACACTTAGAAATCACCTTTATTGGGGTGAGGGGCCCACCATTCATAGCACGTGACACTTCTTCAGGAGCTAGCAGTTATTCCACAATTCTGCAATCATCTTGGTTGATCAATATTGAATGTTAGTAGATTGGTGAAAAAGAACATATCGATGTAACCTACCAAAAAGGGTTAGTGGTACCTGACACCTGGCATGAAATTAGTTATAAAAATGGCTCATGTCTTACTAGGATTAGATACAGACATAGAAACACTTGGTTATCAAATTATACTTTTTTAGTTACAGGAAAAAGTGGTGATTGTACAATAGGAAGTGAAATAAAAGGGTTATAGGGTTTCCCGCAAGGATTTTAGCTTAGATTTACATTGTTTTGCAAAAATCCTAAATCATAGACCTAATACATAGTTGCAAATGACCAAAGACATGGAAAAAATTCAACATGGTACCATCACCAACCTTTCTCTCATCTACTGCGAAAAGATACACACTTCAAATGGGAGCAAAAGTATCAGCAAGATTTTGATCACATAAAAGAATATTTGACATCGCCTCTAGTCCTTATGGTACCTATTCCCAGAAAGCCCCTATTATTGTATATATCAGCAATTTTAGTAGCACTAGGAGCACTTCTAACACAACATGATAAAACTAGACTTGAAAGAGCTATCTATTATATTAGTAGGATGCTTTTCGGCTATGAACTTAACTATACACCTATAGAGTGAGGATGTCTAGTTGTCATTTTCAGCTCTCAAGAGCTATGACACTACATGTCAAGTCACTCAATCAAGACCATTTCAAAGGTTGATCCTCTCAAATACCTACTTTCTTGAACTTCACTCACATGACATATGGCAAGATGGGTTATGCTACTTAGTGAGTTTTAAATTGAGAACGTGGATCAAAAAGCTATCAAGGGCCAAGTTATGGTAGATCACTTAGTTGAAGCACCTCTCATTGACCATCAACTTCTTTCTATTGACTTCCCAGATGAATCCATCCTAGCTACAATAGAATAAACAATCTAGAAACTATACTTTAATGGATCATTCACAAATCGTGGCTTCAGAGCTCGAATACTCTTGGTCACTCCCCAAGGTGACCACATCCTTAAAGCATATAGACTTGCCTTTGCCTACACCAATAATGTGGTTGAATACAAATCTTTGATCATTGGTCTTAAGACGGTAGCTCAATGGAATATCTAGCAGTTATAGGTTTACGGAGACTCCCAATTAGGCATCAAATAAGTAAATGATGAATACCACACTAAGGATAACAATTTGATTCCCTATAAGAAAATGGTGGATGAATACAAGATTCATTTCACCTACATTCAGTTTGAATAGGTACCCCACCTCCATAACAAAGTAGTTGATGCCATTGCTACCATTGGATCCCTCTTGGATATGCTCCATGATAGTCATCAATGTGAATTCCTTGTGGAACAACTCATCTTACTAGCATATAGGGTAGCCGAATCAGAATTCATATGTGAGATTGTTGGTCATAAAACCCCTTGGTATCATAACATCTATGCCTATCTCCAACATCACACTATCCCCTCCAAATTCTCTCTCAAACAATAGAAATCACTTATTCACCAAGCCTCTTGCTACATTATCCTTGCCAATACCCTCTATCACTAAATCTATGATGGCACTCTCTTGTGATGTTTAAATATAGAAAAAGCTTCACTCACCCTACACGAAGTCCATGCAGGTATCTATGGTGCCCACACAAGTAGTTTTGTCCTAGCCAAAAATCTCTTGTGCACAGGACATTATTGGCCTACTATGGAACATGATGCATGTGAATATGTGAAGAAATACAGGCCTTGTCAGTAGCATGAAGACCTCATTCATACTCCATCTCAGGCATTGCAACCAATCATGACACCATGGGCCTTCTATCAATGGGGCCTATATCTCATTGGAAAAATCTACCTTCCCTCTTCTGATGGCCACAAATTCATCATCACTGCCACCAAATACTTTGTAAAGTGGGTTGAAGCTATTCACCTCACTTTTACCACTAGATCACAGATTGCTAAATTCATCCTCTACCACATCATTTTATGATATGAAATCCCATCCACCCTTGTCACAGATAATGGCAAACCCTTCAAAAAATGATGTCCATACCCTTTGTGAACAATTCCAAATTCAACATCATTGGTCCACTCCATATTACCCTCAAGGAAATGGTCAAGCCAAGGCAACTAATAAAACCCTACTTAAAATCCTCAAGAAAGTTGTCAATGAAACTAGTTGTGATTGGCACCTCCATATCCACCCCACCCTTTGGGCCTACCACACTAGCATTTATATCCCAACCAAAACCACTCCATATTTTCTCATCTTTGAAGATGAAGCCATCTTCCCAATTGAAATCAACCTTTCCTCCTTGTACATTTCCTTGCATAATATCATCATTGAGGAAGAATACTGTGTTGCACGCCTACAAGATTTAGAGCTGTTGGATGAATGGCACCTCAATGCCTTGAATCATCTCCAAGCATACCAAAATCATCTCTACAGATCTTACAACAAGAAAATCTATGCCAGAGAATTTGCAGTAGGTGACCTAGTCCTAAAGGAAAATCAAAGGAATCTTTCAAAACAGGACAAGAAAGACAAATTTGAACCTAATTTGTTGGGCCCCTATGTAGTTGTCTCTAAATATGGTTCAGAAGCATATTGCCTCACCACTCTCGAAGGTGATTAACTTGAAGAACCCATGAACACAATCCATCTTAAGAGGTTCTATGCTTATGTTATTTAATACCCTATCAGAAATAACAAAAAAATAAAAAAATGACAAAAAATACAAAAAATAGAAAATGACAAAAAAATGTGAAAGACAAAAAAATACAAAAAACCAAAAACATGTCAAAAAATACAAAAAGAAATCAAAATAGAAAAAATAGAAAAAGAAAAATCATTCTTCCTATGGTGAAAACCACTTCCCATGGCACCTTGGGAAAGTATCATAATGAAAACCTGTTCACAGGTGTCATGTGTAGTCTCAAACCAAATCCAATATTCATCCATTTTCAGCATCATTGTTGCATGCATCATTCCCACCCATTTCATCAACTTTTCCCCCATCAGATTTCCCCACCATATGAGCTTCCATCCCCTTTTCCTCCAACTACCACACTTAGACCATCATAGCTCCCCTGTTTCCTGCCTAGCTCACAAGCCTACCAACCTTTCCTTCATCACTTTTTAAAAAGAGTGAGTAACGATTGATCCTCATACCTAGACTCTCCCTCATCATCTAATTATCTTACCACACCAACCTAGTCTTCCTTGCTTCTCCTCCGTCCTACCAACCACCCACTCACCCATCCCTCATCTCCTAGTCCCTTTTGTGGTTTTATGTAACAGATTGCATATTTGCACCATCAACAAGTCATGCAACTAGTTACTCTATCCCCTCATCCCCTCATTCATCCTCCATCTGTCATCTCCCTCTCTTGACATCCCCATCCTATCCTCTTCCTAACCATGATTTTAATGCCATGATATGGTTTGAAAACTGACAATTCCATCCTCTATCTACCCTTCATCAACTACATTGAACCATCCTCATCTCCCATTCATCACTCTACCGGAACTACATACATCACCACACATACCCTAGTGTGCCTTGATCCCATGGATACAGGGTATGTAGATAGTGTGGAATACGAAGGATGTATCTAATACTCAAGAACGCAGGATTCCCCCTCCCTAATCTTTTCGATTGAGCCTAATACCTAATCTTGATTTCTCCATCATTCACATCCCATCACCCTCTACACTCACTCCATAATAAACATAAGCCATATCCTGTAATCTCCATCTTAGACTTGACCCTCATACAACAAGCATCTTATGCATACCTAAACAAGTACCCTGCTCTTATCAAAATCACAAATACCAAGATTCTCCTTGACCATATCCCATTTCCTACATATCTATCTTCTTATCACTTGACTTATCCAAATCATCATCAAACCATGCCTTATGGATGCATCATTCCTATAATAGGCAAAATCCTAAATCTGCACAACTCTTGGCAAGAGATATGATGGTTGTATGTTAGTCAGTTAGTCTTTTGTTTGCTGATTTTATTTTTGTTCCATTCCCTGATCACTTCAATACCACCTTGATCTTTCTATATCTTGGTGTGTGACAAAGGACTCACAATGGGGCATCATCATTGCTTTTGTATGCTGTGTTTGTTGGATGATGTTATTACTCCAACTTAATATTCATATCTTGTGTGTGTTGGAATGGCTTCTTGCATATCAATCATCCTTTTGCATCTAAGGTCCCTTTATACCTTTTGTGCACTCAAGACTTATGCTCTAAGTTTTCTTCCTCACATGTCTAGACAAGATTGTATTATTATGGGCATGTTTATGGTCATCCTTTGTTGGTTATGTCAAGACCTATGTATGGGATACAATGTCACCTTGGTTCCTCATACCTTGGTGCATAACATCTCATACTATATCAACATAAGTGCTCATAATCTATGTAGTATTTGTAACACATTCTAAATTCCCCTTCCCTCATTAGAATCATGGTGTTAAGGGGTACCCAACCCCATCCTTTATGGGTGCCTATAGTCTATGTTCCTTCCCAACCACCATCATGTTGCACATATGTTACCTAAGGTTGTCACTGATGTGGTGTTCATTGATGTCAACACTCTATTTGAGCTATCATTGATGATTATGTTGATGATATACTGTGATGGTGTGCTAATATTGATGTTTCTAATGGTCATGGTTGGATGTCATGCATTGTTTAATGTCAATTAAGGTTGTGTTAAATATGCTTGTTCTCAGTAGAGATGATATCATGATAATATATTAAGATGGGAATTAGAAGAATTAAGATGAGAATTAGAAACATTAACATGATGATTAGTAGTAATGTTGATGTTGGAAGGATGGTGTTGATGGTCTGTAGCATGTTGTATGCTCTCTAAGGAAGTATGTGTTGTTACAAGAAGGCTTTGGTCTCCAGATGTTGGTGAAGGTTGCTACTGCAGGAAGTTTCCTGGAAGACTACATTTAAAGATATAGTCATGTGGTTAAGAAGTTAAGTTCAGTATGTTGAGAAGGTGCTACATTCAAGGTTTCATATCATTTTCTCCTCTGTAGTAAAAATTATAAGTGATAGAGTTCCACATTGTGCTCTGGCAAAATAAAGTGATGATGAAGGTTGGTTGGAATGCTCTACATTCCTCCATAAGTGAAGATTTGTCCATATAGTTTTGTTGACATATTCAGGGATGTTCAATACATGCTACTTTGTAGTATTAAGTGATTTAGAGGTCTGCAAGTTCAGTTTTAAAATGATAGTGTGCTATAGATAGTTCTAGATGCTAAATTATTCTCAGGACACATGGTTGAGTACTTGTTCCAGTTGGAGATTTTACAGATTAGTTATGAGTTTATGTGGACATTCTACATGTCTCTATGTTTCTTAGGTTTGAAGCACATGCAGATCCTTTGTGTTTCCAGTATTGCACAAAATTTTCAAGTCAGTTTGTTAATAGTTATTGTTGTTGAGGCCGACTGAGGTATGTTGGAAGTGTGTGCCACAAATTTCTTGTTGTGTGGAGTTCAAGGAGTGTTTGGAAATGTTGTTTAGGTCATGCTGACTCATCAAAGAGAAGAACAAGTAATGCTTAATCATCCATGAGTATCGCCAAGTTGTAATGACTGATGTGCTGCAAGCTTCATGTTTTATTTCTTAAAGGTGACCTAATTCAATTAGGTGAAGCATGGATATGTTATTCTATGAAGAATGATGTTGTGAAGGATGTTTAGAACTGGGCTAAACATGTTTTGGAATCTACAAGGCATGTTTCTCTTCCTGATATTGTGTGTAGTTCATGTTAAGGATTATCCTGTACATGTTTCATGTTGTTGTGATCCTTGGCTGACTTGTAATTGTAATCTTCTTGTTGTCTCTGGCTGGCTTGTAATGTAATCAATGTAATATCATGTATATATTGTGAACCTAGTTGATCTAGGTGTAGTATGATTGCAAATATGAGGGTGTGAAGTGAATATGGATGTGCAATGCATTATGATGTGTGACTGAAGGAGAAATATCAAAAGTAATAGAGCCTGTCCTGATTCATCTTGAAGATATTTCTAAGATAGAAGGGAAGTGAAGAGTGTCTAATTGATTGTCAGAGGTAGTGAGCCAAAGGTAAAACTTCTTAAAGTTTGAAAGCAGTGAGATGGTAAGATACAGAGAAGACATTTGAAGAAGTTGTAGAAGTTGTCAAATGAGAAGAGAAATCATCATTAGAGGAGTTAAAATATGGAATTGCAATCATCAAAAGGAGTGAGCTTCATTGTCAGTTTCAGATAGTAGAAGGATTGTCATGTTGTAATCATTTCTGAGTTTGTTCTTAGTTCAGGGAGTAGTTACTTCCTTGGGTTGTAGCCCTAAAACAAAGTCTCTAGGGAGTTGTATCTTCCTTGGGAGTGACCCTAACACCTTTCTTCAAGGAGTAGTTGCTTCCTTGGGTTGAAGCCCTAAAACAATGTCAGTAGGGAGTAGTAGCTTCCTTGAGTTGTAGCTCTAAAACAAAGTTGTAATATTTATTGTAGTGAGCTTCATATATTGTGAGTTAATCCTCACCATGGTTTTCCCCTTTCGGGGTTTTCCACATATATCTGGTGTTATGTAGTGTTATGCATTGTGTTGATCTTTTATGTTTTTGATAATGCTGTAAATTTTAAGTTTTAATCTACTCTAGAGGATTTGAGATTTGTTTGGATACTGATTCACCCCCCTCTTAGTATACATGTGTGTTCAACAATTAGTATCAATTCCAAGTTACTTAGAACAAGATTAACTTTCTGAGGAAGGTCTGGGATGGCTCATAATGGATCTCACAAGGCACCTATGTTTGACGGAATAAATTACACCTTTTGGAATCTAAGGATGGAAAGCTATCTATATTTTCTAGGCTTTGGTGTTTTGGAATCTATCAAGAATGGTTACACTGCTCCTACTTCTGATCATATAGATGCATATGAGATTAAGTTGTATGATAACAATGCCAAGGAAAAGAGTGCTATCATGAGTGAGCTAGCTGATTTAGAACTTTTGAAGGTAATGGGTTGCATATCTGCTAAGGATGTCTGGGTAAAACTTAGTAGCATTTATGAAGGAGACAATAAAGTGAAGCAAGCCAAGATGCAAATCTTCAAGAACAATTTTAAGACCCTGAGGATGGTAGAAATTGAAGACATTTCCTATTATATGCTTTGAGTGGATGAAATAGTCAATGGCATCAGAGGTCTTGATTGAATAGTGAAAGAAGATGAGATTGTGAAGAAGGTGTTGAGATCTCTCACTAAACCTTATAGTCATAAGGTACCTGCTATTGAGGAGACTCAAGATTTGGATCACTATATAGTAGATCAATTATTTTGCTCTCTCAAAGATTTTGAAATGAGATAATTTGACAAAAGTGATCCAAAGAAGGAAGCAACAATCAAAGCAAGTAAGAAAGCATAAGATGAAACAACTGATCAAGATGATGACCTTGATGAGGTAGAGGCAAACTCTATGAGAAGATTGAATAAGGGAACCATAAAATAGAAAGGTAAGTTACCTTTCAAATGCTTCAATTGTGGGAAAATTGGTCATTTTGCTTCTAAATGTCCTTTTAAAGAATCAAGGGGTAATGACAAGAAAGATAAGTTCAAAAAGGGTCTTTACTCCATGGAGAATAGCTTCTCTTTGGAAGATGAGGATCATGATGATTCAAATGATGAAACACTTTTCATGGCCTTGAATATTGGTGAAAAGAAGGGTGATATTGGGAAATGTGAAAAGTCTGATACCTTGTAGGCTGACCAAGATAATAAAAAATCAATGGTTTTATGGACTGGTTTTCATGCAAAAGAAGAAGCTAATGCTTCGGTAATTGACAGTGGCTACTCTAATCACATGACTGGTGACAAGGAGAAGTTTATCATCCTTAAGAAGTGGAATGGTGGAGTTGTTAAGTTTGGTGGCGATGAGTCAATACAAATTTGTGGAAAGGGTGCTATAACTATTGATGGGAAGAATAGGATTGAGGATGCCCTCTATGTCAAAGGGTTGAAGCACAATCTCCTTAGTGTTAGTCAAATGTCCATGAAAGGATACAATCTTACTTTTCATGCCAAAGGTTGTGAAATCAAGAAGGTAGGGTCTGGAAGACTTTTTACATAAGGTATTAAGACATGGATATATTTATCATCTAAAGGAGGTAAATGGAAGAACCTATTTATTAGCTCAATTTGGTGAGTGTTGGTTGTGGCATAAGTGAATGGGACACATCAATTTTGACAATATGGTAAAGATCAGTTCTACTCATGTGGTGAGAGATATGCCTAAGATAACCAAGCTTGCAAACACATTATGCAAGGAATGTCAAATGGGAAAGAAGACAAAGACAAATTTCAATAGGAAGGAGTATTCTTCTACAATGCCTCTGGAGTTGATTCACACTGACATATGTGTCCCTACAAGAACAAAGAGTCAACAAGGTGAAAGGTATTTTATGTTGCTTATTGATGATTACTCTAGAATGACTTGGGTTACTTTTTTAAGAGAAAAATTAGATGCCTTTGATAGGTTTAATATTTTCAAAGCAATAGTTGAGAATGAAATGGATGCTAAGATCAAATGTTTATGATCTAACAGATGAGGTGAGTTTACTTCAAATGAATTTGAAAAGTTTTGTGAAGATCATGGTATTAGGAGATATTTGTCTGCTCCTAAGTCCCCTTAGTAGAATGGGTTAGTGGAGAGGAATAATAGGACTTTGCAAGAGATGGCTAGAGAAATGATGAAAGATGCAAATCTACTTGATATGTATTGGAAGGAAGTAGTTCACATTGTTGTCTATTTGCTTAATAAAGTACAATTGAGGGTCAATAGCACTAAGACCCCTTATGAGCTATGTAATGGAAGACCTCCCAATAATATATATTTCAAGATCTTTGGAAGCAAATGCTACATCAAGAGAGATGACAAAGACCTTGGAAAGTTTGATTCAAGGTGTGATGAAGGGATCTTTCTTGGTTACTCAACTAGAAACAAGGCCTATAGATGCTACAACAAGAGATTGGGAAAGGTGATTGAAAGCACAAATGTCAAGGTAGATGAAGACTTGTTTTAGATCTTACAAGAACCAGAGTATTGTAGATCTAATATATGTCCATGGAATGAAGAAGAAGAAGAAAAGGAGAAAGAAGAGAAGGAACAAGAATCAGACCAGATTCCTATAACTTGAGAAAAGTATGTTCAGAGGAACCATGCAGTAGATTAGATCATTGGGGATAGGAATGAAGGTGTGTAGACTAGGAGAAGGTTTGCAAAAACAAGTGAGCAAGTGAATTTATGTATACTATCAAAGGTAGAACCCAAAACCTTTGTTGATACTAGCAAAGATGATGGATGGTTGAAGGTAATGGAAGAAGAATTGAATCAAATAGAGAAGAATCAGACATTGGAATTGGTTCCCAAACTTATAGCTACTAAGAATGTTATAGTAACAAAGTGGGTATTCCAAAACAAGCTAAATGAAGATGGTGAAGTTGTGAGGAACAAAGCAAGATTGGTGTGTAAGGGTTATTCACATGTTGAAGGTATTGACTATGAGAAGAATTTTGCTCTAGTAGCTAGGATGGAGGCAATCAACATGTTTCTTTCCCTTGTTTCTCACAAGAACTTCAAGGTCTATCATATGGATGTCAAGTCAACATTCTTGAATGGTTATCTATAGGAAGAGGTCTACATTGAGAAGCTAGATGGTTTTCAGTTATCAGAAGATCTGGACATGGTGTACATACTTAAGAAATCTTTGTATGGACTCAAGCAAGCTCCTAGAGCTTGGTATGCTTGGTTGGATAAGTACTTACTTCAGCAAGGCTTCAAGAAAGGTACTACATATAGTAAGCTTTACATTAAGGAAGAGGGAGACATGATTTTGATAGTTGCTATATATGTTGATGACATCATCTTTGGTGGAGATGATAATATGTGCAAGAGGTTTACAGAAGAGATGTAGAAAGAGTTTGAGATGTTTTTCTTCCTTAGGCTTCAAATTGTTTAGCTAGATGATGATATCTTTGTTTCTTAGGCTAAATATGTTAGAGAGATGTTGAATATATTTGATATGGAGGATTCCAAACCAATAAGTACTCCTAGCGTCACTGGTTGTCACTTGAGCAAGGCTAATGAGTCACTTGAAGTTGATCAGACTCTTTATAGATCTATGATTGGAGGATTAAATTACACTTGACTGCTTCTAGACATAACATTATGCATGCAATATGTATGGTTTCCAGATATCAAGCTAATCCTAAGCAAACTTGTGAGAAGGCAGTAAAAAGAATATTCAGATATTTGAAGGGAACTATGGATTATGGCTTATGGTATCTAAGAGGTAATGATTTTGATCTGAGTGCTTACATTGATGCTGATTGGGCTGGTTGTGTTGATCATAAAAGAAGTACAAGTGGTGGTGATTTCTTTTTAGGAAGTAGATTGGTTTCATGGCATAGTAACAAACAAGATTTAGTATCTTTATCAACTACAGAGGTAGAGTATATTGTTGCAGCATCTTGCTGTACACAAGTGTTGTGGATGAACCAAATATTGAAGGATATCAAGGTACAATATGATGAGCCTATTCCTATTTTGTGTGATAATACTAGTTCTATCAATATTTTCAATAATCTGGTGATGCATTCTAGAACCAAGCACATATCAATGAGGTATCACTTTTTGAGAGAGAAGGTTGGACATAAAGAGGTGAAGTTGGAATATGTTCCAACAAAGGATTAGATTGCAGATATATTCACAAAGGCATATGTAAAGGATACTTTTGAGTATCTCTGATAGAAGTTAGGGGTAATTGCCCCTCCTTCTTGCTAGATGCATAGTTGGTGCATTTGTCCAGGGGGAGTAGTTCATGCTATATCTTTTTCCCAGACTGATGGTGGCTACCTCTCAGGGGGAGCAGGTAGTGGTTGTTGTTGATAAGGGGAGAACGTTGAAAAGGAGAATTTGTGCCCTAAGGCGAAGAAGTTGTTGCCCTTTGTCCTTGATGTCAAAGGGGAAAATGTGTAGGAATACACACAACACTGAGAGGGGGGGGTGAATCAGTGTTGTTTACAATTTTAACACTTTTTAATACTTTTGATTAATCTAATTTCACAATTTAGAATTCTTCAGAAGGAACAAAGTAAATATGCAGAATTTCAACACACAGATTTGACACAAGAAATTTCCCGAGTGGAAAACCCTCCTGGGGTATAAAAACCACTCAACTGCCTCACTGGCTTAACACAAAATTCAGATTACAATTGTCTCACTGACATTACAATTCTGCCTCACTGGCAAATTGTATCTCTCTGCATGTCTCACTGACATTACAACATCTAAAATTCAATGAAAGTTATAACTCAGGGGATTTCCCTGTTTCAATAAAACACAACCTTATTTCTCCCTTTTAAGATAAACAAAATAAATTCTTTGCAATCAACCTTTAACTGTCTTCAACTCCTACAGTCAATCAATTTTGATCTTCAATATATTTCATACCTCTGTCTCTGCAAATCAATCTCAAAACAAATCAATTCATACTCTGCAAATTCATAGATTCTTTCACTGCAATATTGAAAAACTTTTAACCTTCTCTGAAATCATTTTTCAAAGCTTTATCCTTCTCTGAGAAAATATTGTTCAATTCTGATAAAAAATCTCCATTCTTGATTTCACCAACACATCTCCAAAACTGAGCAAATTTCACTATCAAAATGTCTCTTCATGTCAACAAAAATTTCTCTGCAAAAGGATTATCTTGCTACAAAAATACCATTCTTCTTCTCTGCACTCTTAAAAAAAAACTTTTTCACACTACCATTAGATCTTATATATCCTCCTTGAAAACATATCTGCATACTCAAAACAAATCATTAACATTCATCTTCCCATAACCGGTTCAGCTTCAATCATAATTTCATCTCAACCTTATCACATTCCCTAAGAAAATCAAACAACAAAACAAACAAAAATGAATTCTCTTTGAACAATACTGCCTTTTCATATTCTTCATATTTAGTAACCTTCTACAACTCACTCTCTCCTTTTCATAAATTTCTATATTCAAAAATCTCTTAAACTTCGGTGAGAGAAGATAGAAATAGAAGCTTTATTGCCTTTTAGAACAAGGAGGATGTCAAGTTTAATCGGGCTAACTGACCGTTTGTCAAAACTTTCCATTTAAAAACTGACCTTTCGATCTTCGGTGCCCGCCAACTGAGGATTCAAAGACAATCGTTGATTTTGTGTTTCCCGCGGACCATACAATGCCGACCTAACCGGCAACCGGGCATCCTAACCAACGGGGCCGGTAAACACACGACCCGATACCCTTTACATCGTAACTTAAAGCCCCGATGACCACTTCTACCGGTCAGTTTGAGTTTATAACATAAAGTGCATAGACTTATGACGGGCAATAAGGTAATGAATAAGAAGTGTTAAACACAAAGTTTATGACTTGTTAGGTGTTAAGGAAAAAACATATTTACCACTTACATTTTTCTAAACCTCAACATATGTAAACACCTCAACACATATTTAAACCTCAACCTTGTAAACCAAACTTCAACTGATCTGCCACTATCATGAAATTAATATGATGCAAGTTAACTTTTATCAAATGACATAAGCCCTTCTCCTGATTCAATATTGATGCAATGAGTGTCATCTTCTGAAATGACTAAGTCAGAACAAACTCACATAGAATCAACACTGATATGTCACTGATGTCATTACCATGAAGAACCACTTGTAAGAGTTTTACAACTTAAAAACTGAGAAGGTACCAAACCACTGTGATTACAACAAGTCACATTCAAAAGTGTGTCATAATTGCATGAAGACCACTCATAATGCCAACCTTAGCCACTTTCACTGAAAGCATAACTTAAACTTTCCTATGAAGAATCCTTCTGAAATATAATGTGATCAACACATCTGTCAACTGCATCTTCTGAAATATAATGTGATCAACACATCTGTCAACTGCATCTTGTGAAAACTGTGTAATGCAACATCCTGATTTCCTGATATTTTGACATCAATGAAAAGACAATATATTCAACTGTGAAATGTGCTACAAAACTCCCCCTTTGTCTTTGACATTGATGGCAAAAACCATAACTGATTTCTCCCCCTTTTTGACATAAAAATGTCAAAGGCAAAAAAAATAACACCACAACCAATAGATTCATGTTCTTGTAAATACAATCCTAAAAACATTTTTCAAAACCAACACTTTATTTCATACTGATTAAATGCACAATACTGTAACACTGCCAACCACAAAAATATGTACAAAAACTATATACAGGCTATGTACAAATGAGATTCAGGACATTAAAATAATCTAGAAAACAATTCCCCCTGAATCTAATATCTCTGTAACTTACTGAAGAGAGACAAGAGACAGAACTCCCAGTCTCTGTCTCAGAGTTTCAAATGTCTCCTTTGGCAAAGGCTTTGTGAAGATGTCAGCCAACTGATCACTTGTATGCACATATTCCAAAGCAACTTCATTTTCAATCACCTTTTCCCTTAGAAAATGATATCTAATAGCAATATGTTTAGTTCTTGAATGCATTATAGGATTCTTTGACATATTGATAGAACTTGTGTTATCACAAAGAATAGTCACAGGCTTTTTAACCTCAACCTTAATATCAAGAAGTGATTGTACCATCCAAAGTACCTGTGTACAACATGATGAAGCAGCAATGTACTCAGCTTCAGCTGTAGATAGAGAAACACAATCTTGTTTCTTACTATGCCATGCAACCAATCTGCCACCCAGAAAGAAAGCTGCCCCACTTGTGCTTTTTCTGTCATCAGGACACACCCTGCCCAATCTGCATCTGTATAGGCAAGAAGTGTAAAATCATTGTGTCTAGGATACCATAAACCAAAATCAAGTGTACCCTTAATATATCTAAAGATTCTTTTAACAACATTCAAATGTGATTGTTTAGGACAAGCTTGAAATCTTGCAACCAAACAAACAGCCTGCAGAATATCAGGCCTAGAAGCAGTGAGATATAAAAGACTCCCAATCATAGATCTATACAGAGACTGTTCCACTTCAGGTGATTCATCATTTTTACTTAGCTTATGCCCTGTCTCCATAGGAGTACCCAGAGGTTTGCAATCATCCATTTGAAATCTCTTTAACATCTCTTTGGCATATTTATTCTGTGAGATGAATATTCCCTTTTCAAGCTGAGATACCTGAAGACCAAGAAAGAAAGACAATTCTCCCAACATAGACATTTCAAATTCTGATTTCATAATGTTAGGAAATGAGTGACTCATATCATCATTGTTACTACCAAAAATGATATCATCTACATAAACTTCAACAACCAGAATATCCTCACCTTTGATTAAATAGTACAAATTACTGTCCACACCTCCTTTTGTGAACCCCTGTTCCTGCAAAAACTTATCCAGTCTATAATACCAAGCCCTTGGAGCTTGCTTTAAACTATATAAAGCCTTTTTCAACCTGTAAACATGATCTGAATTATCTTTATTCACAAAACCTTCTGGTTGTTCCATGTAGACTTCTTCTTCAAGATCTCCATTTAGAAATGCTGATTTTACATCCATTTGGTAAACTTTGAAATTTTTATAAACTGAAAAAGCTAAAAACATCCTTATAGCTTCTAATCTAGCAATAGGAGCAAATGTTTCTTCAAAGTCAATACCTTCAATTTGTGAATACCCTTTGCAAACCAGTCTGGCTTTGTTTCTAACAACTTTACCTTTATCATCAAGCTTATTCCTACACACCCATTTTGATCCAATGACATTCTTACCTTCTGGTCTTGGAACAATTTCCCATGTTTTGTTCTTTTCTATTTGGCTTAACTCCTCTTCCATGGCATTAACCCATGCTTCATCTTTGCTGGCCTCAACATAATTCTTTGGTTCCATTTCAGATATCAAACAAACATGTGCTTGATTATGTGCAGCAGCTTGCTTTCCTCTTCTTGTTAAAACACCACTGTCCTTATCCCCAATGATCAACTCATGAGGATGATCTCTTTGAAATGCCTTTGAAAGAGTCTTTGTCTTGACATCAACAGATTTTTCAGGATCTTCTTCCTCTTCCTGAATTTCTTCTTCCTTTTGTGAATGATGATCAACTTCAATGTCATGAATCAACTGCATACAGGGTTGCAAATCCTCATCCACCTTAACATTAGTACTTTCAATTATTCTTTTGAGCCTATTGTTAAAACATTTATATGCCTTGCTATGTGTAGAATAACCAAGAAAAATGCCTTCATCACATCTAGACTCAAAACCACATAAGCTATCATTATCTTTCTTGATGTAACACTTACTTCCAAAAATTTTGAAATACCCAACATTAGCTGACTTACCATACCATAGTTCATAAGGAGTATAATTTGACTTTACCCTTAATTGAACTTTGTTCAGAGTATATACAGCTGTATGAACAGCTTCTCTCCAATAGACATTAGGCAGATTTGCATCATGTAGTAAAGTTCTTGCCATTTCTTTTACAGTCCTGTTTTTCCTTTCAGTTACTCCATTTTGCTGTGGAGTTCTAGGAGTGGAGAATTGTCTTCTTATCCCATGTTTTTCACAATACTCCTCAAATTCCTTTGAAGTGTACTCTCCTCCATTGTCTGACCTTAGACATTTTAGCTTGAAATCAGATTCCTTTTCAACCATCTTCTTGAAGATTTTGAATCTATCAAATGCCTCTGATTTATGTCTTAAGAATGTTACCCATGTCATTCTTGAAAAATCATCAATGAAAAGCATAAAATACTTTTCTCCTCCCAGAGCTTTAGTCCTTGTAGGACCACACAAATCTGAATGTACCAGCTGCAGAGGTTTTGAAGAAAAATACTCCTTAGGCTTGAAACTAACTTTAGTTTGCTTACCCAGCTGACACTCTTTGCATATAGTATTACTTGGTTTTGAAATATGAGGCATATTTCTGACATTGTGATTCTTGCTAATTCTCACAAGATTGTCAAAATTCACATGACCAAGTCTTTTGTGCCATAACCAGCTTTCCTCAATTTGACCCATGAAACAGATATGACTATCAACACTTTTAGTTTCTGAGTTATGAAGATTGTAGATGTTACCACTAGTCCTTAGACCTGCTGCAATAACTTTACCTGATTTCTTTTTAATCTCACATCCATGTGCATCAAAAACCACATTAAAACCAATGTCACATATTTGACTGACACTTAACAAGTTGTGCTTCAGTCCTTCTACAAAATACACATCATGTAGTGGTGTTTCTTCATCAAGAAGAATTGTACCTTTACCTTTGATCATAATGCAATCATTATTTCCAAACATAACAGAACCTTCATTAATGTCTTCAAACTTAACAAATTTTTCTTTGTCTCCTGTCATGTGATTGGAACAGCCACTGTCAATCACCCACTGTTCCTTCTTTCTGGCATGAAAAGCAGCTTGTGCAATCATAACATTAATGCTCTTATTGATTACCTTAGGTCTCCAAACTAGCAACTTCTTTTCAGAACTTGAAGAAGACAAACCTGTAACAGTATTCCTTATAGTTTGCTGCATTTGCAAAGAAGGTCTACAAAATTTGGCAATATGCCCAAAATTTTTACAATTGTGACACTTCAAACTTCTTAAAAACATGAATGGATTCCTTGGAAATAAATGCATTTCTCTTCTGACTCCAAATCTGCATTCACTGGCTTTATGTCCAAACCTGTTGCAACAAAAACAATATCCAGTAAAGTGAGCATTATACCTGAAAGTATCACTTCTGTTGTAGTTTGTTGTCCTTATGATTGATTTGCCATTTGTACTAGCCTTTTGTGAACATTGTCCCTCTTCAAATCCAAGACCTGATTTATCCTTGAATCCTTTTTGTTTATCAAGAAGATCATCTAGTTTATCACTGCTTCTGCACATATCAAGTCTTCTTCTCAGATCAACAATTTCAGCTTCAAGTGTATGACATTCCTTGTCCTTGTTATTCAACTCTTTATCTTTATCAACAATAATTTTCTTACTGTCTTCAAGAGAAAGAATTAGATCAGTAATTTGTTTCTCATAACAAGTTAACTTGTTATTCATGATCTCATTTTCTTTTTGAAACTGACTTCTTTGTGCAATGATTTCCTTCTTAAGTTTCTTGACTTGACTTAATGCACACATCAATTCTCCTTCAAAATCAACAACAGCTTCACAACTGTTTGATTGTTCCTCACACTTTTCATTTTGAACTTCATTTAGAATAGCCATAAATAAAGTCTGTGCATTTTCATCAAGAAAATCATCTGAATCACTTTCAGACATATCAACATTTTTTGTGAACAAACTTCTCTTCTTTCTAAAATTATTTTTTCTTCTAGAAACAAACTGTTTCTTTTTAAATTGCTTCTTATTTTCATCTTCATCACTGTCTATGTCTTCGTAAGGACACTGAGCTGCATAGTGTCCAATCTTTCCACATTCAAAACATTTGAATGGAAGCTTACCTTTGTACTTACCAACAGATCCCTTCTTCAACTTGCTTGCAAGAGATATTTCTTGATCATCATCCAAATCATCTGAATCAGAAATCTCCTTTTCTTTTCTGATTGATTTGAAAGCAGCTTCTTTGCTTGAAGGTATGTCATTGCTAATTCTCATCTCATAGGCTGTGAAAGTACCATGAAGTTCATCAAATGTAACTTTACTTAAGTCTCTTTCTTCTACTGCAGACACTTTGGATTCATATTTAGGATTTAAAGTCCTTAAGACTTTTGTAACAACTGTTTTCTCTTCCAGTGTATCACCAAGTCCTCTGATAGCATTTACAATTTCTTGGACCCTTAGAAGATATTCTGCCACTTTCTCATCATCACTCATTCTGAGACTTTCAAATTTTGCTCTGTAGGATTGCAGTTTTGCTTCTTTGATTTTATCATCTCCTTGATAGATATTAGACAATTTGTCCCATATCTCCTTGGTTGTTTTACACTCCATGATTTTTACAAGTATGTCATTGGTAAGACCACAACATAATGCATTTTTAGCCTTAGCATTATTTTCATATGCCCTTTTCTCATCAGCTGTGCTAGGAGGATTTGTAGCAGTATATCCAGTAACAATAGCATCATACACATCATACCCCAGAGATGACAAATATGACTCCATCCTGAATTTCCAAAAAGCATAGTTAGAGCCATCAAACATAGGTGCCTTATAATTTGAGTAACCTTCTTGACTTGCCATGATAAGTATTCCAGAAATATGATCTACCCAAGCTGATTAAGCTTTGACAGGGTACCAGGCTCTGATACCAATTGTAGGAATACACACAACACTGAGAGGGGGGGGTGAATCAGTGTTGTTTACAATTTTAACACTTTTTAATACTTTTGATTAATCTAATTTCACAATTTAGAATTCTTCAGAAGGAACAAAGTAAATATGCAGAATTTCAACACACAGATTTGACACAAGAAATTTCCCGAGTGGAAAACCCTCCTGGGGTATAAAAACCACTCAACTGCCTCACTGGCTTAACACAAAATTCAGATTACAATTGTCTCACTGACATTACAATTCTGCCTCACTGGTAAATTGTATCTCTCTGCATGTCTCACTGACATTACAACATCTAAAATTCAATGAAAGTTATAACTCAGGGGATTTCCCTGTTTCAATAAAACACAACCCTATTTCTCCCTTTTAAGATAAACAAAATAAATTCTTTGCAATCAACCTTTAACTGTCTTCAACTCCTACAGTCAATCAATTTTGATCTTCAATATATTTCATACCTCTGTCTCTGCAAATCAATCTCAAAACAAATCAATTCATACTCTACAAATTCATAGATTCTTTCACTGCAATATTGAAAAACTTTTAACCTTCTCTGAAATCATTTTTCAAAGCTTTATCCTTCTCTGAGAAAATATTGTTCAATTTTGATAAAAAATCTCCATTCTTGATTTCACCAACACATCTCCAAAACTGAGCAAATTTCACTATCAAAATGTCTCTTCATGTCAACAAAAATTTCTCTGCAAAAGGATTATCTTGCTACAAAAATACCATTCTTCTTCTCTGCACTCTTAAAAAAAAACTTTTTCACACTACCATTAGATCTTATATATCCTCCTTGAAAACATATCTGCATACTCAAAACAAATCATTAACATTCATCTTCCCATAACCGGTTCAGCTTCAATCATAATTTCATCTCAACCTTATCACATTCCCTAAGAAAATCAAACAACAAAACAAACAAAAATGAATTCTCTTCAAACAATACTGCCTTTTCATATTCTTCATATTTAGTAACCTTCTACAACTCACTCTCTCCTTTTCATAAATTTCTATATTCAAAAATCTCTTAAACTTCGGTGAGAGAAGATAGAAATAGAAGCTTTATTGCCTTTTAGAACAAGGAGGACGTCAAGTTTAATCGGGCTAACTGACCGTTTGTCAAAACTTTCCATTTAAAAACTGACCTTTCGATCTTCGGTGCCCGCCAACTGAGGATTCAAAGACAATCGTTGATTTTGTGTTTCCCGCGGACCATACAATGCTGACCTAACCGGCAACCGGGCATCCTAACCAACGGGGCCGGTAAACACACGACCCGATACCCTTTACATCGTAACTTAAAGCCCCGATGACCACTTCTACCGGTCAGTTTGAGTTTATAACATAAAGTGCATAGACTTATGACGGGCAATAAGGTAATGAATAAGAAGTGTTAAACACAAAGTTTATGACTTGTTAGGTGTTAAGGAAAAAACATATTTACCACTTACATTTTTCTAAACCTCAACATATGTAAACACCTCAACACATATTTAAACCTCAACCTTGTAAACCAAACTTCAACTGATCTGCCACTGTCATGAAATTAATATGATGCAAGTTAACTTTTATCAAATGACATAAGCCCTTCTCCTGATTCAATATTGATGCAATGAGTGTCATCTTCTGAAATGACTAAGTCAGAACAAACTCACATAGAATCAACACTGATATGTCACTGATGTCATTACCATGAAGAACCACTTGTAAGAGTTTTACAACTTAAAAACTGAGAAGGTACCAAACCACTGTGATTACAACAAGTCACATTCAAAAGTGTGTCATAATTGCATGAAGACCACTCATAATGCCAACCTTAGCCACTTTCACTGAAAGCATAACTTAAACTTTCCTATGAAGAATCCTTCTGAAATATAATGTGATCAACACATCTGTCAACTGCATCTTCTGAAATATAATGTGATCAACACATCTGTCAACTGCATCTTGTGAAAACTGTGTAATGCAACATCCTGATTTCCTGATATTTTGACATCAATGAAAAGACAATATACTCAACTGTGAAATGTGCTACAAAATGAATAGGTGTGTGTTTCCATCAATGCCAAAGGAGGAGATTGTTGTAGATATGTTACCTAAGGTTGTCACTGATGTGGTTGTCATTAATGTCAACACTCTGTTTCGGATGTCATTGATGATTATGTTGATGCTATACTATGATGGTGTACTAATAGTGATGTTGCTAATGTTCATGGTTGGATGTCATGCCATGTTTAATGTCAATTAAGGTTGTGTTAAGTATGTTTGTTGTCAGCAGAGATGATATCATGATGATTTACTAAGATGGGAATTAGAAGAATTAAGATGAGAATTAGAAGCATTAAGATGATGATTAGAAGTAATGTTGATGTTGGAAAGATGGTGCTAATGGTCTGTAGCATGTTATATGCTCTCTTCTATTGTTCCTAAGGAAGTATGTATTGTTACAAGAGGGCTCTGGTCTCTAGATGTTTGTGAAGGTTGCTCTTGTAGGAAATTACCTAAAATATTGCTTGGTACAATGTCCCACATTCCTCTGCATTTGAAGATATAGTCATGCCATTTAGAAGTTAAGTTTAGTATGTTGAGAAGGTACTACATTCAAGGTTTCATATCATTTGCTTGTCTACAATCAAAGTTATAAGTGACAGAGTTCTGGGTTGTGCCCTGACAGAATAAAATAATGATGAAGGCTGGTTGGAATGCTTTGTATTCCTTCATAAGTGATGATTTGTCCATGCAATTTTGTGGACATGTTCAAGGATATTCAATACATGCTACTTTGCAATATCAAGTGATTTAGAGGTCTACAAGTTTAGTTTTCAAATGAAAGTGTGCTATGGATAGTTCAGGATGCCTAATTATTCTCAATACATATGTTTGAGTACTTCTACCAGTTGGAGATTGTACAGATCAGTTATATGAGTTTATGTGGGCATTCTACATGTCTCTATGTTTCTCAAGTTTGAAGCACATGCAGATCCTTCGTGTTTCTAGTACCACACAAAGTTTTCAATTTAGTTTGTAAAGAGTTATTCTTTTTTATGTCGACTGAGGTATGTTGGAGGTGTGTGACACAAACTTCATGGTACATGGAGTTCAAGGAGTGTTTGGAAATGTTGTGTGGGTCATGCCAACTAATCTGGGAGAAGAACAAGTAATGATTAATCATCCATGAGTTCCACCAAGTTGTAATGAGTGACGTAATACAAGATTCATGTTTTCTTTCTTAAGGGTAACCTAATTCAATTGGGTAAAGCATGCAAATGTTATTCTATGAAGAATTATGTTGTGAAGGATGTTTAGCACTAGGTTAAGAATGTGTTGGAATCTGCAAGGCATGTTTCTCTTCCTAATGTTGCATGTAATTCATGTTAAGGCTTGTCCTCTACATGTTTCATTTTGTTGTGATCCTTGGCCAACTTGTAATTGTAATATTCTTGTTGTCTCTGTGATGTAGGAACATCCTTGGTTCAAAAGAAATCTTGCATCAACCAAAATTATGTGTATTTCATTTTGTTTCCTTTCATTTTCTAGTTTAGTACAGTTAGTTCAGTCAGTAGAAGTTTTTTTTAGATTGGTCTACATTCTATCATAGTATCAGTTTAGACCTTCCAGAACTGGACTTAGCATCTAAAGATCTTCATGTACATCATATCCAAAATTTAGATCATTTGGATTAGTTTCTGGAGAGATATCACTATCTGAAGATAGAGTATTTTCTCAGAGCAGAACATTCAGACAGTCTCAGACAATCAGCTAAGGGAGAAGACTTGTGAAGTACTTTCATGACTCATGGAGCTAAAAGACACATCATTCAAGATAGTTTGGGTCTTGGCTGACCTTCCTTGAGATCCACACATTGTTTTATTCACTTGTGAAGGATTTCCATATGTTTAGGTCTGACCTATCCATGTACACATGTTACATCTCTTTCATTGGAGTTTGTAATCTGTTTGGCCAATGTAGAGGGATCTTGTGATCTGGAGACGATATATAATCATGTAATAGATGCATAGGAAAGTAGTTAGCATAATTCATAGGTTAGATAGTTTGAATTCTTTTGTATCTGGTGCTTCAAAGCTATATCTTGTGCATATATTGTAACTAGAGAATTAGGTCTGTGAGCCCTAATATGTAAGCCTGCATGTTGCCGGCATGTTTGTATTTTGATCCAATGATATATTGAATGACTGAAATTGCATTTGCATTCTATAATTAAGTTTCTTCCATTGTGTTTACTCATGCTGCATAGTTTGGACTGTTCACCTTATGGACCCTCCTAATCGAGACTCCACCAAGTGGTATTAAAGTGAAGTTTGAATCCATTCAGAGTGAAGTGAGTAAATTTTGTGAAGGAATTCTGTAAGATCTTGTTGTGAATAGATCACTGAACCCAAGGCAGACTATCTGTGTTGTCAACCAATCATCGATTGTGAGGCAGTTGTCACCTTGTAGCCCGATCACTCAATTTGATGTAGTTACAGCTGATCCTAGGAAGAGGTATCACTAAGGAGAATACCTGTTGTTGGTACTATGGATGGAAGAATGGATGAAATGATGGAAATGATGAAGAAAATGTGAGTTCACTTGGATGTTGTTTAAGAAGATCAAAGAAGAGGACTTACACCTCAATCTAATGTTGAAAGTGATGATGATGAAGAATTTCAATCTGTTGATCAAAATGAAGAAACCCTCGAAGAAGAAGTAGAATTAGATCAAATGAAGATGTTGCAAGCTATTTCAAAGATTGGGAAAAGACCTATAGTTGATGTACCGAATTACACTAGCAATTTGAATCCTGAGGAGTTGATTGATTGGATAAATGACGTAGAAGAATACTTTGAATATGAAGAAATTGAAGATCTAGAGAAGTTGAAATTTGCAAAGACTAAGTTAATAGGACATGCTGCTATTTGGTGGAAAGAAGTATAGTTGGATAGAAACTGAAGAGGAAAAGAGAAGATCATAAAATGGGATAGAATGGTGACAAAGTTGAAGAATAAGTTTATACCTGCTGACTTTGAGTTGGAACTATTGAAGAGATTACAGAACTTGAGATAAAAGGAGAAATCTATGAAGGAGTATACTAAAGAATTTCATAAGATGATCATAAGGACAAGACATAGAAAGCAAGGATAAAGTGGCAAGATACATCAATGGACTGAGATTGAACATTCAAGAAGAACTGAGTTTGGTAATGATGACAACATTGGAAGAAGGATATTAGTTTTCCCTGAAAGTTAAAGAAAAGTTGAATAAGAAACATGAGCAGAGATGGAGAGGTAGAGGAGGTAAATTTTATAGAGGTAGAACATTTTCCAGAGGAGAAAGATCATTTGTAGAGCATAGTAGACAAGATAACACATTTAAGAAGGAAGATAGAGATAGTAATTCATACCAGAGAGATGATAGAACTTTATACCATAGGGGAAACCCTAATTCATACTGGAGTGAAGGATACAAAAGAGATGGAAGAGGAATTGATAAGAGAACATTCAAAGGAACCTATTTTAAGTGTGGAGGTGAAGGACATAGAGCATTTGAATGTCATCAGGGAAGTACAAGCAAGAAGACAGAGAACAATGGAAGAGAAGCATATGTAGAAGAAGAACCTATTGGATCACCTAGTTCAGTTGGTAAACCTAAGAAAGGAGAATCACTTGTCATGAGGAGAGCACTATTTCAAGCAAAGACAAATGAGGAACCACCACAGAGGAAAAGTTTGTTCTAGACCAGATACAAATTAGAAGGTAAATGTTGTAATGTTGTAATTGATACTGGTAGTTTAGATAATTTAGTTTCAGAGGATATGGTGACTAAGATAAAGTTGGAAAGATTGAAACACCCTAAGCCATATTAGATAGCATGGATTCGGGATGATCATAAGTTACTGGTGAGTGAACAATGTTTGGTGAAATTTCATATTGGATCCTATCATTATGAAGTATTGTGTGATAGTATGCCTATCGATGTATGTCATATATTGTTGGGTAGACCATGGAAGTATGATAGAAAATCTATACATGATGGAAGAAAGAATATACTATAACATCAAATGGAAAGAAAATTACTTTGATTCCTTTGGAAGATGAATGTAAGAGTGAAGTCTGTGGAAATGCTAGAATTTGTTTGGTTGATGGAAGAAAAATTTTGGATGGTTTGAGACATGAGAATATGTGTTATGCTTTGATTCCTAAGAAGCCTAAAACCCTAAAGATAGAGACTGAAGAATCACAATCAGAGGAGATAACTAAATTTCTGATAGAGTATGAAGACATCATATCAGATAATGTACCTAAAGGATTGCCATCAATTAGGAGTATTAGTCATCACATGGATCTTATACTTGGAGTTATTTTGCTTAATAAAGCAACACACTGGATGACTCCAGTAGAGAATGAAGAATTGAACATACAGATACATGAGTTGTTGAGGAAAGGTTTGATTAGAGAATGTTTGATCCGTTGTGCAGTACCTGCAATGTTACCACCAAAGAAGAATAGAGAAAGGAGAATGTGTATAGACTCTAGAGAAATCAAGAAGATCATAGTTAAGTATAGATTTCCATTGCCTAGGATGGATGACATTATGGATTGTTTGAGTGGAGAAAAATATTTTACAAAGATAGACTTGAAGAGTGGATACCATCAGATTAGAATCAAAGAAGGAGATGAATGGAAGACTACTTTTAAGACAAATGAAGGATTGCATGAGTTGTTAGTGATGCATTTTGGATTGACAAATGCGCCGAGTACTTTCATGAGATTAATGAATGAAGTTTTGAAGAAATTCTTGGGTAAGTTTGTTATTGTATATGTGGATGATATTTTGATTTTAGTAAGACAAAAGAAGAACATTTGTGGCACCTGAGACAAGTATTACAGAGGTTGAGAGAAGAGAAATCACTGATAAACATTAAGAAGTGTAGGTTCATGAAGGAAGAATTGGTATACTTGGGATTTGTGATTTCTGCAGAAGGATTGAAGATGGACCTTGAGAAAGTTAGAGCAATTGTTGAATGGCCTACACCTAAGAGCATTGGAGAAGTCAGACCATTTCATGGATTACCTAGTTTCTACTGGAAGTTCATTAGGAATTTTAGTTCAGTATGTAACCCTATGATAGAGACAATGAGAGGTGATAGAAAGAACTTTAAGTGGACATCAGGAGCAAATAAAGTTTTGAATTGTTGAAGCAGAAAGTGACAGAGCAACCTGTGTTAGCATTACCAAATTTCAATAAGGTATTTCAAGTAGATTGTAGTGCAAGTGGAAATGCAATAGGAGCAGTGTTAAGTCAAGAAGGTAGATCTATAGCATATTTCAGTGAGAAGTTGAATGATGCAAGGAGAAGATATTTAGTTTATGATCAAGAGTTCTATGCCTTAATTCAAGCCTTGAAGAAGTGGAGACTTTATTTGTTACCTAAGGAGTTTTTGTTGTATATAGATCATCAAGCTTTGTAGTACCTGAATAGTCAAGGAAAGTTGAATCAAAGACATATGATATGGGTAGAGTTCATGTAGAGTTGCACTTTGGTATTGAAGTATAGGAGTGGAAAATCAAACAAAGTTGCAGATGCATTAAGTAGGAGAAGGAATTTATTGATAGAGATGAGAGTTGAAGTGTTAGGATTTGAGGAGTTGAAGAACATGTATGAGGAAGATCTTGATTTTGTAGAACCTTAGAAATAATGTAAGGAACCTATTGTGACAGATAGGAGTAAGTGGTTGGATTATTTCATTTAGGAAGATATGTTATTCAGAGGAAAGCAATTGTGTATCCCTAGGAGTTCAATGAGAGACAATTTGATCAAAGAGAAGCACAATGGTGGATTTGCAGGACATTTTGGAATTGATAAGATAGTGGCTTTGGTAAGTGAAAATTACTTTTGGCCTCAGACATATACGGATGTTAGGAAGTTTGTGCAGAGTTGTAGAGTATGTCAAGTTGCAAAAGGAAGTAGTCAGAATACTAGATTGTACAAATCCTTGACAGTACCAGAGAGACCTTGGGAAGACATAAGCATGGATTTGATATTAGGATTGCCAAGGACATAGAGAGGACATGATTCTATATTTGTAGTGGTGGATAGATTTTCAAAGATTGCACATTTCATACCTTGCAAGAAAACAATTGATGCAGTTCATGTGGCTGACCTATTTTTCAAAGAGATTGTGAGATTGAATGGATTACCTCAAAGCATAATTTCAAACAGAGCTACACAATTTTGTGGATACTTTTGGAAGACACTTTGGAAGAAGATGAAGACATCTTTGAAGTTCAGTTCAGCATTTCTTCCATAGACTAATGGATAGACATAGGTAGTAAAGAGGAGTTAGGGTAACTTGTTGAGATGTTTGGTTGGAGAGAAGGTAGGAAATTGAGATTTGATTCTATCACAAGTAGAGTTTGCATACAATAATTCAATGAACTAGAGTATAGGAAAGACACCATTTGAGATTGTGATAGGAAGTAACCCTAGATGAGTAGCAGATTTGAGAGATATCAACATGGAGGATAAGAGGAGTGCAGAAGTAGAAGAATTTGTAGGACACATAGAGACAGTGCATAATCAGGTTAAGAAGCATCTGGAGAAGATGAACAATAAGTAGAAAGAGCAAATAGATGAGAAGAGGAGACACAAAGAATTTTTAGTGGGAGATGAAGTGATGGTATATCTGAGAAAAGAAAGATTTCTAGTTGGGACGTATAACAAGTTGAAGATGAAGAAGTATGGACCATGTAGGATACGCAGAAAGTTTGATTCAAGAAATGCATATGAAGTGGAGCTACCAGAGACATTGAGTATATCACCTATTTTCAACATTGTAGACCTATATCAGTATCATGAAGTAGAATTTAGTGACAACATTGAAGAAGACTTGAAGAAGTAGTTACCACAGCAAGCATCGAAGAAGATTGAAGACATCTTGGACAATAGAATTAGATGTAGCACTAGAGGCAAGCAATACAAAGAATATCTTATGAAGTGGAAAGGTAGAACAGAAGAAGATTCATCTTGGATTTCTCAGGCTGAGGTGGACCATCTTGGTTTTCCTCTAGCCCTAGCAAAGTGAGGGACTCACTTTTTCAACAACCTCAGGTGTCTGATGCAGGAGCATCCCTGGTTCAAAAGCAATCTTGCATCAACCAAAAATATTTGCATTTCATTTTGTTTCTTTTCATTTTCCTATTCAGTACAGTCGGTTCAGTCAGTAGTAGTTTCTGTAGATTGGTCTGCATTCTACCGCAGTATCATTTTAGACCTTACAAAGCTAGACTTAACATCTAAACATCTTCATGCACATCATATCCAAAATTTAGATCATTTGGTTTAGTTTTCAGAAAGATATCACTATCAGAAGATTGACCTTTTTCTCAGAGTAGAGCATTCAGACAGTATCAGACAATAAGATAAGGGAGAAGACTTGTGGAGGACTTTCATGACTTGTGGAACTAAAAGACACATCATTCAAGATAGTTTAGGTATTGGCTAACCTTTCCTGAGATCCGCAGGTTGTTTCATTCACTTGCGGAGGATTTCCATATGTTTAGGTCTGACCTATCCATGTACACACATTACATCTCTTTCATTGGAGTTTGTAATCTATTTGGTCAATGTGGAGGGATCTTGTGATCCAGAGATGATATATAATCATGTAATAGATGCCTAAGAAAGTAGGTATCATAATTCATAAGTTAGATAGTTCAAATTCTTTTGTATCTGGTGCTTCAAAGCTATATCTTGTGCATATATTGTAACTATAGAATCAAGCCTATGAGCCCTAATTTGTAAGTTTGCATGTTGCTGGCATGTTTGTATTTTGAACCTATGATATACTGAATGATTGAAACTATATTTGCATTCTATAATTAAGTTGCTTCCATTGTGTTTACTCTTGTTGCACGGTCTGGACTGTTCACCTTGTGGACCCTCCTAACCTTAATTGCACCACTCTGGCTAACTTTTAATGTAATTAATGTAATATCATGTATATATTGTGAACCTAGTTGATCTAGGTGTATTATGATTGTAAATATGAGGGTGTGAAGTGAAAATGGATGTACAATGCATTATGATGTGCAACTAAAGGAGAAACAATAGAAGTAATAGAGCATGTCTTGATTCATCTTGAAGACATTTCTGAGATAGAAGGGAAGCGAAGAGTGTGCCTAACTGATTTCCGGAGGTAGTGAGCCAAAGGTAAAAATTCTTGAAGGCTGAAAGTAATGAGTCAGTAAACTATAGAGAAGACATTTGAAGAAGTTATGTAGAAGTTGTCAAAACAAAAGAACAATCATAATTAGAAGAGTGAAAAGACAGAATTGGGTATGTGCAAGAAGATGGGGGGCCAAAAAGGGGTCTTAAGTGGCCACTTTTTTTTTTTCTAAAATCAGGAAATACTGACCTTGGATGAGAAATTGAGCATAGTTACACTCAAAATTTGAAGATGCAACAAAAACAATGCTCCTAGTGCTCCAAGTCTACTTTCTAAACTAATAATTTTTTTTGAAAATGGTCAAAAAGGGAGCCACAGAAATTGGTGTTGTTTCTGTCAAAAAAACATAACATAGCATGTTTTGTGGCTCCCTCAAAAGGTTAACATTTTTTTGGTATTTTTAAAATCACTTCGGTGAAAAATTAGCTAACAACATGTAGTTTATGCCTGATTGTTCTGATAAATTTTTAATGAATATTTTATTTTTTACTAATTTTCAAAGTGGACACATCCTAAAAACCAAAATTTTGGCAGTGCTACCCCTGTAAATTTTGAAAACTAATTGAATTTTTTTTTAATGTGTAGAATGGAGTCTAGTTTATAAAAATGTATTTTTTCTGAAATTTCAAAGAACGGTTAATTTAATGAAAAAAAGACCAAACACTAGTTTTTTTCCCAAAAATGGACACACAAATAAAAGAAATTAAAGATGAAAGGCTTAACATTGTCAAAATGTGAAACAAATTACACCATTAAATAGCTAAGAGAAAGCCTAACATTACCCAGGTGTTTAATTTGTTTGACCTTGAAACACGTGCAAATATGAGGGTTAACAAAAACAAAATTGTGTGAAATCCTGTAGAATATGCAAAAACACGTCTTTGGACATTGGGAAGGCACTCCAAACCTTTAGGTTGGAAATCCAAATCAAATCCCAAGCCTAAGGCTTGGGATTCCCAAAGAAAAATATAACATGAGTGCATTATAACTTGCTCACTTTATAACACGCTCAAGTTATGTTTTACATTTTTTGCTTTTTACAAGTTTTCCCAATGTTTGCCCAGTTCAACATAACATGAGCACATTATAATGGGCTCACATTATATCTCCCTCTGAATGATTTATGTTCAAGTTTCTTAAGTATGTTTGATATATGTATATATGTATTTATGTATGCTTGTAGGTATGTATGTATGGTTGTATGTATGTATGTACATGTATGCATGCTTGTATGTATGTACATGTATGTATGTATGTAAGGGTTTCAGGTTTAGAGTATATAAGGACCTGAGCCCATATAGTTTTTAGGGTTGAGGGTTGAGGTTTTTTGGTTTAGGGTTTAAGGTATAGGGTTGAGGGTTGAGGGCTTAAGTAATAAGTAGAGGGTAGAGGGTAGAGGGTTGAGGGTTACAATTAAGAGATAATATTTAGCTTGTTGAGTGTATAAGATTAAGTGTGTAAGGCATGCGGATTAGGGTCTAGGATATTGGGTTTAGGGTTTACGATATGGATTGAGGGTATATAACACATAGGGTGACTTGGGTTGAGAGTGTATGGTTTAGATTTTAAGTATAGGGTTGAGGCACAATATTCAGGGTTTAGGGTATAAGGATGAGGTTATAGGGAATAGGGATGAGAGTTTGAGGGTGTAGGCTTTAGGGTTTAGGGTATAGGGTTTAGGATTGAGGGATTAGGGCTTACATATATGGTTGAGGGTGTAGGGTAGAGGGTTGTGAGTTTATAATTGAAGAATAATGTTCAAGGTTGAGTGTCTAAGATATAGATTTTAGGGTTTAAGGTTGAGGGTATAATGCATATGGATAAGGGTTGAGGGTTTAGGGCATAAGTATAGGGTTGACGGTATAGGGTATAGGGTAGAGGTATGAAGGTTGACATATAATGTTCAAGGTTGAGTGTCCAAGGTTAAGTGTATAGGGTATAGGGTTTAAGGGTTTAAGGGTATCTAGAGGTTGAGAGTTTAGGGTTTAAGGGTTTAAGGTTTGAGGGATTAAGGATTTTAGGGTTGAGGGATTAGAGTTTAAGGCAAATTGTCGAGGGTAGAGAGAGTAGGGATAGAGTTTAGGGTTGAAGGTGTAAGGATTGAGGGTTGAGGCTTCAAGGTTGAGGGTTAAGGGATTAGGGTTTAAGGTACAGTGTCGAGGGTAGAGGGCTTAGGAATAAGGTTTAGGGTTTAAGGTTTAAGTGTTAAGGCTTTAGGGATAGGGTTTAGGGTTAAGGGTTAAGGGCTTAGGATTTAAGGTATAGTGTTGAGGGTTGAGGGTTAGGGATAGGGTTTAGGATTTAAGGTTTAAGGGTTGAGGGTTAAGGTATTAGGATAAGGTTTAGGGTTTAGGGTTAAGTGAGAGACCTAGATGGCTAAGGACAGATGGAGATGCAAACAAGGAGTGACTGAGAAATGTAGAGAGGGGAGAGGTAGAGAGGTGAGGGGAGACAAAGATGAGAGATAGAGAGGTGAGGGGAGAGATATAATAAAATGAGAGAGAGAAGTTAACAACTTGAGGGGAAGATGGGTAAGGAGGAGGGAGACAAGTGGAGAGGAAGGGAAATATCTAGAGAGCCATGAGAGATATACAAGTGAGAGACCTACAATCTAGGGAGAGAGGGGTGATAGAGATAGAGTAGAGATGGGGGTGAGGCGGATAGGGGAGGAGAGGGGTGGATAAGGGTTGAGGGTTTAAGGGTTTACGGTTTAGGGTTTAAGGGTTGAGGGTGTAAGGGTTGAGGTATTAAGGGTTTAAGGGTTAAGGGATTAGGGTTTAAGGTTGATGGATTAGGGTTTAAGGTATAGTGTCAAGGGTTGAGGGTTTAGGGATAGGGTTTAGGATTTAAGGTTTAAGCATTGAGGGTTGAGGCTTTAGGAATAGGGTTTAGGCTTTAGGGATAGGGGATTACAGTTTTAGGTATAGTATCAAGGGTTGAGGGTTTAGGAATAGGATTTAATCTAAGGTTTAATTGTTGAGGGTTGAGGATTTAGGGATAAGTAAGAGACCTAGATGGCTAAAGGTTGAGAGATAGGGGAGAGATTGGGTGAGGCAGATAGGGGAGGAGAGGGTTGGGTAAGGGTTGATGGTTTAAAGCTTTAGGGTTGAGGGATGAGGGTTTAGGGTTGAGGGATTAGGGTTTAAGGTATAGTGTTGAGGGTTGAGGGTTTAGGGATAGGGTTTAGGATTTAAGGTTTAAGGGTTGAGGGTTGAGGCAGGCTTTAGGAATAGGGTTTAGGGTTTAGGGATAAGGGATTAGGCTTTAAGACATAGTGTCTAGGGTTGAGGGTTTAGGAATAGGGTTTAGGGTTTAAGGTCTAAGGGTTGAAGGTTGAGGCTTCAGGGATAGGGTTTAGGGTTTAGGGATAAGGGATTATGGTTTAAGGTATAGTGTTGAGGGTTGAGGGTTTAGGGATAGGGTTTAGGATTTAAGGTTTAAGAGTTGAGGGTTGAGGCTTTAGGGGTAAGTGCTTATGGTTTAGGGATAAGGGATTAGGGTTTAAGATATAGTGTCGAGAGTTGAGGGTTTAGGAATAGCATTTAGATTTTAAGGTCTAAGGGTTAAGGGTTGAGGCTTTAGGTATAGGGTTTAAGGTTTAGGGATAAGGGATTAGGGTTTAAGGTATAGTGTCGAGGGTTGAGGGTTTAGGCATAGGGTTTACAATTTAAGGTTTAAGGGTTGAGGCTTTAGGGATAGGGTTTAGGGTTTAAGGATTAGGGTTTAGGGTTGAGGGATTAGGGTTTAGGGTATAGTGTTGAGGGTTGAGGGTTTAGGGACATGGTTTAGTATTTGAGGTTTAAGGGTTGAGGCTTGAGGCTTTAGGGATAGGGTTTAGGGTGTAGGGATATGGCATTAGGGTTTAGGGTTGAGAGATTAGGGTTTAGGATTCCAGTGTAAAGAAGCAAAACGGTAAAGAAGCAAAGAGGTGTGATTTAGTTATTCAAAAGATTTTAGTGTATCAGTTTATGTCTACATTTCGTGACAATATAGTGTATGAATACATGCCAGGCATACCCATAGAGCTCTATGGTTGGACTTGCAATTCAAGTTTAAGGTTTAAGGGTTGAGGCTTTAGGGATAGGGTTTAGGGTTGAGGGTTAAGACATTAGAGTTTCAAGTATAGTGTTGAGGGTTGAGGGATAGGGTTTAGGATTTAAGGTTTAAGGGTTGTGGGTTGAGGCTTTAGGGATAAGGTTTAAGGTTTAGGGTTAAGTGAGAGACCTAGATGGTGAAGGACAGATGGAGAGGTAGACAAGGAATGACTAAGAGACGTAGAGAGGGGAGAGGTAGAGAGGTGAGGGGGAGACAAAGGTGAGAGATAGAGAGTTGAGGGGAGAGATATAATAAAATGAGAGAGTGAAGTTGACAACTTGAGGAAAAGATGGGTAGGGAGGAGGGAGAGAGGTGGAGAGGAAGGGAAATATCTAGAGAGCCATGAGATATATACAACTGAGAGACTTATAACATAGGGAGATAGGGGTGAGAGAGATAGGGGAGAGATGGGGGTGAGGTAGATAGGGGAAGAGAGGGGTGGATAAGGGTTGAGGGTTTAAGGGTTTAGGGTTTAATGGTCAAGGGTTTAGGGTTTGAGGGTTGAGGGTTTAAGGGTTTAAGGGTTGAGTGATTAGAGTTTAAGGTTGAGGGATTAGGGTTTAAGGTATAGTGTCGAGGGTTAAGGGTTTAGGGATATGGTTTAGGCTATAAGGTTTAAGTGTTGAGGGTTGAGGATTTAGGAATAGGGTTTAGGGTTTAGGGATAAGAGATTAGGGTTTAAGGTATAGTGTTGAGGCTTGAGGGTTTAGGGATAGGGTTTAGGATTTAACGTTTAGGGGTTGAGGGTTGAGATTTTAGGGATAAGTGAGATACCTAGATGGCTAAGGGTTGAGAGATAATGGAGAGATGGGGTGAGACAGATAGGGGAGGAGAGGGGTGGATAAGGGTTGAGGATTTAAAGCTTTAGGGTTGAGTAAATTAGGGTTTAAGGTATAGTGTTGAGGGTTGAGGCTTTAGGGATAAGTTTTAGGATTTAAGGTTTAAGGGTTGAGGCTTGAGGATTTAGGGATAGGATTTAGGGTTTAGGGATAAGGGTTTAGGGTTTAGGGTTGAGGGATTAGGGTTTGTGGTATAGTGTTGAGGGTTGAGGGTTTAGGGATAGGGTTTAGGATTTAAGGTTTAAGGGTTGAGGGTTGAGGCTTTAGGGATAGGGTTTAGGGTTGAGGGATTAGGGTTTAAGGTATAGTGTTGAGGGTTGAGGGTTTAGTGATAGGTTTTAGGATTTAAGGTTTAAGGGTTAAGGGTAGAGGCTTTAGGGATAGGGTTTAGGGTTTAGGGATAAGAGATTAGGGTTTAAGGTATAGTGTCAAGGATTGAGGGTTTAGGGATAGGATTTAGGATTTAAGGTTTAAGGGTCGAGGGTTGAGGCTTTGGGGATAAGTGTTTAGGGTTTATGGATAAGGGATTAGGGTTTAAGATATAGTGTCAATGGTTGAGGGTTTAGGGATAAGGGATTAGGATTTAAGGTTTAAGGGTTGAGGGTTGAGGCTTTAGGGATAAGTGAGAGACCTAGATGGCTAAGGGTTGAGAGATAGGGGAGAGATAGGGTGAGATAGATAGGGAAGGAGAGGGGTGGATAAGGGATGGGGGTTTAAAGATTTAGGGTTGAGGGATTAGGGTTTAAGGTATAGTGTTGAGGATTGAGGGTTTAGGGATAGGGTTTAGGATTTAAGGTTTAAGGGTTGACGGTTGAGTCTATAGGGATAAGTCTTTAGGGTTTAGGGATAATGGATTAGGGTTTAAGGTATAGTGTCGAGGGTTGAGGGTTTAGGGATAAGGGATGGATTTAAGGTTTAAGGGTTGAGGGTTAAGAGATAGGGGAGAGATGGGGTGAGGCAAATAGCAAAGGAGAGGGGTAGATAAGGGTTGAGGGTTTAAAGATTTAGGGTTGAGGGATTAGTATTTAAGGTATAGTGTTGAGGGTTGAGGGTTTAGGGATAAGGTTTAGGATTTAAGGTTTAAGGGTTGAGGATTGAGGCTTTAGGGATAGGGTTTAGGGTTTAGGGTTGAGGGATTAGGGTTTAGGATTTAAGGTTTAAGGGTTGAGGCTTGAGGCTTTAGGGATAGGGTTTAGGGTTTAGAGTTGAGGGATTAGGGTTTGAGGTATAGTGTTGAGGTTTTTTTGAGGGTTTAGGGATAGGGTTTAGGATTTAAGGTTTAAGGGTTGAGGGTTGAGGCTTTAGGGATAGGGTATAGGGTTTAGGGATAAGGTGTTAGGGTTTAGGGTTGAGGGATTAGGGTTTAGAGTGAGGGATTAGGGTTTGAGGTATAGTGTTGAGGGTTGAGGGTTTAGTGATAGGGTTTAGGATTTAATCTTTAAGGGTTGAGGGTTAAGGATTTAGGGATAGGGTTTAGAGTTTAGAGACAAGGGATTAGGGTTGAGGATTGAGGGATCAGGGTTTAGGGTTGAGGGTTTAGGGATAGGATTTAGGATTTAAGGTTTAAGGGTTGAGGGTTGAGGCTTTAGGGATAGGGTTTAGGGTTTAGGGATAAGGGATTAGGTTTTAGGGTTGAGGGATTAGGGTTGAGGGATCAAGGTTTAAGGTTGATGGATTAAGGTTTGAGGTATAGTGTTGAGGGTTGAGGGTTGAGGGATAGTGTTTAGGATTTAAGGTTGAAGGGTTGAGGGTTGAGGCTTTAGGAATAGGGTTTAGGGTTTAGGGATAAGGGATTAGGGTTTAGGGTTGAGGGATTAGGGTTTAGAGTTAAGGGTCAGGGTTTAGGGTTGAGGGATTAGGGTTTGAGGTGTAATGTTGAGGGTTGAGGGTTTAGGATTTAAGGTTTAAGGGTTGAGGGTTGAGTCTTTAGGGCTAGGGTTTAGGGTTTAGGGATAAGGGATTAGGGTTTAGGGTTGAGGGATTAGAGTTTAGGGTTGAGGGATTAGGGTTTGAGGTATAGTGTTGAGGGTTGAGGGTTTAGGGATAGGGTTTAGGATTTAAGGTTTAAGGGTTGAGGGTTGAGGCTTTAGGGATAGGGTTTAAGGTTTAGGGATAAGGGATTAGGGTTTAAGTTATAGTGTCGAGGGTTGAGGGTTTAGGGACAGGGTTTAGGATTTAAGATTTAAGGGTTGAGGCTTTAGGGATAAGGGACTAGGGTTTAAGGTTGATGGATTAGGGTTTAGGGTTGAGGGATTAGGGTTTGAGGTATAGTGTTGAGGGTTGAGGGTTTAGGGATAGGGTAAAGATTGTATATATGTTGTGGTTGATAGACTTACTATATATGGTAATTTCTTTGTCATATCTATAGAGTTTAAGGTGCTACAAGTGGCTAAATTATTTTGCAAAGAGTTTTTTAGATTAAATGGGTTACCAAAAAATATAGTAAGTGATATAGATACTCAGTTCCTCAACTTGTTTTAGCATTAAGTCTTTCATTTAACAATAATTGAATTATCTCCAAGTACCAGTTATCATCCATAGACTAATGGACATATGAAAATAGTCAACAAATGGGTTGAGGTCTATTTACAAAATTATGTAATTAGGCATCAAAAACTTTGATAAACTAGCTTTATTTGGGGGAGCATTGTTATAGTACCACATATCATATGTCCATTGGGATGACACTTTTCAAGGATTTATATGGTTATGATGCTTTATCATTTGTGGATTTGGTCATCACAGCTAACAAAGTACCAGGGGAAAAAGGATCTAGTTAAGCAAATTCAAGAAATTTTTGGAATCACTCAAGGAGAACCTACAAAGAACACAAAATCAACAAAATTTGTATGTTGATCATTGAACTAAAAAAATTTGAAGTGGGAGATATGGTCTTCTTGAGGATAGAACCTTATAGATAGTCTTGCCTAAAAATGAGTGGAGTAGAGAAATTGAAACCAAGGTTCTATAGCCCTTACAGAATCAAATGATGAACTGGGGTGTTGTATATGAATTGGAATTGCTAGAAAATTGTAAGATTCATAATGTATTTCATGTCTCTTGTTTAAAAATAACACTAGGAAGTCAAATTATTCCTTCATTAGAGCTACCTCCACTGGATGGTGAAGAGAAACTAATTTTGATCCCTGAGGCCATTATAAATTTTATAAAAGGAAAGCTAAGAAATAAAACAATGACAAAATATCTAATTCAATGGAAAGATCTTCTTGAAGAGGATGCTACATAGGAGAAAGGGGTTAATTGAGTTATACTGAGCATTGAATTTGTTTTACAAAATAAACTATTAACAATAATTTTTGAATTGATCTCATAAAGTAAAATAAGGATTTCATATTTATAATTAATTGTACAAAATTATTAAAATTGTGAACTAGAGTTTGATATATATATATATATATATTCCATTTGAGATATTACAATTAACCTTTAAAGTATTTTTTGTCCAAGGAAGGTAAAATTAGGGATTCAAATCAACCAAATTCTTGCATGGCTTGAAGTGTGCACTTTATTCATTATACATCAAGATTGGTGAGCATTTGTGAACACAAATTTTATCATGTCCTTTCATATCACAACTTGTACATCCAAAAAGAACATGGATAAATTGTAACTATGATTATACATATTGATGATCATGTCATGCTTGGGAGTAGTGAGAAGCTAATCTCTCAAGTTGAGAAACATCTAAATAATTTATTTTGGACAATTAATCTTGATTTGTTTCTCTATTTCCTTGCATTAGAGGTGCATAAATAAAAGGTTGTGTTTTTATCTCTTAAATAGAAAATGCCAATGAGTTTCTTAAAAAAATTCAAGTTGATTGAATGCAATCCAATGGTAAAATCCATGGAAGAAGGCCTCAATCTTTCTAGGTTTGATGAATATAAAATGTAAATGACACACTCTATAGACAACTAGTAGAAAGACTCATTTATCTTAACACTAGACCAAATCTAGGATTTATAGTGAAATATTTCTCAAGGTTCATTATAGAACCTAAAATTTCACATTGGAAATCATTACAAAGAGTATTGAGATATGTACATGGTACTCTAAATTGTGGCATCAAGTATGTGTAAATTATACTATTAATTTATTCTTTAAAGCAATGCATGTCATCATAGAAAAAATCATTTTAAGTATGTTGATAAGAATTAAAGAGCAATTGAAAGGATGGAAACTACTAGTAAACAATGTCAAAAATAAACCATAGTTCGATAAAATATTAAAATAAGATATAGAATATATGGGTTTCAAATATATGTATCTCTATCTATATTACTTACATCAAATGAAGAAAAACATATTTTCAATGATATGACAATTAGGCCCCCAATATTCCTTGACTTTGACTAGTGCAAAATATCAATTGATATCTATATTAATTAAATGTACGAAAATTGAAACAAAAGAAGAAAAAATGAAAGAACACAATTGCCTTAATATGGGTTTCAAATGTTCCTATTTATGGAAAATACAATCCTATTGAAATTTGTAGATACCCAAAATTGTCCTAGACATCATGTTAAAAACATTATCCTAGACATCATATAGCATTTTGTCCTAAAGCCACTCCTAATCCCACTTATCCATTAGCCAATTAATTAAATAAATTTTATTTAATTAATTAATTTCCCATCATAATACCATCTTAATCCCATCTTAATCCTATCCTAATCATCTTTCCAATTAATTAAATAAATTTTATTTATTTGATTAATTTCCCTCACATATCCCATCATTTATCCTCACCTCTCACCACATTTTGACACTTGTCCACCTCTCACTTGAATTATGTGTGGTACTACATTTTTTAATTTAATATCTTTCACATGTACTACTTTTTATATACACAATCACACATGTACTTTTTGCGTACACGATCACATATGAGGCTTATCTTCCTTTGTACACTTGTCAAATGACTACAACTCCCTTGAAGAGTGGGAATAATAAATCAATCCTAGCCATCCACATCAATCATTTAGCCTTTTAATCTCAACCATCCATTCAAATCAAGCCTTTCCTAGAAATCAAGCCCTCTCCGAAGCCATCTTGCATGCATATCATTCTATTTGTTTGAGGTATTGAAGATTTGGATTGAGGTAATGCATTTCATTTGTTTTATCCTTTTCATTTATCCAAATTTTTCATTACACATTTTGGTGAACCTGACGTGAACATGCCCTATTGGATCTAATCATTAGTTTTTTAAGGTTCTTGTTGCAAAAATTTGCCTTTTTCTAACCCTAGTTTGTCAATATTTGGATGAAAATGTATGTAGATGATCTCCTAGCTCAAATTTAACCTCTCCATTGCATTCGGGAGGCCATTTCCATAAATTTTGAGTACAAATTTGCCTAGATTTCGTGAAGAAAAGAACCTTTGGTGAAGAAACTCGCATTCGAGCTGCAGAAAATCGCTTTTGGCATTTCTGCGTCGCTTTTGAGCAAAAACCATTCACTTTTGGCATTTCTACCTCACTTTTGAACAAAAACCAGCCACTTCTAGAATTTTTGCGTTGCTTTTGAGAAAACAATGTTCTCTTTTGGCACTTTCAGCATCACTTTTGAGCTAACAATGATCACTTCCAATCTACAATGGATCGCTTCTGATAAAAAACTGATGGCTTCCGGCTATTTCAGTCGCTTTCATCAATCTAGGGTTTTCTGTTAACATTTGTTTTGCAGGTTGTTGTGTCAGATTTTTATTGATCAATCAAGGGTTCTAATCTATGTTTTGCATGTCTGATCATCATATCATCTGCCAATCAATTTGATTAGGGTTTTCATTTTAATTGAGCTAACACCCTTGGTTTTGTAAGATCTTATCAATTTGTCATTTTAGGGTTTTCAATTTATCAATCTGTAGTTACAAGGAGTCTATCTAATCATATTTCATCCATTGGACTTGATATTCTAGGGTTTACAATCTTTGATAGTCATTTTTTATGATCTTAACTGTAATTGTGCAAAAATAAGAATTTTTAAGCATCTGGTAAGTTTGCCTCACTTTTGAGTGAAAACTACTTGCTTTTGGCAAATTTTCCTTTCTTTTGAGAGAAAACTACTCGCTTTTGGAAAAATTTAGCTCACATATGATCAAAATTTCATCGCTTTTGGCTCTGTAACTCGCTTTTGGTTGCTATCATTTTGGATTTTGGTTTTTCTATCATAACTTTCACATACGGAGGTCAAATTGCGCAAACAAGGACTCATTGGAAAGCTGAGAGGACAAAATTCACAATGGAGTAGGTTTTATTAGGTGACTGTATCATTTTACCATCTTTTTTATCACTCAAAGTCAAACTTGTTTTTTAAACTTCAATTGAGCATATCTTGAGCAAAATCAATTGGATTTCAACAAATTTTTTTTTTCAAATTGCTTAGAATCTCCTGAAATTTTTGTTTATGTAATCCATTTTTCTATATTAGATCATTTTCATCATATTTTATTATATTTCATCTTTTTCACATAATCATCTTCTTTGCAAGTTTACTTGTTTCTTTTACTATTTGGTGACTTGTAGGTGAATCAAAGGAGTTGGAGTAGCATTTGGATCAATCAAAACAACAAGTTGGAAAGTGAAAATAATTAGGTGCACACATTCTAATCTTTCATCTCTTAATCATTGTTTGATCTCACATTTGGATTTTGGGCTTAAAATCACCATTGCTTGCAATCACATCGAAAAAATTGGGTTAAAACGAACAACTTACTTGCAATCACATCTTGGCTTTGGATTTAAAAAGAACAAGTGCTTGAATTGTCTTCCACATATTTCATTTTCTAAGGGGAAATTAACAAGTGCAAGTGTGAATCAACTGACAGTTCACTTGATTCACTTTTGTCATACCCTTCTTAGGAGGCCTACTTAGAAACACACCACTCCAAGGGACGACCTCAACTAAGGCTGAATTGAAAGACACCCTCATTGGGAGTTGTAAATCTTGTCATTCTTGGCTAAGCCCCAAAGAACTTTATACCTTTGGGAAGTGAAGGTGAAGGGTGGGTTACCCCTTTCTCACGGCTATGTGGCAGGATTTCACTTTCAATTCCTAGTCAACCTTGTGCAATCTAGTCTAAGACCTAATTGGCCATACCCACTTGACTAGACATTAGGCTTGTTGATGTGTTTTCAAGTTCTTGCTTAATAATCATCACATTCTTCATATTTCAAATTTAAAATTGCTTATGTGTCTTGCGTGAGTGATTCATGTGTGTATATGCATAATCATTTGTTTGAACATCGCCAAATCAAGCTCTAAACACCAATCACATAAACAAGTCATCCTACACATCATACCCCAATCAATTTCATCCTAAAAACATCCAAATCAATTTCATCCTAGTCACCCTCATCCTAACCATCAAATCATCCAAACAATCCACATCATCATTGAATCATAATCAAGCACTTGCCAAAAAGGACTTAAGACTTAAACACTTGTGTGGCACCATGCCAAAATTAGAAGACCTAGCACTAAAACTCATTTTTTGACTTCGCAAAGCTCAAGAAAGCTAATCACCTCTAGACCAACAAATCATTTAAGAGGCCAATGACATGATTCAACAACTTCAATCTCAAGCAAGCAAATCACTTCAACTATGACAACTCATAGCACACACACAACACCTCATGGCCACTTGTCAATCACAAACCCAACAAGCACATCATCCTTTATCCATTCACTATCAACAATGAATGCTACCTCAACCTTAAATGTCATCACCCTCAACTTCACACCAACCATTACCCTATGCAATCCCTCCACCACAAAACCATCAACCAATTCAACAATTTCAACCATCACATCAACACATTCAACTACAACAACATCAACCAATTCAACAAATCCAACCATCACAATAACCCTTTCAATAATTCCAACAACAACAAATCATATCACAAAAACAAATCCAAACACGATCTCAACCTCAACAATTTCCACCTCAATCCTATGTGTCATCCACCTTAACTTCATACCAACCTCATCTATCTACACATCATGTCAATGCCACACCAACCTATCAACCTCCACCCCAACATTATCCAATTCCTCATTCTAACATTCCAACATATCACCAAAGACATCCACAAGGCAACCAAGTGTCCTCACAAGACCAACAAGCATCATTGATTGACCTAAGTCCACCTTTGCAACAAGAAGCATATCCAAGTTCAAGTTGTCCCTTGTACATAAATAAAGCAAGCCCAAGTTATCCTATGCAAGACTTAATAACCTTTGACAAGGTAGATACCAATCTAGCCAATGCATCATATGAGTGGCCTCCACCATCCAATCAAATGCCAATCCATGAGCCTATCCCAACACCACCATGTGATCCTTCCCCTAGTCCATTGGTCCATCAACCTTCATTACCTTTATCCCCATGTTCCATTAATCCTCCACCACAAGATCCCTTGGACATAACCATACAACAATTGGTCCAAGCAAATTTGATTGAGCTTCCACTGATAAAGTCATTTGAAGAAATCCACTTTAAACCCCCTTGGTATAAAGATGATGCATATTATGCATACCATAGGGTTAAGGGTCATACGATAACCAATTGTGCCAAACTTAAGAGATTGATCAAAAACCTCATAAATTGTGGTAAGATTAATCCCAATCCAAATCCTAATCCATTTAATCCAATTAGCCCTCAACCTACAACTCCATCTACCCTTATTCTCCATCCACTATATTGTCCTTCCACACATGCACTTGCAAAGGATGTGATCTATTGGCTACTAGCTAGGAACAACTTATCCCCATGTCAAACACGCACTCATGAGCCTATCAAAGACCTCTCCATTAACATGCCTAGCCCTTCAAGCCCATAATGTGACCTACAAGCCATCAAGCCTAATCAAGAGCCTAACACTATTAGCCCAAGTCAAGAGCCATTGTACCCTCATGTTGAGGACCAGGACGGACCTCCCATAAGTCCAAGTCAAGAGTCATCATATTCTCATGTTGTTGACAAAGAGCCTATCCAAGAACATTCCACTTCTATTCAAGCAAACCAAGAGGTATGTCAAGAGTTTAATCCTAAGCATGTGGAAACATTAAGCCCTAGTCCAAGTCAAGATCAAATCACTTTCATGCAACCTATCCATAACATGTTCCTTTTCCATGATCAAGATGATACCTATGAAGAAGCTATCTATGAGCACCTTGATCCTATCCATAATCCTATATCTATCCATGAGAAAGATATCCACATTGCTCCTAGTCATCCACCATCTAGCCCTATCCATATTAAACAAACATCCACTTGTCATGATGAGACACTTGTCCCCCAAGTCAGCATAGAAGATCAAATCAATACCTTGGATCTTAGTGAACACAATCCTAATCAAGATCCTAATGATCCTCCTTCCACATCCACCATCGATTCCACTTCAAGTCCACCAACATATCCACTTGGTCGTACCACTTTCATCCATGAGTGTTCTTCCTTAGAGCAATAGCAACCTTTATCCTCCACTTCACCTTCTATATCCAATAAAGAGCTCAAGTCTAGTTCCCAAAACACAGCTAGTCCCATTGTCCATCGCATACTCTGAAACATGAACTACCAAGGTAAAGGCCTAGGCCTTTATGAACAAGGTATCTTGGAGCCAAACCATGTAAAGATTCCTCCATGCTCATATGGACTTAGATATACACCCCAAGGTAAACACTTTAAATATGTTGGTAATTCCTACATCCCTCCTAAGTCCACTTTCCATCACAAACCACATCATATACCCAAAGCATATGTCACCTTTTCGCCTCCACTATCCTACAAATCGCAAAAGCATGTGACCATACACCTTCCACCATCTAATTTTCCACCATTACTTCCAACTCCAAATATCCCTCCATCTTCCTTACCTCCATTACTCCCAACACCTAATTATCCATTTATCCATAAATTCCCTTATATTCCTTACCATGACCAACACATGCACACATTGTTTAAACATGAAGCTTTCCCTTATCCCACCAATCCCGCTCCCATCATGTCTATGGGATTCACAAATGAACATTTGGATGTCTCTACCTATAAAACCAAAACCCCTACCAAGAATCCTAAAAATCCTCATGCCTTAGGGTGCAATTGCAAAAAACCAAAGCAAAATCTATTCAAAAAGCTACCTAAGTCCAAACCTCCACAAGAAAATTCCAAAACAAAAATGATTTGGGTCCCTAAGCAAAAATCAAACAAGCCAAATGAGGCATCCTCCTCTACCTCTCAAAACTCCCAATCATCCACTTCCATCCCAAATTCCCATTCCATCCAAATATCCCAAAAATCCCACAAGTCAAGCAAAAATAATAAAAATCCTAAGTCTATGTGGGTACTTAAGTCACTACGTCACCCATCTCCTAAGCAAACATCACCATTGCTTCCTACACCCCCATCCAATCAAAATCTTTAATGTTTATCATAGTGTGTGCAACCATTAGTCATTATTCCCTTCTATTCCATGATTCTACATACCTCCATCACCCCAACCTTTATCCACTATCCTACATATCTTCCCCATCACCTCCCTATGGTCCATGCTTTTGCATAAGCCTTTCATCCTAAAACTTTTCATAATCCACTATCCCCATCCATCTATCCTTGCATGAACCTTTCATAATCCACATCCTAATCCACTATCCAACTACTTCATCTCCCTTTCATGCAATCCCTTACCAACATCTATGAGCATAATGGCATGGTCCATGCGACGACATCCCTCTCTATTGGGACACTATCACCTTTCATAGCACTAAACACTTGAGTCCCTCCTATCCATTACCATGGTGAAAACCTAGTAAATAGGCACCATGTGTAATTGTCATCCCATAAAAAATAAAAAAATTAAAAAAAAAAGAAAAAGAAAAAAAATCAAAAAAGTAAAGAGAAATTCCTTCATCCAACAGTGAAAACCTGGTAAACAAGCGCCTTTGATAAGTACCATGATGAAAACCTAGCAAACAAGCATCATGTGTAGGTTGATCTTCCATGTCACTTACACTTGGGGGCACCTTGTCTCATCCAAACTATTTATCCCATTATATCATTGTCCATCATACCATTACCATACCATCCTACCATCCTTAGCTATTACACCCATATACCTATCCTATTGAGTCTATCCATCCTCCCTTCATCATTTTGATCTTGAAGAAGACATAGGGGCAAAATGTCGAAATATGCTTTGATATCTCTTGATATACCTCACCCTTTCCAAACAATCCTGTCATTATCCACCTATCATAAGCCTTGTCATATAAAATCCATCATGTCACCCTTTCGTCATAAGCCTTGTCATGTAAAATCCATCATGTCATCCTTTCATCATAAGTTTTTTCATGCAAAATCCTAAGTCTATACCAAGAATGGGGGCATGTTATTCCTATGCGACATAGTCTTTGGAGATCACATCCTAGCTCCATTATAAGGCATACATCCCTCCACTATAGCCTATCCTTGTATCCATCCATTTATGATGAGCTTTCCCTTCCATAGTCTATCCTTTTATCCATCCATTTATCCATCCATTTATCATGACCATTCCATCCACTATGGCCTATCCTCTTATCCATCCATATATCATGAGCTTTCCATCCTATTTACTATCGCCCATCCATTTATCCAATCCCATCCCACCTTCTTGCACCTAGACTTGGTTTTTCCCCTTGTCATTGGTATCTAGTATAATGGCTACCCAAATTGTAAATCCATTGGCATTCAAAATATTTCAAAAAATAAAAATAAAAAAACATTTCAAACAAATCAAAAAAATCAAATATCCCAAAAATCCAAAAAAAAAATCAAAAAATACAAAAAATCAAATATTCCAAAAACACAAAAAATCAAATGTCTATTAAAAATACAATCAAAACCAACCATCAAATCAAATCCATCACTTCATCAAAAACCAAATCCAATCAAATCAAGCCAATCTATCATCAATCAAAATTATCAAATCAAATCACAAATCCATCAAAACAAATCCAATCAAATCATCAAATCGAATCAAATTCATCAACGATCAATCATCATCAAATCTCAAATCCATCATAGCAAATCAAATATCCAATCAAATCATCAAATCAAGCCAATCTATTAATCAATCAAAATCACATTAATCCAATCCATATCATCCCATCAATAACATATCAATCTCAAATCAAATCAATCCATCAAATTCATCAATCACATTCATATCAATTCAATTGAAACAAATCAATTCTTTAAATAAATCCTTTCATCCAATCAAATCAATCCAAAGAATCAAAGCAATGATCCAAATACATGTCATCCTTTATCCATACCAATCAAGTGAATCAATCTTGCCAAGATTATCCAATCACAATCAATGGTCTTGATCCTAATCTTGTCGTAAACCAAATCAATCAATTAATCATCATCATCAAACATCCTTGTGTTTATCTAGGGATATATCATTCCCCACAATGACAACACTATCATCTATCATCAAATAATCAACAATCAATCATTGGTTTATAGCTTGACAGGGGCAATACCTTGTTTGTTTTTGTATCATTTGTGCATGCTTGCTTGCTTGTGTGTGTTATCATTTTATCTTGCATTTGTATCAAATCAGTATCTTTCCAGCAAATATTCATATCTTGTGTATGTTGGAATAGATTTTTGCATTATCCTTTGCATATAAGGTCATTTCATACCTTTTGTGCATTAGGACTTCAATGCTCTAAGTTCACTTCCTCATATGTTAGATAAGGTTGTATTACACTGGGTGCACAAGACACATCATCACCTTGGTCTTCTATACCTTGGTGCATAACGTCTAGTGCTAAATCAAACATCATGGTTGCTCACTTTCAATTGTAGCATAACACATCATTCATTTCTTCTATCCATCCCCTTATCTTCTTGACCAATTCATTTTCTTTCAAGAGCCTACCCATTTTTGTCCAGCCCGCCTATCCACTCGAGGGGGCATCCCCATCCTATCTTTCCATCCTCATCTTATCTCCATTTCATCATTATCCTATCTTTTCATCATCCCATCCATTTTCCTCTGTCCATACCTTATCTTCTTTGAAATGATGTCACTCGACACAAATCTAATCATCTTGAATATCATCTCAAAGAGGGACAAAATGTAGACACCCAAAATTGTCTTAGACGTCATGTTAAAAACATTATCCTAGACATCATGTAGCATTTTGTCCTAAAGCCACTCCTAATCCCACTTATCCATTAGCCAATTAATTAAATAAATTTTATTTATTTAATTAATTTCCCATCATAATCCCATCTTAATCCTATCCTAATCATCTTTCTAATTAATTAAATAAATTTTATTTATTTAATTAATTTCCTTCACATATCCCATCATTTTTCCTCACCTCTCACCACATTTTGACACTTGTCCACCTCTCACTTGAATTATGTGTGGGACTACATTTTTTCATTTAATATCTTTCGCATGTACTACTTTTTATATACATAATCACACATGTAGTACTTTTTGTGTACATGATCACATATGAGCCTTATCTTCCTTTGTATAATTGTCAAATGACTACAACTCCCTTGAAGAGTGGGAATAACTAATCAATCCTAGCCATCCACATCAATCATTTAGCCTTTTAATCTCAACCATATATTCAAATCAAGCCTTTCCTATAAATCAAGCCCTCTCCCAAGCCATCTTGCATGCATATCATTCAATCTATTTGAGGTATTGAAGATTTGGATTGTCGTAATGCATTTCATTTGTTTTATCCTTTTCATTTATCAAATTTTTTATTACACAATATCAAATAGTTTGTAGATAAGTATATGACATGTTACATAAAATTATTTGAAGAAAAACTTCTAAAAGTGTATTGGCATTACCATAGAAGAAGTTTCAAAATAACCCCTAGCATTAATAGTTGACATGTTGTGGTCAACGTGTTGGCACTTTACAATAGGGGCCACTAACACATTGACCACAACATGCCGGTGGTTTAAGCTCTTCCCAAAAAACTAAGAAAAGACATTAAAAATACAATACACAATAATACCTTGATTACAATGATTGACTAAACTATACCAAAAAATATTAGTGAATTATTCACAACTACAAACATAGTCCCCAAAAAAACTAAGAAAACATTTGTTTTGAAATTTGGGAACTAACGGTGACCAAAAATAAAAACAAAATTTTGCGTACTTCAATTTGTTTTAAAATTTAGTAACAACAGTGAACAAAAATCAAAGCAAAACAAAATATTAGGCTCTATCTTGATAAAATAAAGAAACCAAAGGAAATGTCTAGGGCATATGAACATGGAGATAACATCAATTAAAGGGCATATGTTCAAATATATAAAGGAATGTACCGTAGAGGAAAATTGCCATGATTATTTTAAAAAAAATGATTGTAGGCTACCGTCTTTTCTTTAGATCCATGTAATCATACTTAATTTTGCATCTCCTTAATTTAAGTGCTACCAACTAAGAAAATACCAAGTACCGTCAATCACTCACACCATGGCTCATTTTTCCCCCTGTACTAATATTGTGTAAAATTCACTCTCTACCAATTTTGTTTATTGTATTTGTAGGTATATTTGTGCTTGTAGATAATTCAGGATTATACAGTTCTTTTTGTTTGGGTTATTTTTACACAGGCTTTTGCATCTACATTTGCCATGGTGGATGAAGAAATGGGGGAGCTTTTTATACCATGCAGAGCATGTAGTCACAAATGTTTTAAAAAAGATGGAAAATACCATGATAAAGAGCGCTTTAATAAGTGTGCCTCCTTTGTCAAAGTTATGCTTCGAGACTTTACACAAAAACTGGTAACTCTATACAATATTTTTCATTCTTTTATTTCCTATACACTGTTAAGAACTTGTAAAATCTCATTGTATAATGTGTTTACTGCAACACATTCCTCCTGCATTTGTTCCACAATTTATAAATGACATAGATGAACATATGGTGTTGCAATACCCATGTGGGCAAGAGTGGGATGTACAATTTGGGGGTACTATAAATAAACTAGAATTTAGGAAGGGTTGGGAAAATTTTGTGAATCATCATGGGCTAGAGATTGGAGATTTTTCTGTGTTCAAGTACATATCCAAGTCATATTTTAAGGTTAAGATATTTCAAAGAACAAGGTGTGTGAAAAATATCAATGCTCTTCACCTTATGAATACCAACATTGATACAAATAAAAGATGCCCTTCTAACAGAGTATGCAGTTCAAGTCAACCAATGGGCAGCAAGTTGCTGAATGAATTGGTTTCTAATGGGGAAAACAACAATGATGTTGAAGCAATGGAAGAAAATCAAAATTGTAAGTCTAATTTAATTTATTTCAACTTTCAAAGCAGGTATTTCAATTGTAGCTTTACCAGGAGGATTGGTATAACAAAAACTTATTTTTGTTGTAGGCCATTCTTGGAAGAACCCTGGACATTATAGACCCTCTCATCTAGAAAAGCACATGATAGTGAACTTTGCCCCTTATTTCAAATTAGATAAACCTTTTTATTCAATGAAAATGAAGTCACGGAATGTAAATTGACCAATATGCAAACTAGTAAGATCAAATTCTCTGCCTTCTATGCTTATTCCTCTTATTTTGTTAAGAGAAGAGTGCCAAAAATGATGGGCTTAACAACCTAACATAAGGCAAAATAGTTTTGTTATTACATTTTTCTAAGGGATCTCTAATATTATAATATAATTTAGTCTTCTATAATATGAACATCTGCATTTGTGTGAATGATAAGCTTTAACAACAGTGTATTAAATCAATGCAATCAACTATTTACTGGGTTAAAAAACTTAGTTTTTGTAATGGTTTGGGAATGCAAGAGTTCCCAAAAATGGGTGAATGTCCTATTCAATTACCAAGAGAAAAATTTTTAGTAGTTCTTGTGGATAGAGCCAATAAACAATGGGAGATTATTTGCCTTTTTCATAACAATAGACCTACCCTAAGTGTGGGGTAGGCATATTTTGTACGTCATAATAATATCAAGGAAGGAGACATTTGCATCTTTGAGTAGGTGGACAGCAAGAAACATAGATTTATGTTTAGAGTTCATATAGATTCCATAAAAGAAGGATCCTCCTCAAAGATAATGGAAAGGCATGGTAAAGATGAAGGATAAAATTATACAAGAAAAGGTCTTCATGAGTATTGTAATATTTTGTCTAAAACAAACAGAAAGGTACTAAAATGTATATTTATAGTTGTTTATTTTACCTAGTTGATGTGAAATAATATTTTGTTAAGACTTTTTAGTTATTCAATTTAGATATTAATTATAACTTTTTTAAAGGGTAAAATAATTAAAATAAGGTTAGTTTATTAAATTATTAATTGAGATTTGTTATTGAAATGTTTATAATTTCAAATATAGTTGTGAAATTTTAATCACATTTTTAATATTAATATAGATATCTTAAATACATTTAATAGATAAATATGATTTATAACTATTTTATTTACTTAAGAAATATTTTATTTTAATTAAAAAACTATTTTTATTTACTTAAGATTAATTTTATTTAATGAAGAATTGTATTATTTTTATTTGACCATGAGGAAAAACACGGGTACACTGTATTATTTTTATTTGAACATGAGGAAAAACACAGGTTTTTTTTAAATAGGTAAGCATAACGCGCTCGCATTATAACGCAAGCGTGTTATGGCTTGGTGTTGTCGAGCCTTAGGCTTGGCATCACCAAACCATAATGCGAGTGCATTATAACGCAAGCGCATTATAACACACTCGTGTTATGGCTTATATGTTTTTTTTTAAAAGGTTGGCCACATTTTGGCCCCCCAACTTTTTGCACCCGCCCAATTGAAATCATCAAAAGGAGTGAGCTTCATTGTCAGTTTTAGATAGTAGAAGGACTGTCCTGCTATAATCATTTCTGAGTTTGTTTTGAATTTAGGGAGTAGTTGTTTCCTTCAATTGTAGCCCTAAAACAAAGTCTATAGGGAGTTGTAGCTTCCTTGGGAGTGACCCTAAAACCTTTCTTCATGGAGTAGTTGCTTCCTTGGGTTGAAGCCCTAAAACAAAGTCAGTAGGGAGTAGTAGTAATCTTTATTGTAGTGAGCTTAATATATTGTGAGTTAATCCTCACCGCGGTTTTTCCCCTTTTGGGGTTTTCCACGTATATCTGGTGTTATGCATTGTGTTTATCTTTTATGTTTTTGTTAATGATGTAAAGTTTAAGTTTTAATCTGCTCCGGAGGATTTGAAATTTTTTTGGATATTGATTTAGCCTCCCTCTCAATATCTGAATGTGTTCAACACATCATTCCCCTTTTCTCCAAGATTCATCAAAGATATTTTTTTACCATTTCACCTCTTTCATTCATAACCCAAAGCCACTTTCCCCCATACCCACATTATCCCATATGCACACACTCTTCTCTATAGTTCTTCTATCCACTCATTTCTTTCACCCTCACATCACTTACACTATTCTCTATGACCTTTTTCAGGACCTATATTTCATGATCAATAAAATCAACACACAAACCACCCTTACATCACCTATACGCATACCCCGTCATACCAACCCTATTTAGGTATCATCATCTATCCCATTATTGGTATCTATTTTCTTTCTTATAGATTTCTTACCATTATCCATTATCTTTATTCTGTTATTCATTATCTTTCTTATCATTATCCATATTCATTATCCTTATCCATATTATTACTACATCTTTCTTAAATATATCATTATTAGATCTTCCTTATCACTACTCATTTTCAGTATCTTTCTTATCATTTATCATCATTATCCATTCTTATTATCATCATTATCCACTATTACGTCCCATTATTATTAACATCATTATCCATTTTCATCCATAATATATGTTTATTAATATAAACATATCCATTTCGTTATCCATTTGCATCCACAACATATGTTTATTAATCTAAATATATCCATTTCATTATTCATTTGCATCCATCATATATGTTTATCAATCTAAACATTATCCATTTCATTCTCCAGTTCTATACATAATATATCCATATACATAATCCATGTCATACATCCTAAATCATAAATCATCATAATCACACATCATAAATTGTACATCCGACATACACCATCATAATCCACGTCATAATCCATGCATCTAATCATAAACATCATAATCTATGTTATACATCCTAAATCATAAATCCTACATACATCATCATAATCCACATCCTGATCCATATCCTAAATCATACATCCTATAAACCATGATAAATATCATATATCATCATACATCAACATAAATAAACCATCACATCATAACACATAAATCAAATTCCATAGATCACTGCCAAAATGACATCTCATATACATCTCAAAAATGATCATGATATAGTATATACATGGGCTCTACAGAATGATAAAAAGTACAATATCAAGCCCATGGACCTTCATATCAAAACTATGTCTATCTCATCCCCTAGGTGGAACTATCTCTCTGGCACATCCCTAATTAGGATGACCCTGCTACTCATGGTGGCAGTGGCCCCATAGGTTGTTGTGCTACTGCCTACACTAGAACGTGTGGCTACTTTTGTGATGGCTGCTACACTGACCTCTTTGACTGTCTTGTCCTCCATGATGTGGTAGCCCTTGATTGACTCCTATAGCTCTCTCACTATCCAACCGACACTAGATGCTCATAAATAGTCTTATAGTGTTGGGCCTCTTGAGTAGCCTCATCACCTTGCGCATGTATCCCCCTCAACAATGTTGTTATATGGAGCCTAATTAGACTTGGAGGTTAAATTAAACCAACTTTTATTAGCGCAAACCCTATTTTGTAACCGACAAAAAGCTTGATAAAAGCGGCTAAGGGTTAGGGTTTCCGTTGATGTATTGTAGCATTTGCAGCGGTATTGAGTTGCAGGGATTGCTGGTTGTAATTGGTTTGATTTACTGGATAATAATATTGGACACTCTATTTGCTAGATGTAGCCCAAGTTTGGGTGAACCACGTTAAAACTTGTCTCTCTCTATTATTATTTCTATGTATTTTCATTCCTCTATTTAATCTTTATTTGCATTTAATTGATATCTTCTATCGGCTAACCCTAACAATTGGTATCAGAGCAGGTTGTGTTTAATTATCATTTGCAAGAAGGTCTCATGGTTGAGTGGGAGCAATGGCGGATAAGGGTAAATTGAAGGTCGATAAATTCAATGGGTAGAACTATCAGTTATGGAAGATGCAGATGGAGGATTACCTCCATCAGAAGGATTTATGGAGGCCATTAGAAGGAGTATCCAAGAAACTAATAGGAATGATGGATGAGGATTGGGAACTTCTGGACAGAAAAGCACTAGGAACCATTCAGTTGTGCCTAGAACCATCTGTGGCATTCAATATAACATAAGCAAAGACAACAAGTGAAATGATGAAAGCTTTGGATAAATTGTGTGAAAAGCCCTCAGCCTCAAATAAGGTATTTATCATGAAGCATTTGTTTAATCTGAAAATGGTTGAAGGTGGGTCTGTGACAGATCATTTAAATGAGTTTAATACAATTGTCAATCAGTTAACTTCTATAAAAGTGAAATTTGATGAAGAGGTGAGGGCTCTCTTGGTTTTATGTTCTTTTCTAGAAAGCTGGAATAGCTTGGTAATGGCTGTAAGTAACTTTGTCTTTGGTTCAAACACTTTGAAATTTGATGATGTTGTTGGTGTTATCCTTAGCAAGGAAATGCGACAGAAAAGCTCAGGAGGGTCCACATCAGTTAGTGTTTTGAATGCAGAAAGCAGGGGTAGATCAAAGGAGAGAGGAAAAGGTTCTGGAGGTCATGGGAAGTCACAAGGAAAATCAAAGGAGAAGAGATCCCAATCCAGAGGACAGAAGGATTGCTGGTAGTGTGGGAAACTAGGTCATCTAAAGAAAGATTTCTCTAGTCTCGAAAGAATAAAGAAGGAGATAAACAAGAAGGCAATAAAGAGGCAAATGTGGTAAGTAATAAGTCTGAAGATGATGCTTTGATTCTTTCCCTAGATAATGCTGATGATTCATGGGTTTTAGATTCAGGGGCCTTATTTCATGCTATGCCACATAGAAGCTATTTTCTTGATTATGTCCAAGGGGATTTTGGGCTGGTTTATTTGGGAGATAACGAACCCTGTCAGATTGTTGGAAAGGGAAGAATTAAGAGTAAGTTGTAGAATGGGAATCATTGGCTACTACAAGAGGTGTAGACACCCAAATTTGTCCATGTCTAGCAACACCTTGTTAATTCATTAAGCCAATTAATTAAATAAATTTTATTTATTTAATTAATTCCACATCATTTCTCAATCATATCCTATCCCCATCCCAATTAATTAAATAAATTTAATTTATTTAATTAATTTCCACATCATATCTTATCCCATTTTATTCATTTATCCTATTAATTAAATAAATTTAATTTATTTAATTAATATCCAACTCATATTGCAACTAATTCAAATATTTTATTTGAATTAAACACTCATCTTTTATCACATTCCAACACTTGTCCAGTCAATCATGTGTTGTAAGACAACTTTCATTCATATCCTTCACATGCACAACTAATGAAACCTAAATTTAGTAACTTTCAATCCTAGCCATTCACATAGCCTCTGAATCTCCACCGTTAATTGATCTTGGCTAAGTCCTATATAAACACCCTCTCACTCCATATGAGACACCCAGCAATCATATAGCACCTACATTATCATCTTGAGCATCTGATTATCCAACTGAGCTTTTATCATCAATCATGGCAGCTTTCAGCTTTGCAATTGTTCATTGTTGAAGAAGCAGTCCACATCCCTCAAACAAGGAATCGCATGGTCTAGGTGATGTTATGCTTGAATTGCATTGTTCTTTGATTTCATTTAGATTAGATTCCTTGATGATGGTAGGGTTAGGGTTTCATGACTATGTCTGATCTTCTACACCTGACTTTCACCTATCACAAGAGGTAAGGCACATTCCAAGGCTCAGTAGGAATTTAATTTCAGTAGGGCAGCTAGCTAAAGAAGGTTGCATTGTTACATTTATTGATAAAAAATGGAAGGTTTCAAAAGGTGCCTTAATAGTAGCAAAAGGTGTGAAAGTAGGCACCTTATATCTTTGTACAGGTTATACTGTTCCTTCTACTTTAGCTATTGCAGATAAAAAACAAGCAAGTTCAGGAACAGTTGCTACAGGTTTGCAGGAAGAGACTAAAATAGTTACTGTAGGTTCTGAGACAACATTGTGGCATAACAGACTTGGGCATATGAGTGAAAAAGGTATGAAGTTACTTCATTCTAAGAAAGTTTTACCAAGTCTAAAATGTATTAATATGGATTTCTGTGAAATTTGTGTGTATGGAAAACAAAAGAGAGTTAGTTTTCTCAAGGATGGGAAGCAAAAGAAAGATGAAAAGTTGGAGCTTGTGCATATAGATGTATGGGGACCAGCTCAGGTATCTTCTCTCAGTGGCTCTCGGTATTATGTTACATTCATAGATGATGCAACTAGGAAGGTATGGATTTATTTCCTTAGGCAGAAATATGATGTATTTGAAACATTTAAGAAATGAAGAAGCTTGGTTGAGAATGAGATGGGTAAAAGATTAAAATGTCTCAGATCTAATAATGGTGGTGAGTACTGCAGCAAAGAATTTGAGGATTATTCTTCCTTTAATGGAATTCGTAGGTAGAAAACGGTTCCAGGGACTCCACAGGAAAATGGAGTGGCTAAACACATGAATAGGACAATAATGGAGCATGCAAGGACCATGAGATTGCATGCTGGGCTGCGTTTAAACATGTGGGTAGAGGTTGTTAACACTGCTGTATATTTAATTAATAGATGTCCTTCAGTTCCTTTGGGCTATGGTATTCTAGAGGAAGCATGGACATGTAAGAAGGTGAGTTATTCTTTTCTCAAAACCTTCGGATGTGAAGCATTTGCACATGTAGATTCTGAAAATAGAACCAAGCTGGATGCAAAATTAGAAAAATATACTTTCATTAGATATGGCATTGATGAATTTGGTTATAGGCTTTGGAATTTTGAAAATTAGAAAATTGTGAGAAGCAGGGATGTTGTATTCAATGAGAAGGTGTTGTACAAAGATTAGTTGCAGAAGCATGAGAAGAAACAAAAGGATTATGCGGTGATGGATGATACTCCAAATAGTGATGTTTCAGTGGTTGCTCATGCTCCGCAACAGCAACAAGAAATACCACAAACTCTAATGAATGTTAGATGGTCAACAAGGCTAAGTAGACCTCCTAAAAGGTTCTCTCCCTCTTTGTATTCTATTTTGTTAACTAATGCTAGTGAACTAGAAGTGTATGATGAAGCTATGCAGGTGGATACACAGATTCAGTGGGAGCTTTCAATGAAATAAAAAATGTACTCCTTGCTGAAAAATTAGACTTGGGAATTATGTAAGTTGCCTACAGGTAAAAAGGCTTTACCAAACAAATGGGTTTATCAATTGAAAGAGGAAGATGGAGGTAAGAAAATATTTAAAGCCAGGTTAGTTGTAAAAGGATTTGCATAGAAAAAAGGCATTGATTTTGATGAGATATTTTCTCCGATTGTCAAGATGACTTCTATTCATACTGTTTTAAGTATTGTGGCTACCAATGATTTGCATTTGGAATAGCTAGGTGTGAAAACTACCTTTCTCCATGGTGATTTGGAGGAGGAGATATACATAGAACAACCCAAAGGATTTGAGGTCACAAGTAAGCAGAAACTGGTGTGTAGATTGAAGAAGAGTTTCTATAGCCTGAAACAAGCACCTTGACAATGGTATTTGAAATTTGATAGTTTTATGGCTAAGCAAGGCTATAGTTGGTGTAATTCTGACCATTGTGTTTATTTTAAGAGGTTGGATAATGACAGCTATATTATTTTATGTTTATATGTTGATGACATGCTTGTAGCGAGGTCTAACATGGATCACATAAGAGAGTTAAAACAATAGTTAGCATAGTCATTTTCTATGAAGGATTTGGGGGAAGAAAAACAAATCCTTGGTATGAAAATTTACAGAGATAGGAAGAACAGAAAATTGACTCTATCTCAGGTTGATTATGTTGAAAAGGTGTTGCAGAGATTCCATATGGAGAATGCAAAAGCTCTCAGCACAACTTTGCCTAGTCATTTGAAATTGACTAAGGAGATGTGTCCTAAAACACCAGAGGAGGAAGAAAAAATGTCCAAGGTACCATATGCTTTAGTTGTAGGAAGTTTAATGTATGCCATGGTATGCACGAGACTAGATATTACACATATTGTAGGAGTTGTAAGTAGGTATATGAGTCATCCTGGATTGGAGCATTAGAATGCAGTGAAATGGATTCTCAGATATTTGAGAGGTATATCCAATAAACACTTATGTTTTGGGGGCTCTAATACTAATTTAGCAGGTTATGTAGACTCAGATTTGGCAAGGGATATTGATACTAGGCTAAGTACTACAGGTTATGTCTTTACTGTAGGTGGGACAATGGTGAGTTGGATCTCACTGTTTCAAAAGGTGGTTGCTTTATCCACCACAGAGGCAGAGTATGTAGTTGCAACAGAGGCAAGCAAGGAGATGATATGGCTACAATATTTCATGGAAGAATTGGGCAAACAATAGGTTAATAGTTATTTGTTTACAGACAGTCAGAGTGCCATACATCTTGCAAAGAATTTTTCCTTGCATTCGAAGACCAAACACATACAATTGAGGTATCACTTCATTCAGCCAGTGTTGGATGATGGATGGTTAAGGCTGGAAAAGATACATATAGATGAAAATTTAGCGGATATGTTTACAAAGGTAGTGACAAGGGAGAAGCTGAACTCTTCAGCTTTAGTTGGTCTTCAAGACTGAAAACAAAATTAGAATAGCAGAGTCTAGGGTGCTTATTTCCAGTGGGAGCTATAGGGTCAGCAGTGTTATGATTAGTCTCCAAGTGGGAGATGATATGGTGTGGAGTCTGCTCAGTCTCCAAGTGGGAGATTATTGTTATATGGAGCCTAATCAGACTTGGAGGTTAAATTAACCCCACTTTTATCAACGCAAACCCTATTTTGTAACTAACAAAAAACTTGATAAAAGTGGCTAAGGGTTAGGTTTTCTATTGATGTATTGTAGCATTTGTAGCGGTATAGAGTTGTAGGGATTGCTGGTTGTAATGGGTTTGATTTACTGGATAATAATATTGGACTCTCTGTTTGGTGGATGTAGCCCGAGTTTGGGTGAACCACATTAAAACTTGTCTCTCTCTGTTATTATTTCTATGTATTTTCATTCCTCTGTTTAATCTTTATTTGCATTTAATTGATATCTTCTATCGGCTAACCCTAACAAACAAATTAGTTTGCCCTGGCCCCAATGTTTGTCATGCCTCATCATGCTTGTGTTGCTATCTCACCACTTGTCCCTATAGCTACATTATCTGTGCTTGTAGTTGTTCATCCCCATGGGCCTACACTAGCTGCACTTGTAACTACACTATTTTCCCCTGTAGTTGTACAACTTATGCTTGTAATTGTTCCACCTTTACCTACAGTATAGAAATCTCCTTGCTATAATCTCCTACCTCCACCTCCACCATCTCTATATCCTTGTCCTCATCCTCTTCTACACCCCCATCACCTCCCTATCTAGTTGCCTACCTTGTAGGCACTGTGAGCTAAATCGATAACTAACGTGCCCACCATGCATCATATAGAGTTATAGTACCTAAATCTACAACACCTCACTGCATATCCTAGACCTTTGGTTGTAGCCCGTCAAACTCTACAACCACCGATTGAGGATCAATTGGCACTCCCCACCATGGTGCCTCTGAGTGTGCCTATGGGAATATAACCTCCTCCTGTAGGACATCCTGCACTATGCTGAGCTAACCCAAAAATTGATCAGGCATATACCTATCGATGATTTGATATGTCTACCCTATTATATATCAGGGTTGTCATATATATTACCGTTGGTCTGCATCATCTGACCACCTCTCACTTGCTAACCATGGCCTCCATATCACCATCTTTATATCATAGATCACACTCTTCTAGTACCTTAAATCTCCTAATTTGTGGTGTCATAGCACCCCTCCATAATCAAAGACATAAGGTTGTCTCTGCTCCCACATCCTCACCATTATAGGAGATATGATGGCGATGTTCTCACATGCCCAAATGTGCAGGAGTGTCACACCACATCCCAGACTGGTTCCATGATGGTACACCACTACATCGATGTTGTGATATAGGTGGGCTAGCACAGAGGGGCCCCACGCAAATGCAATCCCATCTCTGAACATTCATAGTAGGACTACTCCCCATCCCACTTGAAACCCCTAGGATCTCCTGTCTGGCACAAGATTCCTTGTTATCACCCTGGCCATGAATAGTGGCAATGCATATAGCCTTCCCATGGCCTTACCATACATCATCTCTATCTTCCCAACGTCAAATGGTACTATTGCTATTGTGAACACCACCTCAATGAATCCTCCCCCTACTGGTAGTCATACACTACCCTCTCTCCATGGATGGGGATACATAGTATCCTCCACACATCCTCCAAAGTTATCGTCATATCTCCTGTAGGTAATAGGAAGGAACACCACTCACTATACGATCTATCCACTAGTGTTGTCATCAATGCCCAATGCGCACGTATCTTAGGCATCTCTACTATCCACCATAACCCCACCATCCACAGAAAGAAAATGCCAATCCAATCCAACTACCCCCAAAGCATCCAGGTAGGCAATCAATGCTCTCTCGATTGCAATACATCCTCATCATCCTGAAACCATCAAAATCCATCTCAGTCAAATCACTTTTCTACTATTCATATGCTTAAACACTAATCCTACTTGCCTAAGCATTGTCTTAGGTGTAGGAACTACCCCTTTCCCTCTAGGTGCTAATTGGTGTGCTGGCATTAAATCCTTGCGCCTTAATGCTAATTGGTACACCAACGCTAAATCCTCATGCCTCAGCACTAATTGGTGCATCGATGCTATTCCTTCCCCTATCTACGCTAATTAGTGCATAGGCGCTACCCCTACTTGCCTTGGTGCTAATAACATTTTCATCCATTTGCCCCCTAGGCATTAATCCTACCCGCCTTGGTGCTAATCATCAGAGTAGGTGCTAATCCCAGACCTAGCACTAAACTTTGCATTTTAGGTGCTAATCCATGTTGGCTTGACACTAATCACCCCCTTCCAGTTTCTCCTCTCTCGGTGCCAAACTACCTTTCTAGGCACTACTCGCCTCTACCAAGCGCTAAATCTAGTGCATATGCTATTCCCTACCCCCTGGGTACTAATCATGATGCCTATGTGCTACCCCATCCCTTTAGCACCTAAAACCTATCCGCTTTTCTCCTAATTTATTACACCTAAATGACCCCTTTCACAAAATCACAAAGTGTCAATAGATCACTTACCATCTTGCCAATTGCTACAGGTTGCAAGTACTTGTGCACACACTCCCCTTGATACTCCTCACATGGAGTTTACACCATCTCATACTATTATCTTTTTTCTCCTCTAATCACAATTCTCCACGTGGCTATAGGCAAATGAGGATTATGGCCCCCCCAACTCCTATTTGCAGCCCCGTTTACACTCATCTTTCTTCTATGACCTAATTTTTCCTCCCTTCTCCTCAATCTTTCACCCCTTGTACCCCCTTTTTCCTACTCCATCCCTGTTTATACTCTCGTCAGCCATTTTCTTCCTCCCTTTTTGTCTTGTCACCCCTTCTCCTTCTTTGGAGACATTGCCAAAAAGAAATTATATTTTCCACCAATCTCTTGAGGAGGCATCACCTCACCTGTTAGCTGACTGGAGAATTTAAAATCTAAATTTTCTTTGACATGCTACCAACACCTAGTAGTTATGACACCACATCAAAGAGGGGCAAAATGTAGACACCTCAAAATTGCCACAACCACCTTTTGTTGTCATCAACACAATAAATCAATCCAAACTGAATAAATTCCACTATTCTACTCAATGCATATCTTAATTAAATAATTCATAATTATTTAATTAATATTTTCTCATCTCTTCCTATCACATAAAAATCATTTTCTCCTATAGTCTAAAAATAAAAAAATATATTTAAAAGACTATAGTTCATATTCACCTCCAAATATTAAATAAATATACTATTTATTTAAATACCTATTTTGTCCATTTTTTATTACTTTTGTAATCAATCATTAATTCCTCCTAAGTGTGTGCACATGGGTTACTTAAATTAATCCTAGGTCACCCCTTTCCCTCATTCTTCTAGATGGACACTTGTCATCTCATATACATGCATGTACATGACAAGTGGTGCCTTGGAAATATGGGTAAATTTTCCTTTTGTCATACTTGTCCTTCTTTCCACTATTACTTCAATTTTAAATTCCATGTGGCACTATTGCATGGAATTTGAATTTACACTTGTCCTCTCTTCCAAGTTTTAAATCCTTCACAAAATCCAAACCATACATTTTCATAAATGAGTCTGTACATGTCATACACCTACCCAATCCCAGCCATCCATCCATTGAACCATTCAATCTCATCCTTTGATCTCCCCTTGAATCTTGGAGCATCTTCCTCATGCAATCCCTTTGTTCCATTTGTCCAGTTCTCCTTGCTTGAGTATCCTCGAGCAATGTGAGCCCTTGATCTTCACAATCCTAGCCCTCCATCATCACATCCAAAAATCTATAAATTGAGCCCTTCCCTTCCATTTCCAACAAGCAATTTTAATGTAATTAAATTCTTCCTCATTGAGAACTTAACATTTAGCAATTAACATATCATAGGGCAAATCAAGAGTATTCCAGAGTGATAGGGTGCAAATTAGTTGATTTATGCATCTCTCTTTAGCCTAGTCTTGAGGTGACTTAAATTGATGAACTAAGGTGATTTAGGCTTGTCTATCCATCCCTCTTGGGTTCATCTCTTTGGTGTTCACAAATGGATTATAATTAAAGATAAAATGGATTATGAGAGAATTGATTAAGCTCAAATAGTGGGATTGGGTTAAGCTCAATTGACGAGAATTGATTAGGATAATAGTAATGATTGGGAAATGGATGAGGTGGATAATGTATGTAGATTAAACAGATAGATGATTACTATAAGATGGTTAGGATAATAAATTGGATTAGATGTGGAAGAGAGTTGGGGTTATGTGGATAAGGGATTTGGATTATGAGGATGAGCAAGTGGTTAGGATTGAATTGGGATGGAGATGGAGAATTGGATTAGGAAATAGATGAGATGATTAGGATAATGGAAAGTGGATTAGGATTGTGATGTGGATTATGAAAGATAAGGGATTGGATTACAAGGATAAGAGGATTATGGGGTGATTAATATTAGATAAATACATTAGGATATGGATGAGTGGATTAAGATATGGATTAGAAAGATAACGAATATTGGATTAAAAACTGATTAGAATGATAATATGGGATTAATCGTAAAGATGGGATATGATCAAGCTCAAATGATGGGACTGATTAGGAATAATGATTTTTTAGGAAATGGATGAGGTGGACAATGGATTAAGATTACGACCTTGATTAGATGAGGCACTTTGATTGGGATTAAGGTCCAATGATGATGGATTAGGAGAATGATTTGGATGACTAGGATAATTATTAGGATGAAATTAGATAATTGGATGAGTGATTAGGAGGAATTGGATTGAGATAAGGTTGATTAGGAGGAAATTGAATTTGGATAATGTGGATTAGGAAAAAGATGGATTATTTTGGATTTGAATTAGGAAAATGGATGATTTTGATGAAATTGGATGGGTGATTAAGAGGTGATTAAGGATGGCTAGGTGTTTGACCTTAGGCAACTTTGCAATAAAATAAACACACATACATGCACAATTCTTGCAAAGGATATAGATTTGATTTGGATTGAAGGGATTCATGGGTTTTGATGATGAAGACATGCCAAACACAACAATACCATATATTTAGTAAGATAAGTGTGACATATCTTGTGGATCTCACAAAATGGTCGCGGGCCAATCCCAACTCAAAATAGAGAAGCATTTCCCACCCCATTAATACCATGATGCCATAACTTGGATAGATAGGGAATATATGGTCATGTAGCACAATATACCCCTTACCTTCAAGACTTTTCTCTTGCCCAAAGTAGCCCATATCTCAAGTATAACGGTACGTGTGAGTGTCTTCCCCTCCTACTACAGTAGTGCACCACAAAATATGGCAGTCGAAGGGTCTTAATCTAGGATCTATGGGCTTCTAGAGTATATCCTCGATACACAAAAGGTGTTTGAGGCATATGTCCATGAGATGAGGGATATGTCTAATGGCATGGAATGAGAGGGTAACCCACTTTCCTCCTTCACTTTGCAAGGTATAAAGCTCTTGCAAGCTTTACTCAAAAGACAAACGTCCCTCAATGGAAGAGTCTTTTGATTCTCTTCCAAATTTGTAAACCCCACTAGAAAATGAGGGTTAAGGTCATCCCCTTGGTGATGAAATCCAAGGCAGGCCCCCTAGAGGAAAGAATCCAAGGATTTTTTGATCTCCAAGATCTCCAAATAGCATGAGTAGAAAGCATACACACCAAGGATCTTGGGATAAAGAAAGATAAAAAAGATTGCATCAATCAAGGTTTTTGATCCCCAAGATCGTGTGAAGTGTAAGGGGAAAGCATGCACATTGTTATGTTGAAAGTTGAGGCTTCAATCCACAAATAAAACCCTTCTAGTGCAGGAGCACCCCTTCAACAAGCCAAATATACATCTGAGGGAGAAGACTAAGGTTTTAATATATTGTTATGTTTTATGCATTTCTATGTTTGTTCATGTTGTCATTTCATGTTTGTAATAAAACCCCATCTTGTGAACCACTGTCACAAATTTGGCATCCTGATAAGCAAATTTGGACATCTTGGACAATTGGGGTATGTGGATGATTAAATTAAGTGTGATGTGTTGTTAGGCATTTTGTTGTTTTAAACTAACATATGTCATATGATTAGTTAGCATTTTAGCTTATAATCTTGGTTAAACAAAATCTGAAAGAGGGAAGTTGTAACGACTCCAACCTTTGGTATTCCAGTTGGAACTAGATAGGAAGAGACTATAAACAGATTTTCTGAAGAAGAGATGATGGACGAAGTTTGATTGAAGAAATAAAAAAATTCTGTCACTTTGTGTTTAAAAATTTTGGGATTTGTGTAAATTCCCTGTGTATCGAATTGTGTTGTGTATATTCTTTGTATTAAATTGTTCTATACATAACCTAGTTTTCTATTGTCGAGATGCAAGATTAAGACCATTCCTGGTGCAGGAGCTTCAGTTTTAGTCATTCTTTTGACTATATCATTTTGTGATCTTGGTATTTTGGTTTTTCCTAAGGCTTTGAAAGCCATTTTCTTGCTATGTAATAAGGACTTAGTCATTTTAATTGACTAGTCCATTTTAAAGTTAGCCTAGGCCTATTTTCTTGGCATTATCTTTTTGAAACTTAGAGTTTTATAGAAAAAACATCTTCCCAATGTTTCACTGCCTTTCATGGGCAGTTGTATGGGTAGTAGGGAAGTGGAAAGGTTAGAAAATATTTCTATAAACATCAGTTGTATAAACATGCCAAAATGGAATGGAGAGGAGGATTTTTATAAGGTAAAAATTGTGTTTTTTCTACTTTTTGTTGAAAACAACCTTCTTGTACGGCCTGGTATGGATAGTAAGAGGTCCATGGTCTTGAAAATGTGGTTGTGGGTTGAATCACCTTTCATTTGCATTTATTTAGAGCTTTTGAAATGTTTCTACTGCTTTGTTTGAGCCCATTGTGTGTAAACTAGTTTTTAACCCTTCATAGCTAGGGTTTTGGACAAAATGCTTCATTCTTCCTCTGTCCTCTGAAGGTGGTCACCCATTTCTTGGTGGGATGGAGGAAGGTAGAGTAGATTTAGTGTTTTTTCATGTTTGGTAGGTTAAACTCCCCTCTTCAAGGCGTATGGCAAGCATCTAACTAGTCTTACTAGTGACTAGTTGAGAATTTAATGGTGGACTGTGTCATGACAGTCAAAGGGAAAAATAGATATATGTTGGTTTTGGTGTCTTATGGTGCTGACAAGTCTGTATGACTATTTGGAATATCTTGTGCATGTCAGTTTGGTACCTTTCTTTCATACAACCTTCAAAAGTAGGCCTTTTTCATTAAAAAGAACAGTTTGCTGTTATTCTAGCCTATGATAGAGTACAACTCTACAACTTGGAGGACAGGTGAAAGTTTATAATGGGCTTTGGAAGGTGTAAAGTATGTTGATTACCTTTTGAAGGTTTGAGGAGATACCTTTGTGTAGTCATTTTCAAGGCTACAAGGAAATAGTCCCTTTTGGCACTGTGACAAGACAATCTTTTGGTAATTTGCTGTCCATAGTCCTGCATAGTACAAAACTTTAGTCATTTGGTCAGTAATTTCTTATTGGTCTTGTCCTTGGTAGATACATGTTATGTTTGTGTGAAGAACCTTGTTGATAAAGGAGTTAATGCTGGTTGTGTTGTTCATAAAGGCTATAAGAAAGAAGCTGCCATTTTAGCACTATCATAGGATAGTCAAGCTGTAATTGCTGTCCTCTGTCCTATATAACATAGTGTGAGCCTGCATGTGAGTAAATGGTTGCTTGTTCACATTGAGTGTTTAGTATGCATTGAGTGTTGATGGTCATTTGAGGCCTTGAGAAGTTAATTGAACCAATTCTATAAGACTTAAGCCTTCTTCAAACACTGTCCTAGAACAGTCCTACTATTGTTACTGTCCATTGCCTGGGGAATACTGAAATTAGCCTTTTTGGTCAGAGACCTCATGATAGTTATGTTTTCTTGACAAACATGTGCAAATAGTCATATGTGGACACTGTTGGTAGAGGTGTGGGTAGTAGGTGTGATTTCTTAAAAGGTGGATTGTGCAGATAAGTTGGATTGAGCAGTGACTCTCCAAGGTGAGGGATGGGTAGCCTATGAGGAGGACACTAGATAGTGGTCCTAGGCTAGGTCAATCTCAATAATAGCCTTGTGTAGGCTTTGTCTTCACAAACACCTTTGTAAACCTCTTGGAGGAAGTTGAGTGATCTAAGTTCATTGAGTGAACTTCAACAAACACTACCTTTATCTCTGCATCATATTGGTATCAGAGCTAATATTCTGATTGGAAGCAAGTGTATGTCAGAAGAGGAAATTGAAACAAAGGCTAGTACAATACCTCCCAAGACAATGAGTCAAGATGCCATCAAGAAGTTGGTGGAAGAGATGGTTGAAGCAAGACTGTAAGAAGCAAGATTGCAAGAAGAAAAATTGCAAGAAGAGAAGAAGTCTAAGGGCAAGACCAAAGAAGAGGGAAGTTCTTCTGACACAAATGAAGAAATAGAGGTAGAAGAGGATCCTCTAGAGTAGGATATGTCTGCAGATTAGAAAGCCTTCTTGAATGCACTTAAGGGTGCTCATGGAGACAGTGGTGATCCCAAGATGGATGTGCCTACTTTTCATGGCAAGTTGGATGGAGATGTTCTCACCGACTAGATAGAAGCTATGTGTAAATTCTTTGATTACAAGGAGTTCAATGACAGCAAAAAGGGCAAGTTTGCCAAGATAAGGCTAAGAGGTTCTGCACTTGTATGGTGGAACTATATGCAAAGTGAGAGGGAGAAGATTGGGAAGAGTCCCATCACTAAATGGAGCAGAATGGTGGCTATGCTCAGAAGCAAGTTCATGCCACCTGACTATGAGATTTAAATCATAAGGAGATTTCAGAATCTGAGACAAAAAGACATGGATGTGGCTACCTACACAGAAGAATTTCATAGACTCAGTATGAGGGCCAATCATAATGAAGATGAAAAAGGGATGGTGGCTAGGTACCTGAATGGACTGAAATACAATCTGCAAGATGAGATAAGTTTGGTGTTACCAAAGACAGTGGATGAATGTTTCTTATTGGCCTCTAGAGTAGAGGAAAAGCTGAGAAGGAAGGGTGAACAAAGTACCAGAGGTAGAGGTGGCAGAAACCAAAGAGGAAGAGGCAATTTTGGCTGTGGACAGTTCAACAAAACTAAAAATAACAGTCAGCAAGAAACATCACCTGAGACAGATCATAGATGAGGTTTCAAAGGTGGTAGAAGGCCTAATGGCAGGGGCAGAAATGGTGGAGGAGGTAGAGGACTAGGAGTCTTCACTGGAAGATGTTATGGCTGCAACCAAGTTGGCCATACAATGAACAAATGCCCAGGGAAAGCCAATAACTCTCATGATAGTGGGAAGAGAAATTAGTTAGTGAAAGATGATGACTGTGAAAGTGTGAATTCACCAATGGGAAGTGTTGCACCTATTCTAGATGGAGAGAGTATGATGATAAAAAGGGCTATGTTGAAGATGCCATTGAAGCAAGAGCCCCCTCAAAGAAAGAATCTTTTCAGAACCCAAGGCCTAGCCTATAGGAAACTTTGCAAAATCATAGTGGATTCAGGGTCTACTAAGAATGTGGTATCCACTGAGATGGTTGAGAAGTGCAAGTTGAAGAGGCTGCCTCATATCAGTCCTCACAAGATTTCTTGGTTGAACAAAAACCAAAGTTTCATGGTGGAGGAACAAACTTGGGTTGAATTTGCAATTGGTGACTACAAGGACAAAGTGCTATGTGAAATCATCCCTATGGATGCATGTCACCTGCTTCTTAGCATCCCTTGGCAGTATGATGTTAAAGCTCAGCATGATGGTGAGAAGAACACTTATGTCATCACCAAGAATGGAAGAGCATTCAAGATGGATCCTATGTTGGAGCAGCCCAGGGGGAAGGAAAATAATAGCAGTGTCATGTTGGTGAATGGCAAGGAGTTCCTAAGCCTCTTGAAGGAGAATGACAACTAGGGGTATGCCTTGGTCATGAAGCCCAAGAGTGGAACAGATTAGCAAGAACAAAAATAGAAGGAGATTCCATTGGAAGTATAGCAACTTCTAGATAAGTATCAAGACCTTGTGGTAGAGGAAGTTCCCAACTCCTTACCACCCATGAGGGATATTAGTCATCAAATTGACTTAATACCTAGTGCTACATTACCTAACAAGGCTGCATATAAGCTGACTCCACAGCAAAATGAAGAGGTGGCAAGGCAAATTCAAGATCTCTTGGAGAAAGGGCTGATTAGCAAGAGTCTAAGTCCTTGTACAGTTCCAAGTGTACTTGCTCCTAAGAAGGATGGAAAGTGGAGGCTATGCATAGATTCAAGGGCCATAAATAAGATCACCATAAGGTACTGTTACCTTTTGAGTCGCCCTTGTTCATTCATGTATCGGTAATTTTTCTTGAGCAAGAGTCGGTTTACCGTATTATATTTTTGGTCATATCTTCGCTTTGTAAATTGACTCTTAGTCCTTCAAATTTTACCCGTGTCTCGTCTTTGTATAAAAGGTTTGAACCTTTGAACCCGAACCATTCTCAAAAGTTCAAGGTTCAATGGTTCAATATGTCTGAAGTGTCATATAAAGCAAGCTGTCGTACTGTTTGTCTTAAGCGTCTTGGTACTTTTGGGTTGAACTTGAACCTTCCATGCGTACTCTATAGTGGGGTTCAAGGTTCAATGGTTCAATGGTCTTAAGGTTCAACACTCATTGTCTTCCTATGAGTCGGGTCACACAGTTTCTGTGTCTACTAGTATATCATTGAACCTCCCGCTTGTACTCTGCCGCAGGGTTCAACGGTTCAAGGTTCAATAGTTCACTATTTTATAATTGGCAACGTTTTACCGATGCCGCGTAACTTTTTATTGGTCCATATAACCCTTGCATCGTTGAACCTTCGTATTGAACCCTATCTTCACAAGTTCAACGGTTCATAGGTCAAGTCCCTGTTTCGGTAAGTCAATCTTTTGCCTACCTACAAAGTCCAGTTGACATGCTTGAACCATCACATTGAACCATCACGTTGAACCATGTCCTAGAGGTTCAACAGTTCAATAAGTTCGAAGATTTGGCAATTTTGGTCTCGTTTGCTCCCGCAGTTTTCTAAGTCAAACTTAGCGGGAAAGTTGGAGGAAAATTTATCAGAAACCCATCATGAAACCGACAGCTCTAATTTAGCGGAGACTATGGATAATCATTATACTTCATGATGGTGCATGAACATTTCTTGCTATTAATGAAGAAATCAGAGTTCACGTCTTTTCAAATATTTTTGGCACGTATTGTTCCAAGCGATGATTATTCATTCTGGTAAGCACCATTATTAACCAAGAACAAGCTAATTTTAGCAAGAAAATATACTGTGCAATGCGGAGAAGGATAGCGCTAAAAGTGTAAGGCTCTCATTTTTCAAGTTTTTGCAGTGAATTCAAGTATCCTAAAGGTGAGTCCTGTTTCCCCTGTGCTATTCTGAATTCTTATACTGGAAAGAAGAGCCTCTGGAATTTCTGTTATTTTCAAAATTTGAAGTGTTTTATTATAATCGTCTAAGTATGTCTTTGAAATCTACATGTTTGGGAGATGAACATGGACCTGGTCTCACTTAATCTTACTCAGAATTTGGGGATACTGCATTAGTTCAATATGATTTAGAGGAATTCATAAGAAGAACTAGAAACCCTATCCAAATCCCCACAATGAAGAAAATTGTGGACAGTGGTTTAGTTGAAGCCATAGCCTTTCCTCAAGCTATATTCTGCCCAGAGTTGGTTCAAGAGTGTATAAACAGATACGATCCCCAACACAGGTGCGTTAGAAAAGCAGATGGGGATGTGTTATTCCATGTTGACAAACAAACCCTCATGTCTATGATGAAGATACCGCCTACGGAGGCGTATTCCAATCTTGACATTACTTCCTCCAATGGGTATTTCTCAGAAAAGAGACCAACTTACGGAAGTGTAATAGCAAGAAATTGGCTGCTAAAATTTCAAAAGGGCGGTTCAAGGCTGCCCAGACCCCTTACTAGAGATCATTTAATATAGGAAGTAAGGGATATTGTGGTGTTGTTGAATAGACTGAGAGGCAATCAGCATGCCTATTACTGGGAAGACTGGATGTACTTTTTTATACAAGTCATCCTTCAGGGTGAACAATATTTGGATTGGGCTGAGATAGTAGTTGACTGTCTACATCAGAGTTTAAAAAATCGTCTGGGTAACAGGGATTTCTTTATGTCTTCATATCTATTTTACTGTTTAGCATCCACAAGAGATTGGTTTGACCTGCCTCATGAGCCTTTAGATGAGAGAAGTAAAATTTACCAATATTATTCACAGTTGCAAAGAAGAAATTGTTATGAAAATTATAAAAGGATTAATGATGTCTTCACTAGAAAAATGACCTATGAACTAGCAGGCAATCCAGGTAAGAGAATGACCAGTGAAGCAATGCAACTGATCAGTATCTACGATAGCTTTTTCATCCAGTTTTCTGAATTCACTTATATCAGAGTTGGAGGGTTTGATGGTGAACCCCTGAAGTTGTCTAGATATGTATTCGATCATTTTGTATTGATGGAGGTATGTCGGCAATTGGCACATGTTGATAACAAATTCCCATCAAAAAGGGGTTGTGGTATTGCTTTTCCTATTGAACTTGGGCATTATTCATGCCATTCAAAATCTGATGCCTTCAATCTAGAGGTGAACCTCAAAAAGTTCAATTTTTAATTTTTCACTGCCAGGGTTCAATTCGACAGTAAATGTTTTGTTAAAGATAACCTAGATTTCGGGACAGGGCACTCACATCTTCCTAAGCTGGAGGATTACTGGGAGGACTGCCCGGATGAATTCGAAGTTAGGAGGAGGTTGTGGTGTAGATTTTCTTTGGGGCAAATAATTACCCTTAATTTAAACATGGACGTTTCTAGAATTTTTGTTGATGATGAACAAGTGGTTGATCCACAATTTGAGAAAATAGAACACTACCCATCCCAGAGGTGGATTGGAGCAAGAAAGAGGAGGATAGTATTGAAATTAAAACCCTTCCTGTGATAAGGAGGACTGAAAAATGGTTGAAAGAAAAAAGACAAGAAGGGCTTCAGAGTAAAACTGTCCAACAATTCTCTTCAGTGGCCGCATCATCACTTCCCATGGTCTCTTCTAATCAACCCCTTGCTATCTGTGATGCAGGTGCATCCAAGCCATCGACTGAGAAAAGCCCTATCTCCAAGAGATCCAGAAGGGTCCTCACGAACATTCTGCCATCCCGTGTTACCAGATTGAGGACAAAGGGGAAGAGAAAGAAGCAGACTTCTGAGACAATAATTGTCGACTTAAATTCAGAGGAAGAAGTAGAAGAGCCTATGGGGGACAAAGAGGCAAGCCCAAACAGAACAGAGACAGCTGACACTGGTTCACAGTCAGAGACCTTTCTAGACACCCCTGAGGTGTTAATGATTTCAAATGAACCCTCTGATGGAGAGAAGCCCAGGAAGACAGTCTCGGCCCCTGCATCGAAGTGGCTAGAGAGCTCTATATCTGACAAAAAGAAGGTGATTCCTTTTGTTCTCCCTCTGGAGGACATGGTAAGTAAATGTCTGGGGAAGACCCCCAAGTCCAAGAGACTTAAAACAATGTCTAGAATAGATGTTGACCCAAACACTGGTAACTGGAGTGCAGAAATAGCCAAGCCAGTGACCGAGGAAGAGGTTCAAGATCCTACAGTGCATGATTTCACTGTGGAGAGGATAGATCTCGGTACTGCCTCCAGAGCTGCAGATGTACACCATCTTGAAGCTTCCACTAAGAGAATGGTCAATCGAACAATGAAAGATGAGAAGGACAAAAGAGAGTTGAAACAAGTTCTACGTGCAATGGCAGAGTATATTGAGGCCATTAACAATCCTAACCCACAGCCGATCTCACAAGTCCCCTTGTCTTTCGACCCAAAGTCACCTGTCAATTAGAAAATGTTAGATCAAGTGCATAGAAGCAAAATGGTCTCAAAAACTTTTGACAGTTGGTTAGACAGCATAGAGCAAAAAGGAACCGAATATATTTATGAACTCAAAGGCATATATGATCTGACTACCACTACCATTGAAGATCTTAAAACACAAGTTGCTGTCTGGGCTAAGGATGAAGGTAAGTGGACAAGTGTGATAAATCAAATAGAGGAAGTCCAGAAATATGGATTGGAAAAGTTTTTGGCAGAAAAGAACTTGACTGGTGTGGACGAGGATTTATTGTATGTGAACAAGAAGAATATCGAATGGATGAACTCCATATCCAGACAAGGACGCTTTGAACTCTCAAAGCTAATTAAAGAAATAACAAAATTTACACAATCACTACAACATGATTTGCAATGTATCGATGTAAAATACTTAAAGGATGACGGAAAGCCTGTGGCGGATGTTGAAGCAGTAGTCCAATCCTTCAGAGATAAAATCCACTTTATTAAAGAAAATGATAATATTCTGATCAAGGATTTCTCTAGGGTTTCCAAAGTCGAGTCTCTGCTCTATCTCTGCATCGATGCACTCCCTGAGCACAAAGAAAAATTCGGGAGAATGCGAAGGGTAAAGGAGGTCTGGAAATCAAGGATGAAACATATAGGTATACCAAACTTCCCTGAAATTCAGGAGTTCGTGGCTACCTTTCAGGAGTGGAAAGCCCAACATACTTCCCAGGCTACCGATAGCAAATCAGGAGACGCTGATTCATCGCCCCAGTCATAACCTCGTCATCTCGTTCTTTTTCTGTTCCTCAATTTATGTTATTTCCAGCAACTTTGATCTTTTATAATCAGTTGTTAAAACTAAATCCCGTACGGGTCAGAGTTATGTTAACTCTGGGTTTAATTTGCTCAAGGACTTGGTTAAGATAATCATATATATATGTTTTTTTTTTTTAGGGTTTTAAATGAGAGAAATTTAGAGAAAGAAAGAAGGAAGTGAATTTCAGAAAGATTGTGCTTAACTTTTACATTATGTGATGATTGTTTGAGTAAATTTTCATCTGTGAATGAGAAGAAGAACAATTGCTGCTTATTTGGATCTGTGCGTCTGAATGTGTGGAATCAGATTTTCTATGTGAAATCTCCTTTCACTTGGTAATTGCTCTTTATTTGGACAATTTATCATATGTGTTCAGTTCTTTATTGGTTTAGCAAGTTCCTATGAATGTATTCACATATTCGAAGATACCAAAGTAAAATCTGTATATTCTATCTTGTTGCTGTAAAAATTTATCGCGTTCATGACATGGCTATGTATGAATGTTAGTCTGCCTTAAGCGTTTTCTGGTTAAAAATGCATTTGATTAATTGAATAGGTTAAATTCATTGAAAATCACAAAGGGAGCTGTACCTAAAATTTAGAGGGGAACTAATTTAAAGGGTTCACCCATTTGTTGTTTAACTCATTTGTTCTTTTAAAGAGGGGTATAGAGTCAGAATAGATCATTTTTAGAATAAAGACAAATCTGTTAACCAACCGTTTTTGGCGACTCTGCTGGGGAAATCTTGATAAAATCATTAATTAAAGATTGATCGCCTGAATATGAAGCAACAATGGTGCTTCCACATGAAAACATAATTCCTATTTTGCAACCCAACCTTGGATTTTAGGAAGACATTATTGGCCAGCTGAATACCCTCACTTGGCGTACTCATCGGAATAGTGAAGATTACAGAAGAGCAAGCAGAGTATTAGAAGAAGAAGAAGAATTGGCCGATAACCTAAGATTGCTGTTACTCAGGCAGAGAAGAAGGCAGGCATGAAACACTGCAAGAAACCAAGCCCTTGAGTTACAAAGAAATCAAGAACAACAAAGAAACAAATAACTGCCTATCCAGTTTCAATATTTTAAGCTAGATTCTAGACCATACACCAGGTCTTCGAGAAGAGAGGGAGTTGAGGACCCTACTTTTCAAACACTGCAAAGTCTTAATCTTCCTTATATCCCTACTCATGCAAGAAGAGCAAGAAGTAGACCCCCTAGTCCCCCTAAATCTTCTACTTCCCCTGTCTGTCAAGCTTTAGTCCTTTCAGGCACTGCTATCGCTTTAGCCATAAATTTTCTACCCATGGCTCAACCTTGGAGAGCTGCCATAGGGCCTCTGAACCTAGGGGCCAACCTAAATCCATTACCTAAAAATGCAAGAGAAAATTTGCCCAGGTTCAATGGGGATGGCAAACAATCACCAGAAGAACATTTGTGTGCTTTTGCAGCAGCATGCAGTGTACTAGGTGTTCAACACCAAGATGTTGCCATAAGGCTCTTTGTGCAGACTTTGACTGACACTGCTGCACAATGGTTCTACCACCTGACTGATTCCTCAATTACAAATTGGAATGAAATGAAGGCTGCTTTTGAAAATAGGTTCAAAAGTGCAGAGGATGAACATTACCTCCTTGCACAGCTGACTCAGCTTAAGAAAGAGATTCATGAACCTATGAGGGAGTTTGTGGCCAAGTTTAATAGAATTGTGAATAAAATCCCTGCTACTAAAAGACCCTCTGGTGAAAATAAAAAATGTTTCTTTATTAATTCTATGCATCCTGATATTAGCTTCCATCTCAGGAGAGGTGTAATTGCTGATTTGGAGGATGATCTCATTATGGCCGGTAAATGGAAGAGAGAGGTTCAGGTGCCAAATGCCCAGCCCTCATCATCTACAGACCCTGTAGTGCAAAGGTTGGTGAATGATATGATTGCCTTAAAGAGGCAACTACCCAAAACTGGTGCTCCCTTCCAGCAACCCTATCAAGATATAAGCAGAAGGAATTTGAATCAACAAGCAAATACTGGTAGAGTTTTACCCCTGATGGCAGCACAGCCAAGACTGGCTATTGAACCTGCTCCTGGGAGAGGAAACATGTGTATATTTCACTTAACTACAGACCATGATGGAAATTCTTGCCCAGAAATGCTCAGGTATACTCAGATGACTGCTACTCAAGACATGTTAAGGGAAGCCACAAAAGAAGAAAGGAACTTCCAGGAACCTGGCGGCTCTGAGATACATTTCCTGGAATATGAATCTGATTCAGAAAGGGGAGGTGAAATATTGGTAACCCTTGAAGATCCTTCATGCACTGTGCTCACTAGGGGTCAGAGGAATATGAAATCCTCTAATACTCAAGAAGTACCTGGCAAAGGTAAGGAGCCTTTAACTAGAACTTATGATGCTAATTTGAAGGCTCAGGAAAATAGATTATTACATAGAAATGATCTAGATGCCTCTTTTGATATTGTAAATTTCTGTAAGTCTACAAAAATTCAAATTTCTCCCATTGAGTATCTCAAGTTGAAACCTACTGAACTTGACAAATTGGTCAAACATGTTAAAGGTAGTCCTGCACAAACTGAATTTGAGAATCAATTGGATGTTGATACTGAATCCCCCATTGCTAGGTTATTTGCTTCCTCATCTAAATCACCCTTGTCTGCCCCTAAAACAACTCCTAATTCATCCAATAATGCTCCTTATACTGATTTGAAGCCTAATCCTTTTTATGTGTCCCTGTTTATCAATGGTCATAAACTTAGTAACTGCATTATAGATTTAGGAGCCTCTGATAACATTATGCCCTCCTCTGTGGCTAAAGCCTAAGAATTATCACTCACAAAAACATTTGGAAGATGTTATTCTATGGATGGAAAATAGGTTTCCTTGCTTGGGCAGATTAAAGATGCACGAGTCGCACTTGCAGCTTATCCTAACAAGAGGGTGAAATTAACTATTCTGGTAGCAGATATTCCTGCCAGTTATGGAATGCTTTTGAGTAGGACATTTTGCAAGGATTTAGGTGGACAAATCAAACTGGATTGGTTAGAGGCCACAATCCTAGTGGGGAAGCAGAGAGTGAAACTGGAACTTGAACCCAAGTGCAAATTCACTGTCTACCCCTCTGATGATCCCAAGGCACAGAATTTGTTTGAGGAATGTGAATTTGACAATTATTTCTTCTCCTCTGAACAGAGCTATGAGGCAGAACCCAAAGAAGAATTAATGCAAAAACCTGTACATTCTAATGACCTATGGGTTATGGAATTTGATGGCAGCTGTGCTATTGCTGGTTCAGGGGCTGGGGTCATGTTAATCTCACCTGAAGGTGAATTGTTTTCTTATTCTTTTAAGCTAGAGTTTAAAAACACCAATAATACTGTAGAGTATGAAGCTTTACTGCTCGGATTATTTGAAGCCAAAGAAAAGGGTGTGAAGGTATTGAAGGTGAAGGGTGATGCTGAACTGATTGTGAAACAGGTAAGAGGAATCTTTTCTGTGAAAAATGAAAGACTAAGGCACTACAGAAATAGGGTATGGGATGAGATCGAATATTTTGATGCCTTCTCTATAGAAACAATTCCCAGAGATCAAAACTCCTGAGCAGATTCTTTAGCAATATCAGCTTCGCTCCTTTTGCCACATCCAGATTTCAAGAAAGATTCTTATAGGATAGAAATGATATATCATCCTAATGTCCCTGACAATGCCAAGAGTTGGCAGGTTTTTGAAAGTGATAATCAAATCAGAAAGTTTTTAGAAAATGCAGAAATGTTCCTGGGGACCTATTTTGAAGGTTCCGAAGCATAGTGTAAAGAATCCAGTCCTGACCCTGGGATTAATCCAAGAGAGGACATAATTCAATTAAAGGGGAACAAAATCCATAAAGGGCTGGTCTCTTTGGAACATCTGTTTTCTCAAAGAGATGAATATATTAAAGGCAAACCTTCTCGTATTTCTGATAAAACAGAGGATTATGAGAAGATAAATATTGGAGATGAAGCTGATCCTAAATGGGTATCCATTGGTAGGTGCTGCTCTTTGGAAGAGAAAAACAAATTGATCAAATTGCTGATCAAATATAAAGATGTTTTCACCTAGTGTTATGATGATCTCAAAAATTTTAGACATGGACAGTTTCAACATCATATTCCTTTGAAAGCAAATGCAGCTCCATTTAGACAGAAGCTGAGGAATTATAATCCAAAAGTTGTTGAAGCCATTTTCAGGGAGATTGATAAGATGCTAAAAGCTAGAATTATATATCCAATTCATCACTCCACATGGGTGGCAAATATTGTTCCAGTACGAAAAAAGAATGGAGAAATAAGGATTTGTGTCGACTTTAGAAATTTGAACCAAGCCAGCCTGAAGGACAACTATCCCTTGCCTGTGATGGACCACATCTTGCAGACAGTTGCTGGGTCTGAAATGATGTCTATGTTGGATGGCTTCTCAGGTTACAATCAGATAGGTGTAGCTACAGAAGATCAACACAAGACTGCTTTCACCACACCCTGAGGGACTTTTGCCTATAGTCGAATGCCCTTTGGCTTGATTAATGTGGGAACAACTTTTCAGCGAGCAATGGATTCATCTTTTAGAGACCTGAAGAACAGAATTATTGTTATTTACCTTGACGATTTGACTGTATTTTCCAAGAAGAGAGAAGATCACTTGAAAAATCTGGAGTCTATCTTGCAAAGGTGTCGAAGCCATGGAATCTCACTCAATCCCAAGAAGTCAGTTTTCTGTGTGATTGAGGGAAAATTGTTGGGACACCTAGTCTCAAAGGATGGAATCAGGATCGATCTAGAAAGGGTCAAGGCAATTCAACAACTTAGCCTCCCTTCAAATAGAACTGGAGTCAAGTCCTTCTTTGGTCAAATCAACTTTCTCAGAAGGTTCATTCTTGACTTTGCTGAAATTACAAAACATATTGTTGGAATGATGAGTGAGAAACAACCTTTCAAATGGAATGAAGTTGCTAAGAAGGCGTTTGAGGATATCAAGGAGGCGATTGCAAATACTCCCACTTTGGTAAATCCTAATTTTCAAAAGGATTTTATCATTTACTATTATTCTTCAGAACATACCATGTCAGGTATTGTGTTGCAGAAAAATGAATTGAATGAAGAGGTTCCCATAGCTTTTATGAGCATCCCCCTTAAGAAGCATAAGCTGAAATATTCTGTAGTTGAAAAATAGGCTTTTGCGGTTGTTAAAGCTGTTAAACAATTCAGATATTATATACTTCATTCCCACTCAGTTGTATTTGTTCCAAATTCAGCTGTGAAAAGTATTTTAACTCAGCAAGAAGTAGGATTAAACAATAGAGCAACGTGGGTTGCTAAAATTCAGGAATATGATCTAGAAGTTAAGCCTACTAAGCTGATCAGGGGTCAAGGCTTATGTAAGTTGATTGTTGAGAACAAAGAACAAGAAGGAGAAGGACTCCCCACAGTCTTATTGGTAAGCTTGCAGGATCCATGGTTTCTAGATGTAGCACATTATCTTACATATGGGGATTGTCCTGATCACCTGACTCCTAAAGAGAAAAGAAATCTGAAGCTAAAAGCTACAAAATATGTTATCTGGGGAAATATCCTTTACAAGAAAGGGTTAGATGGAACTTTCCTGAGGTGTGTAGACAAAGAATAGCAAGAGAAACTCTTGGAAGTTTTTCATAACGAAGCTTGTGGCAAACACTTTTCTTCTTCAGTTACAGCTTTCAAAATCCTCAGAAATTGTTACTACTGGCTAGGAATGTTTAAAGATGCATATAGGTGGGTGGCCAATTGTGAGAAATGTAAAATGTTCTTAGGTAGGCCACAACTTGCAGCTCTACCTTTGAGGCCTGTTGTTGTTGAAGACCCTTTTAAATAGTGGGGACTGGATTTTATTGGGCCTATCTCACCCCCCTCAAGTGCAGGGCATACTCACATTTTAATAGCAACAGATTATTTCACAAAATGGGTTGAGGCAGCCCCTATAAAAAGAACAACTTCCGGAGTGGTTTGTGATTTTCTTAAAAGGAATATCTTGGTATGTTTTGGGGTGCCTCAGAAGATTGTAACAGATAATGCTATCAGTTTCTCTTCAGTTGAAATGACTTCTTTTTGTTATGAGCATAGTATTTCTCTCTCCCATTCATCAGATTATTATCCCTAGGGGAATGGGCAAGTTGAGTCCAGTAACAAAAACCTCATTGCTATCATGAAGAAATTGGTGAATGATAACCCCAGAGATTGGCATAAGAGGTTGTATGAAGCACTCTGGGCCGTTAGAATAACTCCTAAAAGAGCAATTGGGATGGCACCTTTTGAATTAGTTTATGGGATAGGTGCCCAATTATCTTTACCCCTGGAGCTATCTACAGCCAAACTGCAAAGTGTAATTAAGGATCAATATTTCCAAGATTCCCTAGAGAAGAGGATTATGTATTTAGCCAAGATTGAAGAAGAGAGAAACGAGTTGGTTGACCGAATTACTATGCATCAGACCAGGGTCAAAGAAATTTTTGACAAGAAGACAAGACCCAGGAAGTTTATGGAAGGAGATGAAGTATTACTGTGGGATAGAAGGAGAGAACCAAAAGGTGCACATAGCAAATTTGACTCACTCTGGAGTGGGCCTTTCAAGATTCACCAGGTACTAGGTCCAAATTCTTTCAAACTGGAATATCCTGATGGAATTGTTTTACCCCTGTCCTATAATGGACAGGATCTCAAACTATATCATTTGTAAACAGGGTCCCCTATTTTGTACATAGTCTTCCCTTTTGTTCGGTCTTTGTGTTTTCCTTTCCCATTTTTGTTTTGCCCCGGGCTGTTTCCTTTCTTCTCTTTCTTCATCTTCTGCAAAACTGGAACCTCTGAGTTCTCTGCATTTTGCCATAAAATGCAGTCCCCAATCAGAGCCAATGTTACTTTTTGAGTCGCCCTTGTTTATTCATGTATCGGTAATTTTTCTTGAGCAAGAGTCAGTTTACCGTATTATATTTTTGGTCATATCTTCGCTTTGTAAATCGACTCTTAGTCCTTCAAATTTTACCCGTGTCTCGTCTTTGTATAAAAGGTTTGAACCTTTCAACCCGAACCATTCTCAAAAGTTCAAGGTTCAATGGTTCAATACGTCTGAAGTATCATATAAAGCAAGCTGTCTTACTGTTTGTCTTAAGCGTCTTGGTACTTTCGGGTTGAACTTGAACCTTCCGTGCGTACTCTATAGCGGGGTTCAAGGTTCAATGGTTCAATGGTCTTAAGGTTCAACACTCATTGTCTTCCTATGAGTCGGGTCACACAGTTTCCGTGTCTACTAGTATATCATTGAACCTCCCGCTTGTACTCTCCCGCGGGGTTCAACGGTTCAAGGTTCAATAGTTCACTGTTTTATAATTGGCAACCTTTTACCGAAGCCGCATAACTTTTTATTGGTCCATATAACCCTTGCATCATTGAACCTTCGTATTGAACCCTGTCTTCACAAGTTCAATGGTTCATAGGTCAAGTCCTTGTTTCGGTAAGTCAATCTTTTGCCTACCTACAAAGTCCAGTTGACATGTTTGAACCATCACATTGAACCATTGCGTTGAACCATGTCTTAGAGGTTCAACGGTTCAATAAGTTCGAAGATTTGGCAATTTTGGTCCCGTTTGCTCCCGCAGCTTTCTAAGTCAAACTTAGCGGGAAAGTTGGAGGAAAATTTATCAGAAACCCATCATGAAACCGAGAGCTCTAATTTAACGGAGACTATGGATAATCATTGTACTTCATGATGGCGCACGAACATTACTTGCTATTAATGAAGAAATCAGAGTTCACGTCTTTTCAAATATTTTTGGCACGTATTGTTCCAAGCGATGATTATTCATTCTGGTAAGCACCATTATTAACCAAGAACAAGCTAATTTTAGCAAGAAAATATACTGTGCAATGCGGAGAAGGATAGCGCTGGAAGTGTAAGGCTCTCATTTTTCAAGTTTTTACAGTGAATTCAAGTATCCTGAAGGTGAGTCCTATTTCCCCTGTGCTATTCTGAATTCTTATACTGGAAAGAAGAGCCTCTGGAATTTCTGTTATTTTTGAAATTCGAAGTGTTTTATTATAATCGTCCAAGTATGTCTTTGAAATCTACATGTTTGGGAGATGAACATGGCCCTGGTCTCACTTACTCTTACTCAGAATTTGGGGATACTGCATTAGTTCAATATGATTTAGAGGAATTCATAGGAAGAACTAGAAACCCTGTCCAAACCCCCACAATGAAGAAAATTGTGGACAGTGGTTTAGTTGAAGCCACAACCTTTCCTCAAGCTGTATTCTGCCCAGAGTTGGTTCAAGAGTGTATAAATAGATACGATCCCCAACACAGGTGCATCAAAAAAGCAGATGGGGATGTGTTATTCCATGTTGACAGACAAACCCTCATGTCTATGATGAAGATACCGCCTAAGGAGGCGTATTCCAATCTTGACATTACTTCCTCCAATGGGTATTTCTCAGAAAAGAGACCAACTTACAGAAGTGTAATAGCAAGAAATTGGCTGCTAAAATTTCAAAAGGGCGGTTCATGGCTGCCCAGACCCCTTACTAGAGATCATTTAATATAGGAACTAATGGATATTGTGGTGTTGTTGAATAGACTAAGAGGCAATCAGCATGCCTATTACTGGGAAGACTGGATGTACTTTTTTATACAAGTCATCCTTCAGGGTGAACAATATTTGGATTGGGCTGAGATAGTAGCTGACTGTCTACATCAGAGTTTAAATAATCGTCTGGGTAACAGGGATTTCTTTATGTCTTCATATCTGTTTTAATGTTTAGCATCCACAAGAGATTGGTTTGACCTGCCTCATGAGCCTTTAGATGAGAGCAGTAAAATTTACCAATATTATTCACAGTTGCAAAGAAGAAATTGTTATGAAAATTATAAAAGGATTAATGATGTCTTCACTAGAAAAATGACCTATGAACTGGCAGGCAATCCAAGTAAGAGAATGACCAGTGAAGCAATGCAACTGATCAGTATCTACGATAGCTTTTTCATCCAGTTTTCTGAATTCACTTATACCAGAGTTGGAGGGTTTGATGGTGAACCCGTGAAGTTGCCTAGATATGTATTCGATCGTTTTGTATTGATGGAGGTATGTCAGCAATTGGCACATGTTGATAACAAATTCCCATCAAAAAAGGGTTGTGGTATTGCTTTTCCTATTAAACTTGGGCATTATTCATGCCATTCAAAATCTGATGCCTTAAATCTAGAGGTGAACCTCAAAAGGTTCAATTTTTAATTTTTCACTGCCAGGGTTCAATTCGACAGTAAATGTTTTGTTAAAGATAACCTAGATTCCGGGACAGGGCACTCACATCTTCCTAAGCTAGAGGATTACTGGGAGGACTGCCCAGATGAATTCGAAGTTAGGAGGAGGTTGTGGTGTAGATTTTCTTTGGGGCAAATAATTACCCTTAATTAAACATGGACGTTTCTGGAATTTTTGTTGATGATGAACAAGTGGTTGATCCACAATTTGAGAAAATAGAACACTTACCCATCCCAGAGGTGGACTGGAGCAAGAAAGAGGAGGACAGAATTGAAATTAAAACCCTTCTTGTGATAAGGAGGATTGAAAAATGGTTGAAAGAAAAAAGATAGGAAGGGCTTCAGAGTAAAACTGTCCAACAATTCTCTTGAGTGGCCGCATCATCACTTCCCATGGTCTCTTCTAATCAACCCCTTGCTACCTGTGGTGCAGGTGCATCCAAGCCATCGACTGAGAAAAGCCCTGTCTCCAAGAGATCTAGAAGGGTCCTCACGGACATTCTGCCATCCCGTGTTACTAGATTAAGGACAAAGGGGAAGAGAAAGAAGTAGACTTCTGAGACAATAATTGTTGACTTAAATTCAGAGGAAGAAGCAGAAGAGCCTATGGGGGACAAAGAGGCAAGCCCAAACAGAACAGAGATAGCTGACACTGGTTCACAGTCAGAGACCTTTCTAGACACCCCTGAGGTGTTAATGATTTCAAATGAACCCTCTGATGGAGAGAAGCCCAGGAAGACAGTCTCGGCCCCTGCACCGAAGTGGCTAGAGAGCTCTATATCTGACAAAAAGAAGGTGATTCCTTTTGTTCTCCCTCTGGAGGACATGGTAAGTAAATGTCTGGGGAAGACCCCCAAGTCCAAGAGACTTAAAACAATGTCCAGAATAGATGTTGACCCAAACACTAGTAACTGGAGTGCAGAAATAGCCAAGCCAGTGACCGAGGAAGTGGTTCAAGATCCTACAGTGCATGATTTCACTGTGGAGAGGATAGATCTCGGTACTGCCTCTAGAGCTGCAGATGTACACCATCTTGAAGCTTCCACTAAGAGAATGGTCAATCGAACAATGAAAGATGAGAAGGACAAAAGAGAGTTGAAACAAGCTCTGCATGCAATGGCAGAGTATATTGAGGCCATTAACAATCCTAACCCACAGCCAATCTCACAAGTCCCCTTGTCTTTCGACCCAAAGTCACCTGTCAATCAAAAAATGTTAGATCAAGTGCATAGAAGCAAAATGGTCTCAAAAACTTTTGACAGTTGGTTAGACAGCATAGAGCAAAAAGGAACCGAATATATTTATGAACTCAAAGGCATATATGATCTGACTACCACTACCATTGAAGATCTTAAAACACAGGTTGCTGTCTGGGCTAAGGATGAAGGTAAGTGGACAAGTGTGATAAATCAAATAGAGGAAGTCTGGAAATATGGACTGGAAAAGTTTTTGGCAGAAAAGAACTTGACTGGTGTGGACGATGATTTATTGTATTTGAACAAGAAGAATATTGAATGGAGGAACTCCATATCCAGACAAGGATGCTTTGAACTCTCAAAGCTAATTAAAGAAATAATGGAATTTACTCAATCAATACAACATGATTTGCAATGTATCGATGTAAAATACTTAAAGGATGATGGAAAGCCTGTGGAGGATGTTGAAGCAGTAGTCCAATCCTTCAGAGATAAAATCCACTTTATTAAAGAAAATGATAATATTCTAATCGAGGATTTCTCCAGGGTTTCCAAAGTCGAGTCTCTGCTCTATCTCTGCATCGATGCACTCCCTGAGCACAAAGAAAAATTTGAGAGAATGCGAAGGGAAAAGGAGGTCTAGAAATCAAGGATGAAACATATAGGTATACCAAACTTCCCTAAAATTCAGGAGTTCGTGGCTGCCTTTCAGGAGTGGAAAGCCCAACATACTTCCCAAGCTACCGACAGCAAATCAGGAGATGCTGATTCATCACCCTAGTCATAACCTTGTCGGCTCGTTCTTTTTCTGTTCCTCAATTTATGTTATTTCCAGCAACTTTGATCTTTTATAATCAGTTGTTAAAACTAAATCCCGTACGGGTCAGAGTTATGTTAACTCTGGGTTTAATTTGCTCAAGGACTTGGTTAAGATAATCATATATATATATATATGTTTTTTTTTTTTAGGGTTTTAAACGAGAGAAATTTAGAGAAAGAAAGAAGGAAGTGAATTTTAGAAAGACTGTGCTTAACTTTTACATTATGTGATGATTGTTTGAGTAAATTTTCATCTGTGAATGAGAAGAAGAACAATTGCTACTTATTTGGGTCTGTGCGTCTGAATGTGTGGAATCAGATTTTCTGTGTGAAATCTCCTTTCACTTGGTAATTGCTCTTTATTTGGACAATTTATCATATGTGTTCAGTTCTTTATTGGTTTAGCAAGTTCCTATGAATGTATTCACGTATTCGAAGATACCAAAGTAAAATCTGTATATTCTATCTTGTTGCTGTAAAAATTTATCGCGTTCGTGACATGGCTATGTATGAATGTTAGTCTGCCTTAAGCATTTTCTAGTTAAAAATGCATTTGATTAATTGAATAGGTTAAATTCATTGAAAATCACAAAGGGAGCTGTACCTAAAATTCAGAGGGGAACTAATTTAAAGGGTTCACCCATTTGTTGTTTAACTCATTTGTTCTTTTAAAGAGGGGTATAGAGTCAGAATAGATCATTTTCAGAATAAAGACAAATCTATTAACCAACAGGTACAGATTCCCAATGCCAAGGATTGAAGATCTCTTGGATTATCTTGGAGGATCATGCTATTACTCAAAGATTGATTTGAAATCTAGATATCATCAAATCCGGATTAGACAGGGAGATGAATGGAAGACTGCTTTCAAGACCAATGAAGGTCTTTATGAATGGCTTGTTATGCCATTTGGTCTTAGCAATGTGTCAAGTACATTTATGCGCTTGATGAATGAGGTATTAGTTGAATTCATTGGTAAATTTGTTATTGTTTATCCTGATGACATACTAATCTTCAGCAGGACAAGGGAAGACCATGTGAAGCATGTTGGTCAGGTGTTGGAGAAGCTGCATGAGCACAAGTTGATGATCAACTTAGACAAATGTGAGTTCATGAAATCTAAACTTCTGTACTTGGGATTGTCATTTCTAATGGTTGTTTGAAGATGGATCCCTCTAAGGTTGAGGCTATTCTCAGTTGGCCTACCCCAAAAATAGTGGGAGATGTGAGAAGTTTCCATGGATTGGCAACTTTTTATAGGAAGTTTATCAGAGGTTTTAGTCACATTAGTGTTCCCATCCTCAACACCATCAAGGGTGGAGTCAAATGTAGATTCTAGTGGACAAAGGAAGCTGATGATAGTTTTGAGTTGTTGAAAACAAAGGTGGCTAAGTTACCTACCTTAGTTCTCCCTGATTTTGATAAGGTGTTTGTTGTTGAATGTGATGCAAGTCAGCAAGATATTGGTGCTGTTCTCAGCCAAGAAGGACATCCAGTGGCATTCTTTTCAGAAAAGTTGATTGAAGCCAAGCAAAGGTATTCTACCTATGACTTAGAACTCTATGCAATGGTGCAAGCTCTTAAGAAATGGAGACATTAGTTGCTGCCCAAAGAATTTATTGTGTTTATTGACAATCATGCTTTAAGCTTTCTAAACAATCAAGAAAAATTGAACCATAGACATGTTAAATGGATGGAACAGCTACAAGTTTATATCTTCACAATTAAGCACAAAAGAGGTGTCTCTAATAAGGTGGCTGATGCATTGAGTAGGAGGTTGCTTCTTATTCATGAAATCTAGTTAGAAAGCATGGGTATTGACTATTTAAAGGAGTTGTATAAAGAAGATTCTGATTTCAAAGAGGCTTATGATGCCTGTGTGAACTTGGCTAACACATTCCATGGATAGTATGCAGATTTTGTTTTGTAGGAAGGCCTCTTGTTTAAAGGCAATTTGTTGTGTGTCCCTAAGTGCTCCATGTGGGACAACATCATCAAGGAGAAGCATAATGGTTCTTTAGGAGGACATTTTGGCTTAGAGAAGACACTAGAACAAGTCACAAGGTTCTATTTTTGGCCAAAGGTGCAATCAGATGTGAGGAAGTATGTAGCTAGTTGTGCAATCTGTCAAAGACCCAAAGGTGTGTCTTCAAATGCAGGTCTATACCAGCCCCTTCCCATTCCCAACAGACCTTGGGAAAGTATTAGCATGGATTTCATGCTTGGGTTACCCAGGACAGCTAAAGGGGTGGATAGTGTGTTTATTATTGTTGATAGGTTTAGCAAGATGGCTCATTTTGTGCCATGTAAATGCACAAATGATGCATCTCATGTTGCAGGTCTATTTTTTAGAGAGGTAGTAAGGATACATGGTTTACCATTGTCCATTGTAACTGACAGAGATTCTAAGTTTGTAGGTCACTTCTAGAGGACCTTATGGAAGAAGCTATGTACACAGTTGTCCTTTTCATCAGCCTACCATCCACAAACTGATGGTCAAACTGAGGTGGTTAATAGATCACTTGGAACCCTTCTAAGGTGCCTTACAAAATAGCATGGTTTGGCATGGGACTTGGTTATCAGTCAGGCTGAATATGCCTACAATGATTCAAGGAATAGGAGCATTGGTAAAAGTTCTTTTGAGATAGTTTATGACTTTCATCCAAGAGGGCCACTTGAGATGAAGGATCTCCAAGGTTGTGATAGAAGGAGTGCACTTGGTGAAGAGTTTGCTGCCTCCATGAAAATAGTCCATGGTCAAGTCAAGTTGCAACTAGAAAAAACAGTCACAAAGTACAAAGAAAAGGTAGATTTGAAGAAAAGAGAAGTACAGTTCAAAGTTGGTGACTTAGTTATGGCATATCTAAGGAAAGAAAGGTTGCCAAAGGGTCAGCCAACTAAACTCCTGATGAAGAAGATTGGACCATGCAAAATAGTGCACAAATTCGGTCCAAATGCATATGAGATTGAGCTACCAGCTGGCTTTGGTATCTCTCCAATTTTCAATGTTTGTGATCTTTTTCCTTTCAAACCTCCATTACCTGATGAAAGTGGATCAGATGTGGTGGTTGAAGATGCTGATTGGATCAAGGATTTGCCTCCAAGCAAACCTTTACAGTTGGAGTGCATTCTAGATTCCAAGGTTGTCAAGAAGACTCGGAGAGGTGTCTATAAGGACTACTTGGTGAAATGGAAGGATCTCCCTGACTTAGAGGCCACCTGGATGAATGAAGCAGATATCTTGAAGCATGGCATGACACTTCAACAATTGGCAACTCAAGGGACTTGAGTTTTTCCCACAGGGGGAGTATGGTGTAGGAGCTTCAGTTTTAGTCATTCTTTTGACTATATCATTTTGTGATCTTGGTATTTTGGTTTTTCCTAAGGCTTTGAAAGCCATTTTATTGCTATGTAATGAGGACTTAGTCATTTTAATTGACTAGTCCATTTTAAAGTTAGCCTAGGCCTATTTTCTTGGCATTATCTTTTTGAAACTTAGAGTTTTATAGAAAAAACATCTTCCCAACATTTCACTACCTTTCATGGGTAGTTGTATGGGCAGTAGGGAAGTGGAAAGGTTAGAAAATCTTTCTATAAACATCAATTGTATAAACATGCCAAAATGGAATGGAGAGGAGGAGTTTTATAAGGTAAAAATTGTGTTTTTTCTACTTTTTGTTCAAAACAACCTTCTTGTACAACCTGGTATGGATAGTAAGAGGTCCATGGTCTAGAAAATGTGGTTGTAGGTTGAATCACCTTTCATTTGCATTTATTTAGAGCTTTTGAAATGTTTCTACTGCTTTGTTTGAGCCCATTGTGTGTAAACTGGTTTTTAACCCTCCACAGCTAGGGTTTTGGACAAAATGCTTCATTCTTCCTCTGTCCCCTAAAGGTGGTCACCCATTTCTTGGTGGGATGGAGGAAGGTAGAGTAGATTTAGTGTTTTTTCATGTTTGATAGGTTAAACTCCCCTCTGTAAGGCGTATGGCATGCATCTAACTAGTCTTATTAGTGACTAGTTGAGAATTCAATGGTGGACTATGTCATGACAGTCAAAGGGCAAAATAGATATATGTTGGTTTTGGTGTCTTATGGTGCTGACAAGTCTGTATGACTGTTTGGAATATCTTGTGCATGTCAGTTTGGTACCTTTCTTTCATACAACCTTCAAAAGTAGGCCTTCTTCATTGAAAGAATAGTTTGCTGTTATTCTAGCCTATGACAGAGTACGGCTTTGCAGCTTAGAGGACAGGTGAAAGTTTATAATGGGCTTTGGAAGGTGTAAAGTATGTTGATTTCCTTTTGAAGGTCTAAGGAGATACCTTTGTGTAGTCATTTTCAAGGCTATAAGGAAATAGTCCCTTTTGGCACTGTGACAAGACAGTCTCCTGGTAATTTGCTGTCCACAGTCCTGCATAGTATAGAACTTTAGTCATTTGGTCAGTAATTTCTTATTGGTCTTGTCCTTGGTAGATACATGTTATGTTTGTGTGAAGAACCTTGTTGATAAAGGAGTTAATGCTGGTTGTGTTGTTCATAAAGGCTATAGGAAAGAAGCTGTCATTTTAGCACTGTCATAGGACAGTCAAGCTGCAATTACTGTCCTCTGTCCTGTATAACACAGTGTGAGCCTGCATGTGAGTAAATGGTTGCTTGTTCACATTGAGTGTTTAGTATGCATTGAGTGTTGATGGTCATTTGAGGCCTTGAGAAGTTAATTGAACCAATTCTATAAGACTTAAGCCTTCTTCAAACACTATCCTAGAACAATCCTACTGTTGTTACTGTCCATTGCCTAGGGAATACTGAAATTAGTCTTTTTGGTCAGAGACCTCATGATAGTCATGTTTTCTTGACAAACATGTGCAAATAGTCATATGTGGACACTGTTGGTAGAGGTGTGGGTAGTAGGTTGTGAGTTCTTAAAAGGTGGATTGTGCAGATAAGTTGGATTGAGCAGTGACTCTCCAAGGTGAGGGATGGGTAGCCTATGAGGAGGACACTAGATAGTGGTCCTAGGCTAGGTCAATCTTAGTAATAGCCTTGTGTAGGCTTTGTCTTCACAAACACCTTTGTAAACCTCTTGGAGGAAGTTGAGTGATCTAAATTCATTGAGTGAACTTCAACAAACACTACCTTTATCTCTGTATCAATTCCACTGGTGGATTTCTTTGAAATCAGTGGAATGGACCCTGTATATAGTTTTTTTATTTTGTTTTCTTTTTGTTGTGGTCAGGGCAGAAGGGTATAGAGGATCCGATCTGGAGAGGAGATGTCGCATTAGAGAGCCTAGCATTGCTATGTGCTAGGGCTCAATAGAACAGAGCCTGCGAGATTGAGGACATCCTCGGCGTAAGATTTTGGTGTTGTCCCAATGAATATACAATTCTTGTATATATCACAGTTGTATCAGAGTATATTTCGTATGTATTCTGCAATCGCATATCGCGGTTGTATGTTATGAAGATGCATTGAAAATGTGCTTTTCATATGGTGCAAAAGATGATTGGCCGTATTGGTAAAGTCGGGTCGGAGATACTTTAGGTTTGCTGATGGTAGCGGGTTAGGAAATGCATACACAAGTAGAAATCTATCGGCAAAAGATTCAGGGTGTCTTTAAATATACATTTTATGTATATATTGCAATTGTATGAGAAGGTACATTTCCTATGTATATTGCTAAAGTATATCAAGAAGACAACTCCTGTGTATATCAAAATTGTCTAAGGAGATACATTTCGTGTGTATACGTCAATTGTATGTTGCATAGTGTGTGTGCATATCATAGTTGTATGTGAAAGCATTTCATGTATATCTTGCATTTGTATGTCAGGGGTTGTATGGTGTAAATGTATGTTGTCAAGATACAGGGGAAATGTGCAATTCGAATGATGAAAGGAGTGACCAGGAGAAGCGGTAAAGGTAACCGGCAATAGTAAGTTAAGTCTTGTATGTGAACAGTCAAATGTATCAATGCATCGGTATAAGGATTTCTATGTTGGCCGATAGTGTATGTTTTGCCGATAGAAAATAATGAATGTGTTTTGACATTATTTTATGTGTATCTTGAGTTGGTTGTATTTTCACCTTGTTTTAAGTGCTTCCATTGTAAGCTCTGCATCAAGTGGTATCAGAGCAAAGGAGTATCCTTTGGGTAGAAGAAGAAGACAAGATGTCAGATGGTGAGGGGTCACAAGAGTACCTAGCAAAGATGACCAATGTTCAGTTGGTGGCCCTAGTGAAGAAGCAAATGGCAGAGAGCGAAGGAGTATCCTTTGGGTAGAAGAAGAAGAAAAGATGTCAGATGGTGAGGGGTCACAAGAGTACCCAGCAAAGATGACCAACATTGAGTTGGTGGCCCTAGTGAAGAAGCAAATGGCAGAGAGCAAAGCAGTTAGAGCTCAGAATCAGGCCTTGAGAGATGAGCTAGATAAGTTGACGGACAAAGTAGAGAAGGGAGATGAAGATTCTGGTGAAGACGGGGATGAAGAGGAGATCCCTAGGCAGGAAGAGATAGAGGTTCCTGTAGACTAGAAACCCTCACTCAATGTCCTCAAATCCATGGAGAGAAGGACCATGGATATGAAAATAGACCTGCCAGTGTTTGTAGGCAAAATGGAACCTGATTAAGTGATGGAGTGGATAGACTCCTTGAATAACTTCTTTGAGACTGAGGAAATACCAGACCACCAAAGGGTGAGAATGGCCCAATCCAAAATGAAAGGGGCTGCACTAAATTGGTGGAGTTTCATCCAAGATGACAGGGTAAAAGAAGGAAAGAATAGAGTTGCTACTTGGAAGAAGATGATGGCTTTAGTGAAGGAGGCCTATGTTCCATTAGATTACAACATCCAACTACATAAGAAGAAACAAAACTTGAAGTAAAAGGAGTTAGATGTCAGTTCATACACTGAAGAGTTCATGAAACTATGTGTCAAGATAAAGGTAAAGGAGAATGAGGAAGAGAAGGTGGCAAGGTACCTCAATGGATTAAGGTTTGCCATCCAAAAAGACATAAATCTACATAACCCAGAGATAGTCCAAAGTGCTACCAATTGGCACTAAAAGTGGAAGAGAAATTAAAGAGAAGACAAGAGTAGAATAGTGGAGGAAGAGGGAGAAAACAAAGAGGGGGAAGAAGTCCTTTCAGAGGCAGAGGAAATGGATTTTGACACCAAGGTGAATCAAATCAAGAGAACAACAAGGGAGACAATAGTCAAACTCAAGGGGGAAGTTACAATCAAAGAGGAAACTTTAGGGGAAGAAGACCACCATTTAGAGGGAGATCTCAAGGCAGAGGACCTCTCAGATGTTACAATTGCAATCAAGAAGGCCACATAGCCAGCAGATGTTCAGAAAAGGTAGCAAGTTCAATGGGAGAAAGGAGGATAAATCTGATCCAAGAATCTGATTGTCAAAGTGTGACAAGCTCAAGCACTTATCAAAGTGTGAATGCTCCTGACAGTTATGGATATCCTGAGAGTGGAGAAGCTTTGATGATTAGGAGAGCAATGACCACCATGAAGGTGCCTGACAAAGAACCCCCACAAAGGAAGTCTCTCTTCAGAACTACTTGCAAGGTAGGAAGAAAGGTATGTAAAGTTCTGATTGACTCCGAATCCATTGAAAATTTTGTGTCATTTGAAATGGTAGAAAAGATTAAGCTTAGAAGACTACCACATCCTTGCCCATATAAGGTCTCATGGCTCACCCAAGGTCAACAAATAGTTGTGGAAGAGCAGGCTTGGGTGGAGTTTCAAATTGGATCATACAAGGACAGATTGTTGTTTGACTTTGCAAAGATGGATGCTTGTCATCTCCTATTTGGAAGACCATGGTAGTATGACTTGAAATCACACCATGACGGAGTTAGAAACACATATTCAATCACCAAGGATGGTAAGGTGATAGAGTTGCTACCATTGATGGAGAATGAGGTGGAATGGAAGGGGAAAGAAGTCAAGGTGATGATAGTAGAAGGCAAAGAAGGAGTAGTTGCATATGCTCCAATTCCATGCCTAAAGGTGAACAAGGAGTAGCAATAGGAAGTCAAGGGAGAGAAAAGACAAAGGTTCATAGATCTGGCTATCCAAGAGCTATTGGACAAGTACAAAGGCATCATCTCTAATGGAATGCCAAGGTCCCTACCACAGGTAAGGGACATCAACCATTGCATAGATCTAATCCCAGGATCTACACTCCCAAACAAGGCAGCATACAAGCTTACCCCAGAACAGAATGCAGAAGTAGCAAGGCAGATTAAGGAGTTGTTGGAGACAGGCCTAATTGGCAAGAGTTTAAGCCCATATGTAGTACCGGCTGTACTAGCACCAAAGAAGGAAGGCACTTGGAGACTTTGTACTGATTCAAGGGCTGTCAACAAGATAACAATTAGGTATAGGTTCCCAATCCCTAGGATAGAAGATTTACTTGATTGCTTGGGGGGTGCTAAATATTTCACAAAAATAGATCTAAAGAGTGGCTATCATCATATTAGGATTAGGCCAGGAGATGAATGGAAAACTGCATTTAAGACCAATGAGGGGATATATGAGTGGAAGGTCATGCCTTTTGGTTTGTCCAATGCCCCTAGTACCTTTATGAGGTTGATGAATGAGGTCTTGAGGGAATTCATAGGCAAATTTGTTAGTAATAGAAGGGAAGAGCACCTCAAACATATAGACTTGGTCCTCAAAAGGTTACATGAAGAGAAGATAATGATCAACTTGGACAAGTGTTTGTTTATGCAGGAGGAGATCATCTATTTGGGTTTTGTCATCTCATAGGGAAAACTAAAAATGGATCAAGAGAAGGTAAGTGCCATATTGTCTTGGCCAACTCCTAAAACCTTGAATTATGTTAGAAGTTTCCATGGGTTAGCAACCTTCTATAGGTAGTTTATAAAGGGGTCTAGTCATGTCTGTGCACCCATGCTTGACACCATAAAAGGAGGACAGAAGTGCAAATTCACTTGGACAAAGGAGGTAGATGATTCATTTGAAACATTGAAGAAGAAGGTGGCAGAGCAGCCAGTCCTTGCACTTCCTGACTTCAACAAGATTTTCCAAGTAGAATGCGATGCAAGCCACATGGCAATTGGAGCAGTACTTAGTCAAGAAGGTAGGCCTATTGCATTTTTCAGTGAGAAACTAAATGATGCTAAGAAGAGATACTCATCATATGACTTGGAGATGTATGCTCTAGTACAGTCACTCAAAAAGTGGAGGCATTACTTGATGCCAAAAGAATTCATAGTGTTCACGGATAATCAGGCCCTTAGTTTCATAAATAGTCAAGAGAGGCTGAACCATAGGCACATGAAGTGGGTGAAGACTTTGCAAGCTTTCACCTTCACACTCAAGCACAAGAAAGGGGTCAAGAACAAAGTGGCAGATGCTTTGAGCAGGGGCGTTCTAACCATCAATCAGATCCAATTGGAGAGTGTTGGCATTGACTCCTTGAGGGTCATGTATGATGCTGATGAAGACTTTGGAGAAATCTATAAGGTATGTATTTCCTTTGGTGACAAATATCATGTTGAGTTCTCTGAATTTCTGATCCAAGATGGATTACTTTTCAAGGGTGGACAGTTGTGTATTCTGAGGTGTTCTATGAGACTGAATATCATTAGGGAGAAACATTGTGGGGCCATGGCAGGACATTTTGATCTAGATAAGACTCTTGATCTTGTGAAGAAGCATTACTATTGGCCCAAGTTGTAGTTAGATGTGAGGAAATTTGTGGAGGCATGTGTGATATGTCAGAAAGCAAAAGGGAGATCCACTAATGCAGGTTTGTATCAGCCACTACCCATTCCTTCTAGGCCATGGGAGAGCATAAGCATGGACTTTGTATTGGGTTTGCCTAGGACAAGGAAGGGATATGATAGTGTTTTTGTTGTAGTGGATAGATTTAGTAAAATGGTACACTTCTTGCCATGCAAAACCACTTGTGATGCTTCATATGTTGCAGATCTATTTTTCAAAGAGATAGTGAGGATACATGGTTTGCCATTGAGCATAGTCTCAGATAGAGATGTGAAATTTATTGGCCACTTTTGGAGGACTCTTTGGAAGAATCTTGGAACCAACTTGTCCTTCTCATCAGCCTACCATCCTCAAACAGATGGACAAACTGAAGTAGTTAACCATTCATTGGGAAATCTGCTAAGGTGTGTGATAAGGCAGTATGGAGAGAAGTGGGATAACATCCTACCACAAGTAGAATTTTCCTATAATGACACCATTAATAGGAGTACAGGGAAGTCACCTTTTCAAGTGGTATATGGTATTCATCCAAGGGGTATTTTGGAGCTGAGAGATCTGCCTATAGGAGAGTCTATTAGTGTAGATGGAGAAGCCTATGTATCAGCCATCAAGGAGGTGCATGATCAAGTCAAGACACAACTCCAACAGACTACATTGAAGTACAAAGCATATGCTGACAAGAAAAACAGGGATGTACAATTTGATGTTGGTGATTTGGTGTGGGTTCATTTGAATAAGGAGAGGCTCCCAAAAGGTAAACATACAAAGCTAATGTAGAGGAAGATTGGACCATGTCAGATTTTGAAAAAGTGTGGGCAGAATGCTTATGAGATCCAACTTCCTCCTAATCTTGGATTGTCACCCATATTCAATGTATGTGATTTAACTCCATACAAGCATAATGTAGATGTAGGATAGGACCCATTGCAGGATACATCAGATGATGATATTCCTAAGCATGATCCACCAAAATTGAAGAGATTTTAGACTCAAGAGTGGCAAAGAAGACAAGGAACAAAGAGTACATGGAGTACTTGGTGGCTTGGCACGAGAAACCTGATTCAGAGGCAGTTTGGATGACTGAAGATCAGATCACAAACCATGGTGCGGACCTTCAAAGTCTAATCTCAAGTGGGCTTGAGATCTCTTCTCCTAGGGAGTATGGTGTAGGAGCACCCCTTCAACAGGCCAAATATGCATTTGAGGGAGAAGACTAAGGTTTTAATATGTTGTTATGTTTTATGCATTTCTATGTTTGTAATAAAACCCCATCTTGTGAACTAGTGTCACAAATTTGGCATCCTGATAAGCAAATTTGGACATCTTGGACAATTGGGGTATGTGGATGATTAAATTAAGTATGTGGTGTTGTTAGGCATTTTGTTGTTTTATACTAACATGTGTCGTATGATTAGTTAGCATTTTGTCTTATAATCTTGGTTAAACAAAATCTGAAAGAGGGAAGTTGTAATGACTCCAACCTTTGGTATTCTAGTTGGAACTGGATAGGAAGAGACTATAAACAGATTTTTTTAAGAAGAGATGAGGGATGAAGTTTGATTGAAGAAATAAAAAAATTCTGTCACTTTGTGTTTACAAATTCTGGGATTTGTGTAAATTTTCTGTGTATCGAATTGTGCTGTGTATATTCTTTGTATTAAATTGTTCTATACATAACCTAGTTTTCTATTGTTGAGATGCAAGATTAAGACCATTCCACTAGTGGATTTCTTTGAAATCAATGGAATGGACCCTGTATATAGTTTTTTTGTTTTGTTTTCTTTTTGTTGTGGTCAGGGTAGAAGGGTACATAGGATCCGATCTGGAGAGGAGATGTCGCAGTAGAGAGCCTAGCATTGCTATGTGCTAGGGCTCAACAGAATAGAGGCTGCAAGATTGAGGATGTCCTCAGCGTAAGATTTTGGTGTTGTCCCAATGAATATATAATTCCTATATATATCACAGTTGTATCAGAGTATATTTCATATGTATTCTACAATCACTTATCGCAGTTGTATGTTATGAAGATGCATTGAAAATGTGCTTTTCATATGGTGCAAAAGATGATTGGCCATATTGGTAAAGTTAGGTCGGAGATACTTTAGGTTCACCGGCGGTAGCGGGTCAGGAAATGCATACACAAGTAGAAATCTATCGGTAAAAGATTCGGGGTGTCTTTAAATATACATTTTATGTATATACTGCAATTGTATGAGAAGGTACATTTCCTGTGTATATCGCTAAAGTATATCGAGAAGACAACTCTTGTGTATATCAAAATTGTCTGAGGAGATACATTTCCTGTGTGTACATCAATTGTATGTCACAGACAATGTGTGTGTATATAACAGTTGTATGTGAAAGCATTTCATGTATAACCTACATTTGTATGTTGGGGGTTGTATGGTGTAAATGTATGTTGTCAAGATACAGGGGAAATGTACAATTCGAATGATGCAAGGAGTGACCGGGAGAAGCGGTAAAGGTAACTGACAATAGTAAGTTAAGTCTTGTATGTGATCAGTCGAATGTATCGGTGCATCAGTATAAGGATTTCTATGTTGGCCGATAGTGTATGTTTTGCTGATAGAAAATAATGAATGTGTTTTGACATTATTTTATGTGTATCTTGAGTTGGTGGTATTTTCACCTTGTTTTAAGTGCTTTCATTGTAAGCTCTACATCACCTTCCCATTACTAAAAACAACATATCATCAACATATAATGCAATAATGAGAATACAATCACCATTGATCTTATAGTATATGCAATCATCGGTATAAGGATTTCTATGTTGGCCGATAGTGTATGTTTTGTTGATAGAAAATAATGAATGTGTTTTGACATTATTTTATGTGTATCTTGAGTTGGTGGTATTTTCACCTTGTTTTAAGTGCTTTCATTGTAAGCTCTACATCACCTTCCCATTACTAAAAACAACATATCATCAACATATAATGCAATAATGAGAATACAATCACCATTGATCTTATAGTATATGCAATCATCTAATTTAGACCTTAGAAATCCTAAACTTAACACAAATAAATCAAGCTTTTGGTACCACATCCTATGATATTACTTAAGACCATACAAATATTTCTTCAACTTACAAACCAAATGTTCTTTACCTTTCTCAATGTACTGCTCTAGTTGTGTCATATAAATCTCTTCCTCCAAATCACCATGAAGGAAAGTTATCTTCACATCCATTTGCTCAACCTCAAGATCATACGTTGTAAATAGATATAATAGAAATCAAATGGATGTCTGTGATGTCACAAATCTGATTTTTATTATTAAATCCAAATTTAAAAAAGCATTTAAAACATTTAACACTAATATGCATCAAAACATCAAAACTAGTTGACTAGTCTTCACTGAAATTACACCAAAATGAACATAAACACACCAATTTTTTTAATTATGGAAATCTAATACAAATAACATGCAATCAGGCCTACAACACTGATTTGCATCAGAAACCATAGCTACAATATTTCACAACCCTAAGTTGGACACAACACCCAAATCAAGGTAAACTACGCATGAAAATCACTACAAATAACTGTTGTAATCTCAATACCAACGCCCACATATAAAATGTTGAACCTATTAGCAAGAGACACTACTATGGTAAATAACAAAATGTTGTCATTGATGAAAACAAGGCAAATAAATTCCACCAACAAGGCAAAGAGACCTTACTCTAGTAGATCGACTTGGTTTGACAATAAGGCATAAAAGGATTCTGGTCTGGAAGACTAAAATGACTAAGCATGGGTAGTGTGCAGAGCAAGTGTCAAAGATTGGGTCAGTATGCCTCCACAGTTGAAGATCATTACATGCAGTTTAGATATCTTAATCATAGCTATTTGGTAATGATATGTTCCAGTGTTCAAGTCCTGACTTCCTCTGGAAGGCATATGATGAAATAACTAAGTCGAGTGAACAAAGTTAAGTCAGGAACAGTGCACAGTACCAGAGTAAAAGGGTTTGCATTCCTCTGTTGTGGCATATTTTAGTTTACGGTTCTGAAGGTATGCTAAGAGGTCAATGATGAATGTTGGATTTGATTTGTAGAGTCTCATATGGTCTGCAGTAGAAGTTATGAACATGATAGTTGAATTGGTCAAGTGTGTTCTTAAGGGACAAGCCAACAGGCTTGTTGGATCCATATACGGAGAAGATATATTGTTTGAATAATTAATCTAAGTGGTTGAATGATTGGTGCTGACCTATATGAAGATATATGAATATTCATTTGAGTCCACATTGCTATTTGTGCATGAGATCAAGCTGACAACGTATAATACTTGTATACATGTTTCATGTCTGAGTTGCTGACCTCATTATGAGATGAATCCTATTGCAGATATATATATTCGATGGATTTTTTATGTTGGAAGAAATTATGTGTGTGGTGTGGATGTGGATTCAATATGTGTATGATCTAAAGTAGTTTGCAGAGCAGAAAAGGATTATAAGGGCAGAAAAATAGAAGCAGATGTGAAGCAGGGAAGAGAAATAGGGCAGATAGTATGAAGTCATTTGAATCTATATATTGAGCTAATTGGTACTGCACCTCAGTATTTTGTAGATGCACCTATAGTAGTCAACTCTTGGTAGTGAGCCAATTCTTCTTCTATCTTCTCTTCTATTTGGCAGTGAGCCTATTGTAGTGAGCATTTCTTTGGACAATGATCCCTAAGGTAGTGAGCCTTCATGTAATTCAGTATTTCTATCATAATGTATTGTGAGTTAACACTCACCATGGTTTTTCCCTTTTTGGGTTTTCCACATAAAATCCTAGTGTCTATATGTTATGAATTTGTTGTTTCTCTTCTTATGCTTACTTTACTTTAATGTTGTTAAATTTGGTACATGGATTAATAAATGTGTGAATGAGAAGTTTTTTTAGAATATTGATTCACCCCCCCTCTCAGTATTCTTTGCACTCAACAATTGGTATCAGAGCAAGGTTCCTTGGAATAAGTCTAACATCTTGATGAAGATATGGGAAAGATTACTCATGGCAGTCAGTAGGTATCATGCTCCAAGTGAACAAGAATTGAAAACAGCTCTTGAGGATCTTGATAGGTATGAAGTAGAGATTCAGGAATTGAAATAAAATACATCAAAGATGTAGATGAATGCATCTTGAAGCTAAGAGAGCAAGTTAATAGATCAAAGGATAGGAATAGAGAGCTAAATGAACAATTAGTTGAAGCAAATGAAATCCTAAATAACTTATTAAGATTGGTTGAAGAGAAAGAAAAAGTTGAGAATCATTTGAATCAAATAGTGAAAGATAAGTCTAAGGAATGTGAAAATTTGGGAAAAGATGTGTTACTTCTAAAATTTGATCTGGAAGTAGCTAATAGCTATAAAGAAAAATTCAAAATAAGCTCTACGAAGCTTGAGGAGTTGATTGAAAGTCAGAAGAGTTCAGATGATAAGAAAGGATTGGGATTTGAAAAAGGAGAAAGCTCAAAATTAGGACAAGCAAACACTCAGTTAAAGAAAAACAAAGGCAACCGATTCTAGAATCAAAGAAGAAGACCTAGAAGACCTCTAGCCAGGTAGCCAAATGCTCAAAGGTATTCATCTTTCAATGGCTATTGTTTTAATTGCAATAAGTTTGGTCATAAGGCTACTCAATGTAGAAGTAGAATGAATCAGAATGCTCCATCATTTTTTTGTCAATGTTTCAAATGCAAGAAAATTGGTCATAGATCAAATGAGTGTAGAAGTCTAGCAAGGAATAGTTTTAACTATATAAGGAATACTCAATCCTTCAATGGGAAGTGTTTTGCATGCAATAAATTTGGACACATGGCTAACCAATGCAGATCAAGAGTAAATGAAAGAAATCAAGGAAAAAGGAATGTGGTATGCTACAATTGCAATAACTTTGGACATATTGTAAGATTCTGCAGAAGCAAAAATATGAAAAAAAATAACTTTCCAAGAAGAAAAAATACATAATAGAGGAATGATAAGGGAAAGGAAAAGGTTGGTCTAGTTGAAACCAAGAAAGAGATTGGAAAAATCTCGATAGAGAAATATGTGATTAAAGTCAAGGATGAATTCGCACCAACCTTTGGTGTAGATACTTCCTTTGGGAAGTCAATTGGAAGCTCTAGCTCAGGGGGAGCTATATTGAAAATCCAAATCCCCTAGCCAGATAGTCAGTGCTGAGATCTAGCACGAAGATATGATGTGAAGCTTCATATGACATCTTTTGAAAGTAATTCTAGAAGAAAAGAACCAAATGTGGAACATTGCGAAGCAATCTTGATTGACTAAGAAGTGTTTAATAGCTTTTTGAAGGATTGCATTAATGACGACTTAGGTTTTCATATCAAGGGTTAAAAAGGAACTCATTAAACATATAATTCATTTTGCATTCAATCTCTCAAGTGTCTAAGGCGAACTGAAGCAATATTCCAAGCAACTTCAATGATTTCAAAAGCAACTCAAAGCAAGATCAAGCATAACCCTAATTTGGTGAAAAGATGTATTTTTTAGATTCGAAACCCCACTATGAATTTATTTAATCTTCACAAAAATGGCAACACCACATGTGATTGATATAACTAAAAGAGCTTGACCAAAATTCAAGAAGCAACCATTCAAATCAATAGAGGTTGATCCAAATGGTGCATTTTCAGGGATTTTGTTTGGTGTGATGCATGCAGAGGATGTTAGGGCTTACATTCATGTTGCCCTAGAAGGACATGGTGACAACAAATTTTTAGATCTATACCTAAAACATTTAAGTGGTGACCAATTTGAGTTGAAAGAAGAATACAAGGCTTTGAAAGTGAAGAAATTCATTCAATACAAAGACTTCCCTACATTTGCAGAAGATGAATGGGTCTGGTACATGTTGAGAAGGATCCACGATGACTTCAAGTGGCTTGAAAAGACCTTTAAAATTACCAGGGATGCGATTTAAGGGAAAGGAAAAGGTTGATCCAGTTGAAACTAAGAAAGAGATGGGAAAAATATAGATAAAGAAATATGTGATTTAAGTCAAGGATGAATCCGCACCAGCCTCTATGCAGATACTTCCTCTAGGAAGTAGATTAGGAGCTTTGGCTCAGGGGGAACTAGATTGAAAATCTAAATCCCCTAGCCAGATAGTCAGTGCTGAGATCTGGCACGAAGATATGATGTGAAGCTTCATATGACAAATCTTTTGAAAGTAATTCTAGAAGAAAAGAACCAAATGCAGAACATTATGGAGCAATCTTGATTGATTGAGAAGTGTTTAATAGCTTTTTGAAGGACTACATTTATGATGACTTAGGTTTTCATATCAAGGGTTAAAAAGGAACTCATTCAACATATAATTCATTTTACATTTAAGCTCTCAAGTGTCTAAGGCAAACTGAAGCAATATTCCAAGCAACTTTAGTGATTTCAAAAGCAACTCAAAGCAAGATCAAGCATAATCCTGATTTGGCAAAAAGAGGTATTTTTTAGATTTGAAACCCCACTATGAATTTATTTGAATCTTTGCAAAAATGGAAACACGACATGTGATTGGTATAATCAAAAGAGCCCGGACAAAATTCAAGAAGCATCCATTCAAATCAACAGAGGTTGATCCAAATGGTGCATTTTTAGGGATTCTGTTTTGTGTGATGCATGTGGAGGATGTTAGGGCTTACATTCATGTTGCCCTAGAAGGACATGGTGATAACAAATTCTCAGATCTATACCTAAAACATTTAAGTGGTGACCAATTTGAGTTGAAAGAAGAATACAAGGCTTTGGAAGTGAAGAAATTCATTCAGTACAAAGACTTCCCTACATTTGCAGAAGATGAATGGGTCTGGTACATGTTGAGTAGGATCCACGATGATTTCATGTGGCTTGAAAAGCCCTTTAAAATTACCAAGGATGCGATTAGAATTGTGACAAGATTAAACTCTACTGGTAACATGCCCCTGTTCAAAGCTATGAAGAATAACACTATGATAGAAGCAACCAGAGCTCAATTTGACAAGAGGGCATTGACAGTCAATGATATTACAGACCTTGCAGTGAGGTTTGGATCAATGGTAATTGGATATAAGATCTATTTCTCCAACCAGGAGAACTCTGTCTTCGGTACTGCTATTTATACTTCTTACCAGATGATTAAGGAAAATGTAGACTATGATCTTTGTGAATTTGTAGGACAACAACTAATGGAAAGCCTAAAGAAGTCAAAGGAGAGAAAATACCCCTTCAAATTTGGTAAGTTGATCATTTGTTTATTCTTCTACTTCATGCAAGAATTACCCAGAATGAAAAATTTGTTCTGGTTAAATAATCAACCAGTTGTAGTGCAAATTAGAGATCATTTAAGCAGTATAGGAAGCTATGAGGAACAAAACACAGCCCTATGGGGCTACTTCAAAAAATTTCAAAGAATTATGTAATCTAGAGAAAGGATTCCCAAGGGAATTGTTGACAAATACAAAAATGACATATGCTTTCTTGTGATAAAAGACCAATGCTTGATGGAGGCCATTGAGCCTAGAATAGTATGGGTTATGCCAATGGGGTATGAGGTAGATGGATAAATACTAAATAACTATGCCCAACACATGTTAAGCAAACCTAGGGACTCCAAAGAGGAAAGATTTGGAACCTATGAAGAGTTGTCAACAAAAGTCTTTGTTGAACAGAGAAGGCCAGAAATTTCAAAGAAGGCCCAGAAAATGGCTAAAGAATATGCACAAAGCAAAGGATTCACCAAAGAACAAATATCAACAATAAGAGGTAGAGCTGAGGAAGAAAGAGCAGCTAAAGAAAAGGAGAAGGAGTAAGAAAAGGAAGCTAATAAAGCTCCAAAATTTCAAGAGACACAACAAGAGGTACCTGTTGCACCAAAAAGAAGAACAAGAAGTGTTGGTTCCTCTAGAACAACATCTAAATCCTCCAGTATTCCCTCCACAACAACTATAGAAGAGAAAATAGGCAATAGGAAGAAGACCAAAGGTTAGAGATTGTATGTTAGTGTTGATCCAGTTGATGATGAGGAAACTGAGACTGATGAAGAAGTGAAGAAGATGAAGGCATAGAGTGGTTCTTCCTTCAGTTCTCAGCAAGGCAAACCCCCCCATGCCACAAAAGGGAAGACATCTGGTAAGAGTAAAGAAAGAAAGAAAGCTAAGACTACTATACCTACAAAAGACTAGGCTACAATGAGCTTAGAGAAAGTTTTAAGGGCCATCACAATTGATGGCAACCTAACACCCATTACCAAATTCTATGATGAATACAATGATGCAGATAAAAGAATAATTGAGAATGCTATTGTCAAATACTTGTGCATTTACAATAAGGCCCTCATTGAGATCATTATTGATCTCCCTAACACCTTGGGTAGTATCATGTCCACAAGAAAGGAAGTTGCTATGGCTAAGGACGTTGAACTTAAATAGAGTATACATTGATAAAGTTATGTCCGGAGATCACACCGGAAGAAAAAGAAAAAGTCTCTAAAGTGTTGCATAAAGAATTTAGAATAAAGAAAAGGATGAACACTCTCATGTTAGATGACATTGAGAAAATAGTGAAGGATACTGAGGAAATCACTTTGAGAGTGTTAAGGGATCATCATCTTCCAACTATATATGATAAAGTAGAAACAAATGTTGAAGTTGATACATTTATTCCCAAGGAGAACATGGATCAAGGATTGGACATAAGTGATGAAGAGACAAAGGAGAAAGATGATCCAATCCCTGATACTAATTTAGATATTGTTGTTAAGGATCAATCTAGAACAAGTATTCCTCTAAAATAACAAACTAGTGATCAAACCGACAAGGAGAAGACTGAGGAACAAAACAAAGATGATAATCAAGAAGAGGAACAAGTTGAAGAGAATCCTATACAGAAAAAAAGAATGGTGCAAATGAGGCCATGGATTTAGATACTCTAGAACTAAACCAAGAAGAAGAAGTCTCTGGTGTACCAAGAGACACTACAGAGTTTGTCAAGGAATTCTTGGATAAAGAAAAACAAGTTTTGGATGAGCCTAAATTTTTGCAAGGACCTATAAACTTACTCTATGTCTCCTATGCAAAAATTCAAACTAGTGTCAATTGTTCAAGCAAAGGCACATGAAGAGTTGGTGAAAAAACATATACAGGATAATGAGATCATTGGTGCAGCATCTGAGGTACTGGAGAAGTTGCTGCCTGAATACCAAAAAAATACATCATTATAATCAACTGATCAACTTAAAGGTATGATAAAATCAATTAGCAATCCTTTTGAATCCTTTGAAAAATATGCAGAAACAAAAGTTAGAAAAGAGTTTGATGAGATAAGATTAGCTGAGTTGAAGACCATGTTGATCAATGATAAAACTTCATTAGACAATAAAATAAGTGGTATACAAAGTACCATAAAAGAATCCTGTGACTTGTACAAATTTTGTTTATCATGGTTGGAAGCCACAAAGGAGTTAGAGGAAAATATCAATGATCTAAAACTGCAGCTGACAAATATTTCTAAGTCATTTGATCCGACAATTGAGTCAGTAAGTAACAAAGAAATGAACGTGATCAATACCCATAATGAGTTAAGTAATCTAGTGAATAAAAGAGATCAATTGAAAAATAGAATGTGTCACTTGAGAGGACTAATAAGTCCCAAACTAGATTCAATGTCAAATCTTGCAGCAAAAGCACTGCAGGTAAGAGCACTAATTGACACACCTTTTGATATACAAAAATCAGAGAAATTAGTCTTCCTCATAAGTGGGCATATTCAAAATTTGGACAATGCTAAGAAGAGTTGGAATAAAGAATTAGTTCAAATCAAGAACATTTTCAAGGACGTTCTACAACCCACAACAAATTAAGTTAAAGAATGTATCTGTACATATGCGATAGAGTATGACAATGTTTATAGTTTTTGCAATTTTTGACACATTTTTGACCCCTGTACATACACCTTTGCCATTGATGTCAAAGGGGGAGAAGAAGACCAATGAAAAATGGGCAAACATCTAAGGGGCAGAAGAAAAATAGAGTGCATAAAGTAAGGGGGAGCAGACAAGCATTTTTCACTAAGTGTTGCCATCAATGCCAAAGGAGGAGATTGTTGGCAAGAGACACTACTATGGTAAATAATTGAATGTTTTCATTGATGGAAAAAAGGCAAAGAAATTCCACCAACAAGGCAAAGAGACCTTACTCTGGTAGATCGACTTGGTTTGACAACAAGGCATAAAAGGATTCTGGTCTAGAAGACTAAAATGACTAAGTATGGGTAGTGTATAGAGCAAGTGTCAGAGATTGGGTCAGTATGCCTCCGCAGTTGAAGATCATTACATGCAGTTCAGATATGTTCCAGTGTTCAAGTCCTAACTTCCTCTGGAAATCATATGATGAAATAACTATGTCCAGGTGAATAAAGTTAAGTCAGGAACAGTGCACAATACTAGAGTAAAAGGGTCCGCATTCCTCCACTATGGCATATTTTGGTTTGTGGTTCTCATGGTATGCTAAGAGGTCAATGATGAATGTTGGATATGATTTTTAGAGTCTCATATGTTCTATAGTAGAAGTTATATGATGTGACATTTCAATTGGTCAAGTGTGTTCTTAAGGGACAAGCTGACAGGCTTGTTGGATCCATATGTGGAGAAGATATATTGTTTGAATAATTAATCTAAGTAGTTGAATGATTTGTACCAACCTATATGAAGATATATGAATATTCGTTTGAGTCTGCATTGCTATTTGTGCACAAGATCAAGCCAACAAGGTACAATACTTGTATACACGTTTCATGTCTGAGTTGCCAACTTGATTATGAGATGAATCCTATTGCGGATATATATATTCGATGGATTTTTGATGTTCGAAGAAATTATCTATGTGGTGTGGATGCAAATTCAATATGTGTATGATCTAAAGTAGTTTGCAGAGCAGAAAAGGATTATAAGGGTAGAAAAATAGAAGTAGATGTGAAGTAGGGTAGACAATATGAAGTCATTTGAATCTGTATATTGAGCTAATTGGTATTGCACCTCAGCATTTTGTAGATACACCTGTAGCAGTCAACTCTTGGTAGTGATCCAATTCTTCTTCTATCTTCTCTTCTATTTGGCAATGAGCTTATTGCAGTGAGCATTTTTTGGATAGTGAGTCCTTGGGCAGTGAGCCTTCATGTAATTCGGTATTGCTATCATAATATATTGTGAGCTAACACTCATCGTGGTTTTTCCCTTTTTGGGTTTTCCACATAAAATATTGGTGTCCATGTGTCATGAATTTGTGGCTTCTCTTCTTGTGTTTACTTTACTTTCATGTTGTTAAATTTGGTACATGGATTAATAAATGTGTGAATGAAAAGTTTTTTAGAATACTGATTCACCCCCCCTCTCAGTATTCTTTGCACTCAACAAAACCAAGGCACCTGGGAATGATGTAGTACAGAAAAATACACAGCTAAATAACCTCACCCAACATCTACAGAAAAGCACTAATAGGAATTGCACAAGCAGTTTAAAATGCACTAAAAAATACCCTGCAAACACACAATACTCAAACAACTACAAATCCTTTATGCTCAAATGCAACCTTTGAGATGAGGTTGCTATTGCAACCCAAGACCACTACCCTCAGATCACTGGAAACTCATATCCACCAGCCACAAACTTCACTTCCAATGGTTTCCCTATCCACTGAAGAAAACACAAGCTAAACAACTCTGTGAGAAAATTGTCAAATCTGCAATAGTCCCTCTACATGCAAAATAAACAATACTTATAGGCTTCTTGAACATTTGGAAAATTCCATAACAATTAGATTCATGTCCAAATATTCTTCTCCAAATTTAGGCACTTACAAAAGTCATAAAATGCATTATAACATCTCTAAAATTAGCCTTTCATATTATACCACTTAAAAGGCATCTTTTGACAACTCAAAATACATTTTTTAAGGCATCAACATGCAATTAAAGTGCCAAATCAAAAAATCATGACCCAAGGGGAAATATTCTCTTGCATGAAGTGTGTGTAACCTCCAATGCTAAATCTTGGAAGTTACACCAAAGAATATGACAAAATAAAACTATAATAATTGCCATAACTCCAACATACCCCTAATGCCAACTACAAATCTTTATTTTCAACAATTTGAGATTCCTTCCATAATATTCATGCACAAGGAAGATTTTTATTTAATATTTATTTGTTATGAATATGGAAATTGTACCCAAACAAATAAGATATTAAATAAATATTATTTCCCCAAATGCAGTCATGTGATCCTGACTTACTATTTTTGGATAGTGGGAACTTACTAAAAATAGAAAGTACTATTTTTAGAAAAAGGGGACATGACAAGTCCTCCCTCCTCAAGAAATGCAAACAAGATGCTCTAGAATCATTGTTCCAATGAGATAAATCATGGTAAACTGTCCATAGAGCTTAGCTCATGTACCTTTCAAGTGAGATAACTCTTGCCATATAAGACTATGCAAACTTGAAAACTCAAATTTCTGTGTAACAATGTCATGAGACAAAGAAACATATCCATGCAAATACTTTTTACATTCATTCCAATTCCAAATTTGAGCCATAACTTTCGAAAGTAATTCTGCGAACTCACAAAATGCCCTCCATTGTTTATATGCACTATCATGTGACCAATCAAACCTGAGTCTCCTGCAACTTCTCGCAATGATATAAATCTGATTTGTGTTGTTATTAGGACCATTATAACATTTATTATAACCTCTGTAACAAAAAGTACATCTTTTAAATAAAACAACCACTTCTATCATCAAAACACCGAAATATACATGGTTGTAATGCACACTAGTAGGCCTGAATTTTACCTCAACTTGTGCGATGGTACCTTCAACTTCCTTAGATGATCTATAATAGGGAAATCTCTGTAGAGGGACAGCAAATATGATCATGTAATAGTAGAAAATATTCCACCCAACTCTGGATATCGACTTTGTAAACCACATGCCCTTTTGGGGGTAATCTATGCACTTCCTGAGTCCAACTAGCACAAATAGCTCACCCAAAGGTAATTTCAAAATAAGAGTAGAAAATAAGTTTATTGCATCCCCAACTATATTGGGTGAATTACTGATGTGCTTGATAGTTCCCACCTTAAAAAACTAACAAGACAATCTCTCACAACAAGTCCAGTAGTGTCTTGAAACTTTAACTAGGAAAGCATTGTCAATGGGCAACTTGTACCTGAGACTCCAGAGACATTTGATGATGTTATGGGTCTGATTTTTTCTTCTGTTATGAATATTAAAACAGCCATTACATCCTCCACAACAGCAAGTACATATTCTAGAAAAAAATACTTCTTTCCTCTTCACATTGTTGAAATATACAATATAGAAATGCAAAGTAATAGACCCATACATTACCCCAATTTGAGATATGTTAATTCCAACTTCCTAGACTGATCTATAGGAGCCAAGGTACTATATTGGAGAATCCATTGGCATCATACAGCAGCAACATTCATACCGCAACACTTTAGTGAACATGTGAAGTGCAGCTTTGTAGCAACAATCTCCAAGTTGCCATCATATACTTTGTGCTACCTATTGGCATGTAGTATACCTCTAATTCTCTTCCATCAATAACCTTCCTCTCTCTACTTAAACCCAAATTTTTAAATGTGTCATAGAATGAGACATGAGATAGGAGAATGTCAAATCAAACAACTCTCCCAAAATTGAATTGGAAAATATGCTATCCTTATTACTGATAATATTCTCAACACAACCATAAGGTTTCAACACCTCTCGAAGAAATGAGTCTACCTCATGATGTGCCCTAAACTTAAAATGGATAGAAAAAAATAAGGTATACTCCTCTCATCTATTCACAACATAACTAAAATTTTCATCATGTACTCCATATATACATACAATGATATCTTCGTACACATATATCCAACATTGGTGAGGAGTAAGCAATGGATGCAACAAATTTAATAAAAATACATGTCTTACCTCAATTTGATGTAAGATGATACATTCCTTAGAATGTTTGTGAACTCCCTCCTCAAATCTCCTCCATGAGAATCCCTCATGGCATAAATCAACTTGCATGTAGGCTAAAAATACATCATAGAAATCACAAACTTCCCTAGATCTCCTCTAATTTAGTGTAATAATGGATGGAGTAATTGCCACTAGTAGTGGAGACCTTCTGCTAACATCATTATGCAAGGAGACTTCCTCCAAATGCACCAGTATACTAATGTCCCTAACTAAAATCACCAAGATCAGCCATATACCAATGATGCAATAATTGAACAAATGATAAACCTGGGCAAGAATCATTCATCTGGTCAAAGTAACATTAGTGGAATACCATGTGAGAATTAGAAACTTCTCATTAATAGCCACAAACTGAAAAATAGTTTTCTCCATGGCTAGAATTCCCACTATACTATAGGCTACAATACTTATGAATCTATAACAATCCTCCCAAGTTCAAGTGTGCATGAATGTAAGTATCCATTTAGGAAATATCAAAATCAGTAATATTTGCAATGTGGAAGCTATGATCAGCTAGATATTGACATAAAATCCCTTCACCCATATCTATATACTTATGAAATCTTTCAAAAATAGCAGCCTATTCTTCCTCATAATAATTTGACCCACATAGGTGATGTCAATATCCTCTATAGATACTTTGGAAGAAGGATCATGTTGAAATGTATTCCTAACCACATTCAAATGCTCCCAAATATCTTCCCAAGTATCGATGGTGATCAAAATATTATCAACATTACAAAAATTAAGATTTCTTACCATGTCACTCATAGCTCTACCATTTGCAAGATGGTTTGGATTAGATGGAATGCGAGTTGAAAATTATTTGTAACACTCCATTCCTTCAAAGCCTACAAATATGAAGTCCTTGCACATCTCTTGTTCACCCACCAAGATGACCCAATGCCATGCCTCCATGATTCTAGCAATTTGTAGTCTCTCTTCCTTCATGAATCCTCCATACAACAAATGGTAGAAAACCTATATGAAGCTTGATCCTGAAAGTACCATGTTATGCTTAGTAATGAAATTGACAATATCAGATTGAGACCTTCTTTCCTTACCACATTCCCATGATAAACATTTCATTGTGCCTATCTCCATTTGACCATTACCCAAAATCTTATCTTCAAATGTGGTACTTGGCTTGCACAAGTGATCCATAAAATATGAACATTGATCCTTCATATTGTGGTTAGAGAGCATGACAAACCCTATATGAATCCTCATAAACTTCCTTTCATTCCAAAGGGAATGGATGGAGAACTCAATAGTGTCTCTAACTAATTTAATTCTAGAGAGATTACTTGGATCCCATATGAAAACACAATTCCAGGCTTGAATCAAAGAGTCCTCATGCCCTATACTGCAACTTGTATCCCTTACTCTATCACCCTTTTTAGCATGCTTTCCATGATGACCAGAATTTTGTAGTTACATAGAAGGACACAAATCTGAAATCTTTTCATACCTCAAGCTGCAATCAACATGCTCATCCACCTTTTTCATAAGAGACCTTGTCGGGATATCCTTAACACCTTCCTTTCTGTAACTCAAAACCCCATTTAGAAGTTCAGAAATAAGTGCATGAATCGATGCATGTTCCTCCATCTTGGCCTCTTCACAACTGGCAACTGATTCCTTTCCCTTCTTGACTTCACCAATACTTTTCTAACATAAAAAATCATTAGAAGTCAAATAAACATCTTCTATTAAAAAGGGATTTTTACCTTCCAACAACATGTTAGGTTCTTTCTCAATGGGTTTCTCTGAAATTAATTTCTCTTCTTCCTTCTACAAGGAAATCTTTTTCTCAACAACCTTCTGACTCTTTGATTCTGGTTTCTTTTCTTCCTTGATCTTTTGTGGGTCTAGTGTATCCATCACCCTTTCTTGTTCTATGGCCTTCTTTTCTAGCTCCTTTCTCTTTTGCTTCTTACCATAAATTTCTAGAATTATTTAAAATGAAATATCTGATTTGAAGGCTTCAGATTGCTTGACATATTCTTCATACCACTTTGATACATCAACATCTTCAGCAGATGCAACTCTTTCACCCATGATGTTCTCTTCTCAAATCTCTGAGGTCTCTTTCACAAAGAAGATTGAATCAAACAACCATACAAGCTGGCAAGACCATGCTTTGATACCACTATGATGTCCCAAATCTGATTTTTATTATAAATCCAAATCTGAAAATGCATTTAACAAATTTAACACTAATATGCATCAAAACATCAAAACTAGTTGACTAGTCTTCACCAAAATTACATGAAAATGAACATAAACACATAAAATATTTTTTATTATGGAAATCTGATATAGATGACATGCAATCAGGCCTACAACACTAATTTGCATCAGCAACCACATCTACAACACTTCACAACCCTTGGTTGGACACAACACCCAAAACAGGGTAAACTATGCATGAAAATCACTACAAATAATTGTTGTAATCTAGATACCAACGCCCACATATGAAATGCTGAACCAAGGCACCTGGGAATGATATAGTATAGAAAAATACACAGCTACACAACCTCACCCAACATCTACAGAAAACAACACCAATAGGAACTCCACAAGCACTCTGAAATGCCCTAAAAACACCCTGCAAACACATAATACTCAAACAACTACAAATCCTTTATGCTCAAATGCAACCTTTGAGATGAGATTGCTTTTGCAACCCAAAAACACCACCCTTAGATTTCTGGAAACTCATGTCCACCAACCACAAACTTCACCTCCAATGGTTTCCCTGTCCACTAAAGAAAACACAAGCTAAATAGCTTTGTGAGAAAATTGTCAAATCTGCACTAATCCCTCTGCATGCAAAATAAACTATACTTATAGGCTCCTTGAACATTTGTAAACTTCCATAACAATTAGATTCATGTCCAAATATTCTTCCCCAAATTTAGGCACTTACAAAAGTCATAAAATGCATCATAACATCTCTAAAATTAGCCTTTCATATTATACCACTTAAAAGGCATCTTTTAACAACTCAAAATGCATTTTTTAAGGCACCGACATGCAATTAAAGTGCCAAATCAAAAACTCATGAACCAAGGGGAAAGATTCTCTTGCATGAGGTGCATGTAACCTCCAATGCTAAATCTTAGGAGTTACACCAAAGAATATGTCAAAATAAAACTCTAATAATTGCCATAACTCCAACATACCCCTAATGCCAACTACAAATCTTTATTTTCAACAACTTGAGATTCCATCCATAATATTCATGCCCAAGGAAGATTTTTATTAAATATTTATTTGTTAGGAATATGGAAATTGCACCCAAACAAATAAGATATTAAATAAATATTATTTCCCCAAATGCAGTCATGTGATCCTAACTTACTATTTCTAGACAGTGGGAACTTACAAAAAATAGAAAGTACTATTTTTAGAATAAGGGGACATGACAATGTCAACTTAGCAATTAGAGAAAAAATATCACCATAATCAATTCCCTCAACCTAGGAATAACCCTTTTCAACCAATCTTTCCTTGTACTTACTTGAACACCCATTTACATCCAATGGGTTTACGGACATCAAGCAACGGTACTAGATCCCATGTATCATTTTTCTTTAATGCAACCATCTCTTCTTCCATCACCACTTTCTAGGAATATGCATCATTCATAACCATAGCTTTTTTTATAGTCCTAGGCTCATTACTTTTATTAATCATTTGAAGCAAAAATACATCTCCAGTTAGGAGGAGTATAACTTTCTAGCTACTATATTTATTGAGTGGACCTCCTTAATGATTGAGGTGGAGGTTCTATTTCTTCTTCAAAACTCTCTAAGATCTCCTCCTCTTCATGCCCTTCATAGGATTCTAGTTTAACCTTCCTAGTCTTTAGGGTTAGTTGAAACACATATTTCTTTCATTCCTTCTCTAGCTACAATATTGTCTAAGAAGTCTTGACTTCTATAAAGATAACACTTTTTCTATACAAAACTCTCTTAGCCATAGGATCCAAAGCTTGTACCCTTTCACACCAATACTATAGCCAATGAAGATACATTTTACATCCTTGTTCTCCAACATTGATTGCTTATCCATGGGCACAAATGAATATGCTTTGCAACCATAGACTTGAAGATGTCTTAATAAGGGATTTTTTCTTAACCACACCTTATTAGGTGTCTTATCAACAAGAGTTGATGTGGGAGACCCGTTAACTAGGTAACAAGCTATGGCAACTACTTATGCCCAAAACATTTTTTCTAGGCCAACCCTACTAAGCATGCTCTTAGCTCTCTCCATCAATGTTTTGTTCATTCTTTCTACAACTCCATTCTACTAAGGGGTATATGCAGTTCTCTCATGCCTTTCTATTCCATGATCTTTACAAAACCTATTGAATCCTACTAAACAAAACTAATCTCCATTGTCAATCCTCAAACATTTAATCTTTTTACCAGTTTAATTTTCCATAAGGGCCTTAAACTCTTTAAACTCACTAAAGACTTCAAATTTACTTCTAAGGAAATATACCCTTGTCCTTATACTATTGTTATCAATGAAAGATACGTAATAAATATATTTTTAAATTGAAGGAACACTAATAGGACCAAAAACATTAGAATGTATCAAGTCCAATATCCCATAAAATCTATGAGAACTAGAGTAAAATTGAACATGGTTTTGTATTCCATAAACACAATGTTCGAAAAAGTTGAACTAAATATTACAATCATTCAACCCATCAACAATGGTTTTTATTTTTTGTGGTTTGAATACTCTTCTCACCTATGTGACCCACCTGTTAGTGTGATAACATTATTTTCTCTACTTGAAGTTTTATCCCAAAGAATGAGCACCCTTAGGTACCTAGAAAGCATGGCCATTGGAAGTAGATGTAATACACCTATTTGCTACTGGTTCCAATGGTGAAGGTGAATATTCTACAAATCAATTTACTGCAGGAATGGAAGAACTATTGCATTGAACCATGCATTCATCCAACTAAAATAGAGTGCTAATAAAGACACCATTAGGAAGAACCATAGCTCCTCTAACCATCTTACACCCTCCACTCAAGAAAACAACCTACACACCTACATTTTTTATTTATATAAAGTAGGTTTTGTGCCAAACCAAGGATATGTACTACACCATTAATCCCATTCACTCACCCATTACAAAATTGAATCAAGAATCTTCCATGACCAATAATCTTTAGATGAGAATAATCTACAAGGTACACCTTCCCACCATCATATTCTTCATTTTTTTGTAAACCAATCCTAATACGAGGTTATGTATAAAGAGGCATCAAAGTCTATCAGCCATGCACATTTTGATGCATACATATCCAAGGTAGAAAAAAAAAGCATCACCATCATCTTAGGAAGATCTCTTAGACTCATTATTAGAGTCAACCTTTTTCTTCTTCTTTTTCACCTCTTTGCGATTTCTTCTAAGGTGTCCAACTTTTCCGTAGTTATAACATTTTACCTTGAACTTACCAAGAGATTTGGATCTCCTATGTGATTTGGTTCTAGACTTATCTTTCCTTTTTCTTTGGATCTTCCATGAACCATTAGGGCCTCCTTGATTAACTCAAATTTTTTCCTTCTCATTTCTTCAAAAATAAAAGATGCAACCACTTCGTCCATCTTGAACTTGGTGGTAGTGCTCCTAATGTCCATAACTAAGTTTTATTGTGAATATAAAAAATAACACAATAAATTCATGCAATGATCCTCCTCCTCTGTCTTCACTCCCATGAATCTTTGGGAAATACCATATTAAAGGCATTCCAATGATTAGCTATGGATCCACCATCTTCCATTCTAAGAGAGTACATCTTTTTCCTGTAGAATAAATTATTTACAAGGGATTTAGAATGGTAAATTTCTCCAAGATTTTTCCAAAGATTTTCTATGGAAACCTCCTCATGAACATTTAAAAAAATTGAATCTACAAAATAGAATCTCACAAGACCCTTTTCCTTTATGTCCATTAGGTCACATTCTTCTTATTTTATACATGATGGCTTCATAATAGATATTGTAGCCCATAGATCTCTATCCATGAGCATATCCTCCATTTTTAGTTTCCAAAACTCAAAGTTTGTGTCTAGACCTTTCCCTTCTCTATCCTTTATGTGATTTCCATCTCTTCCTAAAATGATATCAAAACCATCTCTACATAAGTTCCCACTCAAATGAAGATTAGTACAAAAAACCTTCTACCCAACACCTAGAGTCTGAGGAGATCAAGGTCTAATACCAAATGATATGAAGTAAGGTATGCAGAAAAGATTCCTATACTAAAATATAAAGGAGAGTGTTGTGCAAATTTTAATCTTTGAACAATTATAGAAAGTAGAAACACATATAAACATAAAATTAACAATATACCATAACAAAGGTGTATGTGGGAAACCCCTTTCAAGAGAAAAACCCCACACTCTAAATTAGCTTAATGTATTATTTAGTAAACAACACATTTGTAATACACTTGTAGATAAATATTTCATATGGGTATCACCAACCAAAGATCTAGAGGAATTCTAACAACATAATGATAACTACAAAAATTAGTATCAAATCTCCATTCCGAAAACCAAATAAATAGGAGATGCAATACATGAAACCATCAAATTATAATTAGAAAACCATGAGCTAAAACCACCCAAAATAGTGGTGCCCAAATACTTAGTTAGAAATCCAATACCCAAATTCCAAGACAATTCCACATGACCAAAATAACATATTCCTTCCACCTATCATAACCTCGTCATTGGTGTAATTATTTATTCCACCTTATATTAAGTTTACTTAGGCAATTAATATTTATTTACTTATGTAAATTAGGAAGTAATTGAGCAAATGCATCATCTCCTTGATTGATGGGATCACATGTCACCTCTACCTCATTCAACTCCTTGGCTGATGGTAGTTAGGTGCCACATTGCCCTTATCAGGATGAGTTATCTTGACACCATTGCTTTTGCATGTAGAGTTGATCCTTTATATCACGAAGGCTTTCTAGGACACTTGTTATCTTGGATTATGCATCCCAAATCCTATATATATGTATTCATTTCCTTTATTTCAGAATAAAGTTTGGCTTATTCCATTTTCATGTATTCTTGTTTTCTAACTTGTAGGTGTGTGATTGCTCATCTTTCATTGCCCAACTGGTATCAGTATTCCATCCAGAGTTTCCTAGTAATCTGACACTCATTATAATCCACTCACGAAATTGGGATTCCATTTTGGCTTCATTATCCCCATTAAAATATTCCTTATGACACATTAGTCAACAAGTGTAATTCCCCATTATAGCTCTTTTACCTATTGATGTTTTTACATTTCCAATATAGGAAGCCCAACTTTTGGAGGCCATAACTTTTGATCCAAGAGGCCAAATGGGCCCATTTTTTTAAAAATTATATAGATCTAAGAAGTCCACATGACAAGTACTATGCAACTAGTACTAAAAATGTAGAATTTTTATTTTGGCCAAAAAAATATCTCTATAGCCCAGAAATTAAGTTTCTTTTAAGTTTTCAACCTTAAAATCACATTGTTTGTAATCTTAACATTAGGTGCAAGGTTGTGATGCAGGAGCATCCAGTGGTGTAAGGCCAATCTTGCATCACCCAAAAAGAAGTTAATTCAAAATCATTGTAGTTGTTTTCATTTCTTTCCATAATTAGTATTTTTGGTTCCATAATATCTAGAATAATAATGTAGGACTTTCAGTTTTTCCAAAACTGCTAAAAATAGCGACCTGCCTAATTAGGAAAGTGTACCTGCTATTTTTAGAAAGTTTGCATTTGGGCACGTAATGAAGTAAAAACTTCCAGAAAGTTACATAATGGAAATATAAGACCTTTGGCAAAGGAATCAGGCAAAGATCATTTTTGAGCTGAAAGATATTAAAGTTTTTAATTTTCTGAAAAGCCCCTAAAAATTTCTGGAACGAGATATGAGGCACTAAAACTTTCCATAATGTCTTGAAAAGTTGATAGAAATCCATTTACAAATTTTCAGCGTGATAGTTCACATCATGAGCTTTCCGATGCTTAAAATGGTTCGTCAATCAGACACCCTGATCAAAAGTTATGCTTCCCGGAAGTTGACCTACTTTTGGAGGGAGTTGCAAAATTCAAAATTTAGTTGGAAGCCACCAAAAAGTGCTATTTATGACTATTTTGGGAACCTTGGGCAGTAGTAGAGTGAAGGGGGCCAGTTTAGAGTCAAGAATAGGTGGGAAAATAGAAACCCTAGCTAATTTTGGGGTTACAGAAGGCTGAAGATTCAAGAGTCTTGAGGTTGGGAAAGCTGTAATGTGTTGCAGCTAGTAGAGGATTCATCCTCTGATTGTAATTGAGCTTTTGTAATGTAATGAGTTGCCTAGATCAATAAAAGAAAGTTCTATTTTATGTGTTCAATATATGTTATTGTGTGTTTTGTGATTTACCCCCTTCATCAAGTGGTATCAGAGCAAGGGTTTCTAAGTGTGTAGATAGATCACCGACTGTGAGGCAGTTTGGACTAGGACTTGAGGTTGTGGGTTTGTTGCGGAGACCAAGATGTCTCCATGAAGAAATCGTGTTGGGAGGAATGCTTTGACAGAAGAGGGTTTTAGTGCCCTACAAAGACAAATTGATGCATTGCAAGAGGAGCTACGAAGAGGGTTTGAGCCAAGGGTAAGAGAAGAAAGTGAAGATGAAGCTGAAGAAGAGCTATCTGAGGAAGAACAAGAAGCCACCGGAGATGTTGTAGAAGTTAGGTTGTTGAGGGCCATTTTGAAGATCAGAAAGAGGCCCAGGATCAAAGTTTCTACATATTCTAGAGATTTGAATCCAGAACAGCTTATTGATTGGATCAATGACATGGAGGAGTATTTTGAGTATGAAGATGTGGAGGACCCAGATCGAGTTAAGTTTGCAAAAATAAAGTTGAAGGGCCACGCCAATATTTGGTGGAAGGAGGTCCAATTAGAGAGGAATAGAAGAGGAAAAGGAAAAATCACCAGATGGGATCGGATGGTGGAGAAACTGAAGAAGCAGTTCATTCCTGTGGACTATGAGATGGAGTTGCTGAAGAAGCTGCAAGGACTAAAGCAAGGTAACAAGTCTGTTAAGGAGTATACAGAAGAGTTTTATAAAATTACTATCAGGATAGGCCATGCAGAGCCTAACAAGGAGAAGGTAGCCTGTTACATTAATGGGTTGAGGCCGAGTATTCAAGAGGAGTTGAGCCTAGTAAGAATGACCACCATAGAAGATGCATACCAGTTTTCCCTGAAGGTGGAAGAGAAGCTGAATAAAAGATTTGATAGCAAGCAAAGGGGAAGAGGTCAAGGCGGAAGGACTGGTGGAAGACCCTATGGGGGCCAAAATGAAGATGCAAAGTAAAGTAAAGAAGCTGGTACCAGTTGAAATCAGAGAGGTGATAATACCTACCACCCTCGTGACCAGAACAATGGTGAGCAAAGAGGAAGAGGAAGAGGCAGACCTGGGCAAGGACCTGGAAGAGGAGGTTTCAGAGGAACCTGTTTCCAATGTGGAGAAGAAGGGCATCGAGCATACGAGTGTCCGCAACATTAAGGAAGGATGAATAGAAGACCTGAAGGTAATGCACGAGTTGCACATGTCGATGAAGATGCATAGTCTGAGCACTTTGAAGATGCAGAACGGGGAGAAACCCTAGTTGTCAGAAGAACTTTGTTGAATGAGGAGAAAGAACCCAATCAAAGGAAGAGTTTATTCTGCACAAGGTGCAAATGTGAAGGTAAGTGTTGTGATATTATTATTGACAATGGAAGCACTGATAATCTTGTTTCAAAGGAGATGGTTGACAAGTTGAAGTTGACAAGAAGAAAGCATCCACATCCATACAGGATTGCATGGTTGTAGAAGGACCATAGAGCTTTGGTCAATGGACAGTGTTTAGTGAAGTTCAAGATTGGTGACTACCATGATGAGGCGCTGTGTGACATCATACCGATGGATGCATGTCATATGTTATTGGGGAGGCCGTGGAAATATGATAGGAGTGCTGTCCATGATGGTCGTGCAAACACATATTCCCTAACAAAGGATGGAGTTTGTCATAAGTTGAAGCCCTTGAAGGAGGTGGAAGAAAAGGTATGTAGCACTGCCAGAATTTGCTTGGTAGATGGTAGAAAGTTTTTTGGAGGGAATGAAGCATGAGCATCATTGCTTTGCATTGATTCCCAAGATTAGTCAAGAGAACTGTGAAGATGTACCAGCAAAAGTTTTAGATATGTTGGAAGAGTTCCAGGACATTATCTTTGATAATGTACCAGAAGGTTTACCACCAGTAAGGAAGATAAGTCATCAAATGGATTTGATACCAGGAGCCAGTTTGCCAAACAAGGCAGCCCACAGAATGACCCCTGCAGAGAATGAAGAGTTGAACAGACAAGTTCAGGAGTTGTTGAGGAAGGGATTGATAAGGGAGAGCCTAAGTCCATGTGCAGTACCTATAGTACTAGCACCAAAGAAAGATGGAGAATGGAGGATGTGTACAAACTCTCGAGCCATCAATAAGATAATGATCAAGTATAGATTTCCATTGCCAAGAATGGATGACATAATGGATTGTTTGAGTGGAGCCAAGTACTTCACAAAGATTGATCTAAAGAGTGGGTATCACTAGATTCAAATCAGAGAAGGAGATGAATAGAAGACATCCTTCAAAATAAAGGAGGGTTTGTATGAGTGGTTAGTCATGCCATTTGGGCTGACCAATGCACTGAGCACATTCATGCGGCTCATGAATGAGGTACTAAAAGAATTTTTGGGAAGTTTTGTTATTATTTATTTGGATGATATTTTGATTTTCAGTAAGACTTGGGATGAGCATTTGATGCATATCAGAAGAGTTCTAGAGAAGCTGAGGGAGAAGAAGTTGCTGATTAATCTGAAGAAATGCAGTTTTGCAAAGAAAGAGTTGGTATACCTAGGATTTGTTGTCTCAGAGGAAGGTCTTAAGATGGACCCCGAAAAAGTAAGGGCTATCATTGAGTGGCCTATGCCAAGGAGTGCAACGGAGGTAAGATCTTTTCATGGTTTGGCAAGTTTTTACAGAAAGTTCATCAGGAATTTTAGTAGCATTTGTGCACCCCTAACTGAAACAATGAGAGGGGATAGAAAAGAGTTTAGATGGACTAAAGGAGCTGACAAGAGCTTTGATACATTGAAGCAGAAAGTTGTAGAACAACCTGTTTTGGCACTTCCAGATTTCAATAAGGTATTTTAGGTAGATTGTGATGCTAGTGGTAGTGGTATGGGAGCTGTTTTGAGCCAAGAAGGTAAGCCCATTGCCTATTTTAGTGAGAAGCTTAATGATGCCAAGAAAAAGTATTCTATTTATGATCAAGAATTTTATGCAATAGTTCAGGCTTTGAAGAAATGGAGACATTATTTGTTGCCAAAAGAGTTTGTTTTATATACTGATCATCAGGCTTTGCAGTATATTAATAGTGAAGGGAAGTTGAACCAAAGGCACTTAAAATGGGTTGAGTTTTTGCAGAGTTATACTTTTGTTCTGAAGCATAGGAGTGGGAAGTCCAATAAAGTTGCAGATGCCTTGAGCCGAAGGCAAAATTTGTTAACAGAAATGAAGATAGAGGTTGTTGGGTTCAATGAGCTCAAAAGTTTGTATCTTGAAGATCCAGATTTTGCAGAGGCTTGGAAAGCTTGTCTGGAGCCTATTACTTTGGATAGGACAAAATGGTTGGATTTCATATCCAAGACGGCATGTTGTTTAGAGGAAGCCAGTTGTGCATTCCGAGGAGTTCCATGAGAGAGAACCTGATTAAGGAGAAGCATAGTGGAGGATTGGCTGGACACTTTGGTCAAGATAAGACCATTTCTATTGTTGGTGAAAATTATTATTGGCCACAGCTATAGCAGGATGTGAGGAATTTTGTGTAGAGTTGCAGAGTATGTCAGATGGCAAAAGGAACAAGTCAAAATATAGGATTGTATAAACCATTACCTGTACCAGAGAAGCCATGGGATGATATTAGTATGGATTTTATTCTTGGTTTACCAAGGACACAGAGAGGGCATGATTCTATTTTTGTGGTGGTGGACAGATTCTCAAAGATGGCACATTTTATTCCTTGTAAGAAGACTAATGATGTTGTTCATATTGTAGAGTTATTTTTTAGGGAAGTGGTGAGACTACATGGTCTACCAAAGAGCATAGTTTCAGATCGAGATACCAAGTTTGTTGGTTATTTCTAGAGGACATTGTGGAAGAAGTTGAAGATAGATTTGAAGTTTAGTTCTGCACACCATCCATAGACTGATGGACAAACTGGAGTGGTGAATAGGAGTTTGGGTAACCTGCTACGATGCTTAGTATGAGATAAGCCCAAGGGATGGGATTTAATTTTACCACAAGTAAAATTTGCTTACAACAATTCTGTCAATAGGAGTACTGGTAAATTACCATTCCAGATTGTATATGGCAATAGCCCAAGAAATGCTTCTGAGTTAAGGAAGCTGGACAATGGAGAAAAGACAAGTGCTGAAGCTAAAGACTTTGCAGAACATTTGAAGAATTTGCATGAAGAGGTGAGAAAGCACATTAATAAAATGAATATTCAGTACAAGGCTAAGGCAGATCAGAAGAGGAGATATAAGGAATTCCAGGTAGGAGATGAAGTCATGGTTCACTTGAGAAAAGAAAGGTTCCCAATTGGAACATACAATAAGTTAAAAATGAAGAAATTTGGACCATGCAGAATCCTGAAGAAGCATGATTCAGGAAATGCTTATGAGGTAGAGCTGCCAAGTGGGATCAATATTTCTCCTATTTTCAACATTGCTGCTTTATCAGAATATCATGAAGGTGGAATAGAGGATGGACCAATAGAAGTGCAGTGGAGTATTCTGGCATCTACTTCAATGGAGGAGATAGAAGAGATCTTGGATAGCCGTGTGGGAAGAAGTACTCAGAACAAGCAATATGAAGAATACCTGGTAAAATGGAAAGGAAGGCCTGTTGAAGATTCTTCTTGGTTGTCTAAGGTAGAGGTTGACCGTTTGGGTTTTCCTCACACAAACATATGAGACGTGATGGGGTCACTTCTCAAATTACCCTAGGTGTCTGATGCAGGAGCATCCAGTGGTGTAAGGGCAATCTTGCATCACCCAAAAAGAAATTAATTCAAAATCATTGTAGTTGTTTTCATTTCTTTCCATAATTAGTATTTTTGGTTCCATAATATCTAGAATAATAATGTAGGACTTTCAGTTTTTCCAAAACTACTAAAAATAGCGACCTACCTAATTAGAAAAGTGTACCTGCTATTTTTAGAAAGTTTGCATTTAGGCACATAATGAAGTAAAAACTTCTAGAAGGTTACATAATGGAAATATAAGACCTTTGGTGAAGGAATTAGGCAAAGATCATTTGTGAGCTGAAAGATATTAAAGTTTTTTATTTTCTAAAAAGCCCCTGAAAATTTCCAGAACGAGATATGAGGCACTAAAACTTTCCATAACATCCTGAAAAGTTGATGAAAATCCATTTATGAATTTCCAGCATGATAGTTCACATCGTGAGCTTTCTGGCACTTAAAATGGTACGTCAATCGGACACCCGGATCAAAAGTTATGCTTCCCAGAAGTTGACCTACTTTTGGAGGGAGTTGCAAAATTCGAAATTTAGCTGGAAGCTACCAAAAAGTGCTATTTATGACTATTTTGGGAACCCTGGGTAGTAGTAGAGTGAGGGGGGCCAGTGTAGAGTCAAGAATAGGTGGGAAAATAGAAACCCTAGCTGATTTTGGGGTTACAGAAGGCTGAAGATTTAAGAGTCTTGAGGTTGGGAAAGCTGTAATGTGTTGCAGCCAGTAGAGGATTCATCCTCTGATTATAATTGAGCTTCTGTAATGTAATGAGTTGCCCAGTTCAATAAAAGAAAGTTCTATTTGTTGTGTTCAATATATGTTATTGTGTGTTTTGTGATTTACCCCTTTCATCAGGTTGGGACACCTTTCCTAACATGTTGATGGATCTAGAAGCAAGTCCCATGAAACAATGGATGGTAGAATATTTTAGTGTTGATGGCAATAATTTAAGTTTCTAGTTGTCCATTTCATAGTTATAGGTTTGGCATAAGAACTTAAAATTGAAAAGGAATTGATTGGAGTCCTCTAAATCCATTCCTCTGAAGGTGGAAAATATGGAAGTGGAGATATTTTCATTCAGTATTCTTCATCAAGATTTGATTTGATTAGATAGGTGAATATTCTCTCTACTCTCCTCTCTTATTGTTGATTATGGTTCTCCATTAAACTTTATAGAATTAAATTCCTTGGTTACATAATTTCTTGGGCTATTTGAGAGCTTCCTAGTTGGTCCTTATTACTAAGATGTTATTCTAAAGGATTTACCAAGACTTGTGGTGATGGATCTTTCCTTGAATTTTTTTGCCAATCAATTATTTCCTTAGTGTATGTCACTATTGCTATGTAAGTTTGGGGGTTATTTGATAATCCCTTTTTCTAACCATGTAGAAGGAATGCTTATTCACAACAATAATTCTAATGCTAAAAAAAATGCTAGCTTAGAACACCCAAACAATTAACCTAATAACACCTAAAAGTATGTTCTTTAGAAATGACACCAAAAAGTGACAAGACATGTCAAATATCTCACTTTAATAGATAATTTATCTCTTGTCAACCTAGCTGGTGTCTAATGGTTATCTACAATAGGGGTTTTTGAAATCTTTTGTTAGGATTTTTACTATTCTAAGAAATAAAATTGCATACATGAATTTGAAATTACAAATTTAAAAATTACTCAATTAAAACTATTCTAAGGAAATCAAAATGATTATTCTTAAAAGAAACTACTAAAAGAAAACTACTCTATGAATCCAAATGCTTATACTAAGCAAAATTAAATTATTTTCAAGAAAATATTTTGTAATTTCATTAAATATTTTTATTTAATAATAGTTACATTGATAAAATTATAAAAAAAACTTTTAACAAGACATACACTATTGGAATGAATAACACACATACATTCCATAATAACATTCAAGAAAGAACTGAATGAAACATATAAAAACTTATCTACACAACATATACTTAGTTCTCCTTCCCCTAGGTGAGTGGCATGTTCCTACAAAAGAATGAGAGTTTTCAATTATCACATAAAAATACTCAAGAAATCATGTGGAGATCACAAATTATAGAATTAATTGTATCTCTACTTTCTAAAAACTCTATTTTTTCATAATGTTATAACAACAACAATAACCACCCCTAACTAACTATTAAATAGGCTCATATAAGTGCAACTTTACTAAATTTCCTATGAAAATTTTAAAATCACTCCTAACTCTCTATGTTGTGCATATGCACAGTCTATTGTATCTATTTTATTAGGACTCTAAAATTATGGCTATAATAGAACAATAAAGGAGAAATATCCTTCTTAATGAGTAAGTTAATGTTGTGCCCTAAAAAGTGGAGAATGTGTTTAGAAGTGGTTGTTTCCATTAGCACCTTTCCACATATTGCAACTACTTCCTTTCAATTAATGCACTAGTAAATACAGGTGCACCACTATAATTTTGGAGAAAATAGGGGCCTATTATTTTTTCCTAACTAAACCATGTCTTTTAAATCTACTTGATAATTAAGGCCGCCTCTTCTAGAGATGAAGTTCTAGAGATATTTGATCTCTTATCGTCATGGTAGTTTTAGGGTACTTCAATAGTTTCCTTCTAGTGCATGTTTTGTATAATGTCAAAATTACCTTGCTTTTCCAACATGCCTGTTAGTATCATCAACAATTAACTTCCTATACGAAACCAAAATTAGGATATAATACACATCATATATCTATCTCAAGTAAATAATAATCTTTATACTACCCTTATATCCACAAGTAAGGATAGGGAAATAAGAGGGAAAAAGTTTTAGATTTCATAAGACTGCACAAAAGCATGGTTGGCCAACTTGACTACCATCTATAAATCCAAATGTATAAGCTTTGAAATCAGTAGTCGTCCTTCCAAATCTAAGTCAGAACCATCTTTGTAGATTGATGGTACTCTAATCACTTTGGTATTTAGCTATAATATTATCCTTGGGCTACTTGATAGAATGTTTCACTAATATATTTTTAGCTTTATTCACCTCTCGATAACAATGTTGTATTTAGAAGCTTACTAAATTGTCGAGAAGTGGCCAAATGTGTGCCAAGATGTTCCTTAATTTCTAATTAGAGATGCTTCTACTTCGAATAGTATGGATGCATATCATTGAGTCCCCTTCTATGTTTATGTTATCAATGTATTTTTCTCACATAGTTTGAGCACAACTAGGAGAGCTAAGTACAACTTTGTTTCATTATTTGTTTTGAGTTGTAATTTTTTTAAATTGCCTAGATAAGGTTTCCATATTCATCTTTGACAATACACACAACTCTAGAGGCACTTGGGATACCTTACAAAACACTATCAAAGTAAATTTTACATTTTTATAATAGTTTATTTGGTAAGGTAGGTGTATGATTGAAATTTAAGGTTTAGGTTTATATTATTTAATACGATATTGGATTAATGTGTATTTGTTGAGGTTTCCTGAAATACAATAAAAAATAAGTTAATATGTTCAAGTGACAGTACATGTTTCTTTCTAGATGTGATTTGTTCCAATGAATTCATTTCATTGAATTGTTAATACTAATAATTAACCCTAGGAACTATTTGGGAACTATGTGGAAAATGATATAAAACAAATTCCAAAGATGAAAATATAGATATGTGTCCTCCAACCAAATTTGAAAGACAATAATGGTCCTGTTGATCAGGAATGATGGAAGTCTCATAATGACTTTGGATAAGAAGCCAATGGAAGTGAAGGTGGATCAACTATCTTTGAAGAAGAATCAAGAACCTCTGAAACAACCTCAATGGAAGTGTCAAACATCTCAAAAGTATCACAATCATGGGTTATCTTCTTTGAAGAAGGAAGAGGTGCAATAGGATCATTTGGGAATGGTTGAATATTAGGATCTCCATATAATTCCCAAATATGAGTCCAAAGAGCATGAGGACACTCAAAATCAACAATAGATTCCAAAATGTCATCATCAACATGCATAACAATGAATCTTAAGACAAAATGCATATTGTTTTTACAAGCAAATTTCTGACAAGGAGTGCCAAGTTCGGGAACAAGATTATACAAATATGGCAACAAATGAATTCCTCTAAGATGAGTAATGATGCCATCTCTCAATTTTTCACAGTTCCCCCTCTTCAAGATGATCAAAGAAGAATGGAATGTAGAACCCATAGCTAATTATCAAAATTGATAAAATCTCAAAGATAGAACCATCACATGAATGCAAAAACTTACAAATAAGATATGCAACTAAAAATGAAGTCCCCCCACAAATTGTACCTCTCCAAGTGTCAGGATATCCAAGTTAGCAAGAAAATGCCCAAAAATCATAAAACTCAATAGATAGTACCTAGTACTAAACTAGATAAAACACATGGACTAGACGAAAGTGATCCTCAATACCTTTTCGACACTGCAAGAATGATAGAAATTGGAGATCGAGCTACCAAGTTATGAGCTAGGGAGTCCAAAAAACAAGGTTGACTTCAAGATGCAATAAGTACTAATAGCAATGAAATCAAGCAGATTGACTTGCACCACTATAAGGTTTTTGAAATCAGCTTTCCAATGATATATGGAACTCGAAATTTTAACTTCATATGCCCAAGATATCCTCCATGGAAAAAATGCCTATATGGAACCCACTAAATAAAAGAGGGGGCCGGATTGAGCCCTAGGGCGGATTGACCCTTGGTCACCCACGTGACCACTTGCAACCAATGAGAAAAAAAAGAGAGGGCCCAGATAGGTCCTTTTGGTGGCAAAATAAAGCCCTTCTAGGTGATAGCATGATCCGGTGGCAAGTGGCCCTCACCACGCAGGTGCCAAGTCACCACTCCAAGTGGCAAGTCACCATATGCATGCGTAGATGGAGTTCTTCCTACGATGTGAGCCTTTGGAGAGCGCTCACACATACAACATGAGTATTGGGCTCTATAAAGCCCAAATAACACCACTACCCAACAAATGTGGGCCTAAAATCCCTTATACAACACCCAAAATGAGCCACAAATAGGCCCACCACCAGCAACTCTCTGATGAAAACCCTAATCGCAGTAGATACTTTATAATTCTTATAAAGTGTATAATTCCAAATATATTGTAATGAAACTATGAATACTTCTATGTGAATAAAATGCATAGCAGATTCAATGCCATTGCTTGAGTGTTAGAAGTATGCATGGTAGATTCAAATGCCACTCCCACGCACTTTTCCTTGTAGTTTGGAAATGCCAGTCCTAGCTTCTTTGAGGATTTGCCTACAAATTTTTGGGTGGTTTGTGCTTTTGTGATGATCAGGGGGAGTTACAACACCAAATACCATGCACTCAGGCATGGGAGACTATTCTAGGGGCATCATAGAGAGTGTGCTAGGGACGTGAAAGCCCACAGCTGATGCCCTACAATCTTGGCAACATAGTACAGTGAAGGGAAAACTTTCTTGTCAAATCCAACCAAAAGTAAATTCAGTAAATAAGGATTCTTTCTAAGAGTAGTGGCCAGTTCACCCTGTACACTCACCATCCACAAAGAGGATGTGCTTTCCACACCTTCGTGCCTACCATGCCTCCAACATCTTTATGTGGCCCGAGCCACCTCCAAAAATGTAGGTCATGGAGAATGAAGCTACTTCCTTTCCAATACAAGTCACTTGCAAATGGCAATGCGAATGAGTATGTTGGCAACTTAGTTAAGAGACACTGCTGATATGATGTTGTCATTGATGGCAACAACCTGACATGGTTGGAGACAAATCCTATGACAAAGTTGTGCATAGCCTTTTGGTCCAGAAAGACTAACTTAGCCAAAATTGACTAAGTACTAACAGGGTATCAAGACAGTGATAGAAATTCAGTTGATACTCCTTCGCACTTGAAGATCACATTATGTGGTTCTGGTATGTGTTTCTCAACTTTCTGATGATGTTATGTTCCATTTTTCAAGTCTTGATTTCTTTCAGAAGTCATATGGTAAATTGTCAAAGTCTGAGTGAAGAGAGTTAAGTCAGAAATAGTATAGAGTACCTGAGTAATTTGGTCCGCATTCCTCTGCTGATTAATATTTTGATTTGCAGTTTTGAGGTATTAAAGATATATGTCATGGGCATCTAAATAAAGAGTTATAGAGCTTGAAGTTCATTAGATCACATTTTATAAGTTATCCAGTATCGACTTTCAGGTTGACATTATTTCTTTGTGACAAAATAATAGTTCCGAGATCTGCATTTCTCTATGAAAGAATATTATGCTCTATAGTTTTAAAGGTATTCTAAGAGTACATAATGAATATTGTCTATGAATCTCAGAGTCTCATATGGTTCACACTAGAAGTTATGGTATGACAGTAAAGCTAGTTGGATGTGGACTTAAGGGTTAAGCCGATAGCCATGTTAGATCAATATGTGATGAAGATATATGATTGAAATCATTAATATAAGTGGTTCTATAATAGGTCTAGACTCATATGAAGAGTCTTGTATGATTGACTTGGTCCGCATTGTTGTTTAGGCACTATAATAGGCCGACAAGGTATAACTTGAATATACAAGCTTTATCGCTTACATGCCGACCTAGTTTGAGAAAATTCTTAATGCGAATATATATACTCAACATATTTTAGCTTTGGATGGATGAAGGTGTGTGAATAAAATGTGAATTCAATGTGTGTGTGATCTAAGGAAGTCTTGTGACAAGAAAAGGGTAGTAAGGACAATAGAGCAGAGTATATGTGAAGCAGAGCAGACATTATGAAGACATTTGAGTCTGTATACTGAGCTAAATGGAACTACACCTCAGCATTATGTAGATGCACTTGTGGTATTTTTCTCCTGGCAGTGAGCCATTCCTTTTTAATCTTCTCTTCTCTTTCATTTGGTAGTGAGCCTATTGCAGTGAGCATTTCTTTGGATAGTGAGTCCTTGGCCACTGAGCCCTAAGGTAGTGAGATCTAAGGTAGTGAGCCTTCATGTAATTCGATATTGATATCATAATATATTGTGAGCTAACACTCACCATGATTTTTCCCTTTATGGGTTTTCCATGTAAAAATCCTAGTGTCTATGTGTTATTTATGTTTATTCTGCTTTCATGTTATTGAATTTGGTAATTGGATCAATGAACATGTAAAGAAGTGGTTTTGTAGAATACTGATTCACCTCCCCCTCTCAATATTCCTTGTGTTCAACAATTGGTATCAGAGCAAGGTTCCTTGGAAGAAGCCTAACAACTTGAGGAAGATCTAGGAAAGAGTACTCATGGCAGCCAGAAGGTATCCTACTCCAAGTAGTGTCACCATTGATCAAGAATTAAAAACAACCCTTTAAGATCTTGATAAGTATGAAGTTGATATCCAGGATTAGAAGGAAAATGTCAAAGAAGCAGATGAATGCATCCTAAATCTAAGAGAGCAAGTTAATAGATCAAAGGATAGGAATAGAGAGCTAAGTGAACAATTGATTGACACAAATGAAACCCTAAATAATTTATCAAGGTTGGTTGAAGAGAAAGAAAAAGCTGAGGAACATTTTAATCAAATATTAAAAGACAAATCTAAAGAATGTGAAAAGTTGGCAAAAAGCATTATACTTCTGAAGTTTGATTTGGAGGTAGCAAGCAGTTATAAAGAAAAGTTCAAAATAATCTTTGCAAAGCTTGATGAGTTGCTTGATAGTCAGAAAAATCTAGATGACAAGATGTTGCAAGTATAGGCCTAACCAGTGTTGTCATTGATGTCAACATATTTCTGTTGCATTGATGTTAAGGATTGGATGAGCTATGTGCTAAGGATATTGAGAAAATTAGTCCTATCAAAAACAGAGAATAGTGAAGACAGTGAAGCTCTATGAAGTAAAGATCCAAGCTAAGATGAAGACCAGAGAATGCACATAAAAGGGTTTGTAGATATGTGTCTAAAGATGATCCAGTCAAAACTTGAGAGTTCCGCATGAAGATTTGGAGAAGTTATGGCCATATGAGTAAAACTGGCTCTAGCAGATGTTCAGAGGTGACAGAGTGACACAAGTAGGTCTGGTGAGATCCAAAAATGCAATATCTTGTTTTGCAGATTTGGTGGAATGTTTAGAAAGCAAATGTGAATTGACAACTCAATTGGTTCGTGGTCTTGAGGTCCGCAAGCATTTACTCTAATGTGACAGTGATGACAGATTGTGTTCTTGAGGTTCTGGATAAAGATGTGAATGATTTCAGTAAGCAGAAGTGGTGTCAATGTTCTTGGTGATTCAAGAAAGCTTGTGGGGGTCTCTAGATTGTGTCCAGTTTGTGTTGGCAGTCCGCATTGAAGATTGAGCTCGTAATTGAAGATTTACTTCCGGGTAATGATGTTCTTCCTAATCATGGCCGACCGAATGTTTTACACATCTTGTGGATGACCTTGAAAATGTTCTGCCAAGCATGGCGTGTTCCTCAAAGAAGATTGAAGTCCCAGATATGTGTGGCCGACAGTGTGGTGATATGCATGAAGTTCTTGTAACAAATCAAGTTGTATTTTTGTGATTGCTCTATAATAGAATATGTTGTGCTGACTTTGATGATCATTCCAAAGTTGATGTCATGTATAAATAAGAATTGCAAAGTCATTTCAAAGCATTCTTGTGGAGATGAGAAAGTGGTAGAGAGGAGAAGAGAGAAAAGTAGAGCATAAGTGTTGAGCTTAAATGGAACTAACTTAAGCATGGTGAAGATGCTAATCTCCAGTTCAAGTATATAATATTTATTATTCTATAGACAGTGAGTCTCTTGTAGGTAGTGTGCCTCTTGTGAGGACTATGCTCAGGCAGTGAGCCCTAATTGACAAGTGTCATTTGTTCTTCTTATTCTTTTAATAGAGAATACAATCTTGGGTTAGTCACCCAGTGGTTTTTCCCTTAACTGAGTTTTCCATATTAAAATCTTGGTGTCATATGTATTAATATGTTTCTGCTCTTGAGATATTGCATTGTGCTTCCATGATTAAATCATTATTATGTTGTAGAAATATAAGAAGGCTTTAAGTGTTTTAAGAGAAGAATATTTTGGTGACAACTGATTCACCCCCCTCTCAGTTGTCTATCCTAAACCAACAATTGGTATCAGAGCTAAGTTCCTCTAAAAGAACTTAATCGCTTGAGGAGATCCAGGATGTCTTCCTACAAGAAGGATAGTCTGAGGTTTGATGGAACTAATTACACTCTTTGGAAAAGCCACATGGAATGTCACTTGCAATGTATGGGAATGCAATATTGGACCATAACTTAAAAGAAGTATGTTCCTCCAAAGAATGGTCTGACAACTATAGATGAAATCAGAGATGTTGAAGATAATATTCGAGCTAAAGAAGCCTTACTAAGTGCCTTATCTGATTCAGAGCTGACAAATGTTATAGATTTAAAAACTACATATGAGATTTGGAAAAAACTAGAACTTCTGTATGAAGGAGACAAATATGTTAAATGTGCCAAGCTACAGAGTCTGAAAGAAAAATTTGAAAACCTAAAGATGAGAATATCACTACATTTATGCCAAAAGTAAATGAGCTTGTTTGTGGCATTAGGTGTGCTGGTGGAACCTTGGATGAAGACGAGATTGTTGCCAAAGTTCTTAGATCCCTACCTCCTTCTTACAAACACAAGGTTGCTACTATTGAAGAATTCAGATCTTTATCAAATATCACAAGAGATCAATTGGTTGGAAAATTAGCTACATTTGAATTGGCTAAGTTTCAAGATGCACCCCCCAAGACTAAATCTACATTCAAAGCTAGTGCCTCTATAAAAGAAAAACAAAGGTATGATCCAGGAGAGAACTCCTCAAAGAAACTATCATGGTATGAAAAAGCATGAAAAAATTTGGAAGAAGATGAAGCAGAAGCTGCTCAACTTGAAGCCCTTATTACAAAAAGACAGCCAAGAGGATCTGGTAAGTATGAAGGAAAATTGCCCTTCAAATGTTTCAACTGCAACAAGATTGGTCATTTTGCCTCAAGGTGTCTGGAAAGATTTTCAAGAACAAATCCAAATAGATCAAGATTCCAAAATAAATGTTACTATGTTCATGAAGTTGATGATGATGAAGGAGTAACACATGATGAATCAGAGACAAGAAACAAATCCAGAAGTGACTGGGTGTTTATTGCCATCAAGGAAGAAGATCCAATGCCCACTAAATCTGTCAATCATAAAATGGTAGAAAGAGCTCTGGCTACCCAAGTTGAAGAAAAGGATGAATGGGTCATTGATAGTGGATGCTCCCACCATACGACTGGTGACAAAAATAAGTTCATAGATCTGGAAAGATATGAGGGAGGAGTTGTAAAATTTGGTGATAATTCTGTTGGTAGAATCAGAGGCAGAGGAACTATTTCTTTTGATGGAAAGAACAAAACCAGTGATGTATTGTATGTTGAAGGTCTGAAACACAATCTTCTCAGTGTTGGGCAGTTGGTGGACAAAGGTTATGATCTCAGATTCAAAAATGGAAAATGTAAGATCTTTAAAAGTTCTGGAATAGAGATTGCATCTGGTACTCAAACAAAAGGTAACATCTTTCAATTGGTTGGTTATAGAAAAAAATGTTTATTTGTTCAAATTGATCAGAGTTGGTTGTGGCATAGGAGAATGTGTCATGTAAATTTTGATAATATCATCAAGATAAGCAACACTCATGATGTAAGAGATCTTCCAAGACTGGTGAAACCTACTAACAGTTTGTGCAAAGAATGTTAGTTGGGTAAGCAGAACAGAATCACATTCAAAAGTACGAAACAATCTTCTACCGGACTATTGGACTTAATACATACTGATCTATGTGGACTGATAAGAATCAAAAGTTTGCAAGGTGAGAGATATTTCATGTTACTAATTGATGACCATTCCCAGATGATGTGGGTGACTTTCCTGAAAGAGAAATCTAAGGCTCTTGAGAAATTCAAAATATTCAAGGCCATGGTCGAAAATGAAACTGGGTCAAACATAAAGTGTCTTAGGTCTGATAGAGGTGGAGAATTCACATCTGGAGAATTCATAGAATTCTGTGAGAAACATGGGATAAAAAGAAAGTTATCTACTCCAAGGACTCCACAGCAGAATGGAGTAGTGGAGAGAAAGAACCAGACTATCCAAGAAGTATCTAGAACCATGATGATGGAAGCAAATGTCCCTCAAATCTACTAGAGAGAAGTTGTAAGCACTACCGTCTATACTCTTAATCGAGTACAAATTAGAAGCAATACTAGTAAGACCCCTTATGAACTCTGGTTTGGCATCACTCCTACTGTGAAATATTTCAAAGTCTTTGGTAGTAAATGTTACATTAAAAGAGATGAATACCTTGGCAAATTTGATGCTAGAAGTGATGAAGGAATATTCTTAGGTTATTCTTGTTGGCAAGAGACACTATATGGATTCATGGTTGTTGTCATTGATGGCAACAAAGGTCATCCCACATATCCGCAAGTCATGGTGTGTCTCTACCGGAAGTCAGAATGAAGATTGTTGTGGTCCGGTGAACAAGAACAGAGCATGTGGCAAGGTCCGACAGATTGGTCCGGATCTCTCAGAGGAAGTGTCTTGGTGCAGTGCGGATTTGGGGAAGTCAAGAGGACTACCTTGAGTAGTATATTCCAAGGATTTAGCCTCCGGTGATGAACAAAGAAAAAGATATGAATAGTTGAGTACCGGATTCCTGAGAGACAGTGAGAACAGAGGAAGAACTGATTGACAGAGTATCAGACTATTTTCTGGATGTGTTACTATTGATGGTAAAGGTTGTGAAGGCATGAATCATGTTTGGCCGACATGATTAATGATATCTACAAGTATATGCTTGATCCGCATTACTTGATATGCAAGGATTCAGCCGACAGAACAGAGTTTGTGAGAAGATAGATTATTCTGGGTGCCGACTAGAAAGATAATGAAATCACTAGTGCGGATATATATAGAGGATGGATTTAGTTGTGAAAAGTGAAATAGTGTGATGGTGTATGCGAATAAGTGCAGAACAGAGCAGAAGTAGTAAGAAAGATCCGGTATGTGAAAGGATAGCAGAATAAAGAACAGAGGAAAGATGAAGTGCAGCAGATCAGTGTACTGAGCCTAACCGGAACTGAACTCCAGCATATGTAGATGCTTCCAATCAGTTCAAGACTGTGATTCTTATCACTTTGTAGACAGTGTGTCTCCTTGTAGGCAGTGGGCCTCTTTGTGAGCAGTGTGCTCAGGCAGTGAGCCCTAATTGGCAAGTGCCATTTTGTAATTCCTTATTCTTCTAACAGAGAATAATCTTTGGGTTAATCACCCCGTGGTTTTCTCCCTTAACAAGGTTTCCACGTCAAAAATACTGTGTCATGTGTTTTTCATTTCATGGTAATGTTTGTTTGTTTGATTCAATGTTGCATTGATTAATAAGAAAGTTCAAAAGAAGAAATAATTAGGATAACTGATTCACCCCCCCCTCTCAGTTATCAACAATTGGTATCAGAGCGAGGTTCCTCCTAATAGAGCCTAACAGCTTGAGGAAGATCTGGGAGTTCAAATGGATGCATATGGTTTAAGGGAGCAACTCAAGACTGCCCTTGAGGATCTTGAACAGTCAAATTCTGAAGTCAATGAATTAAAGGAAAGACTCAAGCAGGCTGATGAATTCATGAGAGAATTAAAGGACAAATTAAGTCTCTCTATGAAAAAGAGAAAGGAGCTGCTCCAACAATTGGCAAGACAAAGTGAAGAAAGCAATACAGATGAAGAATTGACTGAGAAAACCAAGTTATGTGAAAAATTATCAAAAGAAGTCATCATGTTAAGACATGAAATGGAATCAGGAACTATAAAGTTTACTCAAGAGATTGAAGAAAAAAGAAAAGTTGAAGACAATCTAAGACAATCTCTTAAAGAGAAATCAAAAGAATGCCACCAGATGGACAGGATTATCAGACATCTTGAATCTGATCTTGAAGATGCCAAAGATAATGAAGAAAAACTTGAGGATCAAATTGTCTCTCTCAAAAGAGATCTTCAAACAGCAAATGAATATAAAGAAAAATTCAAGATAAGTTCTGCCCAACTTGAAGTACTTCTTGGAAGTCAAAAGAGGACAGATGACAAGTATGGTTTGGGATATGAGAAAGGAGAAAGCTCTGGATCCGGTCAAAAGAATTTTGGATCAGAAAATCCAAGGAATAGGCCTAGAAGACCTCCGGTAAGACAGCCCAATGCTCAAAGATATCCATCCTTCAATGGATACTGCCACAGCTGCAATCACTTTGGTCACAAAGCTAATCAGTGCAGGAAGAGAATTTATTAGACTAATTCATCCTTCTCCGGATAGTGCTTTAACTGCAAAAGGTATGGACACAAGTCTCATGAATGCAGAAATGTGCAAATAAACAAATCATTCAATGGTAGATGCTTTGCATGCAATAGAGTAGGTCATATGGCTAATCAATGCATATCAAGAGGTTATCAGTCAAATATGCAAAGAAATGTTATTTGCCAAATCTGTAATAGGTCCGGTCATAGTGCAAAAGTCTACAGAAGCAAGAATCAGGACAAAAGAGGTCCAGTATACAATTAGAATCAAGACAAGGGTAAACAAAAGATGAATGTGGATGAAGTTAGGAATCAGATGAACAAGATTTGGGTGAAGAAAAGTTTAGAGAATGTAGAGGTTGGATCCGCACCAGACTCTGGTGCTGATATTTCTTCCAGAAATTAAAAAGTGAGCTCTGGCTCAGGGGGAGACTCAAAGAAAATCTTGTTCCCCCAGCCAATCAAGTGGTGCTGGATGTGACACAAGATGCGGAGTAAAGGGTTTGAAGATACAAGTCCTGAGATGATCCAGACAAGATTTCAAAGGTCCGCATGAAGATGTAAAGAAGTTGTGATCGATCAAGTAAAGACCTATTCCGGGAGATGCTCCGGAATGACAGAGGACTACAAAAGGGTCCGAAGAGATCCGGAAGTACATTATTTTACTCTGCGGACTGGACAGAATGTTTGGGATGTTCTTGTAATGTGTCATCACGATTTATTCATGATTGAAAGATCCACATGATGTTCATAGATCAGGACTGATCCGGGATACTCCAAGCTATCCAGACAAGGCAAACCGGAATAATATAGGTGAAGCATTTATTGCAAACAGATATTAGGGTTTGCGAAATGATATAAGGGATTTCTCAACAATCACTTGATCATTCCACATCCAAGAAGAAGCAAAAAGCAGAGCTCTGAAACAAAATTCATCAAGTTCACCGAAGATCTCCTGCCGAAGTCATTACATACAGAAATCAATACAGCCACTCCGTGCAACCGAAGACGCAAAAGGTATTTTCCACTTTCGATATCTTGCTACAAATCTTTTGAAGAAATGGCTACTCCAAATATAGTAAAAATCTTAGATAGGCCCCGACCTGAATTTAAGAAACATCCATACAAGTCATTGGAGGTAGATCCCTTAGGAGCATTCTCCAGTGTTCCTCATGGAGTTTTACACACAGAAGACATTAGGGTTTACATACATGCAAGCATTGAGGAATTTGGGGAATTCAAATTGAGAGATCTCTATCACAAACAACTGATAGACAATGCTTTTGAGCTTAAACCAGAGTATAAGGGTATCCAGAAGAAACAATTTGATCAATTCATTCATTTCCCCTACTTTGAAGAAGATGAATGGGTCCGGTATATACTGAGCAGGATGCATGACAACTTCCTATGGCTGGATAGACCCTACAAGATCACAAAAGAGGCAATTAGGGCAGTAACTAGTCTATACTCTTCCGGAGGGATACCTATCCTCAAATCTGTCAAAAATAACATTGTAATTGAGGCCACCGGATCAAAATTTGATAAGAGGGCAATGACCATTGAAGATATTTCTGATCCGGATATCAAGTATGCATCCATGATAATAGGATACAAGATCTATCACTCCAGCAGGGAGAATTCTGTATCCGGAACTGCAGTGTATACTGCCTATGAAATGCTAAGGAAGAATGCAGAATATGATCTCTACGAACTGCTCTTAAGCCAATTAATGGAAAATATACAGAAAATTAAGAAGGACAAAAAGAATTCCTTTAAGTATGGTACTCTTATATTATGTCTATTTTTCTACTTCACGAATGAGTTGCCCAGATCAAGTGGATGGGCATGGCAGAATGACAAACCTGTTGCAGTCCAGATAAGAGACTATCTACATGGGCTTGGGGATGTCAAAGCAAGAAATACAGCCCTATGGGGATACTCAAAAACTTCCAAAGCATGATGCAAGCAAGAGAAAGAATTCCCCAGTCTCTTGTTGAAAAATACAAAGACTCAGTGTGCTTTATGGTGGACACTGATCAGTGCCTAATGGAGGCAGTGGAGCCAAGGACTGTTTGGACCATGCCCATGGGGTATGAAGTGGATGAACAGATAGTGGAGCTGCATGTTCAACACATGCTAAGTCAGCCCAAAGATCCAAAGGTAGAAAGGTTTGGAACCTTTGAGGAGCTGAGTGTAAAGATCCATGTAGAACTCAGGGAACCTGAGATAAAGAGGAAGGTGAGAAAAGAAGTAGAGCATATTGCTCAAGGCCTAGGCATCTCAAAAGAGGCACTTGATGCCAGCCGGGAAAAGAGGAGAAAGGCTGAGGAAGAAAAGAAAAGTAAAGAAAGTGTTCCGGTTGAAACTTCCACCCGGACCAGATCATCAAAAAGATCTGCACCTCCCACAACCAAAAGTTCAAAACTGGAAGTCCAGGCATCCGGTAAAAGATCTAAGACAAAAGCCACAAGGGCTTATGAAAGCCAAAAGGATGGAGAGGAAACTGAGTCAGATGAGGGAGTAAAAGAAATAAAGAAGCAGAAGAAGAAAGGATCCGGGAAACCCTCCACAGGCCAAGACAAGGAAGAAATGGCAGAGGAATTTGCTGAAAAGCCCACTCTGTCTCTAGACAGTGTAGTCAAATCAGTCACTATGGATGGGAACCTTCAACCGGTGGCTGAATTCTATGATGACTACAATGAGGCAGATCAAAAGATCCTGCAAGAAGCTATAATAAGGTACTTGAACATCTACAATAAAGCTTTTATTGAGATTATCTCTGAAATCCCAAAGAGCCTAGAGATGGAATTAGAGATAAGAAAGAACAATGCCATGGCAAAAGACATTGAGATCAGGGAACAGATAGCTATTCAGCTATATCCTTCAATTGATCACAAAACAATGAACATGGTACTCAAAGACTGCAAGGATGAATTCAGGAGCAAAGCAAGGATGAATCAGCTTATGCTTGGTGAGACCGACAAGGTAGCCAAGGACACTGAAGAGATTCTCTGGAAAACCTTCAAACGGTTTAATCTTCCTGTTGTAGAGGACTTAGGTGCAGAAACAGCTGTGGACTTGGTATCATCTGCTCCGGAAGAAGTGGCCCTTGAACAGACTAACATCTCTCCTCCGGTTTCCCCTACAGTCTCCGGATCCCAAGAAGAAGAGAAACTACAGGAGAAAGAAGCAGCAGTTAAAGAAAAAGAGGTTGACAGCACCAAGGATGCAGAGAAAGAGAAGACCCCAACATAGAAAACCACAACTGAAAGTGGTAAGAGTAAGGAAGGAGAAAAGATTCCAAAGGACAAAACTGCAGAAGAGAAGAAACATCTGTCTCCGGCAAGAGACACTGCACAAACTGTTCAAGAATTCTTGACAAAAGCCACTATAGAAATTGATGAACCGGACTTGCTAAAAGGACCATTAGATTTTGACTCTTTGTCACCGGTACAAACAATGAAAATAGCCTCATTTGCAAATGAGAAAGTCAAAGAGAAACTACTGAAATCTCACATGGAAGACTGTGAGATTATGGAGGTAGCATCTGGAGTGCTGGAAAAGATCATGCCATCTTTTCAGAAGGATCCCACAGCCTCCTCTTCCGGTAATCTCAAAACCTTAGTCAGCAGTGTTAGTACACATTTTGAATCTCTAGAAAAATCAGCTGAAGAAAAGGTCCGGAAGGAATTTTTGGATAAAAGGTTCTCTGAGGTTCAGGGTCTGATCATTAATGATAGGAGAAACATGAACATTGGGATAAAGAGCTTAGAAAATGCTCTTAAGGATGGCGGTGAAATATACAAATTTTGTATCTCTTGGTCCAAGGTAACAGTGGACATTGAGAAGAAAATAAAAGAGCAAGAGGACACACTACTCAGCTTGTCTCAAAGTTTTGATCCTCGTTCTTCCTCTATAACAAATCAAGAATGTCAGACTATTGGAGTCTTGAGTGAAATCAAGAAATTGGAGAAGGAAAGGAAAAATAGAATAAGCAGGTTGAGTGAGCTCAGGGGGTTAATTGTCCCTAATCTAGAGGCCATGCATGAGGCCATAGCAGAAGCTCAAATCACAGCCCAGACAAGTGATCCGAAAGATCTAAAAAGGGCAGATGCATTTGCATTTTTGTTGAGTGGTCACATTTCAATTTTGGATAGAATGAAGCAAAGTTGGGCTACAGAACTGATCCAACTGAAGACATCTTTTGCAGACATTCTTCAGTATATGTGAGTATGTAAATATGTGGCTATGTATAGAAAATTTTTGAAAATTTTGGTGTGCGGACCCTACCCTTTGCCATTGATGTCAAAGGGGGAGTGAGGAGTAGTGAAAAATGAGGAATCCAACTAAGGGGGAGTTCCAGAAATTGTATATAAAGATAGAGCATCAGCCAAGGGGGAGCATAGTGTAAACACTTAGTCATTTTTCACTAAGTGTTGCCATCAATGCCAAAGGGGGAGATTGTTGGCAAGAGACACTATATGGATTCATGGTTGTTGTCATTGATGGCAACAAAGGTCATCCCACATATCTGCAAGTCATGGTGTGTCTCTACCGGAAGTCAGAATGAAGATTGTTGTGGTCCGGTGAACAAGAACAGAGCATGTGGCAAGGTCTGACAGATTGGTCCGGATCTCTCAGAGGAAGTGTCTTGGTGCAGTACGGATTTGGGGAAGTCAAGAGGACTACCTTGAGTAGTATATTCCAAGGATTTAGCCTCCGGTGATGAACAAAGAAAAAGATATGAATAGTTGAGTACCGAATTCCTGAGAGACAGTGAGAACAGAGGAAGAACTGACTGACAGAGTATCAGACTATTTTCTGGATGTGTTACTATTGATGGTAAAGGTTGTGAAGGCATGATTCATGTTTGGCCGACATGATTAATGATATCTACAAGTATATGCTTGATCCGCATTACTTGATATGCAAGGATTCAGCCGACAGAACAGAGTTTGTGAGAAGATAGATTATTCCGGGTGCCGACTAGAAAGATAATGAAATCACTAGTGCAGATATATATAGAGGATGGATTTAGTTGTGAAAAGTGAAATAGTGTGATGGTGTATGCGAATAAGTGCAGAACAGAGCAGAAGTAGTAAGAAAGATCCGGTATGTGAAAGGATAGCAGAATAAAGAATAGAGGAAAGATGAAGTGCAGCAGATCAGTGTACTGAGCCTAACCGGAACTGAACTCCAGCATATGTAGATGCTTCCAATCAGTTCAAGACTGTGATTCTTATCACTTTGTAGACAGTGTGTCTCCTTGTAGGCAGTGGGCCTCTTTGTGAGCAGTGTGCTTGGGCAGTGAGCCCTAATTGGCAAGTGCCATTTTGTAATTCCTTATTCTTCTAACAGAGAATAATCTTTGGGTTAATCACCCTGTGGTTTTCTCCCTTAACAGGGTTTCCACGTCAAAAATACTGTGTCATGTGTTTTTCATTTCATGGTAATGTTTGTTTGTTTGATTCAATGCTGCATTGATTAATAAGAAAGTTCAAAAGAAGAAATAATTAGGATAACTGATTCACCCCCCCTCTCAGTTATCAACAATTCTACTCAAAGCAAAGCATACCTGTGTTATAACAAAAGATTGAGAAAGATTGTAGAAAGTACAAATGTGAAGGTTGATGAAGGCATTGAAAAACCCTCAAGGTTTTATGAATATGAAGAAGATGATTAGAATGATGTTTTCGTCCAAGAATTTCAAGCCCCTTCTGAAATTCAGACCCATACTGATCCAGAGAATCCTAAAATATAGGAAGAAGAGTTAAGTTTGAATGAACTTGTCCAAGAAATAGAAGTGCAAGAAATTCCCAAAACTCCCAGGTATGTAAGACTGAATCATTTTGAAGACTAGATCATAGGTGATAAAAGAAAAGGTGTTCAAACAAGAAGAAAGATTGCTCAAGATTGAGAAAAGTATTGTTTGATTTCAAAGATTGAACCAAAAACAGTAAGTGAAGCATCCAATGATGAAAGCTGGACTAAAGCAATGGAGGAAGAGTTGATGCAGATTGAGAAAAATCACACTTGGGATCTTATTCCCAGACCTAGAAATAAAAATGTGATTGGGACCAAATGGGTATTCTGGAATAAACTGAATGAAGATGGTGAAGTAGTTAGAAACAAAGCCAGATTGGTCTGCAAGGGTTATTCTCAAGTAGAAGGAGTTGATTTTGAAGAAACTTTTTCTCCAGTGGCAAGAATTGAAGGAATCAAATTATTTATTGCTTTTTCTACCTTCAAGGATTTCAAAGTATATCAGATGGATGTCAAATCTGCCTTCCTAAATGGTGACTTAGAAGAAGAAGTGTACATTGAGCAACCAGATGGATTTCAATTGTCTGATCATGGTGATATGGTCTGCAAGTTGAAAAAAGCATTGTATGGACTCAAACAAGCCCCAAGAGTCTGGTATGAAAGACTGGATAAACATCTTTTAAAGATTGGTTTCAACAAAGGTACTACTGATAGTAACTTGTACTTCAAGATTGATCATGAAAATATCTTGATTGTTGAAGTATTTGTTGATGATATCATTTTTGGAGGAAGAGATAGTATGTGCAAGACTTTTGTAAATCAAATGAAAAGTGAATTTGAGATGTCTATGTTTGGGGAAATGAATTTCTTCTTAGTTTTGCAAATCACTCAAACAAAGAAAGGAATCTTCATATCATAGACCTAATATGTGAAAGAATTGTTGAAGAAATTTGGAATGGAAGATTCAAAACCAATGAATACTCCCATGGCAACCGGATGTAAACTAAGCAAAGATGATGAATCTCCTAAGGCTGATCAGAAAAAGTACAGATCAATGATTGGAGGACTATTGTATCTTACTCAAACTAGACCTGACATTATGAATGTTGTTGGTCTTGTTGCCAGATTCCAAGCTGATCCCAGAGAATCTCATGTCATGGCAATCAAGAGAATTCTCAGATATCTAAAGGGAATAGTTGAGCATGGTTTATGGTATCTTAGGGATCATGATTTCTCTCTTCATGCATATACAGATGCGGATTGGGCAGAAGATGTGGATGACCGGAAGAGTACCAGTGGTGGTGCATTTTTTTTGGGGGAAAAGATTGGTTTCTTGGCTGAGCAAGAAATAAGAGGCAATATCTCTATCCACTGCAAAAGTAGAATATATTGTAGTAGTAGGTAGTTGCACTCAAGTATTGTGGATGAAGCAAATGCTAAGAGACATCAGAGTGGAGTATGAGGAACCTATCACAATCTTCTGTGATAACTCAAGTGCAATAAATATATCAAAAAATATAGCGTTGCATTCAAATACAAAACATATATCCATCAAGTTTCACTTTTTGAGAGAGTAGGTGAACAAGAATGAAGTCAGATTGGAGTTTGTGCCCTCTAAGGATTAGATTACAGACATCTTTACTAAACCTCTACCTAAGGATTCTTTTGAGTATCTCAGGGAGAAGTTAGGGGTTATTACCCCTCTGGTTCTAAATTAAGGTGCACTAATGTGCATTAGTTCGGTGAATCTCACAGTCATATCTTGTGGTCCGGATTGATGATAGGAAGCTACTACTCAGGGGGAGTAGTCTGTATGATTCTGATAGATGCAAGTATGTGCCCTTTGCCATTGATGTCAAAGGGGGAGAGAAGACATGTGAAAAACAAAAGTGGTTACTGATCAAAGGGGGAGCTGTAAAGAAAGAGAAGACATATGAATGATTTTTGTAGATAGGGGGAGCTATGTCAGTTAGTGAGGAGAAGTTCTTGTCTTGATGGTTAAAATAGTTTTTCACATCATATGTTGCCATCAATGACAAACAGGGAGATTGTTGAAAGTATGGGCCTAACCGATGTTGTCAATGATGTCAACATACTTCTATTGCATTGATGTCAAGGATTGGATGAGTTGTGTGCTAAGGATATTGAGAAAATTAGTCTTATAAGAAATAGAGAACAATGAAGACAGTGAAGCTCTATGAAGTAAAGATCCAAGCTAAGATGAAGACCAGAGAATGCGCATCAAAGGGTTTGTAGATATGTGTCTAAAGATGATCCAGTCAAGACTTGAGAGGTCCGCATGAAGATTTGGAGAAGTTATGGCCATATGAGTGAAACTGGTTCTGGCAGATGTTCAGAGGTGATAGAGTGACACAAATAGGTCTGGTGAGATCTAGAAATGTAATATCTTATTCTGTAGATTTGGTGGAATGTTTAGGAAGCCAATGTGAATTGACAACTCAATTGGTTCATGGTCTGGAGATCTGCAAGCATTTACTTTAATGTGACAGTGATGATAGACTATGTTCTTGAGGTTCTAGATGAGGATGTGAATGATTTCAGTAAGCAGAAGTGGTGTGGATGTTCTTGATAATTCAGGAAAGCTTGTGGGGGTCTCTAGATTGTGTACAGTTTGTGTTAGCAGTTCGCATTGAAGATTGAGCTTGTAATTAAAGATTTACTTCCAGGTAATGATGTTCTTCCTAGTCATGGCCGACCGGATGTTTTACACATCTTGTAGATGATCTTGAAGATGTTTTGTGAAGCATGGCATGTTCCTCAAAGAAGATTGAAGTCCCAGATATGTGTGGTCTACAGTGTGGTGATATGCATAAAATTCTTGTAACAAATCAAGTTGTATTTTTGTGATTGCTCTATAATAGAATATGTTGTACTGACTTTGATGATCATTCCAAAGTTGATGTCATGTATAAATAAGAATTGCAAAGTCATTTCAAAGCATTCTTGTGGAGATGAGAAAGTGGTAGAGAGGAGAAGAGAGAAAAGTAGAGCATAAGTGTTGAGCTTAAATGGAACTAACTTAAGCATGGTGAAGATGCTAATCTCCAGTTCAAGTATATAATATTTATTATTCTATAGACAGTGAGTCTCTTGTAGGTAGTGTGCCTCTTGTGAGGACTATGCTCAGGCAGTGAGCCCTAATTGACAAGTGTCATTTGTTCTTCTTATTCTTTTAATAGAGAATACAATCTTGGGTTAGTCACCCAGTGGTTTTTCCCTTAACTGAGTTTTCCACATTAAAATCTTGGTGTCATATGTATTAATATGTTTCTGCTCTTGAGATATTGCATTGTGCTTCCATGATTAAATCATTATTATGTTGTAGAAATATAAGAAGGCTTTAAGTGTTTTAAGAGAAGAAAATTTTGGTGACAACTGGTTCACCCCCCTCTCATTTGTCTATCCTAAACCAACACAAGAAAGGTTTGGGATTTGAAAAAGGAGAAAGTTCTAAATCAGGTCAAGAAAACATCGAAATGAGGAAAAACAAAGGCAACTAGTTTAGGAATCAGAGAAGAAGACCTAGAAGACCTCAGGTCAGGTAGCCAAATGCTCAAAGGTACCCATCTTTCAATGGCTATTGTCTTCAATGTAATAAGTATGGTCATAGGGCTACCTAGTGTAGGAGTAGAATAAATCAGAATATCCCATCTTTCTCTGGTCAATGTTTCAATTGCAAAAGAATTAGTCACATGGCAAGTGAATGTAGAAGTGTAATGAGGGATGGTTTTAACAACACACAATCTTTCAATGGAAGATGCTTTGCATGTAATAGATTTGGCCATATGGCTAACCAAAGCAGATCAAGTATAAATCCAACCAACAGAAGGAATCAAGGATAGAGGAATATTATGTGTTACAATTGCAACAAACCTAGACATGTGGCAAAATTCTGTAGAAGCAAGAATACGAAAAGAAACTACTATGCAAAAGAGAAGAAAATAGAGTAGAGGGGAGATAAAGGAAAAAATAAAGTTGATCCAGTTGAAACCAAGAAAGAGATGGGCAAGATCTAGATTAAGAAAGATGTGATTGAGGTCAAGGAGGGATCCACACCAGTGTTGGCAAGAGACACTATATGGATTCATGATTGTTGTCATTGATGGCAACAAAGTTCATCCCACACATCTGCAGGACATGGTGTGTCTCTACCAGAAGTCAGAATGAAGATTGTTGAGGTCCGGTAAACAAGAACAGAGCATATGGCAAGGTCCGATAGACAGGTCCGGATCTCTCAGAGGAAGTATCTTGGTAAAGTGCAAATTTGGGGAAGTAAAGAGTACTACCTTGAGTGATAGATTCCAAGGTTTTAGCCTCCGGTGATAGATGAGGCAAAAGATATGAATACTTGAGTATCAAGTTCTTGAGTGACAGTGTGAACAGAGGAAGAACTGACTGACAGAACATTAAACTACTTTCCGGATATGTTATTGATGGTGTTAAAGGTTATGAAGGGTTAATGATTTCTACAAGTATATGCTTGATCTGCATTAAACTTGATGCGTAAGGATTCAACCGACAGAACAGAGTTTGTGAGAAGATTGACTGTTCCGGGTGTCAACTAGAAAGATAATGAAATCACTTGTGTGGATATATATAGGATGAATTTAGTTGTGAGAAGTGTAGTGGTGATATGTGATATGCGAATAAAAGCAGAGCAGAGCAGAAGCAGTAAGGAAGGTCTGGTATGTGAAAGGAAAGAAGCATAAGAGAAGAGGAAAGATGAAATGCAGCAGATCAGTGTACTGAGCCTAACCAGAACTGAACTCTAGCATATGTGGATGCTTCCAATCAATTCAAGTATTGTATAACATTCTTTTGTAGACAGTGTGTCTCCTTGTAGGTAGTGTGCCTCCTTTGTGAGTAGTGTGCTCAGGCAGTGAGCCCTAATTAGCAAGTGCCATTTTGTAATTCCTTATTCTTCTAACAGAGAATAATCTTTGGGTAAATCACCTCATGGTTTTCTCCCTTAACAGGGTTTCCATGTCAAAAATATTGTGTCATGTGTTTTTCCATTTCATGGCAATGTTTGCTTGTTTGAATTAATGCTGCATTGATTAATAAGAAAGTTCAGAAAGAAGAAATAATTAGATAGCTGATTCACCCCCTTCTCAGTTATCAACAATTGGTATCAGAGTTAATTTCCTCCTAACAGAGTCTAACAGCTCGAGGAAGATCTGGAAGTCCAAATGGATGCATATGGTTTAAGGGAGCAACTCAAGACTGCCCTTGAGGATCTTGAACAGTCAAACTCCAAAGTCAATGAATTAAAGAAAAGACATAAATAGGCTGATGATTTCATGAGAGAACTAAAAGATAAATTAAGTCTCTCTATGAAAAAGAGAAAGGAGCTGCTTTAGTAATTGGCAAGACAAGGTGAAGAAAATAATGCAAATGAAGAGCTGACTGAGAAAACCAAGTTATGTGAAAAGTTATCAAAAGAAATCATTATGGTAAGACATGAAATGGAATCATGAGTTATAAAGTTTACCCAAGAAGTTGAAGAGAAAAGAAAAACTGAAGATAATCTAAGACAATCTCTCAAGGAGAAATCAGAAGATTGCCACCAGATGGATAGAATTATTAGACATCTTGAATCTGATCTTGAAGATGCTAAAGATAATGAAGAAAAACTTGAGGATCAAATTGTCTCTCTAAAAAGAGATTTCAAACAACAAATGAGTATAAAGAGAAATTCAAGATAAGTTTTGCTCAACTTGAAGTTCTTCTTGGAAGTCAAAAGAAGGTAGATGATAAGTGTGGTTTGGGATATGAGAAAGGAGAAAGCTCCGGATCTGGTCAGAAGAATTATGGATCAGAAAATCCAGAGAACAGGCCTAGAAGACCTCTAGTAAGACAACCCAATGCTCAAAGATATCCATCCTTCAATGGATACTGCCACAGCTGCAATCACTTTGGTCACAAAGCTAATTAGTGTAGAAAGAGAATGAATCAGACTAATTCATCCTTCTCCGGACAGTGTTTTAACTGCAAAAGGTATGGTCACAAGTCTCATGAATGCAGAAATATGCAAATGAACAAATCATTCAATGGTAGATGCTTTGCATGCAATAGAGTAGGTCATATGGCTAATCAATGTAGATCAAGAGGATATCAGTCAAATATGCAAAGAAATGTTGTTTGCCAAATCTGTAATAGGTCCGGTCATAATGCAAAAGTCTATAGAAGCAAGAATCAGGACAAAAAAGGTCTGGTATATCATAATCAGAATCAAGATAAGGGTAAACAAAAGATGAATGCGGATGAAGTTAAAAATGAGATGAGCAAGATTTGGGTGAAGAAAAGTACTAAGAATGTAGAGATTGGATCCGCACTAGACTCTGGTACTGATATTCCTTCCGAAAACTGAAAAGGGAGCTCTGGCTTAGGGGGAGACACAAAGAAAACCTTGTTCCCCCAGCCAGTCAATTGGTGCCAGAACTAGCACAAGAAGAGTTGCAGATTGAAGGAGTCATAAGGAATATATTCAAACAAACTGTGGTTAAGATTTGGAAGATCCGCAAGATGTTTAAAGATCAGGGTTGATCCGGTTCTTCAAATCACCCAAATAAGGCAAACCGGAATAATGTAAGTCGAGCATTTATTGCAATCTGATATTAGGGCTTGCAGAGCAATATAAGGGTTTCTCATTAATCATTCACTCATTCTGCACTCAAGAAGAAATGAAAAGTGGAGCTCTACAACAAAATTCCTCAAATTCATCGAAGATCACTTGTAGAAGTCATTACTTCCAGAGATCAATCCAACCAACTCTGTGAAACTGGTAGGCGCAAAAGGCATTTTCCATTTTCAAATATCTCACTGCAAATCTCTTGATAATGGGTACTCTGAATATTGTAAAGATTTTTGATAGACCTCACCCTACATTTAAGAAACATCCATACAAATCCTTGGAGGTAGATCCCCTAGGAGCATTCTCTAGTGTTCTGCATGGCGTTTTACACACAGAAGACATTAGGGTTTACATACATGCCAATATTGAAGAGTTTGGGGAATTCAAACTAAGAGACATCTATCACAAACAATTGATAGATGATGCTTTTGAGCTTAAACTAGAATATAAGAGCATCCAGGAAAAGTATTTTGATTAGTTCATTCATTTCCCCTACTTTGAAGAAGATGAATGGGTCCGGTATGTTTTAAGTAGGGTGCATGATAACTTCCTATGGCTGAATAGACCTTGCAAGATCACCAAGGAAGCAATTAGGGCAATAACTGGTTTACATTCCTCCGGAGGAATTCCTGTCCTCAAATTTGTCAAAAACAACATTGTCATAGAGGCCACTAGATCAAAATTTGATAAGAGGGCAATGACCATTGAAGATATTACTGACCCAGATATCAAGTATGCATCTATGATAATAGGATACAAGATATATCATTCCAGTAGAGAGAATTCAGTATCCGAAACTGTAGTATACACAGCGTATGAGATGCTGAGAAAGAATGCAGATTATGATCTCTATGAACTCCTCTTGAGCCAATTAATGGAAAGCATACAGAAGATCAAGAAGGACAAAAAGAACTCCTTTAAATATGGAGGACTGATACTATGTTTGTTCTTCTACTTCATGAATGAGCTTCCCGGATCAAATGGATGGGTATGGGAAAATGACAAATCGGTAGCTATCCAGATCAGAGATTACTTGCATGAACTTGGAGATGCAAAGGCAAGAAATATAGCTCTGAGGGGTTACTTCAAGCAATTCCAAAATACAATGCAAATCAGAGAAAGGATCCCCAAATCAGTAGTTGAAAAATACAAGGATATAGTGTGCTTCATGGTAGACACTGATCAATGTCTTATGGAGGCAGTAGAGCCAAGGATAGTCTGGATCATGCCCATGGGGTATGAAGTTGATGAATAGATTGTGGAGCTGCATGTTCAACACATGCTAAGCCAGCCTAAAGATCCAAAGGCAGAAAGGTTTGGAACCTTTGAGGAGCTGAGTATAAAAATCCATGTTGAACTCAGAGAACCAAAGATCAAGAGGAAGGTGAGAAAAGAAGTAGAACATATTGCACAAAGCCTTGGGATCCCAAAGGAGGCACTTGATGCGAACTGGGAAAAGAGACAAAAAGCTGATGAAGAGAAGAAAGAGGCAGAAAAGGGAAGCAAGAAAAGTGCTTCAGTAGAAACTTCCACCCGGACCAGATCTTCAAAGAGACCAGCACCTGTCCCTGCTAAAAGCTCAAAACCGGAAGTCCAAGCATCCGGCAAAGGAGAGAAAAGGTCAAAGACAAAAGCCACAAGGACTTATACAAGTCAAAGAGATGAAGAGGAAACTGAATCTGATGAAGAAGTCAAGAAAATGAAGAAAAAGAAGAAAACATCCGGTTAACCCTCTACCAGACAGAAGGAAGAAGAAAAGGCAAAGGAATATGTTGAAAAACCCACTATTCACATTGACGACATAATCAAATTAGTCACAATGGACAGAAATCTTCAGCCAATGGTTGAGTTTTATGATGATTATGGTGAAGCAGATAAGAAGATATTGCAAGATGCCACAGTCAAGTATCTAAATATTTACAACAAAGCATTTATTGAAATTATATCTCTGATCCCTAAAAGCTTGGAGAAGGAACTAGAATCAAGAAAGAACACTGCCCAAGCTAAGGACCTAGAAATCTGGGAACAAATAGCAATCCAGCTATATCCTTCAATCGACCCCAAGACAATGAATATGATATTTAAAGATTGTAAGGATGAGTTCAGAAGCAAAGCAAGGATGAATCAACTTATGCTTGGTGAAACTGACAAGGTAGCCAAGGACACAGAAGAGATCCTCCAGAAGGCCTTCAAAATATTTAATCTCCCTATTATAGAGGACTTGGGTACTGATCCCTCAACCACAAATGTTACAGAAGAAACTCCTGAGAAAATGACAGAAGAGGTGGGCCCTGAACAGACTAACATTTCTCCTCCGGTTTCCCCTACAATCTCTGGATTTAAAGGAGAAGAAAAATTACAGGAGAAAGAAGCAGAGGTGAAGGAAAAAAAAGATGACAGTGCTAAGGTTGTAGAAGGAGAAAAGACTTCAGCAGAGAAAACCACAACTGCTAGTGGTGAAGGAGAGAAAACTCCTAAGGATATCTCCATACTGCAGAAGAGAAGAAACATCTGTCTCTGGCAAGAGACACTGCACAAACTATCCAAGAATTCCTGAACAAAGAAACAATGGAGATTGATGAGCTGGAGCTTCTACAAGGTCCATTCAATTTGATTCTCTTTCTCCAGTATAGACAATGAAGATAGCTTCATTTGCAAATGCTAAGGCTAACGAAAAACTCCTAAAGTCTCATATGGAAGACTGTGAGTTGATAGAAGTTGCTTCTGGAGTGCTTGAAAAGATTATGCCATTGGTTCAGAAAAATCCCACAGCCTCCACTTCTGGTAATCTCAAAACTCTAGTCAGCAGTGTCAATACACATTTTGATTCACTAGAGAAGTTAGCAGAAGATAAGGTCTAGAAGGAATTTCTTGCAAAAAGATTATCAGAGGTACAAGGTTTGATAAGTAATGATAGGAGAAATATGAGTATAGGGATAAAGAGCTTAGAAAATGCTCTTATAGATGGCAAAAAAATATACAAATTTTGTATTTCATGGTCCAAAGTAGCAGTAGAGACTGAGAAGAAAATAAAAGAGCAAGAGGATAAACTACTAAGTTTGTCTCAAAGTTTTGATCCTCTCTCTTCCTCCATAGTCAATCAAGAGTGTCAGACTATTGCAATCACAACTGCAATAAAGAGTTTTGAGAAGGAAAGGAAAAATAGAATAAGCAGGTTAAGTGAGCTCAGGGGGTTAATTGTCCCTAAGCTAGAGGCCATGCATGAGGCTATAACAGAAGCCCAAATTACAGCCCAAACCAATGATCTGATAGATCTAAAAAGGGTAGATGCATTTGCATTCCTGTTGAGTGGGCATATCTCAATTTTGGACAAGATGAAGCAGAGTTGGGTGACAAAAGTTGTACAATTGAAGAACACTTTTGCAGACATACTTAAGTATATGTAAGTACAACTTGTATATATATACTTATGTGGCTAAGTATAGTAAAATTTTTGAAAATTTTGGTGTACGGACCCTAACCTTTGCCATTGATGTCAAAGGGGAAGTGAAGAGCAGTGAAAACTGAGGAATCCAACTAAGGGGGAGCTCTGGAAAATGTATATAAAGAAAGAGCATCAGCCAAGGGGGAGCGTAGTGTAAACACTTAGTCATTTTTCACTAGTGTTGCCATCAATGCCAAAGGGGGAGATTGTTGGCAAGAGACACTATATGGATTCATGATTGTTGTCATTGATGGCAACAAAGTTCGTCCCACACATCCGCAGGACATGGTGTGTCTCTACTGGAAGTCAGAATGAAGATTGTTGAGGTCCAGTAAACAAGAATAGAGCATATGGCAAGGTTCGACAGACAGGTCTGGATCTCTCAGAGGAAGTATCTTGGTAAAGTGCAGATTTGGGGAAGTAAAGAGTACTACCTTGAGTGATAGATTCCAAGGTTTTAGCCTCCGGTGATAGATGAGGCAAAAGATATGAATACTTGAGTACCGGGTTTCTGAGTGACAGTGTGAATAGAGGAAGAACTGACTGACAGAACATCAGACTACTTTCCGGATGTGTTACTGATGGTGTTAAAGGTTATGAAGGCATGAATCATGTTTGGCCAACATGATTAATGATTTCTACAAGTATATGCTTGATCCGCATTACTTGATGTGTAAGGATTCAACCGACAGAACAGAGTTTGTGAGAAGATTGACTATTCCGGGTGCCAACTAGAAAGATAATGAAATCACTTGTGTGGATATATATAGGATGGATTTAGTTGTGAGAAGTGTAGTGGTGATATGTGATATGCGAATAAAAGCAGAGTAGAGCAGAAGCAGTAAGGAAGGTCCGGTATGTGAAAGGAAAGCAACATAAGAGAAGAGGAAAGATAAAGTGCAGCAGATCAGTGTACTAAGCCTAACTGGAACTGAACTCCAGCATATGTGGATGCTTCCAATTAGTTCAAGTATTGTATAACATTATTTTGTAGACAGTGTGTCTCCTTGTAGGTAGTGTGCCTCCTTTCTGAGCAGTGTGCTCGGGCAGTGAGCTGTAATTGGCAAGTGCCATTTTGTAATTCCTTATTCTTCTAACAGAGAATAATCTTTGGGTTAATCACCCCGTGGTTTTCTCCCTTAACAGGGTTTCCACGTCAAAAATATTGTGTCATGTGTTTTTCCATTTCATGGTAATGTTTGCTTGTTTGAATTAATGCTGCATTGATTAATAAGAAAGTTCAGAAAGAAGAAATAATTAGGATAACTAATTCACCGCCCCTCTCAGTTATCGACAACCAACTTCTGGTGCAGATACTTCCTCTGGAAAGTAAATTGGGAGCTCTAGCTCAGGGGGAGCAGTAATCAAAATTCTAATCCTCTAGCTAGATAGTCAGTGCTGGGATCCAGCACGAAGACATGATGAAAAGTTTTTTATGACAGATCTTTTGAAAGAAATTCTGGTAGAAAATGTTCAAGTGCAAAGCATTGTGGAGCAATCCTAATCGACTGTATTCTACAGTGAAGAGTTTTGACATCTTTTTGAGAACAAGCATTTATGATGACTAGGTTATCTTAATAAAGGTTAAAAAGGAGCTCATTCGACAAACAATTCACTTTGCATTCAAGCTATCAAGAGTCCAAGGAGAGATGAAGCAAGATTCTAAGCAACTATAACAATTTCCAAAGCATCTCAAAGCAAATCAAGTGAACCCTAAACCAACAAAAAAGGTATTTTTCAATTTGAAACCCTACTTCAAATTTGTTTGAATCATTATGAAAATGGCAACTCCACAAGTTGTTGACATCACTAAGCGAGCTCGGCCAAAATTCAAGAAACATCCCTTCAAATCAATAGAAGTCGATCAAATGGCTGCATTTTCAAATATACCATACAGAGTAATGCATGCAGAGGATGTTGGGGCTTACATTCATGTTTCCCTAGAGGAGCATGGAGATAGCAGATTCTCAGACTTATATCTAATGCATCTAAGTGGTGACAAATTTGAGTTGAAGGAAGAATATAAGACTTTGGAAGAGAAGAAATTCACTTCATAAAAAGACTTTCCTACATTTGTGGAAGATGAATGGGTTTGATATGTGTTGAGCAGGATTTTATAGTGAAGAGTTTTGACATCTTTTTGAGAACAAGCATTTATGACGACTAGGTTATCTTAATAAAGGTTAAAAAGGAGCTCATTCGACAAACGATTCACTTTGCATTCAAGCTATCAAGAGTCCAAGGAGAGATGAAGCAAGATTCTAAGAAACTATAACAATTTCCAAAGCATCTCAAAGCAAATCAAGTGAACCCTAAACCAACAAAAAAGGTATTTTTCAATTTGAAACCCTACTTCAAATTTGTTTGAATCATTATGAAAATGGCAACTCCACAAGTTGTTGACATCACTAAGCGAGCTCGGCCAAAATTTAAGAAACATCCCTTCAAATCAATAGAAGTCGATCAAATGGCTGCATTTTCAAATATACCATACAGAGTAATGCATGCAAAGGATGTTGGGGCTTACATTCATGTTTCCCTAGAGGAGCATGGAGATAGCAGATTCTTAGACTTATATCTAAAGAATCTAAGTGGTGACAAATTTGAGTTGAAGGAAGAATATAAGACTTTGGAAGAGAAGAAATTCACTTCATAAAAAGACATTCCTACATTTGTGGAAGATGAATGGGTTTGATATGTGCTGAGCAGGATTCACAATGAGTTCATGTAGCTCAATAAGCCCTTCAAGACCACCAAGGATGCAATTAGGGTTGTGAGAGGACTAAATGCTACCGGTAGTGTGCCCTTGTTAAAAGCTGTGAAAAATAACACCATGACAGAAGCAATCGAAGCCCAATTTGACAAGAGGGCATTAATAGTTAATGATATTATAGACCATGTAGTGAGGTTTGCATCAATGGTAATTGGATATAAGATCTATTTCACCAACCGGAAGAACTTTGTCTTTGGTACTGCTATATACACTGCTTATCAAATGATAAAGAAGAATGCAGACTATGTATGAGTTGCTTTAACTACAACTAATGGAAAACCTAAGGAAGACAAAAGAGAACAAATACCCCTTCAAATTTGGTACATTGATTATCTGCTTATTCTTTTACTTCATGCATGAATTACCCAAAATGAGAACCTTGTTCTGGTTAAATAATCAACTAGTTACAGTGCAAATTAGGGATCATTTAAGTAGCATAGGAAGTAATGAGGAACATAACACAACCCTGTGGGGCTATTTCAAGAATTTCCAAAGAATTATGCAATCTAGGGAAAGGATTCCCAAGGGCATTGTTGAAAAATACAAAAATGACATATGCTTTATTGTTACAAAAGACCAATGCATGATGGAGGCTGTTGAGCCTAAGACAGTTTGGATAATGCCAATGGGGTATGAAGTAGATGGAAAAATACTAGATAACTATGCCCAACACATGTTAATAAAACCTGGGGACCCCAAAGAAGAAAGATTTGGAACCTATGAGGAGTTGTCAACAAAAGTCCATGTTGAACAGAGAATGCCAGAAATTCATAAGAAGGCAAGAAAAACAATTGAAGAATATGACCAAAGATAGGGATTTACAAAAAAACAAATCACAGAAGCAAGAGCAAAAGCTCAAGTAGATAGGGCAACAAAATAAAAGAAGGAAATTGAACTGGTTAAGGCTCCGGAAGAGCCTAAGAGGAAACTAAAGAACCCAACAATGACAAAAAGAAGAACTAGAGGTTCTACCTCTACAAAAACTACATCTATATCCTCATGTCCCACACCCTTTGCAAGTGTGGAAGCCCCTGCAACAAGTCATAAGAGAATGAAGATAAAAGCTAAAAGAATGCATGTGAGGGTAGAAGTTGATGAAGAGGAAACAAAATAAGATGAAGAGGTTAAGAAAATGAAAGTTAAGTCAACCAAAGGCTCTGGTAGCAAGCTAGACAAATCCTCTGATAGCAAAAGAAGGAAAAAGGAGAAGAAGGTAGAGCCTGTGAAAGTATAGGCTACAATAACTCTAGAGGATGTAGTGAAGGCCATTATAGTTGATGGCAATCTAAAACCTATTGTCCAACTGTATGATGACTATGATGATGTAGACAAAAGCATCATTGAGATTGTTGTTATCAAATACCTGGACATATACAACAAAGCTCTTATTGAGATAATTTCTGATCTTCCAAATAGCCTGGGAAGTATAATGTCTGCAAGAAAAGAAGCTACTATGGCCAAGGACATTGAGCTTAGAGAGCATACATTAATAAAGCTATGCCCTGAAATCACCCAAGAAGAAAAAGAAAAAACCTCCAAAATGCTTCATAAATAGTTTAGAACAAAGAGGAGGATGAACACTCTAATGGCAGATGACATTGAGAAGGCAGTCAAAGAAATTGAGGAAATCACCCTGAGAGTGTTGAAGGAATTTCATCTCCCAACCATATATGATAATGAAAAAAACAAATGTTGGAGATGATACATCTATTCTAGATATTAGCATGGACCAAGGGCAAGACAAAAATGATGAAGAGATAAAGGAGAAAGAAGATCTCAACCCTACTACTGGTGACCTAGACATTGTTGAAAAGGACCAAACTGAAACAAGTCCTCCTCGAGATCAACAAACTGATGATCAAGCAAACAAGGAAAGGATTGATGAGAAGATCAAAGTTGATGATCAAGAACTTGATCAAGCTGAGAAGAGCCCTACACCGGAACAAAATATTGATCGAATATGGACATAGATATTCCTGAACAGAACAAAGAAGATGAAGTGTCTAAAGAAATGACAAGAGACACTATTGCTGCCCTAGTTGATTCTGTCAAGGAACTTTTGGAGAGACAACAAGATTTGGATGAGTCTGAGCTTCTACAAGGAGCAATCAATTTGACCTCAATGTCTCTTGTGCAAAAATTCAAATTAGTATCAATTGTTCAAGTAAAGGCACGTGAAGAGATGCTAAAATCACATATGCAAGACAATGAACTCATTGGTGAAGCATCCAGCATCTTGGAGAAATGATGCCGACATATCAAAAGGGTACTTCATTATCTTCAACAGATCAACTCAATGGACTAATAAACTCAGTAAGTATACATTTTGAATCTTTTGAAAAGTCTGCAGAAACAAAAGTTAGAAAAGAGTTTGATGAGAAGAGATTAGTTGAGTTGAAGACCATGTTAGTTAATGATAAAACTCTGTTGGATAATGGAATAAAAGGTATACAGAGTGCCATCAAAGAAGCTTGTGATTTGTACAATTTTTTTTTATCATGGTCAGAACCTACAAAGGAGTTAGGAGAGAAGATCAAGGATCAGGAACTGCATTTGATAAATATCTCTAAGTCATTTGATCTAGTAGTTGAATCAATAAATAGTAAATAGATACAAGCTGTAAATAGCCACAATAACTTAAGTAGTTTGATGAATAAGAGGGAAGAAGTTAAAAATAGATTGTACTAGCTAAGAGGGCTAATAAGTCCTAAAATAGACTTAATGACTAATCTTGTGCCACAGCAAAAGCCTTGAATGCAAAAGCAATAATTGATACACCTTCAGATGTGCAAAAGGTAGAAAAATTAGTGTTTCTGATAAATGGTCACATTCAAATTTTGGATAATGCAAAGAATCGATGGGATGGAGAGATAGCACAATTAAAGATTGTCTACAATAATATTCTCCCACCTACTACTAACTAAGATGGAAGATTGTACTTGTACATATGCAGCAGAGTATGACAGTTTTGAAGTTTTGACACAATGTTTCTACTTGTACATACACCTTTGCCATTGATGTAAAAGAGGGAGAAGAAGATCTAGTGAAAAATGGCCAAACATCTCAAAGAAAGAAGAAAAATGTAATGCCCCGCTAGGAAACCCCAGAGGACAACACAACTATGCTAAATAAACAGGATAATTTTTTTTTAAAAGATAGAAATAACAAAGTAATGTCAACACATCAATACATATCAATAAACTTACTTGTCCTCTAAGGTTCCACAGCTACATTACTCACTAAACTATTAATAGGATCAAGAATTAACTAACATCAATAGTTCAATTCTAATCTATTGGATCACATGAATGAACACATACATTTCCATGTTATAACATTAGATAATTAATCAACAAGATCATATAATTAGAACTACCAGTACATATACAAATTCTTTACAATAGGGTACATCATTACATCATAACATTCTCAATTTCCTGATTACATTGGAATACATATGTAATATGATATAACAGATACACAAGTCTAGCACGTGAGCATAAAATCTGTCTCCTCAATCTGGTACATGATCTAGAATCTGCATCACAAGATCCATTCTTCTCACACACAAACAATAGCAAGGGAAAACTAAAGGAGAAAATAACACTACCACCTGACCATGTGGAACCCTAAGGTCCACCCCTCCATGCTAGGAGATAAAATAAGGTTCTGCAGCAACAACATACAAGAAGACAAAAGACTAACAGGTGCAAGGACTACACATGACTCAAGTACAACACGGGTCAACAAGACAACACAAGAAGCATAAACAACACTTCCACACTTAACAGAACTTCCAGAGGCATTCACACAACATAAGGAAAGAACACCAAAGAGGGAATGCTAGGCTGCATTAGGTAAAGTGTCATCGCATGGCCTAGACATGGGTTACCCAGGCTATCTCTCACTAGAAATTGGCCCCCATCTATGGTTACCCTGGTAGCCTCTCTGTAGGCACCGGCCCCATAGGGTGACACATGCGGAACCAACATTCCTTTCGTGAAGACAAGGAAGTTAATCTTGCTAACCATGGCCTTCTCATCTCATCTCAAGCCCAAATGAGCACTTGAGCCATGAGTGAGGCATACTTTATCTTGATTAATGTGAAAGCTCTCCCACCCTCCAAATTTATTATTAAGTTATCACTGGATTAATAACTTTCAATGGGTTACCCTGGCAGCCACTTTGGGTACTGGCCCCTCACTGAAAGCCACTTCCCCACCTGCATCTAGAAGACCCTATCAATCAAGCAAGACATAAGAACAAGTATCCATAAACCATGCAAGGCATTTACCTTTTTGCATACAAATCTCAACAAAAGGTATCCAGAGCAAGGCATGGGTCCTCTTGCTCCAAAATTTCAACCGAATATATAAACCACATAAAATTTTATTCCAAGCTCAAAACAATAATGAACCCCAACATTCAAGAAGGACTCTACCACGACATCACGAAAATGACATCAACATGAGTTTAAAACCACAAAAATAGGTACTCTGAGCAAGACATTACCCATCTTGCACGAGAATCATACCAACGTGAACCATAAATAGGGAAAGTCAATATTACATAAGACCAAAACATGTTCAACCTTTAACAAGATTGCAATATCACAAGGGTCATACCCACAACTACCCCTACCGGCCTCTGGAATAAACTTTCACTAGACACCACTGTAACACAATAATCCCACATCGACATTCACTCTAAAAGCACAACTTCAGCTAATAGACCCAACTAAGATCCCTCAACAATAATCCAATTTAAAAAATACCATAAGTGCAATAAATATTATGACATACTAACCATGGGTCTTAAAGATAGTAAAAGTATTCATAAGATGCCCATAATTCAATACAACATTCACTTCAATTATTCTACTAATATTTGTATCTAAGAAGATATAAACATAACCTAAAAGATACAACAATATAATTAATTATATCAAATGTGATTCATAAATGTGAACTTCATTATGAATGCAAATAACAATTCATCAAAATCTAAATCACTTATAACAACGAGTTAGCACTTGTACTCAAACATTAATTCAAAACAAGTTTCACTTCGTGTTTTCCTAAATTCCTAAAGCAATTACTTTCCATCGAAACATGAATCTCCATAATAAATAAACCTAAAAGAGGTCTAAAGATTGATTTCCTTATCAAACATTTAACACCCTCTCCAAACCAAATATACCTATAACTACTTATTTACAAAGAAATAGTCCAAGTGCATAGAAACAAACCTAAGTTTCATAAAAATAACAGGAAGTACTAAAGATTTATATTTTCCAATCTATATGGATGCTTATTTAGCATAACCTAACCAGCTAGCTTACAAGAACCAATCAATGATTTAAGGACCATAAAACTTTAGAAAACTTACAAGTAATTTAAATCTGCCTAGAGGTAACTGCTGAACGAAGCAATCTAGAAGAAAGATATCGACTCGTACCATAACATATTTCTTGTAGATGCAGTTGACTGGTATTTTCATCTGTGGGAACATAGACACCTTCAACCTAGAACATAGCCCGCTGAGTCCAATTACATTGCCTGCATCTCCCCCAAAAGGGTACCACCGGAAGGGCTATTAAGGTAAGCATGGAATTAGAGGGCTGGAAGTTGTTGAGGCCTTCCTCCCAAAGGAATCCATCCTTCTCCACTGTGATGATATTGCCGCCCACATGCTGGCTGGCCTCTGTGAGAAGTAATTTTTTGATGAGAGAAGAGTGTTTAGAGGTGAGGGCGTAAGCAATAGTGAGTCCAGAAATGCCACCGCCCACCACCACATAGTCGCACATAGCAGTGTCATTTCCTTCCTTGGGAGGAGATGGGGCCATGGTTGCTTCCTTCGCCACCACTTGCAGAGGCCCCTTTCTTGTGCCTCCTCACCTTTGCATACACGCATTTGCACCATTGCTCCTTTGTGAACGAAAATGCACATTTTTTTAGTGGATAATTCAGAAAACTTACAGCTCTAGACACAGCTTCCATGACTCCACTGCAAGTAACAATTTACTTCTATCTAATATCAATTACATAAGTTTCGCCGTCATAACCTTCTCAGCCACAAAATCTCCCCATCGACCGAAAATCATGTTTTTTTCCTTACCTCTCAAAATCCCTTGTAACACGTTTGACCACAAACCATACCTATTCTGCTGCAGTAAAACAAGGGCCTGAAATCTCACTCAAAAAATCATTACATTTATTTCCTTCCCACTAACTGCAAGATTGTTGCTAATTTAAGATTTCTGACCAAGATGACTCATATTGACGTTATTAAAAGATTTATGTTAAATATAGAATATCTTGACAACACACACACACACAATAAATTTATTTCATGTCATCAACAAAGAGTGTTAATTAATTCGAGATTATTCCTCACATTAAATTCATGAATTAAATCCCCATATAAAATATTTTATTTACCTCCACAGACAAATTATTTATTTATTAAAGAGAACTATTAATTACTTTATAATAAACTGATTAACCATCAATAAACAACTTGACAAGCTACACACCAAGAAGGATCTGATGACAATACATAATCGAACAATAGAGACTCGTAATCATGACCATACAAATAGGACATGGGACCTGAAACTTATCCTCTTCAAGGATGGTGACTAGCTGAGGGAAACCTTACATTATCTCTGTTCAATAATTTCCATTGGTTAAGGCACGCTCAGACCTATTAGTTCAGGTGAGTCGATACTTGATACCTATTCACTCAAGCATACCAATTAGAGTACACATTCATAATAGCCAAAGCACTTGGAAAGGAACTCTGACGTTCGTATCTCATTCCCGTATGTCCATACGTTCAATGGTACATGGTTGCCCTTTCTATCTATCCTAACAACATACTACATCTTATGACTATAATATTAACGTAACAATATGCATTTTACTTATAGAAGCTCAGGTTCCATCTTCATCTCCAGATTCATTTGCTAGACTAACTGCACAACCAAGGTGAGAATGGAGGGGCACTACAAAAAATAGAGTAAATATAGTAGGGGGAGCAGACAAGCATTTTTCACTAAGTGTTGCCATCAATGCCAAAGGGGGAGATTGTTGGTAACTTAGTCAAGAGACACTACTGATATGATGTTGTCATTGATGGAAACAACCTAACATGGTTGGAGACAATTCCTTTGACAAAGTTGTGCATGTAGCATTTTGGTCCGGAAAGACTAACTTAGCCAAAATTGACTAAATACTAACAATGTCTTGATTTCTTTCGGAAGTCATATGTTAAATTGTCTAAGTCCGGGTGAACAGAGTTAAGTCAAAAACAATACAGACTACCTGAGTAATTTGGTCCGTATTCCTCCGCTAATGAATATTTTGATTTGTGGTTTTGAGGTATTTAAGATATATGTCATGAGCATCTAAATCTAGAGTTATAAAGCTTGAAGTTCATTGGATCACATTTTACAAGTTCTCTAGTATCAGCTTTTAGGTTGACAATATTTCTCTGTGACAGAACAATAGTTCTGAGATCCGTATTTCTCTATGAAAGAATATTATGCTCCGTAGTTTTGAAGGTATGCTAAGAGGTCCATAATGAATGTTGACTACGAATCTCAAAGTCTCATATGGTTTGCACTGGAATTTATGGTATGACAGTTAAGCTAGTCGAATGTGCACTTAAGGGTCAAGCTGATAGCCATGTTAGATCGATATGCGGTGAAGATATATGATTGAAATCATTAATCTAAGTGGTTTTATAATAGGTCTAGACTCATATGAAGAGTCTTGTATGATTGAATGGGCATGTATTTTTGTTTGGGCACAATAACAGGTTGACAAGGTATACCTTGAATATACAAGCTTTATCTTTTACATGCCAACCTAGTTTGAGGAAATTCTTGATGCGAATATATATACTCAATAGATTTCAGCTTTCGATGGATGAAGGTGTGCAAATAAAGTGTGAATTCCATGTGTGTGTGATCTAAGGTTGTTTTGTGACCAGAAAAGGGTAGTAAGGGCAGTAGAGCAGAGTATATGTGAAGCAGAGTAGAAAAAGTAGAGCAGGCATTATGAATACATTTGAGAGCCCTGTATACTAAGATAAATAGAACTACACCTCAGCATTCCGTAGATGCACTTGTGGCAATTTTCTCCTGGCAGTGAGTAATTCCTTAAATCAATCTTCTCTTCTCTTTCATTTGGCAGTGAACCTATTGCAGTGAGCATTTCTTTGGACAGTGAGTCCTTGGGTAGTGAGCCCTAAGGCATTGAGCCTTCATGTAATTCGGTATTGATATCATAATATATTATGGGCTAACACTCACCATGGTTTTTTGCTTTTTCGGTTTTCCACATAAAAATCATGGTGTCTATGTGTTATGTCTATATGGTTGTTGTTCTTATGTTTATTCTGCTTTCATGTTATTGAATTTGGTAATTTGATCAATGAACATGTAAAGAAGTGGTTTTGTAGAATACTGATTCACCCCCCTCTCAGTATTCCTTATGTTTAATAGAATATGCTAGCCACCAATTCTCCAATACGGGTAGATAACTCCTTAGTTTAGGATCTGAAACCTTGTAGGGAGATAAATTAGAGGCCCATTAGAAGTTGCAGTCATCCTTTATCTAATCAAGAGTAATCAACCATAGAAGAATTTGTAATATGAACTAGAAAAAATGTGATTTTGATTGATTGATATTTTACAAATGTATTATATTGGCTTATATAGCCTTACATTTCCCATAAATAAATTACTCTAACTTGTTACGGCAACAACTTCCCAAACCTAACTATAAATTATTATGTGCCTAAGTAAACTTAAGAAAGTAAATAAGTAAAATCCTATTTACTCTAACAGTTAGGAAATATCTCTCAACCTTGGAACTATAAAAGGTTTCTATTCTTCCCAATTTGGGTCTTTTTGAATACCCTTTATCTTTAAGAATGGATTAGAACTTTCAAAGTTTCCAAAAGGGGCTAAAAATGGTAGAGCTTACTATTTTTAGTAACTTTATATTTGAGTACGGATGGACCTAAAATTTTTCCAAAAGATGTGGAACTTCTAAGCAAACATCTTGGGTGAGTTTGGACTCAAGATAATACGTAGATGCAAGATATTAAAGTTGTCATTTTTTAAAACTCCTAAAAAAGGTTTTGAACTTAGATTTGAGGCACTTAGAGGTCCCTAAATACCTCAAAAGTTATCATAACTAACTAAGTGGGTTATATATTGATATATCTCCTAACGAGCTTTCCAACACATCAAACAGTTCATCAATTGGACACCCAAATCAAAAGTTATGGCCTCTGGAAGTTGGACCTCTTATTTTGGGAAATGTCAAAACATGCTGGACACTTAAAAGAGCTGTAAAAGGGAGAGTTACATATGTTGGTGTATGATTTGTAACATCACAAGGCATATTTGATTGGAGAAAATTTGGCCGCCACTATTGGGTGGTTTTGGGTCATGGTTTTGTAATTACCATTGATGGTTTACTATATTGTATCTTCTATATATCAGGAGCTTGAGATGGAGGTTGTGTGGAAGAGTCTTATAGATATTGAGTTGCCTCTGGATCTCTGGTTGGTTATACTCTTGTGAAAGCTTTCTCTAAAAGTATATTGTAATCTTCTTGATTCTTGAATAATATATTGGGTGGCTTTAAAGTGTGGGTTTTTTTTCTCGAAAGGGTTTTCCCACGTAATTACTGTGTTGTGGTATGATTGTTATTTGTGTTTATTTATGTAACTATTGTAAAGATCTAAAAAGTTCTACATATCCCTCTCGTCAAGATTAGTGTAGGAAGTTGTTTCACTACCTTAGCTTCCTTACAAAATAGAGGTGCACCACTATAATTTTGGAGAAAATAGGGGCCTATTCTTTGTTCTTGACTAAACCATGTATTTTAAAGATACTTAATAATTAAGGGCACCTCTTCTAGAGATGAATTTCTAGATATATTTGACCTCTTATCCTCATGGTGGTTTTAGGGTACTTCAATATTTGCCTTCTAGTGCATGTTTTGTATAATGTCAAAATTATTTTTCTTTTTAACTTCATGTTTGTTAGTATCATCAACAATTAACTTCCTATTGGCAACCAAAATTAGGTTATAATACACATTTTATATCTATCTCAGGTAAATAATAAGATAGGGAAACAAGAGGGAAATTTTTTTTAGATTTCATAAGATTGCACAAAAGCATGGTTGGCCAACTCGACTTCCATCTATAAATCTAATTAACATGCTTGTTAGTATCATCAACAATTAACTTCCTATAGGCAACAAAAATTAGGCTATAATAATAATCTTTACCTTGCTTTTTAAACATGCTTGTTAGTATCATCAACAATTAACTTCCCATAGGCAACCAAAATTAGGCTATAATACACATCTTATATCTATCTCAGGTAAATAATAATATTTATACTACCCTTATATCCACAAGTAAAGATAGGAAAACAAGAGGGAAAAAGTTTTAGATTTCATAAGATTGCACAAAAGCATGGTTGGCCAACTCGACTGTCATCTATAAATCCAAATGTAAAAGCTTTGAAATCAGTAGTCGTCCTTCCAAATCTAAATTAGAATCATCTTTGTAGATTGATGGTACTCTAATCACTTTGGTATTTAGCTATAATAATATCATTGGGCTACTTGATAGAATGATTCACTAATATAGTTTTAGCTTTATTCACCTCTCGATAACAATGTCGTATTTAGAAGCTTACTAAATTATCGAGAAGTGGCCAAATGTGTGCCAAGAGGTTCCTTAATTTCTAATTAGAGATTCTTCTACTTCGAATAGTGTTGATGCATATCATTGAGTCCCCTTCTATGTTTATGTTATCAATTTATTTTTCTCACATAGTTTGAGCACAACTAGGAGAGCTAAGTGCAACTTTGTTTCATTATTTGTTTTGAGTTGTATTATTTTTTTAAATGGCCTAGATAAGGTTTCCATATTCATCTTTGACAATAGACCTAGCTCTAGAGGCACTTAGGTTCCTTGTAAAACACCATCAAAGTTAATTTTTAGTCTTCTTCTTGAAGGCAAGTGTCACCTAATCTTAAACCCATCAATCATTGATTTTATGGTTGAGCTTGCTAGTCTTGGGAATGGGGAAGACACAAAGCTATTTTATTTACTTCGAGTTATGTTATTTTAATATAGAACTATCATATTTACAATATACATACATGGACACATAAATTTTAATATTTTCTTAAGAATTATTTGATTATTTAAAGGGATATTTTTTGTAATACACTTGTTTTACTTTTGTAACTTTAAATTTGCTTTTAGAAAAAAACCACCATTCATTGTTTTGGTAATTCTTTTGTTTTGTTTTTCACTTTAAAAACTAAGTAAATCTTATATACTTATATGTTACTTTTTAATAATTTTATTTGTACAATATATTTTATAATTTTGAGGTCTTTATATTTAAAATATAGATATAAGATATAAATAGTTTTTCATAGGAACAACCATATAAACATAAGAAAAGAAGAAATAAAAATATGTTCATTTAATTTTAATATATTACAAATTAATTTCTTTTGAATAAATTAAATTAAATATTTGAAAATAACAAATCTAATTATAAATTTAGATAGACTTATTAACAATATTTTTAATAAATAATATTAAAAAGTATGAATATCAATAGAACAATAAAATATTTACTTTTAAATTTAACATAATAAACAATATATTAATTTTTAAACTCAATAGATTATATTTATAACTATAGAAATATAATCAATTCTCATCTTATAATTGTAAAAATATAATCAATTTTAATTAAGATGATTGTATTTATCATAAAATGTTTTTAAATTTATTTAATCTTAATCTATTTTAAATGAATGAACGCCCCTAATATATAAATAAAATAATTAAAAATTTGGAAGAAAATTTTATTATCATAACTCTAAATTACATTCTTTCTAAAAATTATTAACCAATGGTCCACTCCAAATATCTCATTATGTGATTTGGGAGCTAAGGGGGATATGCACGGGAGAATGGTACAATGCTTTATTGGAATTGTGGTTTGAAAGCCCGAAGGGTTAATATCCATGTCATGATTGTACAATTGATGTCAAAGATGCGAACGTTTGTAGAAGGTTGGGTACAACTTCAGCTTAAGAGTGGAGCGTGCACAATTTTTAGGCCTAGGTTTTAAGTACTTTTTTTTTTAATCTTATATTAATTTATTTCACAACCTAGGAGTATATCTTTCAATGATCATAATTTGTAGTGGTCCCCCATCACTAATGATGTTGAAATTTTAGGCATGAAAAGATTTTAGATTCTCTAGACAAGGCATTTGTATTATTGGGGGAGAGTATTTAAATTTTACATTTTTATAATAGTTTATTTGGTAAGGTAAGTGTAAATTTAAGGTTTAGGTTTATATTATTAAATACGATGTTGGATTAAAGTGTATTTGTTGAGGTTTCAAGAAATACATTAAAAAATAAGTTAATATGTTCAAGTGATAGTGTATGAACATGCTTTTTGGATGTGATTTGTTCTAATGTATTCATTTCATTTAATTGTTAATACTAATAATCAACTCTAAGAACTTTAAATTCACAACTAATAGTATTATAATCTTTAAATACATAATCTTTACATGTCTTACTATACTCACAACTATTGAACCCTACTCAACTATTAGATACTTTTCCATAGACTTGATATCCTATTGAAACTAGATCATGTGGTCTACCTTATAGAAAATATTGGCTTGACCAATGTTCATTTGACATATATCCCTTGCATACAAGAGCTTATTCCAAGGGTTATGCTTCACACTAGTGCTTCAACATCCTTGTGCTTGGAGCAAAGATTAATAGTGGAATATTAGTACTATGTTCATAAATTATGCCTGGGGTCTGTTGTATAGAGTTCTTAGTCCATTTTCTTACCTCTTAGCAAGCTTAACAAGTGATTGGGTTTGAATTTTCCTTGGACACTTGGAATTACAAAATTACCAAATTTTCACAACCTAGACTTGAGCTAAAGATTTCTCATTTCCTACGATATCTAGTCTACAAAGGAATTTTATTAGTTGAAAGGATTACCTATATTTCCTTTACTCATCCTAAATGTTTAGCTTACCGCTGATTTGAATCCTTCAATAATATCTTTTAGACTTGCCCTTATACTCAAGATGCTTAGAAATGGATCCATAGGGTATCTTGTCTCTTTCATCTAGGCTTTTTCTCTTGGCACATTGTTTTGTTTGATGATATTGCCATGTCAACCAATGATATTCCTAAAACATAGAATTCTTTCATAGACTATATATGTTTTTCAACCTTGGTAAACTAGAAATGGTGTTATTTTTAATGCAAAAGTGATGTTGAAGCAAGTATGATAAGTACACCATGAGGTAGGGAATTTATTGTCATACTAGTTTAGATAGTTTCACAAAATAAGTGGCTCCTAATCTCCCTCCTAACAAATCCTCTTAGTGGGAAGTTTCTTGATGAGGTGAGCTCTATCCTCTACCTAGTGCAACAATGTGTGTAGACTTAGTTGTTTTCTTGTTAGCCTTGTTTCAATATTTTGAATGATTTCCTTTTGTAAGTTCATGCACATCAATCAACCACCCTTTTATTGTAAATATTCTAAATTTATTTTTATATTTATATGATTAATATATGATATGTTAGAAGTGTTTCCTATAAAAATATACTTCATGTGTACATTTGAAGTATTTGTTTAAGTAAAACTATTAAATATATATAATATAATAGTAAAATATTCTCTATATTTAATGAACTCTTAAATATATTTAGGGATGGTCAAGATATCAAATGTAGGGTATAGTTCCAAAATTTAGCCTAGAAAATGTTGTCTTAAATAGAAAAGAATAGTAAGAATTTTATGTCACATCTCCATCCATATGATATAATTATATAAATAATCACAATGAACAAAAAATCTACTAGCAAAGGTAAAAGAAGAAAAGGAGATTCTAGTGAACTAAGGAGGGTTATTTCCTCATGGTGATATTCAGAGCAATTGATGTTTCGGACAAGCTATAATTTGGTTGGGGACCTTTTGGTTTTGTGGGGCCATGTGTTCTTGGGTTTTCTATTTTTTCGTGTCTTTTCTATCATTGGTTTGTGGGCTATTGTTTAGTTTGTAGGTCTTTGTTTGGGTCTAGCTACCTTGTAGCTATGGTTTTGCTTGTTTTGTTGCCTAGTCTTTGTTCTATTGTTGTAACTTCTTCTCTATACAAGGTTTATGGTCCCTTCATAACCAACTTAATCTTAATCAAAACAATGAGCATAAACATTACATCTCCTAATAGTAAAAATGTTAATAGTTAGTCAATAAGCTTCTTATGAAGAATTTAATCCTAAAATTTAGTCCTTGAGAAGTATCTTGGGTATCTTTTCGTATTCACTCAAATTTAGAACTAATCTAGGTAAAAAAATTATTAGGGTCAAGACTATGAATGTTAGCATTGATTAGTCAATGCAGTTCAAAGGAAAATGTGGATCATTAATACATATATGATTTGGTTGAGAAAAAAATAGTGAATCTATCAATAAAGCATCCATTCTACTTCCACCACCTCATTGTAGAAGCTTCCATACACCACCTAGCCATATATTAAAATAGATCATTTATTTCATTCATTAATTGATGTAATGGAAGGGTCATAAAAATATGTCACACATAAATGTGGGTCATTAATGCAAATAAGCTTTGGCCAAGATCAAATTTAGTGAATATGTCAATCAGACATCCATTCTACTCTCCATCACCTCATTATAGAAGTTTCCACACACCACCACAACCATAGATTAAAAATGGATCATTTATTTCTTACAACTTTATTTCATCTACCAATGTCCCTACATTTGATGGAAGATTGTAAAAAATTGCCTACCTTAAATTTATACTACTAATGCACAATAATTTATAGTATGAATTTTAAATATACACTGCTAATAAACATTAATTTATAGTAAAATAAACTTCATTATAAAATTATTATTGGTTCTATGTTCCAATTGATTTCAAATTGTTGACTCTACCTTGATCACATGTTATACCATACTTATTTTAACAATGATATTCTAATGCAAGAGCATCCAGTGGTGTAAGGGCAATCTTGCATCACCCCAAAAATGATTATTTTATTTCTTGTTCTTTTCAATTTTGATATTTATGGATACCCAATTTCTTGAATAATGATGCAGAACCTTCAAAAATTTTAACTTGCTAAAAACAACAAATTTCTATTTTTAGAAAGTTTGCATTTGAGCACGTATGGAAACAAAAATTTAATCAAAGCTTCAGAATTGAAAAATATAACCTTTGGTGGAGGAATTGGCCAAATATCACTTGTGATCTGAAATAGATTAAAGTTTTTGTTTCTTTAAAAACCCTTGAAAAAGTTTCAAAGTCAAATATGAGGCACTTAGATGCCCCATACGACCCCGAAAAGGGCTATTTATGACCATTTTTTGGGAATATTTTGGGTATTAGAGAAGGGGGAAAGTGGTGACTCATGAAAAGGAGGGAAAATAGAAAATTGTACCAGATTTGAAGCTACAAAAAGTAGAAGGTTTTAGAATTTAGAGAAAGGAAGTTATAATGTGTTGTAGTTTGTTGAGGATTTCATCATCTAATTTCATTCCAATTTCTGTAATGTAATTTGTTTTTAGTTCAATAAAAGAACATCATTGTTTTTTGTGTGCAATCCAGATGTTGTTGTGTGTTATGGGATTTACTCCCCTCATCATATTCAATGGTTTTTGTAGATGTGCCTTGATCTAATAAACAAAGTAAAAGAGAGGATTGAATTGCATTTAGACATTTACCACAATCCTTTCTTACATTACATGCCTACATATCTTCTTTGCATTGCATGATCTTATAAACATTTCTCTAAATAACATATCTTTATTCTTTTACATGGTTATATTCTTCTTTATCATTCTAGACAAGATTGATTTCTACAATATGCATTTTATCATTTCCCTTTATACATGATACTCATTTTAATTGTTTTCCCCTAGTGAATTTTGTTTCATGCACCTTTTTTCTAGCATACTTCAATCTCCTTGCTACCCCTCATTAATGCACTTTATTTTTAACAGTATTCATGTTAAGAATGAAGGGGGATTTTTCTCATTTCATCATTTCCTATTTGATATGAGTGAGTATAATCTATTAAAACACCTTGTTAAAGGTAATAAAAAAGATTCAAACATTGAAGGATACTTATGTTATATTTTTACTTTAAAAACATGTATTATGTTGATATAATGTTTTAATAAAGAAGGATTTTTAATGTTTATGAATTCTTTTTTATGTTCATTTCCTAACATTTTTATAATAAGAAACTTTCTATATTTAAAATCATGATTTTTGCCATCCCTTAAATCATATGACTTTTGTTATAGTGTTTTTAAAATAATGATAATAATAAATTATAGTTAAGTAATTTTTAATATAAAACTTAATTAACATATCAAAATTAATATAATATTCTAATAAACTTAGTCTTATAATTGACTAATTTTCTATCTATTAATTCATATTTTATCAAATATTTAAATATCTTTAGTTATTCTTCAAGTGGCTATTAATAATTAAGGGATAGTTGAACGTACCTTTAATTGGCTAGAGATATCATAAATAATATTTCAGCAATTACAAATATTTTCACAAGTTGTAAGGTTGTCCACCCAAAAATGAATGCAACATCTTGCTTAAACTCACCCAATCACTATTTAAATAATCTTATTTTATTAGAAAAGAAAACAATGTCTAGTATTAGAAATGAAATACTTAGAATTCATAACTATTATTAATGATCATATTTCATCATTTAATTAATAATTTATAGTAATATGTGTGTGTGTGTGTGTGTGTGTGTGTGTGTGTGTGTGTGTGTGTGTGTGTGTGTGTGTGTGTGTGTGTGTGTGTGTGTGTGTGTGTGTGTGAGAGAGAGAGAGAGAGAGAGAGAGAGAGAGAGAGAGAGAGAGAGAGAGAGAGAGAGAGAGAGAGAGAGAGAGAGAGAGAGAGAGAGATCCACCAACAACTATCAACCAAATAGATGGTCCTTCAAACCAAATAAAACATGCAACACAATATAAAAATTCAAACTCCACAAGCTCAACTAGTCCATGGACTTGTAGTTTTTTACAAAAAATCTAGACATATATTAGGTGCACTTTAAACTTTACTAACATTCACCATATCAAATGGTCCGCTCTATATCCTTGTTAATTCAAATTACATGGATCAATCTTCTATTGATCACAATGTATCATGCAACACTCATTCAAAACTAATTTATTACAATGTCTATAATTTACAAGTGGATACTAGGCAATCATAAAATACTCCACGATAAGATTTGTCCACCTATAGACTTATCTTTAATTAATGTACTTCAAAAAAAAGAAATTAATTAAATCTCATATATTCTTAAAGTAAGAACAATTGTGCATCTAATAGTTTGTGTGAAATCTTATCCTAGTTACATTCTTAGGAAGTAAGAGAAATTCAAATGCACACTCTCAATGGACCCAAATAATAGAAAATTAAACATTAAATACGAACAAATAATAGATGGTGGGAAAAATAAAGGCCAATCTCAATCTTTTGAAAAATTTATCTTAAAATACATACAATTATATAAATAAAAACCAATCTCAATCTTTTGCCAAAAATTATCTAAAAACTGTATCGTAATTGGTTCTCGAATTCATAAACTAATATATTAACTTCCTATATAATTTGCTATCAGCATAACTTTTACACCTCCATAACCTCAATAATATATTCCCATGAATAGAACAATTATGCTCTGCCACTATAACTATCTATCATGATGGATTGTGGTCAATATAAGAATGGAATATCTACGTGCCAGTTATTAAGAAGCCTATTATACTGCCTTACCCTAAAGTAAAGTGGATATCCACATCCAATTCATTTTGATTAAATTTTAGACATTGAAATTAAAATATTGTGTAATTCAATTCATACAAAAAAATTCTATTAAATCTGATTGACAGATAAAATTGGCTCTGTCTATCTAGCCCCAAAAAATGCATGGGGCTGGATGCGATGCTTTCCATATCATCCATTATACTTACCTGCATCCACCTTCCTCTGTCGTCTATGCAGTCCGTGCAATTTGACCTTATTTAGCCACCTATAGAATGCAATTATTTCTTTTCCAATTATTTTTTAATTAAAATAAAAAAATTTATAAGTTTACTTTAATTTATTATTATTTTTTATTGAAATGTTGTCTCACACTGTAAAAAAAAATTTAGCCCAAAATTTTCTAAACTCTCTCACAAAAATCATGTCTATTTTATATCATATTACTATAATTATATTATTATATTATTATATTATAATATTATTATTATTTTGATATTATTATATTATTATTATAATTATTTATATTAATAATTATAATATAATAATATCAAAATAATTATAATATTATAATATAATTATATAATTATGCCGATAAGGGGCATGGTTTGGTGTTAATTCACTCAGTTGTAGTGGTAGCCACCAGAGTTCAAACCCTCACTAGGCCAACGAGCTCATAGGCATTATGCCTTCATTGGGCCAACGAGCTCATGGGTTTGAAGTGTTCTTTCTTGGGGATGAGGTCCCCCATGTTGTGGCCTCACCGGTTCATAGCTCCGGGCAAAAGCGTTGTGTGGAGCCGGAGGGCATGTCGCACCAGTGTCACCGGTCATGTTAAAAAGTTTACGAGGCACAAAAAAATAAAAAAATAATAATATAATTATAATTAAAATTAAAATATAATATTATAACAATATAATATTTATAATAATATAATAATTATAATTAAATAATTTTATTTATTGTATTTATTACTATGTTTATTACTATGTTTATTACTATATTTATTATTATAAACATTCTTTATAAACACCTCTTGAGTATCAAAAAATAAAATAGTAGATTACACATGAATTCTCGATGGAGGCTCTGCACAAAGTTTGAGACTCTCCACGCAACAGGATGTCATCGTGATGGTTGGATGCCATCAAGGGAGTACTCTTCCCCCTTGTAAGACCCTCTTTAGCCTTGGTTGAACGCGTTCTATAGATTTTATTATGCTATTACTTTGTGAAAAGGTTTCCATGTGTGCTCTCTCTTTCATAACCCTAGACTGGTGTCGACCCCATCGGCTTAGGTCTACACCCTCATCTACAGAACCAAGGAATGATGAATCAAATGTTTCACCACCTTCCATGTCAGCAAATGTCAGGACCTGTGTAGCACTAGTTGCCTTGGCAACATGACGCAAGCCTTCCATACGTATAGGATGCACAACAATTGCCCCAACATCTATAAAGTACTTAAGAGCCATGTCATCTATTCCTTTTGTTGTTAAAATTACATTTGCACCAGCTTTTAAAATTTTGTCAATACGCTCTTTAGTTAATCTCTTACAAGCATTCAATGCTTCATTCATGTCTCTTACACACCCACATGGGCTTTTGTCCCTCCTAACCCCATCTAAACCCTTGCACATTCATTTAACCTTGGTGTTGGCAAGAGACACATTGGAGCTTCATGATTGTTGTCATTGATGGCAACAAAGTTCATTCGACACATCCGCAGGACATGGTGTGCCTATACCGGAAGTCAGATTGAAGAGTGTTGTGGTTTGGTAAGCAAGAACAGAGCATATGGCAAGATCTGACAGTCAGGTCCAGATCTCTCAGAGGATGTATCTTTGGAAAGTGTAGACTTGGTAAAGTCAAGAGGAGTACTTTGATTGATAGAATCTAGGAATTGAGCCTCCGGTGATAGAAGAGTGAAGAGATATGAGGACTCAAGTATTGGGGTCCTGTTTGGCAGAACAGACAGAGGAAGAACTAACCAGAAGAGCATTGGACACTATTCTGGATGAGATGATGATAGTGAACAAGATTCTTGAGGTATCTTTCAAGATTGGCCGACTTGTTAGATGACTTCTATAAGTATCTCTTTGATCCGCATCACTTGGTAAGCAAGGATTCAGCTGACAGACCAGAGTTTGGAAAATACTAACTATTCCAGATGCTGACTAGAAAGAGGATGAAATCCCTTGTGCAGATATATATACCAAATGGATTTCGATGAGAAGGTGTGTGTGGTATGTGTCTAGTGCAAAAGAAAAGTAGAAGAGCAGAGTGAAAGCAGTAAGGAAGATCGGGTATGTAAAAGGACAGCAGCACAAAAGAAGAGGAAGGATGAAGTGTAGCAGATCAGTGTATTGAGCCTAACTAGAACTGAACCTCAGCATATATGGATGCTTTTCTTCAGTTCAAGGATCTTGTTATTCTTCTTACAACTTGTAGGTAGTGAGCCTCTAGTGAGCAGTGTGCTCGGGCAGTGAGCCCTAATTGGCAAGTGCCATTTTGTATTTCTATTCTTCTAACAGAGAATACAATCTTGGGTTAATCACCCCATGGTTTTCTCCCTTAACAGGGTTTCCACGTCAAAAATATTGTGTCATGTGTATTTCCATTTCATGGTTATGTTTGCTTATTTGAATTGATGTTGCATTAATTAACAAGAAAGTTCAGAAAGTTGAAATAATTAAGATAACTGATTCAACCCCCCCTCTTAGTTATCAACAATTGGTATCAGAGCCAAGTTCCTCCCAACAGAGCCTAACAGCTTGAGGAAGATCTGGGAACTCAAATGGATGTGTATGGTATGAGGGAGCAACTTAAGTCTGCCCTAGATGATCTTGAGCAGTCAAATTTTGAAGTCAATGAATTGAAGGAAAGACTCAAACAGGCTAATGATTTCATAAATGAATTAAAAGAGAAATTGAGTCTCTCTATGAAAAAGAGAAAGGAGCTACTTCAGCAACTGACAAGACAAGATGAAACCAATGATACAAATGGAGATCTAAAGGAGAAAACCAAGTTACATGAAAAGTTATCAAAAGAGATCATTATGGTAAGACATGAAATGGAATAAGGAGTTATGAAGTTTACCCAAGAAATTGAAGAGAAAAGAAAAACTGAAGATGATCTAAGACAATTTCTGAAGGAGAAATCAGAAGACTACCACAAGATGGATAGAATAATTAGACATCTTGAATCTGATCTTGAAGATGCTAAAGATAATGAAGAAAAACTTGAGGATCAAATTGTCTCTCTTAAAAGGGATCTTCAAATAGCAAATGAATATAAAGAGAAATTCAAGATAAGTTCTGCTCAACTTGAAGTTCTTCTTGAAAGCCAAAAGAGGGTAGATGACAAGTGTGGTTTGGGATATGAGAAAGGAGAAAGCTTCGAATCTGGATAGAAGAAGTTTGGATTAGAAAATCCAAGGAATAGGCCTAGAAGACCTTTGGTAAGGCAACCTAATGCTCAAAGATACCCATCCTTCAATGGATACTGCCACAACTGCAATAACTTTGGTCACAAAGCTAATCAATGCAGAATGAGAATGAATCAGACTAATACATCCTTCTCCAGATAGTGCTTTAACTACAAAAGGTATGGTCACAAATCTCATGAATGCAGAAATATGCAAATGAACAATTCATTCAATGGTAGATGCTTTGCATGCAATAGAATGGGTCATATGGCTAATCAATGTAGATCAAGAGGACATCAATCAAATATGCCAAGAAATGTTGTTTGCCACAATTGCAATAGATCCAGTCATTTGGCCAAATTCTGTAGAAGTAAGAATCATGACAAAAGAGGTCTGGTACATCATAATCAGAATCAAGACAAGGTAAAAGGAAAAGTGAATGTGGATGAAGTTAAAAGTGAGATGAACAAGATTTGGGTGAAGAGAGGTACAGAAAATGTAGGGGATGGATCTGCACCAGAATCTGGTGCTGATATTCCTTTCAGAAATTAAAAAGTGAGCTCTGGCTTAGGGGGAGACATAAGGAAAAACTTTTTCCCCCAGCCAGTTAATTGGTGCCGGAACTGGAACAAGGAGAGTTGTGGATCAAAGGGTTCGTAAGAAAAACATCTAAATAAACTGTGGTTAAAATATGGAAGATACGCAAGATGTTTAGAACAAGATTGATCTGGTTCATTAAGTCATTTGAATAAGGAAAACAAAAAAAACTAGAATGACTTAAGTTGAGCATTTATTACAACTTGGTATTAGGGTTTGCAGAATAATATAGGGGTTTTCCTATCTAACACTTGTTCATTCTACATTCGAGAAGAAGCAAAAAAGAGCTCTGTAACAAATCTCCTGAAGCCCATCAAAGGTCATATATAGAAGTTGATTCATCCAGCAAATTAATCCAGATCTCTTCATGAACCCTAGATGCGCAAAAGGTACTTTTTGTTATTGAATATTTCTCTATAAATCTTTTGAAGATGGATACACCGAATGTTGTAAAGATCACTGAGAGGCCACGCCCTAAATTCAAGAAACATCCATATAAATCCCTAGAAGTTGATCCCCTAGGCACCTTTTCAAGTATTCTGCATGGAGTTCTGCATGTAGAAGATGTTAGGGCATATATTCATGCAAATATTGAAGAATTTGGGGAATCTAAGCTGGTTGATATCTATCACAAGCATTTGATAGATGACTCATTTGAACTCAAAACTTAGTATAAAGCTATTCGGGACAAACACTTTGCACAGTGCATTCATTTCCCCTATTTTATGGAAGATCAATGGGTCCGGTATATCTTGAGCAGAATGCATGACAACTTCATGTGGTTGAACAAACCATTTAAGATCACTAAGGATGCCATTAGGGTAGTAACCGGATTACACTCAACCAGTGAAATGCCTACACTCAAATCTATCAAAAACCAAATTGTCAGTGAGGCTACCAGATTGAAGTTTGATAAAAGAGCTATGACTATTGAGGATATCATAGATCCAGATATCAAGTTTGCAACAATGATAATTGGATATAAGATATATCACTCCAATAGGGAGAATTTAGTTTCTAGAACTGCTATATATAGTGCTTATGAAATGTTGAGGAAGAATGCAGACTATGATCTTTGTGAGCTCCTTCTAAACCAAGTCTTGGAGAATCTACAAAAGATAAAGAAGGATAAGAACTCCTTCAAATACGGTGGTTTGATACTCTATCTATTCTTTTATTACATGAATGGGCTTCCCGAATCCAGTGGGTGGGTATGGCAGAATTATAGACCAGTAGCCATTCAGATCAGAGATTATATACATGGGCTTAGTGATGCCAAGGCCCAAAATACAACTCTCTGGGATTATTTCAAGAATTTTTAGAGCATGATGCAAGCAAGAGAGAGAATTCCCCAATCTATAGTTGAAAAATATAAAGATACAATATGCTTTATGGTAGAAACTGATCAGTGCCTAATGGAGGCAGTGGAACCAAGAACAGTGTGGATCATGCCTATGGGGTATGAAGTGGATGAGAAAATTGTGGAGCTACATGTTCTGCACATGCTAAGTCAGCCTAAGGATCCCAAAGTAGAAAGGTTTGGAACCTTTGAAGAATTAAGTGTGAAGATCCATGTGGAGCTAAGACAACTGGGGATAAAGAGAAAAGTGAGAAAAGAAGTAGAGAATGTTTCCAAAAGATTTGGCATATCAAAAGAAGCACTTAATGCTAACAGGGAGAAGAGGGAAAGAGCAGAGAAAGAAAAGGAAGGTGCTGAAAAGGAAAGTGGTCCAGTAGAAGCCCCCACCCAGACAAGATCCTCTAAGAGGTTTGCTCCTACCACTGACAAGAGCTCAAAGACATCAAAATCGGAAGCAAAATCATCTAGTAAAACAGAGAAAAGAACTAAGACAAAGGCCACAAGGTCTTATATCAGTCAAAAAGATGAAGAAGATATAGAATCTGATGATGAGATCAAGAAGATGAAGAAGAAGAAGAAAGTATCTAGTGAAGATAAGGAGGTAGAGGCAGAAGAGTTTGTTGAAAGACCCACTCTATCCCTAGATGATGTAGTCAAAGCTGTTACTATGGATGGGAACCTGCAACCCATAACAGAATTCTATGATGCATATAATGATGCAGATAGAAAAATCTTGGAGGAAGCCACAGTCAAGTACTTGAACATATACAATAAAGCTTTTATTGAAATAATTTCTCTAATTCCTAAAAGTTTAGAAAATGAACTTGAAATGAGAAAAGAAAATTCTAAGGCTAAGGACTTAGAGATTAGAGAATAGATAGCTATTCAGCTCTACCCTTCAATTACTCCAAAACAAATGGATATGATCTTCAAAGATTGCAAGGATGAGTTCTAGAGTAAGGCTAGAATGAATCAGCTCATGCTTGGAGAAACTGATAAAGTGGCAAAAGAAATAGAAGAAATCCTGTGGAATGCCTATAAAAGATTCAATATTCCTGTTATAGAGGATTTAGGTAATGATCCCTTAGGAATAGATAACAAAGAAGAATCTACGGAGACGGTAGCAGAAGAGGTAAAGGAAAAGGATTCCTCTGTTATGGAAGAGGAAGTTCAAGGAGAAGTAAATCCAGATTCCCCAATAGTCTCTGGATCTAAAGGAGAAGTAAGAATAGAGGAGAAAGTAGAAGAAGTGAAGGAAAAAGAAAAAGGTTAGACAGAAAAAACCACAAATGACAGTGCTAAGGCTGTAGAAGCAAAGAAAACCCTATCACCGGCAAGAGACACAGCAGATGCAGTCAAAGATTTCTTGACCAAGGAGTTGTTGGAATTTGATGAACCAGAGTTGCTTCAAGGTCCATTCAATTTTGATTCCCTCTCTTCGATGCAAACCATGAAGCTAGCATCCTTCACCCAAGCAAAGGCAAAAGAAAAAATTTTGAAGTCTCACTTGGTAGACTGTGAGCTCATAGAAGCTGCATCCGGTGTTTTAGAGAAGATTATGCCTTCCTTCCAAAAGGACTCTTCGGCATCCACATCCAGTAATCTCAATACTCTTGTTAATTCTGTTAGCACTCACTTTGAGTCATTGGAAAAGTCAGTAGAGGCAAAAGTTCAGAAAGAGTTTTTGGACAAAAGATTCTCCAAAGTATAGGGTCTAATAATGAATGATAGGAGAACTATGGATATTGGAATAACAAGCTTGGAAAATGCTCTTAAATATGGCGGAGATATCTATAAATTTTGTTTATCCTGGCCTAAAGTGACCAAGGATATTGAGAAGAAAGTAATGGAACAAGAGGATAAACTGTCAAGCCTCTCTCAGAATTTTGATCCTCTCACTGTATCCATAGTAAACTAGGAATGTCAAAATATTGTAGTCATGAATGACATTAAGAAACTTGAAAAGGAGAGGAAGAACATAATAAACAGGATGGGTGAGCTTAGAGGGATGATTATCCCCAAATTAGAGGCCATGCATGAGGCCCTAAAAGATGCTCAGAGTACAGCCCAGACTAGTGATCTGACAGATCTCAAGAGGGTAGAAGCTTTTGCATTCCTGTTGAGTGCTCACATCTCAATTTTGGACATGATGAAGTAGAGTTGGGCGACAAAAGTTGTACAGTTGAAGACAACTTTTGCAAACATACTAAAGTATATGTAAGTATAACCTGTTTATATACTTATGCGGCTAAGTATAGTTGAATTTTTGGAATTTTGGTGTGCGGACCCTACCCTTTGCCATTGATGTCAAAGGGGGAGTGAGGAACAGTGAAAAATGTGGAATCCAGCTAAGGGGGAGCTTCAAAAAAATGTACATTAGAAGAGAGCATCAACCAAGGGGGAGTATAGTATAACACTTAGTCATTTTTAACTAAGTGTTGCCATCAATGCCAAAGGGGGAGATTGTTGGCAAGAGACACATTGGAGCTTCATGACTGTTGTCATTGATGGCAACAAAGTTCATCCCACACATCCGTAAGACATGGTGTGCCTATACCGGAAGTCAGATTGAAGAGTGTTGTGGTCTAGTAAGCAAGAATAGAGCATATGGCAAGATCTGATAGTCAAGTCCGGATCTCTCAGAGGATGTATCTTTGGAAAGTGCAGACTTGGGAAAGTCAAGAGGAGTACTTTGACTGATAGAATCCAGGAATTGAGCCTCCAGTGATGGAAAAGTGAAGAGATATGAGGACTCAAGTATTGGGGTCCTGTTTGGCATAACAGACAGAGGAAGAATTGATCAGAAGAGCATCAGACACTATTCCAGATGAGATGATGATAGTGAACAAGATTCTTGAGGTATCTTTCAAGATTGGCCGACTTGTTAGATGACTTCTATAAGTATCTCTTTGATTCGTATCACTTGGTAAGCAAGGATTAGGCCGACAGACCAAAGTTTGGAAAATACTGACTATTCTGAATGTCGACTAGAAAGAGGATGAAATCGCTTGTGCGGATATATATACCAAATGGATTTCGATGAGAAGGTGTGTGTGGTGTGTGTCTAGTGCAAAAGAAAAGAAGAAGAGCAGAGTGAAAGCAGTAAGCAAGATCTGGTATGTGAAAGGACAACAACACAAAAGAAGAGGAAGGATGAAGTGTAGCAGATCAGTGTATTGAGCCTAACTGGAATTGAACCTCAGCATATATGGATGCTTCTCTTCAGTTCAAGGATCTTTTTATTCTTCTTACAACTTGTAGGCAATAAGCCTCTAGTGAGCAATGTGCTCAGGCAGTGAGCCCTAATTGGCAAGTGCCATTTTGTATTTCTATTCTTCTAACATAGAATACAATCTTGGGTTAATCACCCTGTGGTTTTCTCCCTTAACAGGGTTTCCACGTCAAAAATATTGTGTCATGTGTATTTCCATTTCATGGTTATGTTTGCTTATTTGAATTGATGTTGCATTAATTAAAAAGAAAGTTTAGAAAGCTGAAATAATTAAGATAACTGATTCACCCCCCCTCTCAGTTATCAACACTTGGGTTAACCCCTAACCCATCATGTTAGTCATTAATGCTTCCCTCATCCCCTTTCAAGCTCTCACATGTTGACACTTGTCAACATGGGATTGGTTGAGACTTCATACATGGATTGAGGATCATCAAATCCTTAAGCCATATTGATGATTCTTAAGCCAATTTGATCTCAACCTTTGATTGACCATTTTCTCCTGTAAAAGGATCTTATTTCCTTCATTTTCAACATCTCTTTTGTACATTAACAACTTTTAGACATTTACACACAATACCTTTTTACTTGCATTACACATTTGTATTATAATTGGACTAAGAATCACATTCACATGCTATTTTCTATTTCAAGTTTTAGGGTTTTAGGGTTTAAGGTTTAGGGTTTTAGGGTTTAGGGTTTATGGATTAGGGTTTTAGGGGTTTAGGGTTTTAGGTTTAGGGTTTAAAACCCTCAAGCCCTAAAACAAAAAGCCCTAATCCCTAAACCCTACACCCTAAAATCCTAAACCCTAAAAACTAAAACCCTAAACCTTAAAAACCTAGGGTTTTAGTGTTTAGGGTTCTAGGGTTTTAGGGTTTTAGGTTTTAGGGTTTTACCTAAAACCATAAACCCTAAGCCTTATTTAGTTTTGAACTTCAAAGTATAACTGTCTACTGTAAGTTGGTGCAAATGTAATTTTAACATTGCACATTTGGATTTCAATCTTCAGAAGACAAGAATACGGATGGGAGTGCAAGGTCTTCTCATTGATCCAAGGTTTCTTGATAGGATTTGTGAAAGAGAAGCAAATATAACTAAAGAGCGTAGTGAGAAGATTTGAAAAGCTGGTGCAAATGTAATTTTAACAACAAAAGGAATGGATGACATGGCTCTTAAGTACTTTGTAGAAGTTGGGGAAATTGTTGTGCATCTTGTATGTAAGGAAGACTTGCATCATGTTGCCAAGGCAACTAGTGCTACACAGGTCCTAACATTTGCTGACATGGAAGGTGGCAAAATATTTGATTCATCATTCTTTGGTTCTACAAATAAAGTTGTAGAAGAGTGCATTGTTGATGATGATGCCATTTTGATTAAGGGATCAAAGAGTTCAAGGATAGTTTCTATAATTCTAAGAGGTGCTAATGATTATATGTTGGATGAAATGGAATGATCCTGTAGTGGTTGTATTCACCATCTAATAGAGGTAACTCATCGCATCCCATATGTACTAACATATTTATCCCTACACCCAATAACTATCATAGCTATCTTACCATGTAGTGGTTGTATTCAAGGACTAGCATGTCCTCGAAAATTATAGCTACAAACAATGACTTGTTTTCAAAAATGGTTGTTGAAGTTGTTCAGGCTATAAAAACTCCTAACAATAAGGGTGAAATGAAATATTTGATCAAGGGCATCAATATTTTGAAGGCATGTGGATAGAGTTGTAAAGATAGTTATCTATTGAATGGTTATGCTCTAAATATTGGTCGGGCAGATCAATGAATGCCTATAAGAGTGACACCAACAAGAGTTGCATGTTTGGATTTCAATCTTCAAAAGACAAGAATGTAGAGGGGAGTGCAACCTATCTTGTCGTTGATCCAAGGTAGCTTGATAGGATCTGTGAAAGGAATAGATGACATGGCTCCTAAGTACTTTATAGAAGTTGGGGCAATTATTGTGTGTCCTGTACATAAGGAAGGCTTGCGTCATGTTGCCAAGGCAACTGGTGCTACATAGGTCCTGACATTTACTGACATAGAAGGTGGTGAAACATTTGATTCATCATTCCTTGGTTTTGCAAGATGAGGGTGTAGACCTAAGCTGATGGGGTCGACACTGGTCTAAGGTTACGAAAGATAGAGCACACACAGAAACCTTTTCACAAAGTAATAGTATAATAAAATAGAACGCATTCAACCAAGGCTAAAGAGGGTCTTACGAAGGGGAAGAGTACTCCCTTGATGACATCTAACCATCACGATGACATCCTACTGTGTGGAAAGTCTCAAACTTCGTGCAGAGCCTCTATCTAGAATTCGTGTGTAATCTACCTATTTTACGTTTCGATACTCAAGAGGTGTCTATAAAGAATGTTTATAATAATAAATATAGTAATAAACATAATAATAAATACAATAAACAAAATTATTTAATTATAATTATAATATTGTTATAAATTAATTATAATTATTATATTATTATAGATTTATTATAATTATTGTGTTATTATAATATTATATTTTAATTATAATTATAATTATATTATTATATTATATAATTATATTGATATTATAATTATTTATAATATTATAATATAATATAATAATATCGAAATAATTATAATATAATCATATCAAAATAATTATAATATTATAATATAATAATATAATAAAATAATTATAATATAATACTATCAAAATATTTATAATATTATAATATAATAATATAATTATAAAAATATGATATAACATAGACACGATTTTTGTGAGAGTTTAGAAAATGTTGGGCTGAATTTTTTTTACCTGAGACAACATTTCAATAAATAATAATAATAAATTAAATTAAACTTATAAAGTTTTTTATTTTAATTAAAAAATAATTAGAAAAGAAATAACTGCATTCTATACAGTAGCCAAATAAGGTCAAATTGCATGAACTGGAGAGATGGCAGAGTAAGGTGGATACAGGTAAGCACAATGGATGGTATAACAAGCACTACATCCAGCACCCCATGAATTTTTTGAGATTGGATAGACAAAGCCCATTCAATCCAGATTCAAAATCAACCAACTAGAGTACATTCAATTATTTCCACATTAAATGTTCCCTGGTAAAGAATGGTAGTATTAATTTTACTATTTTTAAGATTACGGGAGGCATATCCATCCGATCTACAATTGTAAAGACAAAATGACACCATGCGGCAAGTGCAATAATTCTATAAGAGACTTAGAATAATGTAAGTGTAGAATTTTACCGTCACACCAAAAGCACGTACTAGTGGTGGAGAGGGATCTCATCGTTGATATAGTCGCTACACCAACACCCCCCCACACGATAGAGCCGAATAAAACCATGTACCATGTGGGATTCGTACACACTATGTACCACATCAATAAGTTAATTTTGTAAGAGACTTAGAATAACGTAAGTGTAGAATTTTGCCGTCACACCAAAAGCACATACTAGTGGTGGAGAGGGATCTCATTGTTGATATAGTCGCTACGCCAACAACCCCACACGATAGAGCCAAATACAACCACGTACCATGTGGGATTCGTACCTACATACCACGTCAATAAGTTGAGCTTATGCGGATGAAGGGTCGAGGGCTCGAGGGACTCTATAACATCCAAATCCGAAATGACAAGAAGTAACTAAGTTTTCACAACGGTAATTTTTTTTTTTGACTAAGTAATCAAATACAAAATAAACTCATCTATATTCCAATACAACATCTTTCATTTTATCATAAACATGATCTCATTTTAATAAAACTGAAAGAAATGATATACATTAAACACTTTGTTTTCTAACAAATGAAATTTTCTTGAAACAACAAATATTGGAAACATACCATTAACATGCATCTTGATTGTCGACCCATCACATTCAAGACTCGGCATTCCTCAGTATTTGGAAGAGAAAGTATCTTCAAGGAGCTTAACCTCCATCCACAGACCGTCGGTCTCCCACACTCCTTCCTAACCGGAAGTGGCCCTACCCTACTCAAGAGGATAGACTTAGGATAACCATCGGTGTTTGCCATCTGAGCTCTGGTGTTGTAACCTACGTGTCTTGTTATCACGTAGATCCCTAGATACCCTCTAGTCATGCACGACACTCCACAAGAAACACCATCTAGTTACGGTGAACGTTCAATGCACTTGAGGATAGTACACCACCTTGGCCAAAGGATTTGTTTTTAAATTAGCATTCTAAGAATGCATGAACTTGGTTCACCCACCCTACTTGACTTGAACTGGTCGAAATCCTACAGTTTCCTATTTGTATAGTTTGAACTAATTGACGACCTTGATGACCTCAAGGGCTTAGGATATCCTCCTATAATAGCGCATGGCGCAACATTTACTCTAATCCTAAGTTCATAGTTTCAAACCCATTTTCATGTAAAAACATTGTTTTTAAACGTCCACTCCTAAGTGGTTCCATATTTGTTTACACAGTTTCCAAAATTGCACAACATACTCAAATATCTAAAACCATTTCCCGTTATCCCGAAATTTGAGGATTCTAGACTCATATGGTTTACAAGGTAAAACGATACTAGCACCGTCACATGCAACGTAATCTCGACTCACATGCAAGTTTTCAACTCAAATTGTTCATTTCAGAACCATGACGGTTTCCTACTCATTACTAATACTTTATCTTCCTACTCCTCTTTCTGTGTCATTAGTTTCACATGGTTCATCAAGATGAGAGTCGTAAATAAAATATAAATGGTTATGGAATCTTTCTTATATCAATAGAGATGACCAACGCATGGTCGACCTCTAACTAAAAGGTGTATAACGGATAAGACATCAGCTATTTACAACTGCATTTTCTGGCTATCAAACATACTAAATTTTACGTCAAAACATGCTTAAAAACTATGGTTTTGACTCCTACACAGCATGCACGTGGAGCAACGTGTTTACTCGCTGTGGAGCTATCGTTCAAGGAAGGTAAACTACATCTTGCATCATGACGAGTTCATTCCTAAATGAATATACATTAGAGAACTGTGTTCTTTCATTATACTGTGTCATTCATGACAAGAAATGTTACAGTTTTTGAGTTCACAAACTCTAGAAGACAACAATACTTCTATTTCTGAGTTTTTGAATCTTAAAACACAGTAATGAGATAGGAATACTTCTATTTCTGAGTTTTTCAAATATCATACACAACAATGATGCTATTTCATGGATTAACCGCACACTGAAATCGTAGTAGAATTACATTGTCATTCTATTCTACTCATATTAAATGTATTTATCTTCCGCAATCATAAGACTTACTTACTTATTGATCTAAACTGAGAGAAGAAAATAAAGGAAATGAACCTGTGGACGATGTTGGAGGTTGCTGTGGTAAATTTGACTTCTCCTCTTTGCTAATTGTCCTCCTCTCTGCCCGGTAACTTCACAGAAGCTTCCACTCGTGCCTTTCTGCCGTTTCTCCTCACAACAACAATGGACTCCCACAGTTATCTCTTCTACCACTTCCAAACTCTACGGATTACTATCCAGAGCATAGACCCCAGCTCCCACAGTTAACACTCCCCCTTATCCCCTCTCACACTGTCGTTTTCCTCCTCTTTTCACGATGCCAGAATCTATTTTTCCACACTACGATAGACTCTCCCTATCTCTCCTTCACACAACAACTCCCACCTCCTATTTCTCTTCTCTCCTCCACTCCTAAACTCCCCGTCTCTCTCTCTGATGAAGGCCTCTAACAAACATCAATTACTGTTTCCTTCTCAAAATAACTACCACTCTGCATACTATCATCCCGAGCAGGAAAACTTCTGATCTTTCTACGGTTTAGTTAATGTTTCCCCACCATCACAAAACTGATGCCTTCGCTATCTTGATGATGGGCATTCCCAAACTATTGCAGTTACACCTAACTTAACCGCCAACACATCACATAACTTTACTATACGATGAAGAGGAATCTTTCTACAAACTCACAGCCGTCACACTCATAAATAATTGAGTTGACATTACAATCTTTTACCTAAATTCACATAACATGACCACAAGAAGTTAAACCGACTTCGATACTTAATAGAACAAAAAAGGCATCAACCTTCCAAGACCAACTTAAAGATTGAATTAAGGAGTTAAAGCTCGACACGGCGATGGTTAGGAAATAATTAGAGCATCATTTTGGTCGAAATTGAAAAAGAGATAAAGACCATCTTGTTAAGAAAAATCAAGGTCAGATTGGCAACAACTCATGGTCAAAACTAAAAGAAAAGACTCAAGCTGACGACGACCATAACAAATTATTTCATGCTATGGCTACAAATCGACATTCGTCGATCTACGTGAAAAGAATAACTTCACAACACAAGTTTCGACGCGTTTTACGACAATCACGATGGATTGATCGTAACGCGAACGAGTTCTTACAACGTTAGACGCACAAAGCTGACTTCTCATGTCTTTCGACTACGAGACAAGATTTACAGTTCCACCACAAGATTGTTCATTAAATAGCTATAAACGAAAATAATAAACGTCTAAATAAATCAACTTGCTATGATGGATTTACGACGACATCGACGACTCCAAGATTCTATATGACGACTTTCGACTAGGATGTTATACTTTATCCTCTGACGTCGACATCTAGTTAACTAACCCAACCAACAAACAAGACTAACTTGATGATTCCAAGTTTTATCTACCTGTTTGGCGATCTCAGTAACAAACACCCATGGTTAATTTCCAGAGTCTATACTCTCTCTCGAAGATACTTTCTCTTCCTGTCGAACATGTCCACCTGTTCCTGCATCGACAGAATCACACACAATTTTGTGGTCAAAGCACCTATGATCCAAATATAATATATCCAATCATCCTTGCATTTATTATAAAGACATTTAGTCTACAATATCACCTTGATCGTAATCATTAGATTCCACAATTTCATATAACAACTTTGTAAAATAAATCGTCAGTTTCCATGCCGTTCACAACATATTAAATTACTAAAATTTGCAAGAAAGTAAATAACATAATTGTTTCCAAAAAGAGGGATGTAACATATCCTTCCCCTTTAAAAATCATCGTCCCCGATGATTAAGTTTATCAAGCAAAATCTTAAACTCAAAACAAACTTTCTATAATGCAACATTAATGTCTTTAAAAAGTTTTGGAAATCTTTGATAAATGTCTTTGTAGTCTTCCCAAGTGGCACTATCCTCGCCATATTGGTCCCACTGTATTTTGCATTGCAAAACTTCTCGATTACGTAAATGAAGTTTACGCATTTCGAGCACCTTGAGTGGCTCGATCACAACCACCCCGGGTTCTTGCATTTGTAAGGAATTCCAGTTAAGGATATGGTTATTACCTACAAAATATTTCTTTAAATACGAAACATGAAAAACATTATGCATCTTAGACAAGGCTGGAGGTAGAGCAACTTTGTAGGCAACCGGATTGATAATCTCAAGAACTTTGAAAGGTCCGACATAACGAGGAGCCAATTTCAAAGATTTACCAAATTTTATAGAACTCTTTTGGGGTTTTACTCACAAAAGCACCTTCTCACCAACAGAGAAGTGCCTAGGCACTCGCTTGCGATCTGCATAACTCTTTTGCCTGTCATTGGCTTCTACCAATGTCTTCCTAATCACTTTAACTTTTTCTTCCATATTAGCAAGCATTTCAGGTCCAATGCTTATCCTATCTTCCAGCTTATCCCAGCTTATAGGAGTTCTGCATTTCCTTCCATATAATGCTTCAAATGGTGCCATCTTAATGGCAGAATGATAGGAGTTGTTATAGGCAAATTCGACAAGAGGTAGATATTCCTCCCATCTATATTGCTGATCCATGCAATACATTCTCAAAAGGTCTTCTAAAACCTAATTCACTCTTTCTGTTTGTCTGTCAGTTTCAGGATGATATGTAGTACTTACATTTAGTTTAGTCCCTAATGTAGAAAATAAGGTTTGCCAAAACCGTGAAGTTATCAGAGCATCTCTATCAGATATTATCTTTTCAGGTACCCAATGCAATCTGAAAATTTCTTGCACAAATTTTTGAGCCAAAAGATGTGCTCCATCTGTCAAATTTCCTGGTATAAAATGTGCAACCTTGGTTAGTTTATCCACAATCACCAATATTGCATCATGCCTGTTCTTAGACATTGGCAACCCCTGGACAAAATCCATACTAATAACTTGCCATTTCCATTCCGGGATATCATGGGGATACAACAACCCAGCAGGATGTTGGTGTTCTGCCTTAACTCTCTGACACTCCAAACAACTAGCTACAAACTTTGCAGCATCGCTTTTCATTCCCTTCCAGAAATATAGCGGCTTTACATCCGCCAACAGTTTAGTTACACCAGGGTGTCCAGAGTAAGGAGCACAGTGGACTTCCTTCCACACAAGGTTTCTAAGTTCTATTGAATTAGGAACATATATTCTTCCCTTGAATCTCAGTAATCCATTGGATTCAAAATTGAATCCGTCATATCTTGGGTCCTTAGGGTTTGAGTACAGAGCCTATTTCAATTGTTCATAATACTCATCCCTAGATAAGTTTTGCAATACTAAATCTTTAAAGCTAGCATGTATGGAGATTATAGAGGCTATGTGCCTTCTTCTACTTAAAGCATCTGCTACTCAATTTTCCTTGCCTTTGATATAAGAAATTTCAAAATCATAATCTGCTATTAATTCCAACCATCTCGTTTGCCTTGCATTGAGATTAGGTTGTGTGAATATGTAGCGAAGGCTTTGGTGATCAGATTTTAAAATAAAAGTCCTTCCCAACAAATAATGTCACCACATCTGAAGGGCGTGAACCACTGTTGCCATCTCTAGGTCATGAGGAGCATAGTTCTGCTCATAATTTTTTAGCTTCCTTGACTCAGGCTACTACCCTGCCATCTTGCATAAGCACACCTCCCAATCCTTCCCCCGAGGCATCAGTGATAACCTCAAACTCTCCCTCAGGATCTGGAACTTTCAGAATCGGAGCGGTTGTTAATTTTTCTTTTAACAAGTCAAAATCCTTTTGACATTCATCCGTCCAAACAAACCTTTTTCCTTTTCTCTACAAAGAGGTAATAGGGCTAGCAATGCTTGAGAAATTCAACACAAATTTCCTGTAATACCCTGCCAATCCCATGAAACTTCGTACCTCTGACACATTAGTAGGCTCAGGCCATTCCATAATAGCTTTTATTTTGGTTGGATCAATTGATATCCCATCGACTGATATTATGTGCCCTAAATACTATACTTCTTTCTGAAAGAAAGTGCACTTGGAGAGTTTCGCATACAATTTGTGTTCTCTTAATCGTTGCAACACTATTTGAAGATGTCGTGCATGCTCCTCTTCATCCTTGGAATAGATCAGAATATCATCAATGAAGACTAGTACAAACTTATCAAGACAATCTCTGAATACACTATTCATGAGATTCATGAAAACAGCAGGTGCGTTGGTCAATCCAAACGGCAACACCATGAACTCATAATGACCATACCTCGTTCTAAATGCTGTCTTGGGAATGTCTTCATCTTTCAACCTTAACTGATGGTATCTAGATCTCAGATCTATCTTGGAAAAGACCGATGCACCATGCATTTGGTCAAATAGATCATCAATTCGTGGCAAGGGATACTTGTTCTTTATAGTTGCCTTGTTAAGCATCCTATAATCTATGCACAACCTTAGAGTTCCATCTTTCTTTTTGACAAAGATAATCGGGGCTCCCCATGGTGATACACTTGGCCTAATCAAATTCTTAGACAAAAGCTCATGCAACTGAGCTTTTAATTCCATAAGTTCAGTGGTAGTCATATGATACGGAGCTTTAGAGATTGGCTCTGATCCTGGTTTAATGTCTATACCAAAGTCAAATGTTCTCTTCGGAGGCAAGCCTGGTAACTCCTCGGGAAATACATCTTTGAAGTTGCACAGAAATGGATATCTTTCCTCAAATGATTGCTTCTCCGAGGTTTCCTCTACTAGGTCCATCTTAACTGCAAAAAGTTGACATCCCTTTCGCCTAGCCCGCTTTAGTTGTTTTGAAGAAATGGATCTAACCTTTATTTCCCTCTGTATTCCTTGGAGATTTACAGTTTTGCCCGTCTCATCCAGACACTCAATGGTTTTATGAAAGCAATCTACTTTGGCTCGACGTTTCCACAACCAGCTCATTCCTAGGATGACATTGTAGGACCCTTAAGGTGCTATGTATAAGTTTGCCTCAGTGGTGAAGTTAGAAACATCAATCCTAGCTTCGAACAAACATTGCTCTACCTGAGCCTTTGAATTATTTGCATACTCTACTGTCCAAGGTTTTGACATAAAACCAGCTTTTCTAGAAAATTTACTTAGGACTCTAGGTGACACAAAATTTTCTGTTGCACCAGTATCAAATAGAATAGAAACAGGAACTCCAAATAAGGTACCTGTCATCTCAATAGGAGTGATCTGATACTTCGCTTGTCGATTGTCAAGAGTGGCATGAATCCTTTGCTGAAAGGCTTCCTATTGTGAAGGAAGCTCTGTGTTCCTAGGCCTCCCATTCGGCTTCTTGTTGGGGCAACGGTTGGCATAATGATCTCCTCCACAAGAAAAGCATTCTCCTATAGGTCCTCGCTTCTCAGATGGCCTACTTACAGAATCACCATTCTTCTTAAAATTTGCATTTCCCTTAAAATCTTCACCTCTTCGCTCATTACCAAATCCTCCTTGATTCTTTCGATTTCCCCTATCAAACCTCCTGTTTCCATATCCCTTCTCATTTTTCCTTTTATAAGACTGATCATTGTAGTTCTTATCAAACTTCTTGCATTTCTTGTCATGGTAAGCAGAGATAGACTTAATCTTCTGCTCCTATTTTATTGCCTTTTCATAAACTTGATCCATTGTGCTTGGACCATGCACCTCCACCTCACCACTGATCTGAGGATTGAGTCCCATGATGAACTTTCTGATTCAGAACCTTTCGTCCTTTTGGTATTGGGGAACATACTTCAGTAACCTAGTGAATTTTTCTACGTACTCAACCACAGATAGTTCACCTTGCCTGAGGTTTTGAAAATCTGTTAGCTTCTGATCAAAATACAACTGTGGTAACCACCGTTTTCGGAATAGTTCCACGAACTCATCTCGTGTCACCTTCAAGGGACTTAATTCCAACTCCATTTTCTTATTCATCCACCAAGTGGACGCTTCCCCAGACAGCTGATAGGCTCCCCACACGGCTTTAGTAACCTCAGAGTAGTTTCTGATCTCAAAATATTTCTCCATCTCAGTCAACCATGCTTCAGTTGCATCTCTAGTTTTCGTTCCATCGAACTTTGGAGGGTTAACCTTCTTCATATCCTTAGATAACTCTAAGGCAAGTTTATCCTTGGTTCTTCTTTGGGCTTCACTGTCGTCAGGATGTTCACTTGTCGTGCCATTATCCCAATGTTTACTCTTGCTTGTGTAGTGTGAGTTCTCGTTTCCACCCTCTGTGTTACTAGTTTCATCTATTTTCTTCTCTAGTTTGTTCAACCTTTCCTTGGTTTTAGTGAGCATGTTGAGGATCCTATCCAACTTGTCAGTGGAGTTTTCCCGAGAGTTATGACCTTCCCGATCCTCCCCCTCATTAAACCCTGATTGGTCCATGCTAGTTTAGTTTCACACCTGTTTAAACATATACTAATCAGTTTTACGCTTAACACATTAAACATCATCTAAAAGAACACAACAATTGATCATAATCATAATTGTTCTCAAACCAAAATTTTGTCTTTATTCATTTTGCAAAATTGTTTCAACATCATTAGAGATACACAAATCTCATGTTTCTACATAGTGTTATCTAGTGGAGTGTAACCTTCAGATTCATTGTCCGACACATAATCACGAGGTGTATACCCCTCAGAGTTAGTATCAGAAGATAGCTCAATAATCTCAGCTCTGGGTACTACATGAGAATCCCTAGTGATCATGGGTATACTACTAGGTACAATCTCAGGTACACTAACAGGTACACTATCAGTTACAATCCAGGAGTAGTGGTTGATCATGATTCGAGTTGCCGTCGCTGCTCCCTCTAGGAGTTCTCTCCTAACTTGCTTAAATCATGACATTGCATTGGCTAAGGTTTCCACATCATCAAGCCAAATGTCATTTTCGTCATTGGTTTTCTCTATGGTCTTGATCATCGCAAGTCGTTTCTGCTTAGCTTGCAGATAACGCTTCTTACCCGCGAAGGATTTTCTTGCGGTTCTCTTGGTGTATACCATCCTGGCACAATAAACCAAATCATTAGCTACCCGCATAATGATGATTTCCTAATCAGCTTAGTGGACTCATCAGCCCTAGTGCTGAACCTGGTTAGCTCTGATACCATATGTAACATCCAAATCCAAATGACAAGAAGTAACTAAGTTTTCACAACGGTAATTTTTTTTTTTGACTAAGTAATCAAATACAAAATAAACTCATCTATATTCCAATACAACATCTTTCATTTTATCATAAACATGATCTCATTTTCATAAAACTGAAAGAAATGATATACATTAAACACTTTGTTTTCTAACAAATGAAATTTTCTTGAAACAACAAATATTAGAAACATACCATTAACATGCATCTCGATTGTCGACCCATCACATTCAAGACTCGGCATTCCTCAGTATTTGGAAGAGAAAGTATCTTCAAGGAGCTTAACCTCCATCCACAGACCGTCAGTCTCCCACACTCCTTCCTAACCGGAAGTGGCCCTACCCTACTTAAGAGGATAGACTTAGGATAACCATCGGTGTTTGCCATATGAGCTCTGGTGTTGTAACCTACGTGTCTTGTTATCGCGCAGATCCCTAGATACCCTCTAGTCATGCACGACACTCCACAAGAAATGCCATCTAGTTACGGTGAACGTTCGATGCACTTGAGGATAGTACACCACCTTGGCCAAAGGATTTGTTTTTAAATTAGCATTCTAAGAATGCATGAACTTGGTTCACCCACCCTACTTGACTTGAACTGGTCAAAATCCTACAGTTTCCTATTTGTATAGTTTGAACTAATTGATGACCTTGATGACCTCAAGGGCTTAGGATATCCTCCTATAATAGCGCATGCCACAACATTTACTCTAATCCTGAGTTCATAGTTTCAAACCCATTTTCATGTAAAAACATTGTTTTTAAACGTCCACTCCTAAGTGGTTCCATATTTGTTTACACAGTTTCCAAAATTGCACAACATACTCAAATATCTAAAACCATTTCCTGTTATCCTGAAATTCGAGGATTCTAGACTCATATGGTCTACAAGGTAAAACGATACTAGCACCGTCGCATGCAACGTAATCTTGACTCACATGCAGGTTTTCAACTCAAATTGTTCATTTCAGAACCATGACGGTTTCCTAATCATTACTAATACTTTATCTTCCTACTCCTCTTTCTGTGTCATTAGTTTCACATGGTTCATCAAGATGAGAGTCGTAAATAAAATATAAATGGTTATGGAATCTTTCTTATATCAATAGAGATGACCAACGCATGGTCGACCTCTAACTAAAAGGTGTATAACGGATAAGACATCAACTGTTTACAACTGCATTTTTTGGCTATCAAACATACTAAATTTTACATCAAAACATGCTTAAAAACTATGGTTTTGACTCCTACATAGCATGCATGTGGAGCAACGTGTTTACTCGCTGTGGAGCTATCGTTCAAGGAAGGTAAACTACATCTTCCATCATGATGAGTTCATTCCTAAATGAATATACATTAGAGAACTGCGTTCTTTCATTATACTGTGTCATTCATGACAAGAAATGTTACAGTTTTTGAGTTCGCGAATTCTAGAAGACAACAATACTTCTATTTCTGAGTTTTTCAAATATCATACACAGCAATGATGCTATTTCATGGATTAACCACACACTAAAATTGTAGTAGAATTACGTTGTCATTCTATTCTACTCATATTAAACGTATTTATCTTCCGCAATCATAAGACTTACTTACTTACTGATCTAAACTGAGAGAAGAAAACAAAGGAAATGAACCTGTGGACGATGCTGGAGGTTGCTGTGGCAAATTTGAATTCTCCTCTTGGCTAATTGTCCTCCTCTCTGCCCGGTAACTTCACAGAAGCTTCCACTCGTGCCTTTCTGTCATTTCTCCTCATGACAACAATGGACTCCCATAGTTATCTCTTCTACCACTTCCAAACTTTGTGGATTACTATCCAGAGCATAGACCCCAGCTCCCACAGTTAACACTCCCCCTTATCCCCTCTCACACTGCTATTTTCCTCCTCTTTTCACGATGCCAGAATCCGTTTTTCCACACTATGACAGACTCTCCCTATCTCTCCTTCACACAACGACTCCCACCTCTTATTTCTCTTCTCTCCTTGGCTCCTAAACTCACTGTCTCTCTCTCTGATGAAGGCCTCTAACAAACATCAATTACTGTTTCCTTCTCAAAATAACTACCACTCCGCATACTATCATCCCGAGCAGGAAAACTTCTGATCTTTCTGCGGTTTAGTTAATGTTTCCCCACCATCACAAAACTGATGCCTTCGCTATCTTGATGATGGGCATTCCCAAACTATTGCAGTTACACCTAATTTAACTGCCAACACATCACATACCTTTACTCTACGATGAAGAGGAATCTTTCTACAAACTCACAGCCGTCACACTCATAAATACTTGAGTCGACATTACAATCTTTTACCTGACTTCACATAACACAACCACAAGAAGTTAAACCGACTTCGATACTTACTAGAACAAAAAAGGCATCAACCTTCCAAGACCAACTTAAAGATTGAATTGAGTTAAAGCTCGACACGGTGATGGTTAGGAAATAATTAGAGCATCATTTTGGTCGAAATCGAAAAAGAGATAAAGACCATCTTGTTAAGAAAACTCAAGGTCAGATTGGCAACAACTCGCGGTCAAAACTAAAAGAAAAGACTCAAGCTGATGACGACCATAACAAATTATTTCACGCTATGGCTACAAATCGACATTCGTCGATCTAGGCGAAAAGAATAACTTCACAACACAATTTTTGACACATTTTACGACAATCACGACGGATTGATCATAACGCGAATGAGTTCTTACATCGTTAGAAGCACAAAGCCGACTTCTTGCATCTTTCGACTACGAGACAAGATTTACAGTTCCACCACAAGATTGTTCATTAAATACCTATAAACAAAAATAATACACGTCTAAATAAATCAACTTGCTATGATGGATTTACGATGACATCAACAACTCCAAGATTCTATATGATGACTTTCGACTAGGATGTTATACTTTATCCTCTGACATCGACATCTAGTTAACTAACCCAACCGATAAATAAGACTAACTTGATGGTTCCAAGTTTTATCTACCTGTTTGGCGATCTCAGTAACAAACACCCATGGTTAATTTCCAGAGTCTATACTCTGTCTCGAAGATACTTTCTCTTCCATTCGAACACGTCCACCTGTTCCTGCATCGACAGACTCACACACAATTTTGTGGTCAAAGCACCTATGATCCAAATATAATATATCCAAACATCCTTGCATTTATTATAAAGACATTTAGTCTACAATATCACCTTGATCATAATCATTAGATTCAACAATTTCATATAACAACTTTGTAAAATAAATCGTTAGTTTCCATGTCGTTCACAACATATTAAATTACTGAAATTTGCAAGAAAGTAAATAACATAATTGTTTCCAAAAAGAGGGATGTAACAGACTCGAATCGATGACCTGCACTCTGATACCATGTAGAATTTTGCCGTCACACCAAAAGCATGTACTAGTGGTGGAGAGGGATCTCATCATTGATATAGTCTCTACGTCAACAGTAAGAAACAGTGAAAGCCCACCTAATCAACAAGTGCAATAGAGATAATATTGCCATAGCATCGAGCCGCGACATCTAGAAGAGTACCCAAGAATATGTTGACATATGTGCTCACTGCAATAAACTGAGAAAAACATATTTTCATTCCTTTTCTAGGTAAACTAGTTGTCACCGACTCACCATAGAATTTTTGCATATACATATGAAGTGCACGGTGGAATATGCCGAATATTGAGTCCCTAACACCTATGTCATCCAGACATCGCCTTCACAACATCTAATAGTCTCTCTATACGTACTCCCTAAATAGAGAGCTTCGCTATATGTTTTAACAATTTGAGAAAGAAATGGTTTCAACGGTGGCATATCATTGTGCTTCTGGAAGGCAAGGTGTGTGGTGGGTTGAGAAGTTTTTGAGAGACTTTGAATTTGGAACGAGAAATTAAGTGTCTGTTGTTTATTGGGGCTCATCAATTTATTCTAACAGTTGCAAAAGTGCCTCAAATTATTAGTGTTCTTCAACATCACCTTGTTTAATAGTTAAAAGTTAATTTTGATTAATAAAAATAGGACAAATATTTACCTTTTTTTTTGGTGTGGATAAGGTGTAAAATTGTTATTGATTGTTTGACCATTAAACTAGATGATGTTTAAGTAGAGTGTCCATATTGGGTGTCTCTTTTTGTTTTCTCATGGCATAGATCAGAGGGTAAACAATCAATCAATCCTTTTGTTTTCTCATGACATGAGTTGTAGGGTAAACAATCAATCGATATGTTTCAATCAAGCTCTTATGGTTTGTCTTAGTAATGTTTTGGAGGAACTAGGATTAAATGCACAGAAATGATAATAGAAAATTACATGTATAAATAATATAAAAGGAAAACACACAAATATGTTATGTAGAAATTGATTGATTACATTACTCAGGGTCTTGATAAAAGGTCTTCACCTTTTAACTTCTACAATCACCTTTCCTATGAGAACCTAACTACTATCTATCCAATACATTACTAACAAGACAATGATACATAACTATAAAAAAATTATACTATGTATTATTTTTAGTCTATATTGTGAATTTTAAATGTACACTATCAATGCACGTTAATCTATACTAAAATAAAAACTTCACTATAAGATCATTGTTGGTGCTTTATTCAAATTATTTTGAAATTGTTTTTGATTAGTTCAACTAGAAAAAACAGTCTAGAACCCTTTACAAAGCAGCCCCCAGGGTAAAAAAGGCCTTAAACGAGCCAAAGATAGCACAGTGATAGTGCACAGACGAAACTGCTACAGCAAGGCAATGAGGAACAACAAAGGACTAAACAAAAGAAGAACTTGACCTAGCAGGTCAAACACCTTTCAATTATTTTGAAATTGTTGACTCTTCCTTGATCACAAGTTTTACTATACTTCTTTTGGTAGTGATATTCAATGATTTTCACAAATACACTTTGAGATAATAGACAAAGCAAAAGAGAAAGGATTGGATTGCATATAGACATTTACCACAATCCTTTCTAAATGCATACTTCTTTTAACTATTCTTTAGATAGTATATCTTCATTCTTTTAGGGTTATGTTCTTGAGATTAATTTCCCTTTATACAAGGCACTCATTTTAAATTTTTTTCCCTAGTGAATTTCATTTCACACTCTTTTTTTTATATATAATACTTCAATCTCCTTGCTACCCCATCACTGCACTCTATTTCTAATAGTATTCATGTGAAAAATGAAGGGGGCTATTCTCATTTTGGCATCTCAATTTGATGTCAAGTATAATGCATTCACACACTTAACAAAAATGTTTTCTTAATGTTTATGCTTTTTTTTTTCTTATGGTTATTTGTTTAACATTTTTATAATAAGAAACTTTCTAGATTTAAAATCATGATTTATCTCTTAAATCATGTGACTTTGGCATAGTATTTTATAATAAACTAATAATAAATTACAATTAGGTAAAACAACAAAATATTGTAATAAATAGTTTTATGACTAATTAATTTTATAATTACTAGTTCATATTTTATTAAATATATAATTTTTATTTTGTTATTTAAATTTATGATTTAATTAATTTTAAATTTACAGTTGGAGGAAACTAATTTCTCCACTAGTTTTAAGTAGTTTGATATAAGTTTTCTTTCTACTTTGTAACTTGCTCAAAGGGTTCTTTGAAACCGATTGTATTTTCTATTTATTGAGGTATTGTTTAATCAGTTTTGGTGTGTTGAATAAAGATATGAAGTTTATTTTCTTGTTTTCTGTAGCAAACTTGTTTCTACACTCCCTACAAATTGGTATCACAGTAAGATCTGAATTGTTGAAGCTGCAGTCAAGAAGACAAAAGCTAGTCACTAGAGATTGCATAAGATCTAGAGAAAACATATCGCAAATATTAAAGCCGCTTGGTCACAAAAGGGTGTAACAAAGGTTTGAAATTGTTTGTTGAAGATATCTTCAAGTCAAGTTGCTAAATTTTTTGTATGCTATAGAAATTTAAAAAATTGTAGTAATTCTTTTGTTTTGTTTTTCACTTTGAAAAGTAAGTAAATCTTATATACTTATATGTTACTTTTTAATATTCTTATTTGTACAATATATTTCAAAAGTTTGACCTCTTAATATTTAAAATATAAATGTAAGTTCTAAATAGTTGTTCCTTCATTTTTCATAGGCATAACCATATAAATATAAGCAAAGAAGAAATAAAGGATATTTTCATTTAATTTCAATATATTACAAATTAATATTTTTGAACAAATCAAATTAAGTGTTTGAAAATAGCAAATTTAGATAGAGTTATTAACAACATTTTTCTAAAGATCAATGCCAATTTTTTAATAAAATCTATTAAAAAAATGAATATAAATAGAACAATAAAATATTTGCTTTTAAATCCAACATAATAAACATTATATTATTTTTTAAACTTAACAAATTATATTTATAACTATAAAAATATAATCAATTCTCATCTTATAATTGTAAAAATATAATCAATTTTAATTAAGATTATTGTATTCAAATATTATATATTATTTTAAAATTATACATCATAAAATGTTTTAAAATTTATTTAATCTTAATCTAATTTGAATGAATGAACACAACTAATATATAAATAAAATTATTAAAAAATTGAAAGAAAATTTTGTTATCATAACTCTAAAATACATTTAAAAAGAAAAAATATTAACCAATGGCCCACTCCAAATATCTCATTATCTGATTTATGAGCTAAGGGAGACATGCACGGGAGAGTACAATGCTTTATTGGAATTGTGGTTTGAAAGCCCGAAGGGATAATATGCACGTCATGTTTGTACAATTGATGTCAAAGATGCGAAAGTTTGTAGGAGAGGGTTGGGTACAACTTTAGCCTAATTTATTTAGGTTTTAAGTACTTTTTGACTTATATTAATTTATTTCAAAAACTAGGAGGATATCTTTCAATGATCATAATGTGTAGTGGCCGCCCATCACCAACGATGAAATTTTAGATTCTCTAGCAGGTATTTGTATTATTGGGGGAGAGTATTTAAATTTTACATTTTTATAATAGTTTATTTGGTAAGGTAAGTGTACGACTGAAATTTAAGGTTTAGGTTTATATTATTAAATACGATGTTGGATTAATGTGTATTTGTTGAGGTTTCATGAAATACAATAAAAAAAAAAGTTAATATGTTCAAGTGACAGTACATGTTATTTTTTGGATGTGATTTGTTCTAATAAATTCATTTCATTTAATTGTTAATACTAATAATCAACCTTAAGAACTTTAAAGTCACAACTAATAGTATTATAATCTTTAAATATATGGTCTTTACATGTCTTACTATACTCACAACTATTGAACCCTACTCAACTATTAGATACTTTTCCATAGAGTTGGTATCCTATTGAAACTAGATCATGTGGTCTACCTTATAGAAAATATTGGCTTACTAATGTTCATTTGTTATATATCCCTTGCATACAAGAGATCATTCCAAGAGTTATGTTTCACACTGGTGCTTAACATCCTTATGCTTGGAGGAAAGATTAGTAGTAGAATATTAGTACTATGTTCATAAATTATGCCCAGGGTCTTTTGTATAGAGTTCTTAGTCCATATTCTTTAGCTCTTAGCAAACTTAACAAGTGATTGGGTTTGAATTCTCCCTGCACACTTAGAATTACAAAATTACCAAATTTTTAGAACCTAGACTTCAGCCAAAGATTTCTCATTTCCTACGATATCTAGTCTACCAAGGACTTTTATTGGGTGAAAGGATTACCTATATTGCCTTTACTCATCCTAAATGCTTAGCTTACCACTAATTTGAATCCTTCAATCACGTCTTTTGGACTTTCCCTTATACTCAAGATGCTTAGAAATGGATCCATAGGGTATTTTGTCTGTTTCATCTAGGATTCTTTTGGCACATTGTTTTGTTTGATGATATCACCATGTCACCCAACCATATTCCTAAAAAATAGAATTCTTGTAGAGTCTCTATGTTTTTCAACCTTAGTAGACTATAAATGGTGTTATTTTTGATGCAAAAGTGATGTTGAGGCAACTATGATGAGTACACCACGGGGTAGGGAATTTATTTTTCTACTAGTCTAGATAGTTTCACAAGATAAATGTCTCCTAATCTCCCTCCTAACAAATCCTCTTAGTGGGAATTTTCTTGAAGAGGGGAACTCTCTCCTCTACCTAGTGCAACAATGTGTGTAGACTTAGTTGTTTTCTTGTTACTCTTTGTTTCAATATATTTAATGCCTTCCTTTTGTAAGTTCATTCACACCAACAACCACCCTTTTATTGTAAATATTGTAAATTTATTTTTATATTTATATGATTAATATATGATATGTTGGAAGTGTTTCCTATAAAAATATACTTCATGTCTACATTTGAAGTTTTTGTTTAAGTAAAATTGTTAAATATATATAATATAATAGTAAAAAAATCTCTATCTTTAATGAACTCTTAAATATATTTAGTGATGATCAAGATATCAAATGTAGGGTAGAGTTCCAAAATTTAGCCTAGAAAATATTGTCTTACACACAAAAAATAGTAAGAATTTTGTGTCACATCTCCATCCATATGATATAATTATATTTAAATAATCACAATGAACACAGAAAGTACTAGCAAAGGTAAAAGAGGCAAAGGAGATTCTAGTGCTGATGAGGGTGATTTCCTCATGGTGAAATTTGAAGCAATTGATGTTTTGAACAAGCTATAATTTGGTTGGGGACCTTTGTTAGATTTAGGACAGACAACTAAGAGGGGGGGTGAATCAATTGTCTAAAAATTTCTTGCAATTAATCACTTAACTCCTTTTCTTAATTCAACAGCATAATAATAAATCAATCATGGAAACATAATGCAACAATTCAAGAGCAAAAACACATATGACACTAAGATTTTAACGTGGAAAACTCGGTTAAGGGAAAAACCACGGGGTGACTAACCCAAGATTGTATTCTTTGTTAAAAGAATAGAAAGAACAAAATGGCACATGCCAATTAGGGCTCACTGCCCAAGCACACTTCTCACAAGAGGCCCACTGCCTACAGGAGACACACTATCTATAGAATAATAAGTATTACATACTTGACCTGAAGAATAGCATCTTCACCATGCTTGAGTCAATTCCATTTAAGCCCAATACTTCTGCTGTGCCTTTCGTTCTTCTTTTCTCTACCACATTCTCATCGCCACGATGCTTTTGAAATGAATTTATAACTCCTTATTTATACAAGACATTGACTTATTACAGAAAGACTTCACGCGGATCAACACACTGTCGGCCAGACAGATATGAGACTTCAATCTTCCTTTAGGAACACGCCATTCTTTACAAAACATCTTCAAGATCATCTGCAGGATGTGTAACTCATCCGGTCAGCTAGACTTAGGAAGAACACCATCATCCGGAAGTAATTATTCAATTACGAGCTCAATCTTCAATGCGGACCACCAACACAAACTGGACACAATCCAAAGACTTCCACAAGCTTTCCTAAATCACCAAGAACATCCACACTACTTCTGCTTACTGAAATCATTCTCTCCTTCATTTGAAACCTTAAGAACATAGTCTGTCATCACTGTCATATTGGAATAGATGCTTGCGGACCTCCAGACCACAAACCAATTGAGTTGTCAATTCACATTGACTTCCTAAACACTCCACCAAATCCGTAGAACAAGATATTGCATTTCTGAATCTTACCGGACCTATCTATGTCACTCTGTCACCTCTGAACATCTGCCAGAACCAATTTTACTTAAATGGCCATAACTTCTTCAGATCTTCATGCGAACCTCTAAAATCTTTCCTGGATCATCTCAAGACGCATATCTACAAACCCTTTGAAGTGCATCCTCTGATCTTCATCTTAGCTGGGATCTTTATCTCACTGTCTTCACTGTTCTTCTCTATTCTTGATTAGGACTAATTTTCTCAATATCCTCAGCACACAACTCATCCAATCCTTATCATCAATGCAACAGGAGTATGTTGACATCAATGACAACACCCGGTTAGGCCCATACTTGCAACAATCTCCCCCTTTGTCATTGATGGCAACATATTATGTGAAAAATTGTTTTAATCATCAAGACAAGAACTTCTCCTCACTGACACAACTCCCCCTATCAACAACAACCATTCACATGTCTTCTCTTCCTTTCCTGCTCCCCCTTTGATCAACAATTACTTATTTTTCACATGTCTTCTCTCCCCCTTTGACATCAATGGCAAAGGGCAGATACTTGCATCACTTCAGAATCATACCAGCTGCTCCTCCTGAGTAGTAGCTTCCCATCATCAATCCAGAGCACAAGAAATGACTATGAGATCCTACCGGACTAATGCATATCAGTGCTCCTTAATTCAGAATGGGAGGGGTAATAACCCCTAACTTCTCCCTGAGATACTCAAAAGAGTCCTTAGGTAGAGGTTTAGTAAAAATATCTACAATCTGATCCTTGGAAGGCACAAACTCCAATATGACTTCATTCTTGTTCACTTGTTCTCTCAAAAAGTGAAACTTGATGGATATATGTTTAGTCTTTGAATGCAACACCAAATCTTTTGATATGTTAATTGCACTTGAATTATCACAGAAGATTGTGATAGGTTCTTCATACTCTACTCTGATATCTCTTAGCATTTGCTTCATCCACAATACTTAAGTGCAACTACCTATTGCTGCAATATATTCTACTTCTGCAGTGGACAGAGATATTGCCTCTTATTTTTTGGTCAGCCAAGAAACCAATCTCTTCCCCAAAAAGAATGCTCCACCACTGGTACTCTTCCGCTCATCCACATCTCCTTCCCAATTCGCATTTGTATATGCATGAAGAGAGAAATCATGATATCTAGGATACCACAAACCATACTCAACTGTCCCTTTTAGATATCTAAAAATCCTTTTGATTGCCATGACATGAGATTCTCTAGGATCAGCTTGGAATCTAGCAACAAGACCAATAGCATTCATAATGTCAGGTCTAGTTTGAGTGAAATACAGTAATCCTCCAATCATTGACCTATACTTTTTCTGATCAACCTTAGGAGAGTCATCATCTTTGCTCAATTTACATCCAGTTGCCATGGGAGTACTCATTGGTTTTGAATCTTCCATCCCAAATTTCTTCAATAATTATTTCACATATTTGGTCTAAGAAATGAAGATTCCTTTCTTTGTTTGAATGATTTGCAGACCCAAGAAGAAATTCATTTCCCCAAACATGGACATCTTAAATTCATTTTTCATTTGATTTGGAAACATTTTGCACATACTATCTCTTCCTCCAAAAATGATATCATCAACAAACACTTTAACAATCAAGATATTTTCATGATCAATTTTAAAGTATAAATTACTGTCAGCAGTACCTTTGTTGAAACCAATCTTCAAAATATGCTTATCCAATCTTTCATACCAGGCTCTTGGGGCTTGCTTGAGTCCATACAGTGCTTTCTTCAACTTGCAGACCATATCACCATGATCAGACAATTGCAATCGATCCGATTGCTCAATGTAAACTTCTTCTTCTAAGTCACCATTCATGAAGGTAGAATTGACATCCATCTGATATACTTTGAAATCCTTGAAGGCAACAAAAGCAAGAAATAATATGACTGCTTCAATTCTTGCCACTGGAGCAAAAGTTTCTTCAAAATCAACTCCTACTTGGGAGTAACCCTTGCAGACCAATCTGGCTTTGTTGCTGACTACTTCACCATCTTCATTCAGTTTATTCTAGAAGACCCATTTGGTTCCAATCACATTCTTATTTTTAGGTCTGGGAACAAGATCCCAAGTGTGATTTTTCTCAATTTGCATCAGCTCTTCCTCCATTGCTTTAGTCTAGTTTTCATCATTGCATGCTTCATTCACTGTCTAAGGTTCAATCTTTGAAATTAGACAATACTCTTTTGAATCTTGAGCAATCCTTCTTCTTGTTTGAACACCTTTGCTTTTATCACCTATGATCTGGTCTTCAGAGTGATTCAATTTTACATACTTGGGAATTTTGGGACTTACTTGCACTTCTATTTCTTGCACAGGTTCATTCAAACCTATCTCTTCTTGCTGATTCACCAGATCAGTTTGAATCTGAATCTTAGAAGGGGCTTGGACTCCTTGGATCAAAACATTATTCTGATCATCTTCATCATATTCATAAAACCTTGAGGGTTTTTTAACACATTCATCAGCCTTCACATTTGTACTTTCTATAATCTTTCTCAATCTCTTGTTATAACACCGGTATGCTTTGCTTTGAGTAGAATAACCCAAGAATATTCCTTCATCACTTCTAGCATCAAATTTGCCTAGATCTTCATCTCTTTTAATGTAACATTTGCTACCAAAGACTCTGAAATACTTCACAGTGGGAGTGATGCCAAGCTAGAGTTTATAAGGAGTCTTACCAGTATTGCTTCTGATTTTAACTTAATTAAGAGTGTAGACTGCAGTGCTTACAACTTCTCTCTAGTAGATCTGAGGAACATTTACTTCCATCATCATGGTTCTAGATGCCTCCTGGATGGTCCGGTTCTTTCTCTCCACTACTCCATTCTGCTATGGTATCCTTGGAGAAGACAACTATCTTTTTATCCCATGTTTCTCATCGAATTCTATGAACTCACCGGATGTGAATTCTCCACCTCTGTCAGACCTTAGACATTTTATGTTCAATCCAGTTTCATTTTCTACCATAGACTTGAATATTTTGAATTTCTTAAGGGCCTCAGATTTCTCTTTCAAAAAAGTTACCCACATCATTTGGGAGTGATCATCAATTAATAACATGAAGTATCTATCACCTTGCACACTCCTGATTCTTGCCGGACCACATAGATCAATATGTACTAAGTCCAATAATTCGGTAGAAGATTGTTCTTTGCTTTTGAATGTGACTCTGCTCTGCTTACCCAACTGACATTCTTTGCACAAACTATTAGTAGGTTTCACCAGTCTTGGAATATCTCTTACAGCCTGAGTGTTGCTTATCTTGATGATATTATCAAAATTCACATGACACATTCTCCTATGCCACAACCAACTCTGATCAATTTGAACAAATAATTAACTTTTACCAATACCAACCAAGTGGAAGATATTACCTTTAGTTTGAGTACTGGATGCAATCTCTGTTCCGGAGCTTTCAAAGATCTTGCATTTTCCATTTTTGAATCGAAGATCATAGCATTTGTCCACCAACTGTCCAACACTGAGAAGATTGTGCTTCAGGCCTTCAATATACAGTACATTATTGGTTTTGTTCTTTCCATCAAAAGAAATAGTTCCTCTACCTCTGATTCTGCCAGCAGAATTATCACCAAATTTTACCACTCCTTCATACCTTTCCAAATCTATGAATTTATTTTTGTCACCTGTCATATGATGTGAGCATCCACTGTCAATGACCCAATCATCATTTTCTTCAACTTGGGCAGCCAAAGCTCTTTCTACAATTTTATGGATTCAGAGGGCATTGGATCTTCTTCCTTGATGGCAATAAACACCCAGTCACTTCCAGATTTGTTTCATGTCTCTGATTCATCATCTGTTACTCCTTCATCATCATCATCTTCATGAACATAGTAACATTTCTTTTGGAACCTTGATTTGTTAGGATTTGGCCTTGAAAATCTTTCTAGATACCTTGAGGCAAAATCACCAATTTTATTGCAGTTAAAACATTTAAAAGGTAATTTCCCTTCATACTTACCGGATCCTCTTGGCAGTCTTTTTGCAATAAGGACTTCAAGTTGAGCATCTTCTGCTTCATCTTCTTCCAGGTCTTTTCTTGCTTTTTCATACCATGAATTTCTTTGAAGAGTTCTCTCCTGGATGAAACTTTTGTTTTCCTCTTATAGAGGCACTAGCTTTGAATGCAGATTTAGTCTTGGGGGGGCATCACCAAACTTGGTCAATTCAAATGCAGCTAGGTTACCAACTAGTTGATCTCTTGTGATACTTGAAAAGGATCTGAATTCTTCAATAGCAGCAACCTTATATTTGTAAGAATCAGGAAGGGATCCGAGAACTTTGCCAACAATCTCATCTTCATCCAAGATTCCACCAGCACATCTAATGCCACAAACAAGCTCATTTAGTCTTGGCATAAATGTGGTGATATTTTCATCTTCTCTCATCTTTAGGTTTTTGAATTTTCCTTTCAGACTCTATAGCTTGGCACATTTAACATACTTGTCTCCTTCATGTAGAGGTTCCAGTTTTTGCCAAATCTCATATGCAGTTTTTAGATCAATAACATTTGTCAGCTCTGAATCAGATAAGGCACTTCGAAGGGCTTCTTTAGTCCACATATTGTTTTCAGCATCTTTGATTTCATCTATGGTACTCAGACCATTCTATGGAGGAACATACTTCTTTGAAGCCATGATCCAATACTGCATTCCCATACATTGCAAGTGGCATTCCATGTGACTTTTCCAAAGAGTGAAATTAGTTCCATCAAACCTCAGACTATCCTTCTTGTAGGACGACATCCTGGATCTCCTCAAGCGGTTAAGCTCCTTTTAGAGGAACAAGGCTCTGATACCAATTGTTAGATTTAGGATAGACAACTGAGAGGGGGGGGGGTGAATCAGTTGTCTAAAACTTTCTTGCAATTAAATACTTAACTCCTTTTCTTAATTCAACAACATATTAATATATCAATCATGGAAACATAATGCAACAATTCAAGAGAAGAAACACATATGACACCAAGATTTTAACGTGGAAAACCTGGTTAAGGGAAAAACCACGGGGTGACTAACCCAAGATTGTATTCTCTGTTAAAATAATAGAAAGAACAAAATGGCACATGCCAATTAGGGCTCACTGCTCGAGCACACTACTCACAAGAGGCCCACTGCCTATGGGAGACACACTGTCTACAGAATAATAAGTATTACATACTTGAATTGAAGAATAGCATCTTCACCATGCTTGACTCAGTTCCATTTAAGCCCAATACTTCTGCTCTACCTTTTGCTCTTCTTTTCTCTACCACATTCTCATCACCATGATGCTTTTGAAATGACTTTACAACTCCTTATTTATACAAGACATCGACTTAGGAATAATCATCCAAGTCGGCATACATTACAGAGAAAATGCATAAATACAACATGACTTATTACAAAAAGACTTCACGCAGATCAACACACTGTCGGCCACATAGATCTGAGACTTCAATCTTCCTTTAGGAACACGCCATTCTTCATAGAACATCTTCAAGATCATCTGCAGGATGTGTAACTCATCCGGTTGGCTAGACTTAGGAAGAACACCATCATCCGGAAGTAATTCTTCAATTACGAGCTCAATCTTCAATGCGAACCACCAACACAAACTGGACACAATCCAAAGACTTCCACAAGCTTTCTTGAATCACCAAGAACATCCACACTACTGCTTACTGAAATCATTCTCTCCTTCATCTGGAACCTCAAGAACACAGTCTGTCATCACTGTCATATTGGAATAGATGCTTGCGGACCTCCAGACCACGAACCAATTGAGTTGTCAATTCACATTGACTTCCTAAACACTCCACCAAATTCGTAGAACAAGATATTGTATTTCCAGATCTTACCGGACCTATCTGTGTCACTCTGTCACCTCTGAACATCTGCCAGAATTAGTTTTACTTAAGTGGCCATAACTTCTTCAGATCTTCATGCGGACCTCTGAAATCTTTCCTGGATCATCTTAAGACACATATCTACAAACCCTTTGAAGCACATCCTCTGATCTTCATCTTAGCTAGGATCTTTATCTCACTGTCTTCACTGTTCTTCTCTGTTCTTGATTAGGACTAATTTTCTCAATATCCTCAGCACACAGCTCATCCAATCCTTATCATCAATGCAACAGGAGTATGTTGACATCAATGACAACACCAGTTAGGCCCATACTTGCAACAACCTTCTGGTTTTGTGGGGCCGTGTTTTCTTGGGTTTGCTACTTTTTGTATCTTTTTTATCGTTGGTTTGTGGGCTATTATTTAGATTGTAGGTCTTTGGTTGGGTGTATCTACGTTGTAGCTATGGTTTTGCTTTTTTTTTGCCTAGTCATTATTCTATTGTTTTAACTTCTTCTCTATACAAGATTTATGGTCCCTTCAAAACCAACTTAATCTTAATCAAAACAATGAACATAAACGTTACACCTCCTAATAGTAAAAATGTTAATATTTAGTTAATAAGCTTATTATGAATAACTTAATCCTAAAATTTAGTCCTTGAGAAGTGTCTTAGGTAGCTTTTGTTATTCACTCACATTTAGAACCAGTCTAGGTAAAAAACTTAGTAGGGCCAAGATTGTCAATGTCATTATTGAATAGTTAATGTAATTTAAAGGAAAATGTGGGTCATTAATATATTTAAGATTTGGCCGAGAAAAAAATAGTGAATATTCTAATCAAGCATCCATTCTACTTGCCACCACCTCATTGTAGAAGATTCCATACATCACCTAGCCATAGATTAAAATAGATCATTTATTTCATTCATTAATTGATGTAATGGAAGGGTCATAAAAATATGTCACACATAAATGTGGGTCATTAATACAAATAAGATTTGTTCAAGATAGAATTTAGTGAATATGTCAATCAAACATCCATTCTACTCTCCATCACCTCATTGTGGAAGCTTCCACACACCACCACAACCATAGATTAAAAATGGATCATTTATTTCTTACAACTTTATTTCATCTACCAATGTCCCTACATTTGACGGAAAATTGTAAAAAGTTGCCTACCTTAAATTTATACTACTAATGAACAATATGAATAATAAACTATAGTATGGATTTTAAATATACACTACCAATAAAAATTAATCTATAATAAAATAAACTTCACTAAAATTATTGTTGGTTCTCTATTCAAATTACTTTCAAATTGTTGACTCTACCTCGATCACATGTTTTACCATACTTCTTTTGACAACGATATTAAATTGTTTCAATAGATGTATCTTGGTCTAATAAACAAAGCAAAAGAGAAAGGGTTGAATTACATTTATACATTTATTTCTTAGATTATGTGTACACATCTTCTTTGCATGATCTTAAAATGTTTTCTCTAAATAGGATATCTTTATTCTTTTACATGGTTATATTATTCTTTATCATTCTAGACAAGATTGATATCTACAATATGCATTTTATCGTTTCCCTTTATACATGGCACTCATTTTAATTTTCCCCCCTTTTGAATTTTGTTTCATGCACCTTTTTCTAGCATACTTTTTATCTCCTTACTACCCCTCATCAATGCACTTTATTTTTTATAGTATTCATGATTATTCTCATTTCATCATTTCCTATTTTGTATCTCCTTACTACCCCTCGTCAATGCACTTTATTTTTTATAGTATTCATGATTATTCTCATTTCATCATTTCCTATTTGGTGTGGGTGATCTATTCACACACCTCGTAAAAGGTAAACAAAAAAAAAATCAAATATTGAAGAATATTTGTATTATATTTTTAGTTAAAGATGAATTAGGTTGATATAATGTTTTTAAATAGAGAAGAATTTTTTTAATGTTTATGAATTCTTTTTAAGTTCATTTCCTAACATTTTTATAATAAGAAACTTTATATATTAAAATTCATGATTTTTCCCATCCCTTAAATCATATGATTTTAGTTATAGTGTTTTAAAAACTAAAAAAGAATTATAATTAAATAATTTTTAATATGAAACTTAATTAATGTTTAAAAATTAATATGATATTCTAATAAACTTAGTCTTATAATTGATTAATTTTATATCTATTAATTCATATTTTATCAAATATTTAAATATTCTTTAGTAATTCTTCAAATAGTTATTATTAATTAAATTATAGTTGAAGGTACCTTTAATTAACTAGAGATATCATAAATAATATTTCAGCAATTACAAATATTTTTACAAATTGTAAGGTTGTCCACCCAAAAATGAATGCAACATCTTATCTAAACTCACCCATGCTCTACTTAAATAAACTTATTTTATTAGAAAATAAATCAATGTCTATTATTAATGATCATATTTAGTCATTTGATTAATAATTTTATTGCAATATATATGTACCGCATTTATTAAATATTTAATAGTTATATATACCAATTTATCATGCAAGAAACACAATAGATCCACTAAAAACTATCAACCAAATAGCAAACCAAATAAAGCATGCAACACAATACAAAAATTCAAACTCCACAAGGAGTTCAACTAGTCCATGGACTTCATAATAACATATAAAAAATCTGGACATATAATGGATGCACTTTAAACTTTACTAACATTCACTATATCAAATGGTCCACTCTCTATCCTTGTTAATTCCAATTACTTGAATCAATCTTCTATTGATCACAATGTTTCATGAAACATTCATTCATAAGTAATTTATTACAATGTCTATAATTTATAAGTGGATAATAGACAATCATAAAATACTCAACCATAAGATTTGTCCACCTATACAATATTCTTTAGTTAATATACTTTAAAAAAATAGAAAATCATTAAACCTATCATATACTCTTAAAGTAAGAATAATTATGCATCTAATAATTTGTGTGGAGTATTATCCTAATTAAATTCTTAGAAAGTAACATAAATTCAAATGCACACTTCCAATAAACTCAAATAGTAAAAAATTAACATCAAATACAAACAAATCATAGATGATAGGAAAAATAAATACCAATCTCATTCTTTTATCAAAAATTTATCCAAAAATACATACAATTATATCTGGTAACAATATTATAATTCTGTATATATCCTAATTCGTTTCCAATTCATAAACTACTATATTAACTTCCTATATAATTTAGGATCAACATAACTTTTACACCTCCTTAACGTGCAGAATATATTCCCATGAATAGAACAATTGTGCTCTGCCACTATAACTATCTATCATGATGGATTGTGGTCAATATAAGAATGGAATATCTACGTGCCAATTATTAAGAAGCCTACTGTACTGCTTTACCCTAAAGTGAAGCGGATATCCACATTCAATTCATTTTGATTAAATTTTAGACATTGAAATTAAAATATTGTGTAAATTCAATTTGTACAAAAAAATTCTATTAAATCTGATAAAATCCAGATTCCAAATTAACCAGGTTAATATACGAGAGTACCTTCAATGATTTCCACATTAAATCTTTCCTGGTAAAGAATGGCAGTATTAATTTTACTGTTTTTAAAATTACGGCAGACATAGGTATCCATCCGATCTACAATTATAAAGACAAAATGATGCCGTGCGGCATGTGCAATAATTTTGTAAGAGAGTTAGAATAACGTAAGCAAGAGCGAAAGCCCACCTAATCAACAAGTGCAATAGAGATAATATTGTCACAGCATCGAGCCGCGGCATCCAGAAAAGTACCTGAGAATATGTCGACATATGTGCTCACTGCTAGGTAAACTGAGAAAAACATATTTTCATTCCTTTGCTAGGTAAACCAGTTGTGACCGACTCACCACAGAATTTTCGCATATACTGTGGAATATGCCGAATATTGTGTCCCTAACACCTATGTCATGCAGACATCGCCTTCACAACATCTAACAGTCTCTCTATACGTACTCCCTAAATAGAGAGCTTAGCTGTATGCTTTAACAATCTGAGAAAGAAATGGCTTCAACGATGGCATATCATTGTACTTCTGGAAGGCAAGATGTGTGGTGGGTTGAGAAGTCTCCAGAGAATGTGAGTGTGGAATGAGAAATTATTGTCTGTTGTTTTGTCATCACTTTGTTCCAACAGTTGCAAAAGTGTCTCGAATTATTATAAATTTCAGGAACCTATTTACATAGGTTGGCCTTTCAACATCACCCTGTTTAATAGTTAAAGGTAAATTTTGACCAATAAAAATAGGAAAAATATTTCCATTTTTTGGTGTGGATAAGGTGTAAAATAGCTATTTGTTTGACCATTAAACTACATGATGTTTAAGTAGAGTGTCCACAGTGGGTGTCTCTTTTTGTTTTCTCATGACATGGGTTGTAGGGTAAACAATCAATTGATTCGTTTCAATCAAGCTCTTATAATTTGTCTTAGTAGTGTTTTGCAAGAACTAGGATTAAATGGACATAAATGATAATAAAAAATTACGTGTATAAATAATATAAAAGGAAAACACACAAATATATTATGTCGAAATTGATTGATTACATTATTCACTAGTCTTGGTCACCTTTTAACTTCTACAACCACCTTTCCTATGAGAACCTAAGTACTATCTACCCAATACATTATTAATAAGATAGTGATACATAACTATAAACTAATTAACTAATTATACCATGTATTATTTTTAGTCTACATTGTGAATTTTAAATATATAGTACCAATACACATTAATCTATAGTAAAATAAACTTAACTATAAAATGGTTATTGGTACTTTATTCAAATTATTTTGAAATTGTTGATTATACCTTGATCACAAATTTTACTATACTTCTTTTCATAGTGATATTCAATAGTTTTCACAGATATACCTTGAGATAATAGAGAGGATTGGATTGCATATAGATATGATTGCATGATTCTATTAACTATTCTCTAAATAGTATATCTTCATTCTTTTATAGGGTTATATTCTTCCACTACCATCATAGCTGAGATTGATTTCTATAGTCTACATTTTATCATTTCCCTTTATACAAGGCACTCATTTTAAATTTTTTCCCCCACTGAATTTCATTTCACACCTTTTTTTAAAATAATAATTCAATCTCTTTGCTACACCCATCACTGCACTCTATTTCTACTAGTATTCATGTGAAAAATAAAGGGGATTATTCTCATTTTGGCATCTTCTATTCGATGTCGAGTGAGTATAATGTATTCACACACTTAATAAAAAAGTTTTTGTTAATGTTTATGAATTTTTTCCCTTATGGTTATTGGCTAACATTTTTATAACGAGAAACTTTCTAGATTTCATGATTTGTCTCATCTCTTACATAATGTGACCTTGGCATAGTATTTTATAAGAAATTAATAATAAATTACTATTAGGTAATTTTTAATAGGAAAATTAATTAATATTAAAAACAATATAATATTGTAATAAATATTTTATAATTGATTAATTTTATAATTGCTAGTTTATATTTTATTAAATATATAATTTTTCTTTTGTTATTTAAGTTTATGTTTTAATTAATTTTAAATTTATTATTGGAGGAAACTAATTTCTCCATTGGTCATAAGTAGTTTGATATAAGTTTTCTTTTTTCTTTGTAACTTGTTCAAATGGTTCTTTGTAATTAACTACATTTTCTTTTTATTGAGGTATTGTGTAATCGGTTTTGGTGTGTTGAATAAAGATCTGGAGTTTATTTTCTTATTTGTTGTAGCAAACTTGTTTCTGCACTCCCTACAAATTGGTATCAAAGCAGGTAAGATCTAGATTGTTGAACCTGTACTCAAGAAAACAAAAGCCAGTAGCTAGAGATTGCAAAAGATCTAGAGAAAATATATCACAAATATTAAAGTCACTTGGTCACAAAAGGAAGCAACAAAGGTTTGAACTTGTGTGTTGAAGATATCTCAAGTCAAGTCACTAATGTTTTTGTATGCTACACAAATTTGCAAAATCATAGAAATTAGTGAGGAGAGGCTGTAGCCAATCCTGAAGCTATTCAAAGAGTTTTTAAATAGAAAACTATTTTATTGATTGTTGTAGAAGAAATAAGAAGTCTGCCCATACAAAGAGGTTTGAACTTGTGTGTTGAAGATATCTCAAGTCAAGTCACTAATGTTTTTGTATGCTACACAAATTTGCAAAATCATAGAAATTAGTGAGGAGAGGTTGTAGCCAATCCTGAAGCTATTCAAAGAGTTTTTAAATAGAAAACTATTTTATTGATTGTTGTAGAAGAAATAAGAAGTCTGCCCATACAAAGACTATTGCATCAAGAATAATTAATTGATTTAAAGAGTTTAGGTCACAAGAAGATTAAAATCAGACAAAAGAGTCATTTAAAACAGAGTTTTTTGAAGATACCAAAGGGAGAAAATAACAAGGAGACTAAAAACAAGTCACCCAACCTGCCAAGGAGGAGTTGATTTTCTATCTGAAGATAATGTAGATCGCAAAAGGCATTAAAGAGATCATAGCTAAGGAGGAGAAGACCTACAGAGCTATTGAGAGGACTTTTGATCACTGTAGTAGATCATGGTGTCAGGTAGCAATTCTTTGTAGCCTCAAATTCCAATTCTTACTAGTAAGAATTATGATTTTTGGCCAATTAAGATGAAAACATGTTTTTTTCACAAGAAATTTGGGAATTAGTTGGAAATGGATTTGTATAACCCCAAGATCAAGTATCCTATCAAGATTTGAGTAGAGCACAAAAGGATCAACTTAGAGAAAATAGTAAAAAAGATGCTAAAGCCTTATTTCGAATTCAACAAGCAATGCAAGATTTGATTTTTCCTAAGATTGTAGCAGCAACTACATCTAAGAGGGCATGTGAGATCTTGGAGAAAGCCTTTCAAGGTTCGACAAAGTTGAAAGTAGATAAACTACAATCTCTTAGGACAAATTTTGAAAATTTACAAATGAAAGATTCAAAGTTTGTAGACTATTTTATGAGTCAAGTGATGAATATTGTGAATCAAATAAGATCTAATGGAGAAGAAATGCTAGATTAGAATATTATAGAAAAAATACTACAAAGTTTGTAACGTAGTAGATATGATGCAATAGTTGTAGCAATTGAGGAATCCAAGGATTTGGCATAGCTATCAGTAGATGAATTAATGGGATCTTTGTTATAACATGAGTCCAGAATAAATAGAAATAACAATACTTCTTTTAAGAATGCTTTCATGTCATAGATATCATCTGGCAGATGATGCAGCACACAACATACACTCAACAGAATTGTGCCATTAAACATGAGAGACAAAAATTTGGAAGCTGAAACATAACAAAATTTCTATTCCTCCACTCTGCTGCTACAATGAGAGAAAACTCTCTTATATCTAAGAAAACAAAACAAAAAACAAAAAATTACCTTTTTTGGCAGATTTCGACAATTGTCAGATTTTGCCATTTTAGGTAATTTTACAATCATATCTTGAGAATCTAGTTTTTTCCCAAAAAGCTCATAAAGCTAAGGTAAGATGAAAAACCAACTAACATCCTAAATTTGAAACATGAGTTTCGAGTTATTAAAAAAAGCAACTTATAAAAAACTAGAAAAAAACACTAATTTACCATTTTGAGGGCCAAGATGAAAGTTTGAAGCCCCGAAAAAGTGCCAAGATGAGGTCCAAGCCGCTAGAGCGGGTTGGGAAACCACTAGCCACCTCATAATGCATCCACTTGTAAAATTTCATAGAAAACCCACATCCGAGTCAAAAGTTATGACATCTGGAAGTCCATGCATCATTCTCCTCTGGTTGAAAAGAACGCAGCTCCTGCAAGTGAGTGTCTTCAAACTGCTGCCATTGGACGGGATCTAACCTCTGCATTTCCCACTCTATAATCCATGTGCTATCTGTTGGGGGCAATCCTTCCCACTGTACTAAATACTTCTTGTAACGCCCGTGCCGAGTGGAGATAGTGTTCTTATCAAGAATCTGTGCAATCGTTTCCTTCTTCTTATGGGGAATGTGGTTGTGCCATGACACCTCTGGTTGACTATCTTCAGCATCATCCTCACCATGGAATGCATATAAATCAGAAATATTAAACACGGGAGAAATAGCGAGATCATCTGGTAAACTGACCTCATATGCATTATCATTGATCTTCTTTGTAATTCTGCAAGGACCAATTTTCTTGTACTTCAACTTGTGATATGTTCTAGTAGGAAACCGCTCTTTTCTCAAATATACCATCACTAAGTCACCTTCACTGAATGTCTGATGTCACCGACTAGGATCCACTGAATTCTTATACCTCTCATTACTGTCCTGCAACTTCTGTCTCACTTCTTGTTGCAACTGTTGAAGGTGTTTTGCAAATGCTTCCCCATCATCACTGACTCGATCTTGCATTGGTAGCTGTACCAAATCTAGAACACCCTGAGGATTCCTGCCATACATAATCTGGAAAGGGGACTTATCTATCCCTTTTCATCTTTGGCCAGTAATATTTATCTTCTGTCAAGGCTATTGTCTTGTCCTTGCCAAAATGTCCAGCCAACCCACTACTATGAAATTCTCTAATAATGTTGTCCCTCATAGAGCCAGCTGGTATGCATAGTTGTTTTCCTTTAAATAGATACCCATCTTGCATAAAATATTCACCCCTAAAGTGATCCAAGTTACCAGATATTGGTGCCTTCAATTGTTCCACAATCTCCCAAAAATCATCATCAAACTCATACAAATTTTTGATGGCATCAAAACCAATCACCTCAGCTTCCATTGTGGTCAAAAGTGCAACACGCCTACTTAACGCATCTGCAACCTGATTTTGTTTTCCAGACTTACGCTTCAACACAAAGTTGTAACCCTGCAAGAAAGAGACCCACTTGGCATGCCTACTATTCAACATTTTTTGTGTGTTCAAGTACCTCAGTGCAATATGATCTGTAAACAATACAAACTCCTGGGGAACTAGATAATGTCTCCAATGCCTCAATGCTTGGACAATTGCATAAAATTCCAAATCATAAGTAGAATAATTCTTTCTCACTGCATTCAGCTTTTCACTAAAGAAAGCTATAGGTTTGCTAGCTTGGCTAAGTACAACACCTATTCCTACATGGGAGGCATCACATTCTACTTCAAATACTTTATCAAAATGTGGTAATGCAAGTATAGGTGCTTCTGTTACCTTTTTCTTCAAGTACTTAAAGCTCTCCTCAGCATCCTTGGTCCATACAAACTCCCTCCCTTTGGTGCAATCTGTTATAGGAGCTACAATACTACTGAATTGTGAATGAACTTTCGATAGAAAGTGGCCAAGCCATGAAAACTTTTTACCGCTGTGATGCTGCTTGGACCAGGCCATTCTAGGATTGCCCTAACCTTTTCTGGATCCATTCTGACACCATCTTTAGAAATGACAAAGCCTAAAAAACCAAACTGTCCTGCATGAACCTACACTTTTTCAAATTGGCATAGAGCTTCTCCTTCCTTAACACACCAAAGATGATCCTCAAGTGTTGTAGATGCTCTTCTCTGCTGTTACTAAATACCAAAATATCATCAAAATAAACTACCACAAACTTACCAATGTAAGGGCGTAGTATAGTGTTCATCAATATCATAAATGTGCTAGGTGCATTTGATAACCCGAATGGCATAACCATCCACTCATATAATCCATCTCCAGTCTTAAAGGCTGTCTTCCACTCATCCCCTTCTCGAATCTGGATTTGGTGGTAGCCACTTCGTAGGTCGATCTTGCTGAAATATTTAGCCCCTGCAAGGACATCCATCATGTCCTCCATACGAGGTATAGGAAACTGATACTTGATGGTAATCTTATTAATTGCTCTGCTATCAATGCACATCCTCCATGTTCCATCTTTTTTTGGGGTTAACAATGTAGGTACAGCACATGGGCTCATGCTCTCTCTCACCACACCTTTACTTAGGAGTTCTGTTACTTGCTTATTCATCTCTGCATGTTGTGTTGGATTCATCCTATAAGCTGCTTGGTTGGGTAGAGTTGCTCCTGGAATCAAATCAATATGATGCTGAATATCTCTCTTTGGCGGTAGACCATCAGGTAATTCATTAGGTAAAACATCAACAAATTCTTTCAACAACTCGGCTACTTCTGGGGGAACTGAAATGTCTTCCTCTTCACCTTTTTTCACTACTAATGCATAGCAACACCCTGTCACCTTCATTTCTTTAACAAGATCTCTTTCAGACAACATTGTCTCACCTTTTCCTTCATCCTTGAGAGGCAATAAAATCACCTTAGCGCCATCTTTCCAAAAGGTGTATGTGTTTTTCTCTCCATCATGCATAACTTTTCTATCATACTACCATGGCCTTCCCAATAACACATGACAGGCATCCATTGGGACAACATCACACCATATCTCATCCTGATAGATCTTCCCTATGCTAAACTTAATTAGGCATCTTTTATCAACAGTGACTTCATTTCCCTTTTTAAACCATGCAATGCGATACGGATGAGGATGTTTTTCACAGTGTAAATTCAATTTGTCTACCATTTCTTTAGAAACCATATTTTCACAACTACCTCTATCAACAATGACTTGACATACCTTGCCACCTGAAGTGCATCTAGTTCTGAAGATATTGGTTCGAAGCCATGAACCATCAGAGCTTTTGGCTTGTGTTTTCTTCTTCTCTGGAATCATCATTGCTCTTCTCATCATGAGACTTTCTCCCACATTTGGTGGAACCTCCAGTTCTGTCCCTTCACTTCATGCTGCATTTGAATCATGTTCACCCTAGGTTGTCCTCCTTGATTTCTTTCTTGCATGTTATAATTGGAGCATTCAAATGCCCTATGACCTTCTTCTCCACATCTGAAACAAGTGAAAGGCCTTCTCTGGTTTTCCCATCCTCTACCACTACCATAACCTCTACCTCTTTGAAATCCCCTTCCTCGTTCTTGATTCGGAGGATCTTGCCGAGTGTCTACTTGTTTTTCCACACCATGGGATGACTCTCCCCTGCCATAATTTGAACCTCCTCGAAATGGGGTTGATGTACCCCTTCTTCCTCCTCTATTCCTCTAATGATACTGTTTGTTTTGTTTTTCTTCAGCCTTTAGACCCAATTGGTAAGCCTCTTCCATATTGTTGAGTCGATACATGCTCAATTCATCTTGAATAGAAAATTTCAGGCCATTCACATATCTAGCAGCCATTTGTGCATCAGTTTCTTGATGCTCTATATGTATAGACAGTGTATAAAACTCATTTGTATAATCTTGCACAGAAGAGAGGTTCTGCTTTAAATTTTGAAACCTATGAAAAAGGGTTTGCGCATAATCTATGGGCAAAATTTTTTCTCTCAACTTCTTCTCCATTTTATTCCATGTCCTGATCTTATCCTTACCTTTCCTTGTTCGTTCCTTTTGAAGATGATCCCACCAAATCATTGCATGACCCTTTAATTTGGTGCATGCAAATTTTACCTTCTTCTCCTCTGTCATGGATTTCCATTCAAAAAATTTTCTCATGCCATTCAACCAGTCTATCAACTCCTCTAGTTTAAGACTACCTGCATAATCTGAAACATCTACCTTGATCCCTTCATTTTTCCCTTCTAAGGCCCTGAGCATCCTCTCTTCAAAACTCATGCCTTCTAATTCTTCTTCTTCATGTTCTATATCTTGATTTGCACCTCCTTGACCTATCTCTTCATCAGATTCGTCTCCTCCTCTACCCAGTCTTTGGGTTTCCATCCGTGTTGTAAGTTCTGCTATTTGCCTTTGCAAATTTTGCATTTCTCTATGCATCTGGGCAAGACCGCCTCTTCCTCTTCCTCTCCCAGCCATCTTTCTGCTCTGATACCAAATGATGTAGCACACAACATACACTCAACAGAATTGTGCCATTAAACATGAGAGACAAAAATTTGGAAGCTGAAACATAACAAAATTTCTATTCCTCCACTCTACTGCTACAATGAGAGAAAACTCTCTTATATCTAAGAAAACAAAAAAAACAAAAAATTACCTTTTTTGGCAGATTTCAACAATTGTCAAATTTTGTCATTTTAGGTAATTTTACAATCATATCTTGAGAATCCAGTTTTTTCCCAAAAAGCTCATAAAGCTAAGGTAGGATGAAAAACTAACTAACATCCTAAATTCGAAACATGAGTTTCGAGTTATTAAAAAAAGCAACTTTTAAAAAACTAGAAAAAAACACTAATTTGCCATTTTGAGGGCCAAGATGAAAGTTTGAAGCCCCGAAAAAGTGCCAAGACAAGGTCCAACCTGCTAGGGCAGGTTGGGAAACCACTGGCCACCTCATAACGCATCCACCTGTAAAATTTCATAGAAAACCCACATCCGAGTCAAAAGTTATGACCTCCGGAAGTCCCTGCATCAGCAGAGAAAGAGGAAGGTCAATTTTTAGAGAAAAAGAGAGAAGAAGGTTAAGTTTTAGAGGAAGAGGAAGAGGCAGTACTAGAGGTTGAAGGAGTAATTTAGACTAAGGTGAAAGGAATAGTCAAGGTGAAAGGAATAAACAAGAAAATTAGTACTACAACAATAGAGGACATGGCTATTGCACTTGTCTTGTCATTGATGTCAACAATGTGAGATTCAGATGTGTTATTAGTAATACTGGAATGAAGAAGGCCAGAAGTAAAGTGAAGAAGAGGTTAATACCAAAGGAAACTTGTGGCAATATGGTTAAAGAAGAAGACAAAGAAGATATATCAGAGATGAGAAGGGTAAGAAAATGAATGCCATCAATATCTATTGAAGTAGTATAGACAAAGAGTGTGCTAACATGAAGATTCCTACTTTATGAAAAGAGTTTGTTGTTGTTGTATGAAGTTAAGAATGAAGTATCTAATGTGGAAAATATTGTATCCATTGTTTTTTCAGGAAATACATTGCTTTAAGTTTTGAAAGAAAGATTCAAGGTGTTCAAGGCATTGAAGTTTGCACAGAATAAGCTTAGGAGAATGCTTTGCATTCCTCCACATTTGTTGGTATGACATTACGGCTTGGGAGTTAATTAGAGACATGTGTGAAGATTGTATGTTCTAGATTTTAGATCCTAAAGATTAACACAAAAGATTCTAGAGATCGTAAAGTGAAGACAATTGTTCAGAGATGATGCAATTAGGATGCGTCTGGGAAATGCTTCGCATTTCTCTATCTTTGAGGTTGTGATCCTGTGGTTTGAAGAATGATCAATTATATATGAGAAGATGATAATATTTAAGGTTTAGCTGCTAAAGTATGCTGTAGTGGTTCTCTGGGGCCAGCAGAACAAAGAAATATCTTGTTGCTGACTAAGGTTGTCTGGAGGAGAAAGCAGAAGCCACCGCATTCCATTGCAGTTTATCTTTTGTCTTTGATGTTTGGAGGATAAGTTCAAATATTCAGATAGATTATTCAATTCAGGTTTCAAGTGTTGAAGTGCACTGCAAGTTGGTTTTTCAATTTTCTATCTTAAGACTGTGTGTTTAGTGTTTGTTTGTGATACCATGCTTAGTATCTATTTGCTTTCACTAGAAAGAAAACATATATTTTAGAAGAAGGATTGATTGAAAAGATTTATGTAAGTCTTGTGTTTCCTGTGTGAGGATCTGCATGATGTAAATTGATCTCTTTAGTACCGCTTTTGGTCCGGAGCTATTAGGTAAAAGGATATGTTTGTTGGGCCAAATTCATGTGTTTTCAGTGTTCCCACCATATGATTTGAAGTGTGTGCCAGATTGGAAGAATGTGATAATAAAGAATAGGCCTTGGTTATCACTTGGCTTGAACCACATTGATTTTCTACATCTTTTGGATGTTGACTTGGAGTGGCCTTGCACGTTTCATGATTACATGTTTCATCTTGGCCTACTTGGGAGAAGGAATTTGGAAATTACAAAAGGTATAAATGAAAGGTCTTGTTTATGGAGGATTGTCTGAGTGTGTAAGGGTGTGTGAAGATCTGTGAGCAGATGTGAGTATGTTTGTGAAGTTGCGTTGAAGGTAGCAGTGTTTGCCAAGAAGAGAAAGTGAATTTTTGTGACAAAGTGAAGTGTGCAGATGATGCAGAGGGGTTTTGTTCAGTAAGATCCATTGAATGTAACATCAAGAGGTTGTAGCCTCATTATGTAAGTGTCATTGCATTGTATTTTAGGGAGTTGTAACTTCCTTTGGGTTGTAGCCCATAAATAATATTGTAATCATACTTTATCTTTATTTGTGAGGCTAGATTTAGACAGTAGATCCAAGCAGCTTGCTCACCGTTGTTTTTCCCTTTCTAGGTTTTCCACGTAAATCTAGTGTTGTGGCTGTGTTTATGTGTTGTGCTTTTTGTTGATCTTGTGGTTAAAACAAGTTAGAAACTTTGACTGTTAATGATAAACTAAAATGAGTTTTGATATATACTAATTAACCCCCCTCTTAGTATATCCTTGTGTTCTAACAATGGCAACAATCATTTTTAGCAACATTCATATAGGATTGATAAATCTAACATTCAGTGTTTTTAGTACCAAAAATATGAGCATTATGCATATGAGTGTAGAAAGAAACAAGGAGAGATGATCTAAAATATAATGCTAATTACATAGATGAATCTAAGTCTGGAAGTTTATTTATCACTTTCCATGTTACTGAAGAAAGTGCTAAGGATATTTGGTTTTTAGACTAGTGGGTCTAGCAACCATATGACAAGGAATAAAGAATGGTTTTGTAGTCTTGATGATTCTGTTAAATTTGAAGTGAAATTAGGAAATTATAATAAAGAACCTATGAAGGGTAAAGGAGTAATAAATGTTTTGACAAAGAATGGTGAAAGAAGATTCATTTCTGATGTTTATTTTGTGCCTGGTTTAAAACATAATCTTGCGAGTGTTGGACAGTTAATACAAATAGGTTATAGGGTATCTTTTAAGGACAATCTTTGCACTATATTGGATAGATTTCCAAATGACAGGTTCATTGCAAGATTTGAGATGACAAGGGCTCAAATGTTGCCCCTCTAAATTTAATGCACCCAAGGAGAAGAGGAAGTAAATTTCAAGATAGTGCATCTAGACCAATCATGGTTATGGCATTTGAGGTATGAACATCTATATTTTGGAGGTTTGAGTTTGCTACAAAAGAAGTATATGGTGAAAGGTTTTCCACAAATAAAGCAGCTAGATAGTTCATGTGAGAGTTGCATTGAAGCAAAACAACATAGAGATAGTTTCCCAAGAGGAGTCTCATATAGAGCAAGGGCATTATTGGAGTTAGTCCATAGTGATTTATGTGGACCAATACAAACTCCATCACTTAGAGGAAACACTTATTTTCTAACCTACATTGGTGATTTCAATAGGAAGACTTGGATATATTTTCTTAAAAAGAAGGTTGAAGCCTTTGGGAAGTTTAAAGTATTCAAAGGTATGGTAGAAAAGCAGAGTGACCATTATATCAGGGTATTGAGATCAAATACAGGAGGTAAATATATGTCTAATGATTTTTTGGATTTTTATAGATATTATGGAATTAAAAGGCAGTTTACTATAAGATACACACCATAGCAGAATGGTATAGTAGAAAGGAAGAACAAAACAATCATGGAGATGGCTAGAAGCATGTTAAAGGTCAAACATCTACCAAATGAATATTGGGTGGAAACATTAGTATGTGCAGTGTATATTTGAAACAAAAGTTCAAAAAAAGTGTTAATGACCAAATTTCATAGGAAGCTTATAATGGTAAGAAACATAGTGTACATCATTTCAAAAAATTTGGTTATCTTACATATTCTCTTGTGCCATCATAAATAAGAAAGAAACTTGATGATATAAGTGAGAAATGTATTTTTATTGGATATAGTGAAGAATCAAAAGAATATAAGTTATTTAATCCCATTACAAAGAATGTGATTGTTAGCAAAGATGTAGAATTTAAAGAAGAAGAAGCATGGGATGGAAACATTGATAAAACAATCACAATTGGAGCATCAATATCTCTAGATGATGAAAAATGTGAAGATCATGGTGTGTAAGGTTATCAACCTAATCCACAAAATATTCCAACAAATCCTCCACGGAATGTTGAACAAGGTGAAAACTCTTCTCCCAATACACAAAGTGATGATTTTTATCCTACTTTGGCCCAAATAAGATATCAATGTACAAGAAGAGTAAGGAAAACAAGAATCTTGAAGGGGATTTATGAGCAAGGATAAGAAAGACAAGGTAACTTAGATTTCCATTCAAATTTTTCTTTATTCACTCACGATCCTGTATATTTTGAAGAAGAAGTTAAGGAGGACCATTGGATCAAAGATATGAATGAATAAATGGAGTCTATTGAGAAAAATCAAACATGGGAGCTAGTTGATTTGCCTGAAGGTAAGGATTGCATAGGAGTTAAATGGTTTATAAAACAAATTTTAATACAAAAGGTAAAATTGAAAAGCATAAGTCAAGGTTAGTAGTAAAAGGTTTTGCACAACAAGAAGGAATTGATTATAATGAAACATTTGCTCCAGTTGCTAGACTTGATACTATTAGAATGGTTTTAGCATTAGCTATACAAAATAAATGGATAGTTTTTTAAATGGATTTCAAATCAGCTTTTGTTGAATGGTTTTCTAGAAGAAGAAGTATATGTGAAACAACCACCAAGTTATGAAATGCATGGATATGAAGACAAGGTTGGTAAATTGAAGAAAGCACTCTATGGTCTCAAACAAGCACCAAGAGCATGGTATAGCAGGATTGATACATACATGATGAAGAATGGATTTAGTAGAAGCAATATTGAGGCCACATTGTACACAAAGATCAACAAAGAAGGTTAGGTTTTGATTGTATATTTATATGTTGATGATTTTCTTTTCACTAGAAATTTGTCTATAGACACATTTAAATCAGCAATGAAGAAATAATTTGAGATGCTAGATTTAGGATTTTGATGAAGTATTTTTTGGGCATTGAAGTGGTTCAATAAGTTAAGGGAATTTTAATTTGTTAGTCTAAATATGCAAAGAATGTGTTAAGGAGGTTTAAGATTTTGAATTATAAACTAGTAACTACACTAGTTGCTATAGGAACTAAAATTGGTAAATAAGACAAAGGACCTAATGTTGATCCTACAATATTCAAAATATTAGTTGGAAGTTTGATGTATCTTATAGCTACAAGACCAGATTTATTATATGAAGTTTCTCTAATCTCAACATTTATGGAGTCACCAAAAGACTCATATTGGCAAGTTGGAAAGAGGATATTGAGATATCTGGTAGGAACAATTGGATATGGCATTTTATATTCCACAACTAATAATTTTTGTTTGATTTGTATGCTAACAGTGATTTTGCAAGAAACATTGATTATTAAAAGAGTACTTTCAGATGTCTTTCATTATGGCACATGTGTAGTCTCATGGGCATCAAAGAAGCAACCCATAGTGACAGTTTCATTTTCTGAAGTAGAGTATGTTGTAGCCACATCAATGACATGTCAAGCTATTTAGGTGAGGAGAGTATTGATAGATTTGTTTCAAGAACATGAGGAGTCAACACCAGTCTTTTGTGACAACAAATCAACAATTTCATTGTCAAAAATCATCTTTTTCACAAGAGAAGAAAGCACATTGATACAAGATAACTTTTTTATCAGAGAGTTGGTGAACAATGGAGAAATCAATTTAGAGTTTTGCAGATCTGAAGATCAATTGGCAGATATATTTACCAAGGCCTTAGCAAAGGAGACTTTTGAATATTTAAGACAAAATTTTGAGGGCATTGTAAATGTTGACACAATTAGTGGTATAAATGAGGGGGGAGTGTTGGAGAAAACTAATTTCTTCACTAGTCATAAGTATTTTGATATTAGCTTTCTTTTATGTTTTGCAACTTTCTCAAATAGTTCTTTGTAATTGACTGTATTTTCTATTTATTGAGGTTTTGTGTAATCAGTTTTGGTGTGCTGAATAAAGATTTGGAGTTTTTTTTCCCTATAGCAAACTTGTTTTTGCCCTCGCTACATTTACAAGTTAGAAATGAAGATTAAGGCATAGTTGAATGTCCCTTTAATTGACTAGAGAAATCTTAAGTAATATTTTGCCAATTGTAAATTTTTTCACAAGTTTTAATGTTGTCTACCCAACAATGAATGCAACATCTTGCCTAAACTCACTCAAGCTCTATTTAAATAAAATTACTTTATTAGAAAAGAAAACAATGTCTATTCTAAGAAAAAATGAAATAGTTAAATCTATAACTATTATTAATGATTGAATATTCAAGTACTAATGATTAATTATTTTATAGCAATATATATGTACCACACACACCTAAACATCTTAGTTTATTAATTTATCATTTATAAAATATATGCACTTTAAATGGTTTCTCATCTATACTCATTAATTCAAATTGCTTGGATCAATCTTCTACTCATCATAATGTTTTATGCAACTTTCATTCATAACTAATTTATTACAATGTCTATAATTTATGAGTAGATACTAGAAAATTAAATAATACTACACTATAAGATTTGTCCACTTTGATTAATATACTTTAACAAAAATAAAAAATCATTCAATCTCTAATATACTCTTAGAGGAGCAACAATTATGCATCTAATGATTTGTGTGAAATATTATCCTAGTTGAATTCTTAAGAAGAAGAAAAAATTAAAGACAAAGCCACCCACCCCCAACACAGAATGAACTCAAATAGTAGAATATTAACATTAAATACAAACAAATGATGGATATAATATACTACTTCACATATAATTTGCTACCATCATAACTATTACACTTAACTACAAGTGCTGGCAATATTAGCAAAACTTGTATGAATTTATTACCATGAATAAAACAATTGTGCTCTGTCACTATAGCTTTCTATCACGATGGGTTGTGGTTAAGATAAGGATGGAATATCCTGCCATACACTAAAGTGACACCATGTCTTCATTTCATTTCGATTGAATCTTTAGATAAAAAATAAACTGTTGTGGACATTCAATTTGCACTAAAATTTCTCGTTACATTCGATTGAGAGATAAAATCCAGATTCAAAATTAACCAGGATTAATATACCAAACTCACTTCAATGATTACATATGAAATCTTCCCTGGAAAAGAATGGTTGTATTAATTTTAGTGTATTTAACATTACTGGAGAGTCAGGAGACGTATCCATCCGATCTAAAATTATAAAGACAAAATGATGTCGTGCGGTAATTACAACATAATACCCCATGTAATGGAGATAAGATTGTCACAGCATCGAGTCCCGGCATCCATGCCAGGTAGCCTGAAAGAAATATATAGCTCTTACACTATACTGCAAAGATCCTTGAACAACCGATTATTAAATCTCATTGAAAATAAACATAACCAAAAAAAAGAAGAACATTGTTTTTTATCAATCAGAAATATTCTTGATTCTGTTGTTTATTACACGCTGAAAAAAACAGCGATAGGAATTCTGTATATAGAATAGTTTATTACAAAAGTCTAACTAACACTAAAAATAAAAGACTGCAGTTAAAGCAGTTTTAAATCTGTAAGTCTCATGCAAACTGATTGCATGGATACAACAGTCTAAAGATAGTTTTAATCTGTACTTATTAAAAAACAAACTAAAACTGGAAAAACTACACCTATGTAACTACATATGTAGTTTTTATTATGCATAAAAGAAAAATAAGAAACTACTGTTCGTGGATCATGCATGCATGTCTTCAATCTCCCCCTGCATGAGCAATGGGGATAAGTCCCAATTGATTCCTCAAAGCAACAAAACTGGTTGTAGGTAAAGCTTTGGTAAAAAACTCACCAACTTGCTCAGATGTAGGGCAAAACTGTAATTCCACTGTCCGATCTTGAACCAAATCTCGTATGAAGTGATGTCTAATCTCAATGTGCTTCGATCTAGCATGAAACACAAGATTTTTGGTCATTGCAATGGTACTGCTGTTATCACAGTAGATAGTTGTGGGATGTTCCTGAACCAATTGTAGATCTTCCAAAATCCTTCAAATCCATATGGCTTGACAATCGGTTGTTGCTGTTGCAATATACTCTGCTTCTGCGGAAGAGAGAGCCATGGTTGCCTAGGTTTTACTATCCATGAGACAACTCCAGAACCAAGTAGAAAATATAACCATATGTTGATTTTCTATTATCCACTGAACTGGTCAGCCCAATCAGAATCCGTGTAACCAACTAGCTCAAAATTATGTGTGGGAGAATAATGAATGCCAAAATTTTGTGTACCACTCACATACCTTAAGATTCTTTTTGCAGCATGCCAATGAGACTCATGTGGATCCTGCATGAACCAAGAGATGAGGCTCACAACATACATAATATTAGGTCTTGTTGTAGTTAGGTACATGAGGCTCCCTACCAAACTTCTATAGAAAGTAGCATCCACTTTGAAACTTGCATCCTCCTCGGTTAAATTTTCGCCAAGGGCTACATGGGTCGTAACTGTTGTGCATGACATCATTCTAAACCATTTCAATAAATCAGCCACATACTTGGTTTGAGAATTGGATATACCTTCAGGTTATTGTTGCACCTCCACTCCAAGAAAATAATGCATGAGTCCCATATCTGACATCTCAAATTCTTGTTTCATTTTTGCTTGAAATTTCTCCATGAGAGATGGGCTATTACCTATATAAATGAGATCATCAACATAAAGGCAAACAATAAGAATATCATTACCAAGATGTTGGATATAGAGGGTTGGCTCTGAGGGACTACAGATGAATCCTTACTTCAAGAAATAACTATCAATCCTTCCATACTAGGCACGAGGAGCTTGCTTCAACCCATAGAGAGTTTTTTTTTAACTTGTAGACCAAATGTTCTTTTCCTAGAATTTCATAACCAATAGGTTGTTCCACATAGACTTCCTCATCAATATAACCATTCAAGTAAGCTGATTTTACATCCATCTGATAGACTGGCCACTTGTGTTGTCCATCAATAGCCAATATAATCTTGACTGTATCAAATTGTGCAACTGGAATGAAAGTCTCTAAATAATCTACTCCAGGTGTTTGTGCAAATCCCTTGGCAACCAATCTTGCCTTGTGTCAATTGATAGAACCATCAGCATGATATTTCACCTTATAAATCCTTTTGACACCAATCACCGGTTTGTCTTTAGGAAGTTGCACTAATTCCCATGTATTATTCTTACCAATATCATGCATCTCTTCATTCATAGCATCAATCCATACTTGTTCTTTCACAACTTCTTCATACACGAAAGGTTCAACTAGAATGGTACTAAACAAAGAAAAATTGGCAACTAAATTCACATTAAAACTCCTTTGATAAATTTCATTTAAACTTCGTACCTTTCATGAAGAGCTTGGACTTGATTATGGACTGGAACTATCACCTGAAGTGGAACTTGGTGAACGTTGTGAACTTGGTGAACTGGGGCTTGAACTTCCACTTGAGGTTGTGGGGAGAGGAGGAACTTGATCATCTTCAATACCCATGATTAGTGGTGTAGTTTGTTGAACTCTTTTTTACCATTGCCATACTTCCCCTTCATCAAAAACCACATCCCGACTAATAATCCATTTCTTTGTGTTAGGGTTATAGAATTTATATCCTTTTGTGGAATCTGAATAGCCCATAAAGATACAAAGTTGGGATTTTGCATCCAACTTCTTCTGCTTCTGAAGAGAAACGGAAAAATATGCAGGGAAACCAAATACGTGAAAGTGAGCTATTGAGGGCTTGTGTCCACTCCAGGCTTCCTTTGGAGTGATATTCTGAAGGAATTTTTTTGGGCTTCGATTCAAAATATATAAATTGTGGTTGCTACTGCGACTCCCCAATAGCAATTAGGAAGGTTTTTGGACTACAACATACTTCGTGCCATCTCCATAATAGTATAGTTTTTCCTTTCTGCAATACCATTTTGTTGGGGAGTATAAGCTGCCGTGAACTGCCTCTGAATACCATGAGTGTTACAAAAATTAGAAAACTCTTTCGAAGGGAATTCTCCCCCTCTATTTGTTCTGAGTATTTTGAGAGAATACCCACTTTGATTTCTGCCATAGCCTTAAAGTGCTTGAAGCATTCAAATGCCTCAGATTTTTGCTTAAGAAAATAAACCCATGTGTGGTGTGAGAAATCATCAATGAATGTCAAAAAATAAATATTCTTACCCAAAGATTCCTCTTGCATGTCACCACAAATGTCAGAATGCACAAGCTCTAGAGGAGATTTTGCCCTCCATGATTTGTTCATCAGAAAACTATCTTGATGCTACTTACAAAGTGCACACCCTGAACAAACTTCTTCTTTTGCTTGAATTGTAGGAAGTCCTCTCACCATATCCTTCTTGTGGAGCAAACTTAATCCTTGAAAATTCAAATGACCATACTGTTGGTGCCATATCCATGAATCATTTGTGGTTGCCTTGAGGGCATGCATCTTAGCGGACACCAATGTGAGAGGAAATAATCTATTCTTTGTCATACAAGCCTTTGCTACAAGATGATGGTTAGCTGATTTATCAAATATTTTGTAGCAGTTATCCTCAAACACAACCTTATAATTTTTTGCTACAAGCTGCCCAATACTTAAAAGATTATGCTATAATTTGGGCACATGCAAAGTGTCATGAATAAAAGTATTTTCCCCTTGCTTAGTTTTCACTGCAAGGGTACCTTTTCCCATTACATCAACCTCTTTATCATCACCAAATTTCACTTGACTTCTCACAGATTCATCTAATTTGACAAAGAGATCAGATTTACCTGTCATATGATTAGAGCAACCGCTATCGAGGAACCACACATCCTTCTGAGGTTCTTTTGCCAAATTGCATGTGAAGAATGTGGCATGCTTTGGATCTTCAAAAGACTCTTCAGTATAGTTGGCTCTTGACTTATTCAAATCAGATTTTTTCTTTCTACATTCAGATTCATACTGTCCATACCTTTCACAATATCTGCACTGGATTCTTCTCCGATCCATGGAACTTCTTCCTCTTCCCCTTCCTCTTCCTCTACCACATCCTCTACTATTAGAGGGCTCCCCTTGAGACTTATTTGATGGAGAAAAAGGAGTTGTAGATTTTTCTTCAATTCTTACTGTAGACTAGAAAGCTTGTACCAAACGCTCCATAGAATGCTGCATACGCTCCTCATGAGATTGCAAAGAACCTATCAACTCTGCAACTTTGAATGTGGTTAGATCTTTACTTTCTTCAATGGCTATGACCACTGGATCGAATTTTGGAGGAAGGGATCTCAAAATATTTTCTATAATTTTTTGCTTTGTGACTCTTTCCCCTTGAGTTTTAAGATGGTTCACAATACTTTGAGTCCTAGTGATAAACTCTTGAATAGACTCAGCTTCTTTCATCCTTAAATTTTCAAAATCTTTTTGAAGGGTTTGAAGTCTTACCAATCTTACTTTGTCAAATCCTTGGTATGCAATTTGTAGGGCCTCCCATGCATCTTTTAACTTTGTCATACCAGCTATACGGAGAAAAATTGACATATCCAATGCATATTGGATGGCAAAGAGAGCTCGATTATCCTTTTTCTTGTCTTCTTTCAACTAAGTTCATTAATTTGCTATTAAAACATTCAAAGCATTTTGGTCTGCAGGTTCTGTGTATCCCACTTCTACTGATTCCCAAAGATCTTGGGATAATAGTAGGGTCTTCATTTTTATACTCCAATATTCATAGTTGTCTCTAGTAAACAATGGACGCTAGAATGGAAATTGCCACCATTTGGCATTCTGATAATTCATGGAGAAAATTGTTACCCTGCTGCCTACAAAAAAAATCCTTTGCAACCTGCTCTGATACCAATTGAAAGAAATATATAGCTCTTATAATATACTGCAAAGATCCTTTAACAACCGATTATTAAATCTCATTGAAAATAAACATAACAAAAAAAAAGAACACTATTTTTTATCACTCAAAAATATTCTTGATTCTATTGTTTATTACACGCTAAAAAAAACAGCGATAGGAATTCTATATATAGAATAGTTTATTACAATAGTCTAACTAATGCTAAAAATAAAAGACTGCAGTTAAAACAGTTTTAAATCTATAAGTCTCATGCAAACTGATTGCATGGATACAACATTATAAATATAGTTTTAATCTGCACTTATTAAAAACAAACCAAAACTTGAAAAACTACTCCTATGTAACTGCACATGTAATTTTTATTATGCATAATAGAAAAATAAGAAACTAATGTTCGTGGATCATGCATGCATGTCTTCATAGCCGACAAGGTACCTAACTTCACAATATATGTTAACATATGTGTTCACCTCAATAAATTGAGAAAAACGTGTTTTCATTAACACTCTATTTTTTGGTACGTCTTCTTCTTAAGTAGATAGTGCCTTCACAACTTCTGTCAATCAATATTTACATACTCCCTAAATAGAGAGCTAATATGTATGTTTTCACATTCTAAGAAGAAATGGCTTCAACAATGGTATATCATTATGTTTATGGAAGGCAATGTGTGTGGTAGGTTGAGAAGTTCTTGACAGGTGTGTGGAATGAGAAGTTATGTCTCCACTGTTTTTGGAGTCATCACTTTGTTAAATAGTTGTAGAAGTGCCTCAAATTATTACCATCTTCAAGAATTGACCACAAGGGTATCTTCTTTCACTTTTTCATGACATTGGTTGTAGGGTAAGCAATCAATCAATCCCTTTCAATCATGTTCTTATGTTTTTTCTTAGTAGTGTTTTGTAAGAATTAGGATTAAATGTTACAGAAATAACAATATAAATTTACATCAATAAATAATATAAAAGGAACACACACAAATATATTATGTCAAAATTAATTGATTACATTATTCACCTTTATAAAAGGCCTTCACTTTTTAACTTCCATTATCACATTTCCCATGAGAGCCTAACTATTAACTACCAATAGCATATCAAAGAGCATATGGGAGGAAATTGAAAGAATCCCGAGCAAGGCAAATGAATGTATTTTCAATGATGGAAAGAATGGTACAAGGATTGAAATTTAATAAGGAGACCATCATGAACTCGAAGGGTTCAAAGGCTACTCCCATCCAGAAAGGATAGTTCACATGGATTATTGGTAGAGATAATGATAAGGCTCTTCAGTATAGGCTTCAATGCATTCTTGTTTTTGTTCTGCTCTACATTGATAGTGAATTTTACAGAGATCATGGTTTCAGTATGGGAGGAGATAAGAACAGAATCGAGCCGTCGTCCTGCAGAGGGATCTGTCAAAAATAGAAGGTCTAGAAAATTCTGGAGGAAGGTGGGTTAACTTCCTATATGGAGAAACTTCACGATGTGGACCTTAATGCTACAACATTGTTTGTGAAGAACTATAGAAATAAAAGGGTCTCTGCATATGGCTGGGAGCTAGCTGTCATTGAAAACCTTATTTCCTTTGTTTCTAGTCTTTTGCCCAAAGGGAATAAGTTCTTCCACGAGAAGAAATATAGTGAAGAATCCCTTAACAACTTCTTTAAAGGTAGCGAAAGGGATAAGTTGGTCAAGATGTAGTCGGGAGGGTATAATCGTCTCTCTATCAAACCTATTTGGGCTGAGGTGGCTGAAGTGATCATGAGATACATTACTCTGGATGGAAGGTATATTTCTATTTACAGTTACCATTTCAATCTGCTTAATCATTTCCACCATGGTATGTTTGTTTCTATCCCTTTCTACTTGCTTTCCTCTCTGGAATATGGAATTAAAGAAAATAGCAGAAACCCTAAGCTGCCTATCTTGCATGAAAGTCTCATTTTTCTGATAATGGAACACATGAAAATTAATACTCCTAGAAGAGGGCCTAAATTTAGTCATAGTGGTAAAAAGAAGGGGTGTATGGAGTGAAGCATGAGTGAGGATGATTCCCGAATGGATAACGAAGAGTGGAAACTGGAAGAAGAGGATGATAGTGAGGTGGAGTCTTCTAAGAAGAGGAAGAATACTGAGAAAAGGGAAGTAAACATTTCTTGGTGTGATGGGTCCAACACTGGTGATGACTTTGATTCCTCCATTAAAGAGGTGTCTGGTAAGAGAGCTATGCCTATGAAAAGGAAAACCCCTACTCCTGTGAAGAAGGGTAAGAAAATCTTGGAGAAAGATTGCGACGAAGAGTGGGAGGCTCCTGGTAATGTTAATATCCCCCAGAAATAGGGGACCAGTTTGAAACAGGGGAAACAAGAAAGGCCAAGTGAGAAGGGAGTTGAAAGTGGGTTGGAAACCCAGGGCAAAACAATGCATATTCCTGAACCTAGAGTGGGCTTGAATTTTGTAGAAATACATGATCCTTCGACCAATCTTCCTCCTGGTTTTGACAATACTATTGCCTAGGCCAGTCATAGAGACCAGATTGAGGAAGTTTTTGATTTGGTGAAGAATGTTGTTAACTCCTAGCACAAGATGACTAAATAGGATCAATATTAAATTACAATTGATGCAAGAAAGCTTGGGGAGAGGGAATAACATTATCATAGAGAAGGACACTTTGATCTTCAAAAAATGGGAAGCTATCCTAAAAATGGAGGAGATAGACAGGGAGCTGGGCAGGATGAAGGAAGAATTCAGTACCAGAATTCAATATCTGGAGGAGAAACTCATGGAGGTGAATAACAATCTTGAAAAAATGATGTACATCAGTAAAAAAACTATTCTGAATAGTTTCAATGGTATGAAGATGTTGACTGAGAAGATGAAAGAATTAAAGAAAGAGCAGTTTAAAGAGTTCAAAGCTAAGGATATCTTCAATGTTGAAGGCTTGGGTTTACAGGATAAAGAAGAGTATACTAAAGGCACTGGTAAACAGGTGGTTACTGAGGATTCAGGTGATTCCTCTACCCACACTAGGGGGAGCAAGAGGAACCAGTTTGAAGCTGAAAAGAATGATCTGATCTACTTCAAGCCAAAATGCATGAGACCTTTTATTAAAAATAAATAGAGGTAGCCAAGACCCTAAAGAAGATGAATTAGTTTAGCTTGGTCTATTTTATTTTTTGCTATGTTTTTCTGCTTATGTTGTTCTGGTAGCTTTCTATTGGCTATTGGTTGGCATTCAGTTCTTGTTTGCTTCCTTTTGTAAAGGGTTTCGAGGCCCCCTTCAAAACCTATTTGACCACCTTTATCAAAAACTATTAACTACCCAATACATTATTAACAAAACATTAATACATAACCATAAACTATGTATATGATATAATATTTTTAACATTTACCCCCTTAATTACATCATTAAGGTAGGGAAACAAAAACTCGAGTAGGACAAACTATTAGTGTGACTAGGGTATATTTCCCATTTAGTTCTCCACTTAAGTCTTTTTCACACTAAGTTAGCTTTACTTAGAAACATTTCCACATTATTTCACTGTAATGAAACAACTTGCACAATAGAAAAATATAATATAAAATATGTTGCAATTACTTCATAATAATATGTCACTTCGAGAGGGCAACCTCTTAATCCACTTTGAGGGGGATACCTCCAATAGTCTTCAATAAGAACACAATACTCAATATGATGATAATAACTAACCTATATATAATATACTTATGCCATGGATGTCATCCAGACTGACCTAATTACCTATATAAGACTATATTAATGATTATATAAATTAAATAAGATTTAATGTAGGCACAAGCTAAATACTCATAACCATATACACACTATAGGATTAGGGGTGTAGCATGCCCCCAACCTTTACAAAAGTGTTTTCCTCAACATTGATCAACTATGATATCTTTTATGTGAAATCTTCATCATCTCATGTGGCATCATCAATTAGAAAATTCTTTTGTTCATTGAGGTAGATTTTTAGAGGTCCCAGAATGATTCTTCATTCTTCATCAAGCTTTGGTAACACTGTTTGGGATGAAAGTTTGTTTTTGTTAACTTTCTCCAGGATAGAGACATGGAAGATTGGTTGTATATTTTTTGACTTAGGTAACCACAACTTATATGATATGTTGTCAAACCTTTGGTAACCTTTGTGAGGCCCATACAAATTGAGTGGCCACTTGTGATCCAAGATCTGGTGTATCAAGGACAATGGCTTATATGGTGCTTGTTGGTGTTGAAAGTGGTCATCTACTAATCTCACCTTAAAGTGTGTAACTATAAGGGGGAAATGATGGATGGTTGAAGGGTCTCTAGTAGTCGAAGGTCTTGACCATGATCACTAGTAGAAGGTCCTCTTTTAAGCATATCCCCCAAAATTGTAATTGTCTGCTGCACAGGTGATGTAGGAATCTATGGCTATTGCACTTCCAATGATAATAATTGAGCCATACCATTATCCATATTATGTTTTAGCATCTTTTTATTTGGTGTGCACTTACCAACTATGGAATCTTTGCATATAAGCCCCTTTATCTCATATTTTCTACCCTTCGAGTAGAAATGCATGAATAGCTCCTAGAAATTCATCTCTATTATGCTCAAGGTAGTGATCTATTAGACTCCCAAAACAATGTCTTCACTAGCCATGGGTATAGAAAACATAGGGCAATATATCATGTAGTCTCACATGGTGAGTTTAATACTATGAAATTTCCTTGAACAAGTGATTGTACTAGGCATCTGCAATCATGACCTAAAATTTTGGGGTTAGCTACACAAATAAATTTAATTGTGTTGTTGAATTATTGTTGATGAAGTTATGTGTACTCCCTAAATCAATCAATATTGTCACCTTTTGTTGTTTAAGGAAACCAGGTGTGTGTGAGATCATGATGGGCCAAACGATGACAATGGTAAAAATAATTGCTGGATGAAAAGGTGCTAACATTTAAACTTACATTTAGATTTGGATGGAAAATTGTAAATATTAATATCTCAAATATAGATTCCCTCAAAAAATTCCTTGGGATTACCTTATATTTAGGCAAGTGGGAGTCCTAAAACTTGCCAAAGAAACTTGCAAAGCCACCTATTTAGTGATATCTTGAAATTTTCCATGACTTCATCCTTGAAGTTGTAAGACTTTTTTGTAAGTAAATTTAATAAAATGAAAAGGGTTTCTAAAGGAAACTATCAAGATTCTAAACATATAATATATGTGTCATTATAATTTCAATAGGTAATTATTATTAATTTTCTACATAAACCATGTCAGATAATTTCCTGATAGATATATGTGTTAAAAACATTCATAACATTCAAAATATTTTCATTTTAAAAATCTAAACTATGTGTCACATTAGATGCTTCATTGGCTAAGGTTTAAAAAAACAAGTTTTTAATTTCATATTTTTTGACCAAGTTAGGTTGGCTGAAAAATTATGTTTAAGACTTTTAAAAGATCATAGTAAAAAAATGAAAAATAATTGTTTATTTATTAAAAAAATTCAAAAATATAGGTGTCACATCTACTCATGTTTCCTTAACTTATATCCAAATATATGAGGAAAAATATTTTCTTTTGGTAATACTTAGGTTGACTAGAATGACACCTACTTTTTACGCTTTTCTAAAAGAATTAGTAGCGCCTCACTGAAATATCCAATTTTCACCAAATTATTTTTAAAAATATTTGAAAAGAAAGTAGTATCCCATAATCTAAATTCAATTTCTTACAACTTTTATTACTACCTTGTTTTAAAATTGTGTAGGTAACTCATTCAATTTTTTATATGAAGTCACTTAAGTTTGTTTTTAGCATTTCCATTGCCACTTAGGGGTATTGTTTGGCCCATCATGATCTTATACTCCCCCAACCCCTTACCTTGAGTGCTTTTGGGTTGCTAATAGATAATAGTGCATGACACGAGATAGTCAGTTGTTCATCTTCTAATTCTTCTACCACCAACACTAGCTCTTCTTCATCCTTTTCTTCATCATAGGTAGCCTCAATGTAGGACAGCTTATTCTCATCACATTTATGTCCTCTACTATATTTATGTTAAAAAATCACAAAAAAATTCAATAAACAAACATAAAAAATATACAACTTGTAGTATTCACTGTTCACTATATTTCCACCAACTAGTTTGTAAAATACCTGATGTAGCCAAAAAATAGGGGGGCAAACACCAAACATTATGTTATATTTTAGTGATACAAATAGGAACACTTTTGTGTGTGCTCAACATTTCACCCCATTAACCTTAACCATTTAAAAAAATCTTTAGTAGTTTAGAAGAAGATTTAGAATACTAAAATTCTCATTCTTATCATATTTCCAAATTTTGAGTGTACACATCTCGAATTACCTTTCTAAGTTTAGTTTTAGCTTATTTCAAAAAACTAGTTGCCACCTTTGGCCCCCTTTTTGTCCCCCATTTCCATGCACTTACCTAGTAGTGAGTTCCTCTTGGAAAATAGACCAAGTGACAACACATCCCTTCTTTTTCTTTTCTTCAAATGGCCAATGATACCAAATGAATTGGTTAGGTTTTAATTATAAGGAAGCCATTTCCACATTTTGTTGACAAGGAACATGATGACTGCCAAAGAATTACTCCATTTGGGAAAGCCAATTGGTAGGATCTTATCCATCAAACGTCAACATATCCAACTTTAGTGTGAAGTTCCTAGCCATAAAATTATTTAGGTGACGATCCATCTTTAGGTTTGATTCAAACCCTAAAGCACCCTTCCCCTTAGGAGACTCCTCTTCCTCCCAATCTTGGAAGTGTGACTCCTTATGTTTTGGATCTTTAGGATGTTGGCCATAAACAAATCTCTTCATCATTTTCTTGATATCACTTGACTTAGCCAACCCTTGCATTTGCTTTGACACAATTAACAAGATCTCATGCTTCATCTTGTTGGTTTCATTCTGAATGTGTTCAAATATAGATTCATTTTCTTTATGAATAATCTCATCATTTTCCACATCCTCATTGCTAGATATTTTCTAGGTGTGACAACATTCTTTTTTCCTCTTGTTGTGCGCCCAAACATGATGGAAAAAATAATATTGCAATAAATCTCAACAAAAAGTTCAACTAATCTAAAACTTTTATTTTAACTTACCAGGGCCTAGATCTCACTTTCGAGAAAAAATATCTAATGAATTCATTAATTTGCATCCTTGGGAGCAAAATTAGTGGAAAAACTAATTTCATAATAACTTCTTGAAATTTGCTCCAATTTACTTCAAATCAGAATTGTAGGTATATTAGTGTGCCCTTGTTAAAACCTCTAGAAATTGGGAAGAAATCATTGACTTGTAACCCTATGAGTGAAAATGGTGGAAATCCTAATTCTACAATAAATCCCTTACTCCAATTGATCTCAAATCTAAACTATAGAATATTCAATATGTCCTTGAAAAACCCTCCAAAAGTATTATTAGGATTCACCAAAATGAGTGAGATATGGACTTCCCAAAATGACCTCCAAAATTTTAAAAAAATACATTATTTCTTGGCTTCATGGTGCCAAGATCATGCTTTCCTACCACTTGTAATGAAACAACTTGCATAGTAGAACAGTGTAATATAAAATATGCTACAATTACTTGATAATAATATGTCACTTCGAGTGGGAAATGTCTTAATCCACTTCGAGGGGGATACCTCCAATAGTCATCAATAAGAACACAATTCTCAATATGATGATACTAACTTAATCCTCTACCTCATTTATATACCATTCTTATTCCATGGATGCCACCCAGGATGACCTAGCTACCTATATAAGACTATATTAATGATTATATAACTTAAATAAGAGTTAAGGTAGCCACAAGATGACTACTCATAACCATATACACACTATAGGATTAGAGGTGTAGCGTTCAGATTGGTTATTTTATAGTCTCCTAAGTGGTATATCCTATATGTAATCACTATAATTTTTATTGTAATAACTCATTCTTGTATGTTTTGCGTTTCTGATTGAATAGAATTTAGTTTACTCTTTCAATTCTGATTTCTTATTTATGTTTTCCTTCAGTCATTTGCACTAAGAGTGAAACAATTACAATGGTGGGACTACAAGACCTTTAGATATAGTAGTACGTGTCACTAATTTTAACTAATATTTACCTTGATTTTATGTAAGTTTCATGGATATGAATAAGTGTGTGAGAGAGAACAAGGCATTCCTAGAAATGATATCAATAACTAATTATACAAGAGGGTTTTCTTCACAAAATGATGCACCTATGATCAAGGAAATATGATATTTCCATTCTTTTGCATCAATCCGAGCAATTTTCATAAAATTAAAGCAAAGTAAAATAGTTTTATTCATGCTTGTTGTCAAACGTGGAGATACATCATGTATATATGCAGCAGAGAACGATAGTTACAACAGTTACAACGAACTAAGGGAAATGAAACTGAATGAACTGCAACTGCATAACTGCGCCAACTAAACAATGTAGTAACACCAACATTCCCCCCCTTATTACATTGTTCCTACAATAGTACCAAGGTACCCCCCCTGAATGCTAAAAAACTCAACAAAGCTGATTACATAATATGAATACATATTTTGTAGAAGATCTTCTCCCAAATAACAAATCCTGAACCAAGCGAGGCTCCATCATGCTATCTCGTCTACCCTCGGAAAGCCGTCGCTTCGAGCTGTGTTCTTGAGCTCTTTAGTCCCAAGCTCTCAAATCACAGAGTCCTGAATTATTCGACAATGGCCCCTAAGAGATACGACAGATCTCTGCCATGTTGTCTAGTGACCGCGAAAGGGTATAATTCAAGATCATATACTCTTTGAAGCTCGCTGGACAACAATCCATATTGAGCTCAACACCAAACCCCAAACCTGTCTCCAAAACAAAATCTTCACAAAACATACATTCTTCAAATCTGTCAGCTCTGTCAGTAACAACAAAGAAAAAGAAAGCAACCAAAACCAAAAACGCTTCTCATGCAAAGCATCATCTCAAAGCGAGAAGCTAACTTGAGATGATGGAAAATCCTCCATCCTCCGATACCGCCTGCCTCCAATATGACCTTGCTTAAAGGGCATATCCACAGAAATTAATAGCACCATCTGGTGGATCCTCATCCTCAATATCTGGTGGATCCTTATCATCTTCAATGCAAGCAAGATTTCCTTCATTTTTGAGCTTTCCTTTAAGAACATCACTCGCTCGAGTTCTACAATCCCAAGCTATGTGACCATTTTTCTTACAATAAAAACATTTGATTCTCTCTAATCTCTTGTAATTGTTTCTTGAAAATAACGCTTTCTCCTGAGGATCATCTTCTGAATCTTCTGTTGTTCTCTTCTCTTCTGATAGAAGAGCAGAAATCATACCTTCTAGAGTTTGTGAAGATATTTGACTGAGAGTAAAAACAACATTGTTGTATTTTGAAGGCAAGCTATTTAATAGGATGGCCCTAGCATCATCATCATCTACTGTAACCTTAACCTCTGCTAGCTGTCTAATGAGAGACTGCAAGTTACTTATATGATTTGACATTGTAATTCCATCTTCCATCTTAAATCGAAATAATTAAAGTTTTAGAGAAAATTTTGCATTAACAGCTTTTGCTCCAAACAATTTATTCAGATTATCCCAAATTTCGGCTGATGATTTATCCAAATCAATATGGTGCAATTCAGTGTCAGAAAGAGCAAGACCAATTATAGCCTTGGCTTTATCATCTCTACTACTCCAATCTAATAACTTATTTGCATCTGTAGGTGCTTTTTCCTTTCCACTTACTATTGCCCATAAATTTTTATTCATTAGTTGCATTTGAATTTTCATTCTCCAAGTATGAAAATTGGAACCAGAATACTTGTCTAATGGGATCTCCATTTAGATAATACTCAAAAGATTGACTTCTTACTCAGACTTATATATATTTTCTTATAAAATTTGCACTTCTATACACACTTCAATACATACCAGTTTGAGATGATAATGGACATCCACTTTTCTTTGATTGCCGGGTTTTGTAGACTATGTCTTCCTCTTTTAGGTGCCTTATGGAGAGTGCTACAAATGGCTTGGATAGAGAAAACTTCAGTCCAGGCAACAACCACTTACAGTAGAGAGCATAAATGACTTCAACCTGCCTACAAAAGCCTCCAAACTCGATGCACAAATGACTTCAATCTGCCTACAAAAGCCTCCAAACTTGATGCTTCCTTCCAAGGCTGTCATTCGTCGAGTCTCCATCATTCATTTCAGAACATGAGTGATGTGCGAATCTGATCCATTCGCCCTTCTATTTTAGAATAGTCGAGTTCATCGAGAAACTGATATTAGCAGCAGGTTCGCATTAGCAGCAGGTTTGCATAGACCATCAATGTCAAAAACCAGAAGTGAGCCATTCACTAGACTATACGTTATCTCCTATTCACATCTTTTGTACAGGACACAAGTTCGTTGAATTGAAATAAATTTGTAGCTTTATGTATCCACTCCGAAATGTATTGGCACGTCCCTGGTCATCAGATGCTTATTCCTGCGCTCCCTATTTTGAACAGCTATTTCTGTCTACTACACGCTGCAATCCATGAGGCGTTGCCTCTCATCCTCATATAGGCACAAAACAAAGTGCGCTCTGATACCAAATAAAGCAAAGTAAAATAGTTTTATTCATGCTTGTTGTCAAACGTGGAGATACATCATGTATATATGCAGCAGAGAACGATAGTTACAACAGTTACAACGAACTAAGGGAAATGAAACTGAATGAACTGCAACTGCATAACTGCGCCAACTAAACAATGTAGTAACGCCAACAAAAATTAGGATGATAGTATTTCGACCTCGATTGAGTTACTAGTGGTAAAATCTATTGAATATATGTAGATGCATACATGGCCACTCGATCTATGTATTAAGCTATTGCTTTAATATCTTACTACTATGTGTAACTTTAGTCATGGTGGCCTTTTGATCTAAATAAATATGATATATTAAAATAATTCTATGTAATGACGAGTATTTATTTATTTATTATATGTATGTGTTTGGGGGAGAGGAGTCAGCTTATTAACACATTTTATGATTTGGAGCATGGTAGCATCCGAGATCTCATTGATAGGAAGCACTTGAGCTTCTCCCTAATGGGGTTGAGAAAGGACCCAAGACTTATCCAATAGGTCCACTGATTAGGTGTCAATGTATGGCACGAAAAGAGCGGGTTCCTAGAGTGGTTGGATGGAAAACCTAATGTGTTGATGATGTGCATGCCATTCAAGATTTGGAACTAGGTTATATCACTAGATCAGACAAGATAACTGGCACTGGGGTTGGAGGCTAGTGTGCACCAATTTTTGTGGATGCTAAGAAGTGGTCCAAGGATGCATGCCTAGGTTTCTTCCACCTGGGTTAAAAATTTAGAGTTCAGATCATGTGCTTGTGTGGACTGCTATTTGGTTTATTTTGTTATTTCTTCACTCAAAATCTGCACCATATGGAAATTAAATTATGCACTTATTTTGTTATCAATGATTTGTAGGAGAGAGGAGCAAACATGATATTGTATAGACCATACTGCTCTATTTTTGTTATCCATGATTTTCCAAAGAAAATAAGCCAAGGAGAATGAACTTAAATGAATCTTAAGAAAATTTCTATCATCTATTTGATCATGTTTGTACTCATTTTGTCTTTTGACTTTTAGATTAAATACTAAAATAAATCATTGGCTAAGTTGTGTAATTCCATTGCTTAATATCAACATATACAAATACATATACATATCTACATACACACATGCACATATATTCTCTTGAACACACATATAGAATGAAAATAAAATTGTACATTTTCTTTATATTAATCTAAACAATCAATCTATAATTCAAAAACAAATATGCATTTCAAATATTATGTTGTCTCTCTCAGCACTTTCTCTAATTTTCCTAATCATTTTTTGTTATATTTGTGATTGATTTTTATAGATTCCACAGATCTTGTGTTTATGGATCAAATGTTAAGACATATATGATTCATGTATAGAACAAATGTATATATTGACATTAGAAAGAAAGAAGAAATTGTTTTTTTTGTTAAATGTCATAGAAACTAGATATGGAGAGAAAATGAAAATAATTTTATTAGACTTGTAAAACTCACTACTTTGTCAATTTATTCATGTCTAGTTTGGGTTCAAAACAAATGAATACCTTGTGATGTTTTGACCAATTATAAAATCAATCAAGGAAATAGTCTCTTTGTCTTAATATAAATGTGTGTGTAAGCCCCTATTTTTGTAAAGATGGAGTGAGTTCTTTTACATTCAAAATTTCAAGCTTTGAATAATGCCAAATTGTTCTATAGATATAGCTTATTTGATAACATCTATTACTAATCTAATTTTTTTCCTTTTATATATTCTTCAATAAGGCCTAGAGGGTGTTGCATCTATATTTCTAAGTAAGAAACAACTTGAAGTGTAGAATAAATATGCCTCTTTAAGATCCAATTTTCTCTCTAAGAATTTTCTTTCTTTTTCCCTATCTGACACTTCCCTTTAGATGGCTACAAAGGAATCTTTTATGCCTAAAAATAGAAAGAATCATTAATTGATTGATCCACATCTATAAAATAGACTATTCAAGTTTGAGTTGCAATGCATGATGTATGTTGCATCAATGTCTATTGATGAAGTTCTAGAGTTATGCCCATGCATATCCCAAGATTGTCTACTTTGAACATCTGGAACATTCTTTCATTGTCTATGAACATTTGGATCATATATATTTTATTAGAAAGCTACATGATTTAGGTACTATGGATTCTAGAAGGAGATGACTCATATGAGAAGATTTGTTCTTGGATATCCCCATCAAGAGAATAAATATATACTTGAAACAAACTTAATAACATAAAAATCAAGAGATGGAGAGAGCTAGATAGTTAGAAACAACATCAACAGTAACAAAATGTCATGTAGGTGGTGGATTCATAGCCTAAATGTAGTTGTTTATTAAAAGTGCTATTGCGTGGCCTTTTCTAAAATAGAAATAGGTGGTGGCTTAGGCATTGTCTCCAACTGGGATGAGAACATCAAAGTCATTGAGAGTCCACTCTATAATTTAATCTTTGCCACACACATATATTTATGTTCCAGCATCAATAGATGTCAACACTCTCCTATCTGTTTTTGTTTCTAGATCTTGCAACCCCACATCCACCATTAGTTTTATAATGCATGCCAATATTAAGATTAAGTTATGTACATTTTTAATTTTGAGGGGAAAATGCCTAAGGAGATATTGAAGCAAAATATGAAAATAATTGATTAAAAAATTTAGATTTTTATATGGGTGGATCTACTTAAATTTTAAACACTTTATAAGTAAATATTTACCTTTAATTAATATTTTAAAATATCCCATAATATCATATAACTGAATAATATTGTGTAATATTTTTAATTCCTTATTGAAACATTATCCCTTCAAATATTTCTATCATTTGATAAGCTAAATTGCATTCTACAACATATAAACCCCATTGAGTTGTACAAGTCTTACAGTAGGACAATGAAATCATGGCTAGTAATGAGACCATTTTGCTTCAAGACAACTCCATTTCACTAAGAAATATTAATATTATGGTATCATTTGTGAGCTTTTTCCTAGGAGTGTGTGTGGGTAAGCTCTCTATTCTCCATTTTGTGATTCATCTAACATGTTCTTCTTTTTCTTAGTCCTCTTATTGTTGATCTTATGCACATGTGCTCATGCACGCACACACACACATACACACATACACACACAAAAGAGTGTCAAAGTTCACTCAATCCCATACATACATGACACAAAGTGAATGCCAAAGTTTATTCGTAAATAGACTAACTCCACACACACACACAAGAATGTCAAATTTCACTCAAACACATATACTTGTACACACAAAGTGAACATTATTGAAGTTTGAAAGACAAAATGAGTACAAACACGATCAAATAGATGATAGAAATTTTCATAAGCTTCATTTAAGTTCATTGTTCTCATCTTAATTTCTTTCACAAATCATAGATTTATAATAAAAATAGACTAGTATGGTCTATATGTTGTGACATTTACTCCTCTCACCCCTAAAAATCATTGATAAAAAATAAGTACATAATTTAATTTCCATATGGTGTATATTTTGGGAGAAAAATTAACAAAATAAACCAAATAACAGTCCACACAAGCCCATGATCTTGAGTCAACTTGAATAGGTCCTTGTCACTTCTTAGCACCCACAAAAATAGGTGCCCGCTAGCCTCAAACTGTAGTGCTAGTTACCTTGTTTGATACAGTGATACAAACCAGTTCCAGCTCCTAAATGACATGCACATCACTGATGTGTTGGGTGTTTGTCTATCCACTCTAGGAACCCACTTTTTTCATGCCCCACATCTAGTAACCAAATCAACGGTCCTATTAGATAATTCTTGAGCCCTTTCTTAACCCCTACACACACGTGTTCATGCACATCAAGTGAATGCCAAAGTTCATTCACACACACATGCACACACATAGTGAAAAAAAATTAACTTTCAAACCCACACACACACAATTAAATCCAAAATTCAAAAACAAATACGTGTACATACAAAGTGAACATTATTGAAGTTTGAAAGTTTTTTTTTTACATACACTTCACACAAAGTTAACATCAAAGTATTCTTGTACATAGACATAGACACATAGAAAATTCCAAAGTTCGTTCACACATGCATGTATGCACACACAAAGTGAATGCCAAATTTCATTCACACAAGCATGTGTGAATGCCAAAGCTAACTTTAAAACCCACCCACACACACACTGAAAGCCAAAGTTCACACACACATTCACACAAAGTGAATGTCAAAGTGAATAGTTATGAGAGAAGAAAACTATTTTCATTAGTTCAAATATGATTTCTTTTACTGGACATTCTATTTGACTTTCCCACAAGTAGTATGTCTTTGTAGCTTCAGTAAAGTTGTAGTTTTCCAAAGGAAGCACACAATTTTTTTGTAGATGAAGTTAGACTTCTATTAGGCTTCTAGATATGTTGAAAATAATCCATATATCTAAAATTTTGTAGGATGAAAGAATGGTATCATAAATCTACATTGTAGAGTTCATGTAAGATATTTTACAACATTTATCAAACACATATTTCTAAGTTATACTTCAAAAAGTCTTGTTTTAATAAGAGAGTTAATTGTAAGTATTTTCTGCCATCCTTTTAAAATTATGCTTTATAATTAAAAGGATCAGCTAATCAAATTGTGATGATATGTTATGAAGAATAATTACATTGTGTATACCAAAATGGTTAAAAAATACAAAGAATAGTTACACTGTGCATATCAAAATGGTTGATTAAATTTAATTTGTTTTAAATGCTAAAATAGAGCAACATTCCACCAACTACTACATGTAATGACTTTCCAATAAAAAATAAATATATACTATTTAGGATAGGCCTATAACTATTTGTACCTATCGACCATTTGATAGAACCTTTGGTGCTTTTACTAGTATTAGTTTACGTCACAACCTACATGGATATATTTTAATAATAATAATTTGTATTCATCACCCATCATCATTGATGTTGAAATTTTAGGGATAAATTTTTTTTTTAGTGTCTCTAGCAAAGGCACCTCTATTATTGGGGAACAATATTTAACTTCAAATTTTTTTAATAGTTTATTTGCTAAGTGTATGACTTAAATATAAGGTTTAGGTCTATATTGTTAAATATGATACTACATTAATTTGTATTTGTCAAAAAAAAAGTTAATGTGTTCATGTGACATTACATGATTTGTTGCTTTTTGTATGTGATTTTTTCTAATGAGTTCATTTCATTCAGTAATGGTGAAGGTCCTAAGAACTTAAAAGTCACAATTAATAGTATTATAATATTTAAATGCACAATCTTTGCATGTATTCATATACTCACAACTATTGAAACCCACTAAACTATTGGGTACTTTTCCATGGGGACTTGATCTCATGTTGAAACTAGATCATGTGGCGTACCTTATAGCAAATATTGGCTTGTTGATGTTGATTTGTCATCTATCCCTTGGATACATGATCTCATTGCAAAATTTATCATTGACATTAGTGCTTCAATGTTTTTGTGCTTGGAGGAAAGTTTAGTTGTGGAATATCAACACTATGTTCATAAATTATACCCTAGGTCTTTTGTATAGAGTTCTTAGTCCATTTTCCTTGGTTTGGTGGAGTCATGATAGTCTAATAGTGAGTCCCAAACTTGGGAAATTGGATTTTTGAAGAGGAATGGGCATGAACATTGGAAAACACCTTTATTCAAAGGTTTTTCTTTGAATGAAGGTACCTTCATTTGAAGGACCAGTCGTAATGACCTTTGAATGAATGTTCTGCATGACCTTGAATGAAGGAAGGAACATATTAAAAAAATAATGAAATAATACCTTCGTTTGAAGATTACCTTTGAAAAGAGGTATTATTTTATTATTTTTTAATAAACATTTTAACAAAAAAATGAGATTTTAGTTTTCATTTCGCTTTTAACCTGACTGTGAGAAAACGAAGGTCCAAACTTGATGAGGGGGGTAAATCCTAGAACACACAACAATACAAATTGCTTATATAAAATAGGAATGTATTTTATTGAATGGAAACCAAATTACATTATAGAAGTTGGAATAAAATAAGAGGATGAAATCCTCAATAAGATGCAACACATTACAACTTCCCTCCTCTAGATTGTCGAACCTTCTGCCTTATGTAGCCTCAAATCTAATAGGGTTTTCTATTTTCCCTTCATTTCACAACTCACCACTTTGTCCCCTTCTCTACTACCCCAAAAGATTGCGAAAAATGATCATAAATAACTCTTTTTGGTGCCTTCTAGCCAAAATTTCAAAATTTGTAACTCCCTCCAAAAACAAGTCAACTTTCTGGAGCCATAGCTTTTAATCTGGGTGTCTGATTGACAAACCGTTTGATGCATTTGAAAACTCATGAAGAGATCTAATCCCTTAAAATCTATTGGCTATCGATTCCACCCATTTTTGGGTCTGTACGGGGCCTTTAAGTGCCTCATATTTGACTTTGAAACTTCTTCAAGGGTTTTTTAAAGAAACAAAAACTTTAATATCTTTCAGCCCATAAGTGATATTTGGCCAATTCCTTCACCAAAGGTCATATTTTTCAATTCTGAAGCTTTGAGTAAATTTTCATTTCCATACGTGCTCAAATGCAAACTTTTTTAAAATGGTAGTTTGTTATTTTTAGGAGGTTGGAAATTTTGAAGGTTCTACATCATTATTCAAGAAATTAGGTATCCAAAAATACCAAAATTGAAAAGAACAGAAAATAAAATCATCATTTTTTTGGGTGATGCAAGATTTCCCTTACACCACTAGATTCTCCTACATATCATCAAACACCTAGAGTAATTTGAGAAGTAACCTTTTCACATCTCAGGTGTTTGAGGAAAACCTAAATGGTCAACCTTAGCCTTAGACAACCAGGAAGAATCTTTGAAGGCCTTCCTTTCCACTTAACAAGATATTCTTCATATTGCATGTTCTTGGTACTTCTTCCCACACGGCTATCGAGGATTTCTTTTATCACTTCCTTTGAAGTAGGTGATGGGATACTCCATTGTTCTTTTCTTGGTCTATCCTTTGTGCCACCTTCATGATACTCTGTTAAATCAGGAAAGCTGAACATAGGGGAACTAGCGATTACAATCGACAACTCTAACTCATATGCATTTCCTGAATCATGCTTCTTTAGGATCCTGCATGGTCCAAATTTCTTCATCTTCATCTTATTATATGTCCCCATTAAGAACCTTTCTTTCCTTAGGTGAACCATGAATTCATCACCAACCTAGAATCCTTAAACTTTTGCATCTAATATACCTTATCCTTGTATTGAGAATTCATTTTATTAATGTGCTATCATACCTCTTCATGCAAGCTCTTCAGGTGCTCTGCAAAGTCTTCATCCTCAACACTACTTTTCTCTCCTCTATCTATCTTTCTTAGCTTAGAAGCATTTCTTTGACTACTCCCATATACAATTTGGAATGGCAATTTACCAGTACTCCATTTGATGGAATTGTTATATGCAAACTCTGCATATGGTAATATCAAATCCCATCCCTTAGTCTTATCTCCTACTAAGCATGTCAACAGGTTGCCCAAACTTTGATTCACTACCTCTGTCTACCCATCAGTCTACGGATGATGTACAGAGCTAAACTTTAACTCAATCTTCAACTTCTTCCATAGGGTTCTCCAAAAATATCAAACAAATTTGGTATCCCGATCTGAAACTATGTTCTTTGGAAGACCATGTAGTCTAACCACCCCCTTGGAAAATAATTCTGCAACATGAACAACAACAGTAGTCAGTAGTGCGGGCAAGCTACAACTTTTAAGGGCTGCTTTACAAGGTATCCCTACTTACTTTCTGTCCCTGTTCAAAATGCCTAAATTTATTGCTGATAAATTGGAGCAGATTCAAAGAAAATTCCTTTGGACAAGGATGGAAGACAAACAAAGAATGTCCTTAGTTAGCTGGGAGAAAGTTTGTCTTCCCAAATCTCACGGAGGTCTTAACATTAGATCTGTCAGAAAAATGAACAAGGCCCTCCTCTCCAAAATAAATTGGAATTTGATACACAATAATAAAGAGTGGGGAGATATTATGAGTGCTAAGTATCTTCATGAAACTAATCACTTTAGTTTGATCCATCAGGAAAGGCTCCCACAGGGCTCTGTTATCTGGAACAAAATGCTGAAGTCCAGAGGTCTGCTCAAGCTTGGGTTAAGATGGAAAATGGAGAACGGTAAGTCTATTAACTTATGGGGGGATATTTGGATGAATGATAAAGCCCTTGTTACTCTAGGTGATTATGGAGCAATTGCTGACATTGCTACTCAGTTTTTTGGGGATAAAGTGTGCAATTTTATTCACACTAATAATGGTACTAGGAGTTGGAAGAATCTCATGGACTGCTGCACTCATCATCCTGAATTGACTCCTTGGATAAGGGATATTCAAAGTCTTCTTTAGGGGATCAGAATTCCTCTTTTCCCTAGGGGGGATGAGTTGGTTTGGTGGCTGGACAAGAAAGGGTGTTTCTCTATTAAGTCTGCTTATCATCTTTTGATCCCTGAAGGGCATAAGAATGCTATTTGGAGGAAAGTGTGGAATTACAAACTTATCCCTAAAATCAACATGTTTTGGTGGGCTGCTACTCATAACAAAATCCTAACTCAAGATAACCTTCAAAGAAGGGGATTCACCCTGATTAACAGGTGCTTTCTGTGCTTGGAAAAAGAGGAAACTATTTCTCACGTTATTTTTCATTGTGACTTTGGCAAGGAAATCTGGACCATTATTTTAAGGAACTTTGGCATACAATGGGTGTGTAATGCTGATATTAGGGAAGTCATCGCTAATTAGTGTCCCCGTTTTTCTCATCCTTGGATTGTTGAGCTCTGGAATCAAGCTCTTCCCTGTCTAGGTTGGATCTTATGGAAGGAACGGAATGATAGAGTTTTCAGGAATGCTGCTAGAGAAACTTCTCAAGTTCTTCACTCTTTTTCTAAGATTCTTTTGGAAAATGTGACCAATTCCCATATCAAAATTGTGGAGAAACCTCTTTCTCAAGAAGAGGAGAAAATTGCTATGAATTGGAGGATTCTTAGCCAAATCCTGGCCCATAACAACTCCAAACTGGTGCAAAGATTGAATACTAAATGGATCCCCCTGAAGCCATGTTGGCTCAAACTAAATTTTGATGGGGCTTCCAAGGGGGATGGTAAGGCTAGCAGTGGCAGAATTATAAGGGATGACAGAGGTTGGATGGTTGTTGCTTATGCTAGTGGGATTGGCTTCCAAAGAAATAATTATGCCAAAGCCTTTGCTCTTCTATGGGGGGTGAAACTGGCTATTTCCCTTGATATTAGACAACTGCATATCCAAGAGGATTTGAAACTAGTTATTGATGTTGTTAATAATGTGTCGACTTGCGGCTGGAAACTGAAGGACATCATTGTGGACATTCAGCTCCTGCTACAACAGATTCCCAGTGTGGATATGTCTCATATCTACAAAGAGGGCAATGCTATCGCTTATGCTTTTGCTGACCTTGGCCAACAATTTTTAAATTGGCGTTGTTGGCGCCAAGCTAACAACATCCCTCTGAACATAAGGGACTTAATTCAAAAAGAGTCGACGTGTCAATGATGAGTCAGCATATAAATATTTTTAGCTCTCTCCATCGGCTTTGGTGGAAGAGGCAGACGTGTATCTTGGAGTACGGGTTCTGGAGTACTACGTGGTTGGTTGTCATATCAGCCTTATTACTTCCTGCTGATAAAATGAGTTGCTTACCTATTAATCATGATGAATGCCTTGGAAATCATGTCCGAGCATGGGAAGCATAGGCAGTAGGTGGCCCTCATTAATTCCAATGGATGCAGATGTATTATTATCATTATTTCCTATCAGGTGATCATTTCCCCCTTCTCTGTTAACTCTGGGAATATCTAGTACTGGGGTTTCTGTGCTGTTGTCTGTAAGGCTAAGATGGGGGCAATAGGATTTGAACGGAGCTTGTTTCATGTTATGAGTTTAAAGATAATGTGGTGGTTTGGAACTACTGTAAGGAGGGTGGCATCAGCTCCTACTTGGAACATCTTAATGGCTATGAGGAGAACTTATCAGAACAATTTGTGAGATCCTAGCATAACCGTAGAGCCATAGTGGGAAGTATTAGGTTTGAGATCTTTGAGAAAGTTATTGCTATGGCGTCTGGTATGTCGACTATGGGGACCAAGCTGCAGCGAAAAGATAAGGTGGTCGATCATTCTAACCAAAAGCTTTTCCTTGGGGAAGGTGAGGAACTAGTTCCCTACTAGGGAGGGTTTGATAGGGACAAGCTGCCAGAGCCATGGGATGCTATGTGTTTTCTGATAATGAAGTATTTCACCCTGGAAGGGTTCTTTACCAGGTTTTACAACTATCATCTTCCTCTTTTGAATCATTTTAGATGTAATAGTCTCATTAGCTTCATGTTTTATTTACTATCCTCCCTTGAGCATTTGGTCTTCCAGGTCAAAGCTAAACTAGTTAAAAATCCCTCCAAGCAACCTATTCCCCTGCATCAGGGTCTCATCGTCTGTTTATATAATTTCCACCTTGCTCTTGAGCCAGCTAATCCTCTTCCGTCTCATAGTAGGGAAAATTCTGCTAACCCTGAGAGTATTCCTGCTGCTGATGAGCTGATCCATTCCCCTGGTTCCCCTAAGTCTAAAGGGGTTTCCTTTCCTAATGATGATAGCCCTATGGTGACCGCTACCCATACCCCTCTGTCCAAAAGTACTGTTAAGAGTAAGAAGAGGAAATTTAAGGTGGTTGAAGCAGAGACTGTGGGGTTTGCTATGGAGACCCCTAATAATCCCTGTAGTACCCCTGTGGGTCCTGGTAGTAAACCTAATTTGGCTATTAAGGGCACACAGGAGTGCTTTTCCTTGGGTGTCAGGAGGTCGGGGAGGATCGCGGGAAAACCTATGCCTAAGGCCAAACTCATTGATTACTCAGAGTCAGCGTCGGATGAGTCCACTCAAGGTGGTACGACCAAGGTTTTGGAGGTTCAGGAGATTTTAGAAGAGGTGGAAGGAAAGAATGAGAATCCTTAGATGGAGACTGATGGTGGTGCTGTTGGTGACTCTACTGAGAATTTCGATGAAGGTGGTATGATGTTTATGGAGGAAGCTGCTGACGAAATGGAGGAAGAAGCTGGTTACAGGAAGGACATTGATGCCTTGAGATGCCGCATTGTTAAGCTGGAGCAGTCTTTCTCCACCATGCTCAGGTAGACGGTTTTATTTAATCTCTTTGTTTTACAGGGTCTGGGAGCTACTGCTGCTGCTGACAAGGATGCGAATTCCAAAAAGATGGATGATTTTATGGAATCCATGGCTAAGAGCTGGGGGAATCTTTCTCCTTAGCTCTAGTCTCTTTTATACTGTTGTTCCTCTTCTTTTTGTTTAATTTCTGTATCTGGACTGGTTGTTGTATATGTTGTCCTTGCTGACTAATCAGGTGTTGCTGTGACCGTTGTGAGGCATTTTTGTTTTGTTGCCTCTGGGGTTCCTTTTTGCTTTGTAAGGGTTTGGCCCCTTGTTTTGCCGCCTTACGTTATAAAAAATAATAGTCTTTCAACATTGAAAGAAATATGTCATATTTTAAAATATGTCAACCACCACAAATATTGAATCATGCCCTCTCTATGTTCTCACTAAACCAATGACAAAGTCCATGCTGATATCTTCCCATGGCCCCTCTACTATAGGAAATGGCTGATACATGCTGGTATTCTGACTAACTCATTTGGCCATCTAGTATATTATGTAACCTTGCACAAATTTATTCATACCCTGGTGCAACTATGGCCAGTAATAATTCTCACTAACAAGAGAAACGGTCTTATCTCGATCAAAGTGTCCTGCCATCCCTCCACTATGCTTCTCCTTAATTAGGTTCTCTCTCATAGAACTCCTTGGAATGCACAACTGGCCTCCTCTAAACAACATACCATCTTGGATTATGTAATCCAACATTCTCATATTATCTAGGGTAATAGTCTCCAAACAAGCTTTCCAAGCCTCTACAAAGTCTAGATCCTCAGGGTATAAGTTCTTGAGTTCATTGAACCCAAAATACTCTATTTTAATCTCTGTCAACAAATTTTGCCTATGCTTAAGGCATCTACAACTCTATTGTACTTCCCACTCTTGTGCTTCAAAATAAAAGTATAACTCTGCAAAAACTCAACCCATTTTAAGTGCCTTTGAATTATCTTTCCTTGAATATTAAGATACTGCAAAGCCTGATGATCAATATATAAAACAAACTCTTTTGGAAACAAATAATCCCTTGATTTCTTCAAATCTTGAACCATAGCATAAAACTCCTAATCATAAACAAAATATTTTTTCTTGGCATCTCACTAAAATAGACAATGGGCTTACCTTCTTGACTCAAAATAACTCCTATAGCACTGCCACTAGCATCACAAGTTACCTGAAATACCTTATTAAAATATGGAAGTGCCAAAATAGGTTGCTCTATGACTTTCTGCTTCAATGTATCAAAACTCTTGGCTGCTCCTATAGTTCATCTAAAATCTTTTCTATCCCCTCTCATTATCTTAGTTAGCAGTGCACAGATGCTACTAAAATTCATGATATTTTTTTGTAAAAACTTACCAAACCATGAAAAAGATCATACCTTTGTACCACTTCTTGGGGTAGGCAATTCAATGATAGCCCTCACTTTCTCTGCATCTAGTCTAAGACCCTCACCTGAGATAACAAATCCTAGATACACTAACTCCTTATTCATGAAACAACATTTCTTTAGATTAATCAACAACTTCTCTTCCCTTAGATTCCCAAAAACTCTTTGAACATGCATCAGGTGCTCCTCCAAAGTCTTAATGAAAATCAAAATATCATCTAAATAAATAATGACAAATTTACCTAAAAACTCTTTTAATGCCTCATTGAAATGAGCCGCATCAATGTGCTTGGTGCATTGGTTAGACCAAATGGCATGACAAACCATTCATACCGGCCCTCCTTAGTCTTGAATGTTGTCTTCCATTCATCTCCTTCTCTGATTTGGATCTAGTGATATCCACTCTTCAGATCCATCTTTGTAAAGTACTTGGCTCCACTCAGATAATCCATTATGTCATCCATTCTAGGCAATGGAAATATGTACTTGATCATGATCTTGTTGATGTCTCGGGAGTCTATACACATCCTCCATTCTCTATCCTTCTTCAGTGCTAGTACTACAAGTACTACACATGGACTTAGGCTCTCCCTTATAAGTCATTTCCTTAAAATCTCGTGAACTTGTCTATTCAACTCTTCATTCTTTGCACGAGTCATTCTATGGGCTACTTTATTCGGTAAACTGGCTCCTAATATCATATTCATTTGGTGACTTATCTTCCTCAATGGTGGTAAACCTTCTAGTACATTATCAAAGACAATGTGATAAAATTATTCCAACAGATCTGAGACTTCTTCTAGTACATCTTCACATTTCTCCTTCTTGATCTTAGGAATCAATGTAAAGCACTAATGCTCATTCTTCATACCCTCTAAAAATTTCTTGCCATCTACCAATCAAATTATAGCAGTACTACATACCTTTTCTTCCAGCTCTTTCAAGGGATTCAACTTATGACAAACTCCATCCTTTTCCAGGGAATAGGTGTTTGCATGGCCATGATGGACAACACACCTATCATACTACAATTACTTTCCCAATAGCATATGACATCCATCCATCAGTATAATGTCAAACAACACCTCATCATGGTAGTCTCCAATCTTGAACTTGACTAAACACTACTCATTGACCAAAGCTCTATGGTCCTTCTACAACCATGCAATCTGATATGGATGTGGATGCCTTCTCCTTTTTAAATTCAACTTGTTAACCATCTCTTCTAAGACAATATTATCATTGCTTGAACCACTATCAATAATAATATCACTATTGTCACAAAGGATTGCACCTTGAATGCTAAGCCTTTAACAGCTTGGCAATCCCATGCAACATGGGAACATTCTCAGACTGTGGGTTTGTCTGTTACGAGAACAAACCTCCAGAAAAGTCATCTCCCATTAAATGCCCCTTTGAATCTATATACTTTTATAGAAAAGAGATAGAAGAATGCTTAAATAGACTGAACTGAACTGAAATCTATCCTAAAGGGGGTGATGCACCAATTTTTTAACTCTAATTTGCAATCTAATTCACAATTACTTCCCAATACATATGTTCTTACAACTCAAACTGATCAAATTTACCACATAAATGTTTCACAGAAAGGCATGAAAAGACTTGCACATTCTATAACCTGTAATAAACTTGTAGTTTGTGTACTTGCATTCAATAAAGGAGACAAAAAATTCAAATGTTTTAAAGTAAAACACATTAAATTCCTATCAAATCACTCAAAATGAGACAAGACACCTGAATCTTAATAGAGGAACACCTAATTGTATTGATAATAGAAGGAATATTCTGCAAAATAACAATGAACTGTTGAAATAAACTGCTGCTACTAGATAAAACTGTAAAACAATGGCTGAGTTACAAGTCTGAATCTCTCTCTCTCTGCAATGTGCAAAGGCAAGGGAAAAATAAAGAACTGAGAAAAAGCATGAGCTTTTTTTAGCTATAATACCATGTCTGGATCAGTTCCATTTAAGCCCAAAAACTCTTGCTCTACCTTTTGCTCTTTTTCTTCGCTATGCCACACTTATCCACACACCCCACACTCTAGAATGACTTCACAATCCTTTATTTATACAAGGCATCGACTTAGGAACAATCATCTAAGTCGGCAAACACTTCTAGATCATCCGAAAGACGTGTAATACATTCGGTCGGCTAGTCTCAGGAAGAACACCAACATCTGGTGGTTAATCATCAAATCAAACTCTAACTTCAATGCGGACCGCCAACATGAACTAAACATGATCCAAAGATCACCAAAACCTTTCCTGAGTCACCAAGAACATCCGCACTTCATCAGCTTACTGGAATTCTTCTCTCCTTCATCCAGAACTTCAAGAACACAGTCTGTCATCACTGTCACAAAGGAATAGGCGCTTCCAGACCTCCAAACCACAAACAAATCTATTTGACACATCTCAAGGACTTCCTAAACATTCCCTCCAATCCGCAGAATGGGATGATGCAATTCCGGAGCTCACTGGACCAATCTGTGACACTCTGTCACCACTAAACATTTGCCGGAACCGGTTCTACTAGAGCAGTCATAACTTCTTCATATCGTTATGCGGACCTCTAAAAACTTGAATGAATCATCTCAAGACTCATTTATGCAAACCCATTAAACCGCATTCTCTGATCTTCATCTTATCTTGGACTTTTACCTTAATGTCATCACTGTTCTTCACTGTTCCTGATTGAGACTAATTTCCTCAATATCCTCAGCACACAGCTCATCCAATCCTTCTCATTTATGCAATATGAGTATGTTGACATCAATGACAACATTGGTTATCCTCATACTTGCAACAATCTCCCCCTTTGTCATTGATGGCAACATATGATGTGAAAAACCATCAAGACAAGAACTTCTCCTTTCTATCACAGCTCCCCCTATCGGCAACAACACTTCACATGTCTTCTTTTTCTTTACTGCTCCCCCTTTGATTGTCAACCACTTATTTTTCACATGTCTTCTTTTTCACATGTCTTCTCTCCCCCTTTGACATCAATGGCAAAGGGCTCATATTTACAATTTTAACACATCAGAATCATACCAGCTGCTCCCCCTGAGTAGCAGCTCCCCATCACCAATCCGGATCACAAGATGTGACTATGATATCCACCAGACTGATGCACATCAGTGCATCCTAGTTCATCACCGGAGGGGCAATAACCCCTAACTTCTCCTAGAGATACTCAAAAGATTCCTTGGGAATAGGTTTAGTAAAGATATCTGCAATCTGATCTTTTGAGGGCACAAATTCCAATCTGACTTCATCCTTGTTCACTTGCTCTCTTAGAAAGTGAAACTTGATAAATATATGCTTAGTCTTAGAATGCAACACCGGATTCTTAGAAATATTTATTGCACTTGAATTATCACAGAAAATTGTGATAGGCTCCTCATACTCTACTTTAATATCTCTTAGCATCTACTTCATCCATAAAACTTGAGTGCAACTACCTGCTGCTGCAATGTATTCTACTTCAGTTGTAGACAGATATTGCTTCTTGTTTCTTGCTTAGCCAAGAAACCAATCTCTTTCCCAAAAAGAAGGCTCCACCACTGGTACTCTTCCGGTCATCCACATCTCCTGCCTAATCTGCATCTATATATGCATGAAGAGAGAAATCATGATCTCTAGGATACCACAAACCATACTCAGCTGTCCCTCTTAGATATCTAAAAATTCTCTTGATTGCCATGACATGAGATTCTCTGGGATCGGCCTGGAATCTAGCAACAAGACCAACAGCCTGCATTATATTTGGTCTAGTTTGAGTGAGATACAACAATCCTCCAATCATTGATCTATACTTTGTTTGGTCTACTTTAGGAGAGTCATCATCTTTACTCAGCTTACATCCGGTTGCCATGGGAGTGTTCATTAGCTTTGAATCTTCCATCTCAAATTTCCTCAACAATTCTTTCACATATTTGGTCTGAGAAATAAAGATTCCTTTCTTTGATTGAGAAATTTGCAGACCCAAGAAGAAATTCATTTCACCAACCTTTGACATCTCAAACTCACTTTTCATTTGATTTGCAAAGGTTTTACACATACTGTCTCTTCCTCAAAAGATGATATCATCAACAAATACTTCAACAATCAAGATGTTTTCATGGTCAATTTTGAAATATAAGTTACTGTTAGCAGTACCTTTGTTGAAACCAATCTTCAAAAGATGTTTGTCCAATCTTTCATACCATGCTCTTGGGGTTTGCTTAGTCCATACAGTGCCTTCTTTAATTTGCAGACCATATCATTATCCTCAGATAATTGAAATCCATCTGGTTGTTCAATGTACACTTCTTCTTCTAAGTCACCATTTAGGAAGGCAGATTTGACATCCATCTGATACACCTTGAAATCCTTGAAGGCAACAAATGCAAGAAATAATCTGACTGCTTCAATTCTTGCCACCGAAGCAAAGGTTTCTTCAAAATCAATTCCTTCTATTTGAGAGTAGCCTTTGCAGATCAATCTGGCTTTATTTCTGATTACTTCACCAACTTCATTTAGTTTGTTCCGGAAGAGCCATTTGGTTCCAATCACATTCTTGTTTCTAGGTCTAGGAACAAGATCCCAAGTGTGATTTTTCTCAATTTGCACCAACTCTTCCTCCATTGCTTTGGTCCAGTTTTTATCATTGTAGGCTTCATTTATTGTCTTAGGTTCAATCTCTGAAATCAGACAATATTCATCTGAATCTTGAGCAATTTTCCTTCTAGTTTGCACACCTTTGCTTTTGTCACCTATGATCTAATCTTTAGAGTGGTTCAGTCTTACATACCTTGGAACTTTGGGAGTTTCTTGCACATCTATTTCTTGATTAGGCTCATGCAAACCTATTTCTTCTTCCTGATTTACCGGATTAGTCTGAATCTGACTTTCAGAAGAGGATTGAGCTCCTTGAACCAAAGCACCATTCTAATCATCTTCATCATATTCATAAAACCTTGAGGGTTTCTCAATTCCTTCATCAACCTTCACATTTGTACTTTCTATCATCTTTCTCAGTCTCTTATTGTAACACCGGTATGCTTTGCTTTGATTGGAGTAACCCAAGAAAGTTCCTTCATCACTTCTAGCATCAAACTTTCCTAGATCTTCATCTCTTTTAATGTAACATTTGCTACCAAATACTCTAAAATATTTCATAGTAGGGGTGATGCCAAACCAAAGTTCATAAGGAGTCTTACCGGTATTGCTTCTTATTTGAACTCGATTTAGAGTATAGACTACAGTGCTGACAGCTTCTCTCCAAAACATCTGGGGAACATTTGCTTCCATCATCATTGTCCTGGATGCTTCCTAGATGGTCCAGTTCTTTCTCTCTACTACTCCATTCTACTGTGGAGTCCTAGGAGCAGACAACTGTCTCTTTATACCATGCTTCTCACAAAAATCTATGAATTCACTAGATGTGAATTCACCACCTCTATCAGACCTCAGACATTTTAGTTTTAATCCGGTTTGATTCTCTACCATAGCCTTGAAGATTTTGAACTTCTCAAAAGATTTTGATTTCTCTTTCAGAAAAGTAACCCACATCATCTGGAAATGGTCATTAATTAGTAACATGAAATATCTATCACCTTGTATACTCTTGATTCTTGTCGAACCACATAGATCAGTATGAACTAATTCTAATAATCCGATAGACGACTGATCCTTTCTTTTGAATGATACTCTGCTCTGTTTACCTAGCTGACATTCTTTGCACAAACTATTTGTAGGTTTACCCAATTTTGGAAGATCTCTTACAGCCTGAGTATTGCTTATCTTGATGATGTTATCAAAATTTACATGACACATCCTTCTATGCCATAACCAACTCTGATCAACTTGAACAAACATACAACTTTCATTAGTACCAACTAGATGAAAGATATTACCTTTTGTTTGAGGACCAGATGCAATCTCAGTTCCGGAGCTTTCAAAGATCCTACATTTTCCATTCTTGAATCGGAGATCATAACCTTTGTCTACCAACTGTCCAACACTGAGAAGATTGTGCTTCAAACCTTCAACATACAGTACATTACTGGTTTTGTTTTTTCCATCAAAAGAAATAGTTCCCCTACCTCTGATTCTACCAGCAGAATTATCACCAAACTTTACTATTCCTCTTTCATACCTTTCCAAATCTAAGAACTTGTTCTTGTCACCTGTCATATGGTGAGAGCATCCACTGTCAATAACCCAATCATCCTTTTCTTCAACTTGGGCAGCCAAATCTCTTTCTACAACCTTATGATTGACAGATTCAGAGGACATTGGATCTTCTTCCTTGATGGCAATAAACACCCACTTTCTGGATTTGTTTCCTATCTCTAATTCATCATCTGTTACTTCTTCATTATCATCTTCTTCATGAACATAATAACAATTCTTTTGGAACCTTTGTCTGTTAGAATTTGACCTTGTAAATCTTTCCAGACATCTTGAGGCAAAATGACCAATCTTATTGCAGTTGAAGCACTTAAAGGGTAATTTTCCTTCATACTTACCGGATCCTCTTGGCAGTCTCTTTGCAATGAGGGCTTCAAGTTGAGCTGTTTCTGCTTCCTCCACTTCCATGTCTTTTCTTGCTTGATCATACCATGACAGTTTCCTTGAAGAGTTTTCTCCCGAATCAAATCTTTGTTTACCTTTCACAGAGGCACTAGCTTTGAATGTAGATTCAATCTTGGGGGAATCATCTCCAAACTTGGTCATTTCAAATGTAGCCAGTTTGCCAGCCAATTGGTCTCTTGTGATAGTTGTATGGGCTCTGAATTCATCAATGGAAGCAACCTTGATTTTGTAGGTAGCAGGAAGGGATCTGAGAATCTTACCAATAATCTCATTTTCATCCAAGACTCCACCAGCATTTTTGATTCCACAAACTAGCTCATTTACTCTTGGCATGAAAGTGGTAATATTTTCATCATCTCTCATTTTTAGTCTTTCAAATTTCCCTTTTAGACTCTGTAACCTTGCACATTTAACATACTAATCTCCTTCATGCAAAAGTTCCAATTTAATCCAGATCTCATAGGCTGTTGGTAGGTCAATAACATTTGAGAGCTCTGAGTTAGTTAATGTGCTTAGAAGAGCCTCTCTGGTCCACAGATTGTTTTTAGCATCTGAGATTTCATTTAGGGTTGTCAGACCACCCTGTGGAGGTACATATGCTTTTGTGACCATGGACCAGTACGCCATTCCCATACACTGTAGGTGACATTTCATGCGACCTTTCCAAATAGCAAAGTTGGTTCCATCAAACTTCAGGCTATCCTTCTTGTATGACGACATCCTGGATCTCCTCAAGCGGTTAAGCTCCTTTTAGAGGAACTTGGCTCTGATACCAATTGTTGGATTCAGGACAAACAACTGAGAGGGGGGGTGAATCAGTTGTCCCAAAACTTGCTTACAATTCAAACACTTAAATCCGCTTGTTATTTAATAGCATATCAATTAGTTACTCATGAAAGCATAAAGCATAAACACCAAAGCAGATACACATCAACACATGAGACACCAAGATTTTGACGTGGAAAACCCGGTCAAGGCAAAAACCATGGGGTGATTAACGCAAGGATTATTCTCTGTTAGAAGAATAAGAAAAATAGATGACACATGCCAATTAGGGCTCACTGCCTGAGCACACTGCTCACAAGAGGCACACTGCCTACAAGAGACACACTGTCTACAAAATAACAAGTATCACAAACTTGAACTGGAGATTGACATCTTTACCATGATAGTAGACATGATATTTCCACAGTCCATGATAGATTGTTATCAAGCTTCTGGAAAACTGTGTAGCTTATTTGGATCACAAATAAGCTACACACAGTGTTTCCAAAATCTCGATAACAATCTTTACCATGTCTGGATCAGTTCCATTTAAGTTCAAAAACTCTTGCTCTGCCTTTCGCTCTTCTTCTTCGCTATGCCACACTTATCCACACACCCCACACTCTGGAATGACTTCACAATCCTTTATTTATACAAGGCATCGACTTAGGAACAATCATCTAAGTCGGCAAACACTTTTAGATCATCCGAGAGATGTGTAATACATCCGGTCGGCCAGTCTCAGGAAGAATACCAACATCCGGTGGTTAATCATCAAATCAAACTCTAACTTCAATGCGGACCACCAACATGAACTAGACATGATCCAAAGATCACCAAAACCTTTCCTAAGTCACCAAGAACATCCGTACTTCATCAGCTTACTGGAATTCTTCTCTCCTTCATCTAGAACTTCAAGAACACAGTCTGTCATCACTGTCACAAAGGAATAGGCACTTCTGGACCTCCAAACCATGAACAAATCTATTTGACACTTCTCAAGGACTTTCTAAACATTCCCTCCAATCTGCAGAATGGGATGATGCAATTCTGGAGCTCACCGGACCAATCTGTGACACTCTATCACCACTGAACATTTACCGGAACCGGTTCTACTAGAGCAATCATATCTTCTTCAGATCATTATACAGACCTCTGAAAACTTGACTGAATCATCTCAAGACTCATATATGCAAATCCTTTAAACCACATCCTCTGATCTTCATCTTATCTTGGACTTTTACCTTAATGTCATCACTATTCTTCACTGTTCCTGATTGAGACTAATTTCCTCAATATCCTCAGCACACAACTTATCCAATCCTTCTTATTTATGCAATATGAGTATGTTGACATCAATGACAACACTGGTTATCCTCATACTTGCAACATTTGGGCCCTAAATCGGCCTCAAAATTTCATCACTTTGTTCTCCCGCTCATTTCCTTGTTTAAATCTTTGTAGTTTCTGATATACAAGCTTGGCGTGATACATTCGTTTGATCAGATTTCAATCTTTTTCCAGTTCCGCGGCTTGTATGCATGCCATGCATATCGGCTTGTATATTGCATTATACAAACGCAAAAATATACAAGCACTTAACTCCAATTTATAACTTTTCAATTCCGCTCAATGTATAAATGCATTGTATCTTTTAGATATTCAATTCGAACGTGATACAAGCATTTAATTAGATTTTACTTCCCTTTTTGATTCCGCGTTGTATGTATCACTGAATGTATGTATTAATATATAAGGCGTGAAAAAATACAAAGACTTAACATTGCTTTAAAACCTCTCAAATCCGCGCGATATATACCATCCTTGTATGCGCCAATATACTAGCCGAAACATATACAAGGATTTAAGCTTGTTTAATAAACTTTCGGGTCCGCGCTTGTATATTGGGCCTTGTATATTTGCTTTGTATGCTTCGCTTGTATGTTGAAACATACAAGCGCTGAATATACAACGACCTAACTTGTTTTAATAAGTCCGTTGGGTCCGCGCTTGTATAATTGTATTGTATGTGACTCTAACATACAAGCCCACGTATAGACAACAAATTAACCATGCTTCATAACATTTGGATTCCGCTCCATGTATAAAGTGTTTGTATATTGCCTTGTATGTTTCGACCTGCCGAACATACAAACGTGAGATACATGCAACAAAATTGAAACATCCATTTATTTCCACTCTAATCTATTTCGGGTCCATCCTGCATGTATATATCAAAACTTTTACCAAATGCATACAAGCAAAGGATATACAATCGACCTCTTGCACATACAAACGACTTTGCATATGAACCTGATTGCATATGCGACTAAGCAAAAAAAATGACTCCTGCATATACAAACAACTTTGTATATGGGAAGCGATATACAAAAGGACTTTGTATATGCAACCCGATATACAAGCAGGTTTGTACATACAAACAACAAACCCCTCCTTTGTACATTTTACCAAAATGCTCATAACTTGCAAAATATGGTGAATTTTAAGATGATTCAAAAAGCAACCCTAGCTCATTTTTTACAAGGAATCCAACCATATCATGCCTTGGAACTAAAAATGCATTTTTTCTCTATTTCTAACAAAGTTTGCAATTTTAACCCCCCTTTTCCCTTTACCACCAAATAGACCCACACACAAAAAGCAAAAAAGCAAAGCAATCAGCAGGGGTCCTCATTTTTCTAAGGAGTAAAATGGGGCGTGTTGTGAACCTCACAACAACTAGCAACCAAACAAAACAATTAAATTCAAAGTATTAAAGAAACTAAATGGAATAAATTCATAACTTCCAACTATCTTTCCTATAGATTATTATTCAACTTGAGACTTAACGTATTCAATAAGGGTGCATGAATTTCTATTTTTCAGTTTAAGTGTGTGCACGTGATTAATTATCCTCATCTTGAAGATGAGTTGAATAAACCAGTGACTGATATTAGCCTACGTAGTTGAGGATATTCCCTCATAGCTGACCAGATAGAGCCTTGCTGCTAGCGAGCGTCTGTAGCCCTGGCAAGGTTATCGTTACAATTCTCCTAAGTAGAGCCCTACTGCCAGTGAGCATCCATAGCCCCAGTAGAGTTACTTAGATGGCTTAATCTGGATTTTTAGTATAATCCGCTTTATTTTTATATTTTATATTTTATTAATTTTGATGTTTGCTAGATATTTCATAAGATATAGCAATTTGTAACTTTATGATGCAAGGAATGAGCACTTGCTAAAATTAAGCTGAGAATTGTAATGGTAGCAAGGGTGACCTTGGATTTTTCACCTAATATCTACACTGGTAAGTTCAACAAACCCAAGGATTTTAGGTGTCATCATGAGAAACTTACCCTGAATTCTCAATCACTATTATTGAATACAAAATTTTAGAAGCTAAACACCTCTCTACATTCACGACAGTTACAACAAGTTATGCATGAATTGCAAATGATTAACCTGAATATTTTGAATTTTATACTGTTTTTGATGGTTGTTAGTTTGCTCCTTAATACTCTAAAGTAAAAACAAAGATCCTTGCCGAGGAGACAACAACAAACCAACAACAGACTATACAAGAAAAACAAAAACAAAGCAATAGAAGACTGCACAAACAACTAAACAACAAAACAAAAAGAAACAACAAAACTGTACAAACAACTAACCTACAAAAGAAACAACACAAGAAAATAGCAAAAAAGGAAAACTGTACACTACTTACACTATATTACATAGGGAAGGACTGCCCTTTACCTCAAGCCTGGAAGTAGTGTTTCAAATGTTGGCCATTAACTGGTAATGGCACATCTTCCCCTGTCAAGGTCTTAAGTGTAAATGTGTTGTCTCCTATTATTTCTGAGACTTGCAATGGGCCAAACCATAGTTTGTCAAATTTTCCATGACTCCTTGTCTTTTCATGTGCTTTGTCCTAGCACAACACTAAGTCTGATATCCTAAATGTTTTGACTCTTTCCCTCTTATCAAACCACCTCTTGAATACTGCTTGGTGTTTTGCAAATTTCTCGATGGCTTGACCTCTTTTCTCATGTAATTGTAGCATTTGTACTACCCTGGCTTCCCTATGGTTATCAAAGCCTAAATACTCATTGGCAAACTTCCAGATTAGTATTCTCAGATTTACTGGAAGTATGGGATCAGTCCCATAAACTAAATAATAGGGTGCACTACCTAAATCTGTTTTAAATTTAGTCCTATCTACCCACAGTGCATATTTTAACAAGGTATTCCACTCTCTAGGACTCTTTCCAATTAGCTTTTTGATTATATCTAATAAAATTTTGTTTGTAGACTCAGCTAATCCGTTACCTTGAGGGTAATAATTTGAAGAAAACTTTAAAACAATCCCGTATTCAAATGCCCATTTAGAAAACTTTAAAGAAGAGAAAGCAGGGCCATTATCACATACTAATGAATACGGAGTTCCAAACCTAGTTATGATGTTCTCCTCAAGAAACTTGATAACTACCTCAGTTGTGGAGAACTTATAGTATGTGGCCTTAGTCCATCTTGTACAATAGTTCGTCACTATCAGTATGAACTTGTGTCCTATAGAAGATGGAGGATTGATGACTCCAATGAAATTCAGGCCCCATTGTGCAAATGGTCTTGATTCAATGGGTTGGCCTGATTTCTTCCCTTATCTGCTGTAGTCTGACACGTGTGGCAACTCTTGATATGACTCTCTGTATCTTTGAATATCGTGGGCCAGTAGTAGCCTGCTCTCAATATTTTATGTGTTGTAGCTAGATGGGAACCATGACCAGTTCTGTGCTTGTCATGCAGTTCTGTTAACACTTTATCCGCTTCAACTCTGTTTAGACATCTTAAATAAATTTCATCATGGTTCTTCTTGAATAGAAGACCTCCTTGCACCATATATTTTTGTGATTTAATCTTCAAAGCTCTCCTCTGAGAAGCTTTCATCTTATTTGGGTACTTTCCAGTCTGATGCATCCTGGGAATTCAGTACATACTACTGTTTTATCAAATCTGGGTCTGTGTTCACTATTGTTTGCATGAATGCCTACCCTCTGACTAGCTTCATGGGAATGATTTACATATCAAACTCTTGCAGCGTGGTGATCCATTTGGCCCTCTTTTCTCTAGGTTCATTCTACATCAGCAGCATCTTTACTGCTACGTCTGGCACTATGGCTTTGACCTGGCTGCACAAAACACAATGTCTAAATTTTCTCACGGCTCTCACTAGTGTGAATGCTTGCCTTTTGGTATCCAGATATCTCAATTACGCGTCCCTTAGAGGCGCGCTCATAAAAGCAATGGGTCTTTCTTCATTGTCTTCACCCTTCTACGTCAAGGCAACCGCGACTGAATGGGAGGATGCAAAGGAGTAGATATAAAACATCTTAGTGTAGTCAAGGCTTGCCAGTACTGGGGCATCAGAAATGGCCCGCTTGATATCTTTGAATGCAGCCCTAGCCATAGGCGTCCACTCCATTTGTGCATCCTTCTTCAACATGGCATTTAACGGCTGCATGATTTCTGCAAAACTCGTGATAAACTTCTGAACAAAGTTAATTTTACCAAAAAATGATTTCAGCTCTTTCCTACTGTTTGGTATTTGCAAATTTTTTATTGATTCTATTCTATTTGGGTCAATTGATATTCCATCTTCAGAAATGACATGCCCTAGTAATTTACCTTTAGTTACTCCAAATGAACATTTTTTAGGGTTAAGGAAAATTTCATACCTCTCACATTGCTTGAGTATTTTCCTGAGATCTTCAGTGTGAGTGGATGCATCCTTGGAATACACAGTTAAATCATCCATATACACAACAATGCACTTACCTAATAACCCACGGAATGCAATGTCCATGGCTCTTTGAAAAGTGGCACCTGCGTTGATCAAACCAAAAGGCATTCTCCTATATGCATAATTTCCCCATTTACAAGTGAAGGTGGTTTTTAATCTGCAATCTCTATCAATTAAAACTTGGTTATAGCCCGAGAAACCATCTAAAAAAGACATCATCTTTGCCCCGTTCACTGCTTGCAGCACTTCATCTATTAGAGGCAGAGGATAATTATCCTTTTCAGATGCTTTGTTCAAATTCCTAAAGTCTATGCATAACCTGATGTCTCCATTTTTCTTCCTTACTAGTACTAGGTTAGCTACCCAGGCTGAATGTCTAACTGGGAAAATTATTCTAGCAGACAACAACTTTTTAACTTCTTCGAAGATTAAAGGCTCTAGGATTGCATTCACAGGCCTTTGCTTTTGCCTAAATGGTTTTACCTCTGGCCTCAAAGGTATCACGTGAGTTATGATGGACATATCATATGTTTTCAAGTCTTCATATGTCCATGCTATTATGTGTTTATAAACTTTTAGAGCATCTAAAATTTATTTTCTTATTTTCTTAGAGCAGGCCTTTCCGATCGGTACGTTTTGTGGATTTTGCTCTGTTCCTAAGTTGTGTAAATCACACTTACCCCCTTCTATCTTATTACTCCATCGAAGTCAAAAATTTGTTCTAATTCAATTACTCCTTTGGGTAAGAAGTTGCTCTTCAAGTTGATTATATCCTCTTCGTCCCATGTTGTCTCAGGCTTTTCTTGTTCGTAAATAATTTGAGCCTCAAATACCTCGTTACAAGTCAGAAAATCAATAATTTGCTGATCCCCTCCAAATACCTGAAAGTGTGTAATATTGTCTGGGATACTGGGAACATTAACTAGCTCAACAGCAAATCGTCTCAAACCTGATAGTGTCAAAGGTTCTAATGTGCTAGCAGCAACTGCTAGTGCATCCGGCCTGTGGTTCAGCTCTCTAGGGATATGCTCTATGTTGAAAGCATCAAATGAATCTATTAAACCCCATACTCTATGTTTGTAACAAATCATTTTCTTGTAGTTTTAAGCATATAGTTTCCTTACTTGCCTGACTACTAGTTCAGAGTCTGAAAATACCTTAATCATTTTCACCTTTTTCTTGATGGCCATGACAAGTCCCAAAATTAAGGCTTCATATTTAGCAATATTGTTAGTATAGGAAAATTGCAGTCTATATGCTACTAGATATGATTTTCCCTGAGGATCTATGAGTTCAACATCTGCACCCACACCCACACCTTGTTTTGATTTGGACTCATCACATTTTAGTGTCCATATGCCATCTTTACTTTTCTGACCTCTTACCTTGGCATGCTTTATCTCTTTTGTCACTTGTGAGGTGCTGGTCTGTTTATTCATGGGTATTTCTATTTGGTCAACTTGCATATGTATATTTTCAGCTTGCAAATCAGAAAGACAACTACCCTTGTCCTTTATTCCCTCTTCTAAATCTGAAATCAGAGCATCAACCTTACTCTAAAAGTATCTCTGTGGTTGATCATGATTCACATTTCCCTCTTCTAACCCTACCCTCTTCGTGCATTTTTTGTATTCATATTCAATAATGTCTTTGCACATTCCACAACTCTCCTCAGAATGTGGCCTATCATGAACTCTACATCTGTTCTTATATAGTTTACATTGGACTGGCAGATTTTGTTTAATGCACTCTTCCACCTCTCGTCTAATGGCATGACCAAATTTGTCCATTGCACTATTTTCTTCATCCAAAGAATTTCCATCAGACTCAATGAATAATGTTGTCTCCTTGCTAACACATTTTTCTCTAAAGTTTAACATCATGATCTCTTCAATTTGTACCCCATTGTTAGTAATCCTATAAACACCAAGTTCAACAACAACATATAATATTTCATTCATTCGATTATACTCTGTTATCATGTGTTTCATCCTGGGTTCTGCCTCTATTCTAATCTGGTTTGGGACACCTCTCCAAGGTAGCCACATATGTGAAAAATTAGTGGCCATATATCTGTTTAATGTCTTCGACCAATCATTACTTAGCAACATTCCATAATTCATGGCTATATCCACTATTTGAATGTCAATGAATTGGCTTACCCTAGGGTCTGAAGCTAATTGCATATGAATGTTCATTAGTTCTCCTATCACACTAACCTCAGTTTTATCTAACTATGTGACAACCTTGGCGGATCTGGTGGGAGTCAGCCCTAGAGTTTTACATATCCCTAAGGGCATTACGTTGGCTGATGCACCAGAGTCCACCATGCCATTGTGTATGTTCTTCCCACACAATCTAATAGTTAACAAGAAAGGAGGAGCATCCTTCTTATCAGCATACATTACTACATTTGTATTGGAAGGCTGCTCAACTTTCTTACTTTTCTCTTTAGGCGGTGAATCTCTATTAGGAACAGCTATATCAGTAGCAACCTCATTTGTATCCAAGGACTTTATAAAAGCATTTCTGATCCTGGAGTTTTCAATAATTCATTCAAAGGTATATTGACCTTAATTTTCTTTATTTCTTCTCACAAGTAACTCATTAATCTTGTTGTCTCTACTATTTCAGTTTTACTTGTTTGGACCTTCTGTACTGCTGTTCCACTATATGTATGATGATTAGCTTTAAGTATGGCAGGATTGTTGCTAGCATTCTAATCTGGGGGAGTATTGAAGTTGTTAGGAGGAATGGAAGTGGTGAAAGGTCCTCCTGGCCTAGTGTTGTTCCTTAAATTGTAGGTGTGGTTTTTATTTGTCTGTTGAAAAGCCTGTACCTCCTCTTTTTTAGTCAATACCTCATTCTCAGTTTCAAAGGGAAACTGAAAAGCATTTAACACAAAGGCTAATTCAGGATAAAGATTTTCACAAAAGTATGGTTCATCTTCTAACAATTCATCATCTTTCTCTTCTGTAGTTGCAAAGGTAAAGTTTTATAAAACTAAAGTTGTATCATACCCTGAGGGTACTACCTCATTACCTTTGGGAATGAGAAATTTAGAAGTAGGAGGTTGCACATCTATATTAAATATGCTGGCTGCTAAATGAAATTCTGGATAGTCAAGCTCAGCATGGGCGTTGGTATTGTGAAATCTGCACTAGTTTTTTAGTGATGTATTGGCCATTTGGATGCCAGCGGTTTGTTTTGCATCATGATTATCTATATTCTCAAAAGGAGAAACTAGAGTACCATTGTTTGGTCCAGTGTTCCATGTTTTAGGTGGCCTAGGCTGATTCTGATTTCTATTATTGTTACCCCAAGCCCTATCGTCTATCACTGGCCCTCTATTTTGCATTAGTTGCCCTTGGTTATGACCTTGATGCTGATTATAGTTTTGGCTCTGATTTGAACATTGGCCTTGGCTATTATTTTGGTTATGGCTCTGATTGTAGTTCTGATTGTAATGCTGATTTTGATTAGAACTATAGTTCTGATTTTGGCCTTGGTGATTTTGATTGTATCCTTGGTTGCCTCTTCCATAAAGGTTTTCATTTCTTAGCTGTGTCACTTTGGTGGTTAGTCTTTTCAAATGTACAGTGATCTTTTTAATTTCTTCCCTTTCCTCTTGTGCTTTTGCCATGGTTGTATCTCTAGGAGGTCGGAAGAAAGGCTGACCATTATTCTGACTGTTATTAGCAGTGTTACCTGTGTAAGGAGTTATGGCTTGGATTGGCGTAGGACTATACATAGGTGGGTATGAAGGAACTGGATTTAATAATGGAGTGTGGTTCATAGGGACTCCATTCCAAGGTTGTGCTTGATTTTGCATCGCAAAATTTCCTCCATTGACAAATGGGCTATAAGTTGTATGCCTCATCTCTTGGTTTACCGAGGCTACCTCTTTATAGGCTTTGGATATTGAATCTATGTCAAGTTTTCTTTTGACAAACATGGCAGTTAAAGGATTCAAGGCCACATAGTACATGGCTAACAAGGTATCATCATCTACGGTGTAAGGGGCTACCAACCTAGAGTAGGCTTTTTGAAATCTCTCATTGAAATTATCAATCAGCTCTCCCTCTCCTCTTTTTATAGTAGCCAATTTATGATACAAGATGCAAGGATCAATGGGTCCTCAAAATCTAGACAAAAATGCTTCTTCCATAAGTGACCAAGAAGAGACGTAGCCATTGGGTAAGTTTACATACCAGTTAGAGGCTTGTTCATTAAAGGTGTAGGGAAACAATCTACACACCACGTCCTTATGTTCTAATCTAGCCCTAAAGCATGCCTCCTTGAATATTCTAATATGGTCTTCCGTGTCTTGGTGTAACTGGTATTTGGGACATATCTTTTCTGGATTTTTGGGCATCTCATTATAATCATTGAACTGTATGGGAGAGTTGGTATTAAAATAGGCCATTGTAGGCATTTGTGCCTGACCTGAGCCTGTAGGAATACCTGGGTTCACTGGTAGGATAGGATCTTTGGGAGGACAAGGACCTCTAGGAGTACCTAAACCAAGATTTAAAGATCTAAATAAAGATCTATCAGGACTCACAAAGTTATGGATAGTATAAGGTGATCCAAGGGGTGTGTTAGATGAACCTCCTGGATGTGTTATTTTAGGGTTCCAAATCAAAGGACTCTTACTTCACCTTATATCAAGTAATTGCACAAATATATCCCCTAAACTAGATCTAGATCTAGTCACTCTATCGTTGTTATTAGCCAGTTCTACTTGAAACAAACCCTAACTCAAGTCAGGCCCTCCTTCTAGTGCCAAGAAACTGTTGATGATTATTTTGAGATAGTCATAACAATAGTTAAAATTCACATAAAATGAACCAAAACTGACTTGAAAGATATGAAGGAATCGATTAAGTTTCACTTAATCCCAAGTTTAATATGGTCAGGTCTTGACCTGTTGGGCAAATTCAGTTGGTTGATGTGAAGTTTTAATGTTCAAGGGGCCTTACGTAATTTAGGGTTTCTTGTTGGTTTACTGGACTCAAACTATGCAAAAGATCATAAATATCAGTATGTTGTTCATTATTTTTTGCATAAAAGTGTTACTGTATTTCAAAGCTTTAAATGATTTAAATTATAGAAAGCTTTCTTCTCTTTAATATTATGAAAACTATCTACTTTCAACTCATCTATATATGCTTTTCAAATATGAGACAAATTTCCTTAGAATTTCTACGTTTTAAGCTAAGTATTTTCAGATGGGTTGGGAAAAGTTAGAAAGAACTAATCTAAACTTCATTCAAATCTACCAAAGGATAATTGTTCTATTATGCACTATATAAATCATATAGTAAATTGATCAAATCCACAGACAAAACCCTAAGTGTAAGTTCTGAGCATTTTCACAAACATACACTTAAAATTGCAAGCTCTAAGAGAAAATGTTTCAAACACAATGAAGAGAAAGAAAACACTTAGAAGATAGATGCAGAATTCTAGATTCAATTGTATTAGAAATAGACAGTCATATATGATTTACAATGTCTGAATGACTCTTAGCTTCATTGATCAAATTACAGAAAACTTACAAGCTTTACAGATATAGGAAGGAGGCAGGATGTTCCACACGCTCCTTGTTACAGACACAAGCGACCTCCTTCTTCTACTCTTAAACTAAAAGGGGTCCCTCTATTCTAAATGCTGAGATAAATTACAACTGCTAGTTATTCTCTAAAATTTCCTGTGTAGCCCCTATGTAAAGTATTACAATTTAGAGAGGCACAATATATAGACTTTGATTGTCCTCAATATAGCTCAAAACCCTAGTTAACCAATGGTTCAAACCTCTAGTTATAGTAATAAATGTTGGAGAACAAGTCTCCCAAAATATCTTTGAGTGTACATCAAATCTGGGTGAAATATGCCCTTCTGGAAACCCTAGCAGCTTAATAATAACTTCTGTTTGTCTGCCGTAATAAAGTTTCTAGCTGCATTCTATCCTCATTAACGAAGACCCTTGACTTCCTCACCCTTCATCCTTATCTTCCTCTACTCCTGAGATCGGATCTCCTTTCTAAGACGTCATCACCATCAAGTTTCAGCTCCTTTTCCAACTGTAAACCTACAAAATAGATAAAAATGGATCAAAAATAAATGTCATCATTTAATAAACCTGCAGGAAGAAAAATAGCTATTATATCCAGTCGTGACTATGTGATTGTAGAAATCGGGCCCTAAATATGTGAAAATTGCGCCTCAAAAATGCATATTCAATGTTAAACTAGTCGGGTCAACCATCGTTGACCAGAAACATGCATTCGGGCCCTAAATCGGCCTCAAAATTTCATCGCTTTGTTCGTCCGCTCATTTCCTTGTTTAAATCTTTGTATTTTATGATATACAAGCTGGGCGTGATACATTTGTTTAATTAGATTTCAATCTTTTTTCAGTTCCATGGCTTGTATGCATGCCATGCATATCGGCTTGTACATCACAATATACAAACGCAAAAATATACAAGCACTTAACTCCAATTTATAACTTTTCAATTCTGCTCAATGTATAAATGCATTTTATCTTTTAGATATTCAATTCGGATGTGATACAAGCATTTAATCAGATTTTACTTCCTTTTTTGATTCCACGTTGTATGTATCACCGAATGTATGTATTAATATACAAGGCACAAAAAAATACAAAGACTTAACATTGATTTAAAACCTTTCAAATCCACACAATATATACCATCCTTGTATGCGCCACTATACTAGCCAGAACATATACAAGGATTTAAGCTTGTTTAATAAACTTTCGGGTCTGCGCTTGTATATTGGGCCTTGTATATTTTCTTTGTATGGTCTGCTTGTATGTTGAAACATACAAGCGCCGAATATACAATGACCTAACTCATTTTAATAAGTTTGTCAGGTCCATGCTTGTATAATTGTATTGTATGTAACTCTAACATACAAGCCCGCGTATAGACAACAAATTAACCGTGCTTCATAACATTTGGATTCCGCGCCATGTATAAAGTGTTTGTATATTGCCTTGTATGTTTTGACCTGCCGAACATACAAATGTGAGATACATGCAACAGAATTGAAACATCCATTTATTTCCACTCTAATCTATTTCGGGTCCATCCTGCATGTATATCTCAAAACTTTTACCAAATGCATACAAGGAAAGGATATACAATCAACCTCTTGCACATACAAACGACTTTGCATATGAACCTAATTGCATATGCGACTAAGCAAAAAAAATGACTCCTACATATACAAACGACTTTGTATATGGGAAGCGATATACAAAAGGACTTTGTATATGTAACTTGATATACAAGCAGGTTTGTACATAGAAACAACAAACCCCTCCTTTGTACATTTTACCAAAATGCTCATAACTTGCAAAATATGGTGAATTTTAAGATGATTCAAAAAGCAACCCTAGCTCATTTTTTTACAAGGAATCCAACCATATCATGCCCTGGTACTAAAAATGCATTTTTTTCTCTATTTTTAACAAAGTTTGGAATTTTAACCCCCCTTTTCCTTTTACCACCAAACAGACCCACACACAAAAAGCAAAAAAGCAAAGCAATCAGCAGGGGTCGTCATTTTGCTAAGGAGTAAAATGGGGCGTGTTGTGAACCTCACAACAATTCCCCTTAATATTTTTTTAAAAATACAATATTTTGTCTTCAATTTATGTAACAAGAAAAATGGGTTTCAAAAATGAGTTCAATTTTGACTTACTCACCCTCCAAACCTTGTCAAAAAATTGAAAGGGCTTAAAATTATGTCTTTTCTGCCCTTGACTTATAAAATAGTAGCTAAACCTATCTTCATGAAGAACCCCTAAGTCAAACTAAAAAGAACCCTTTTCATCATAGCACCTTTAATTAAATCAAAAAGCTCATAATTCCCTTATGTCTCCCACAAGCTCACCATTATACCTTAGGCATTATCAGTCTCAGGTTTTGATCACGACCCTTATCCAATTTATTTGATGATTTCTTTGAACAAAGTCAAAAACCAACTCAAATCACTTAGGCTTAGGGCATTAAACAACCAAAAGAACCCTAAAAAACTTCATTTTTCATTCCATTCTCTTTGCTTTGACTACTCTGTTGGTTAGAGAACGCCACTAATGAAGGACTTTTGAGATTACTGATTGCGGAGCTTTGCCTATGAGCTTTGGAGGGTTTTCACTATTGTTTCCACTAGCTCTACTGGTGAGTTTCTTGTTATCTTGGCTCTATTATTCCTTTCCTCAAAAAATAGTAAAAAGACCTCACTTTTCCTGCTCCTATGATAAAAAATCAATGCATTTTTTGTCTTATTTTGCTTTGTTGTGGATGATATGGAACAAACAAGCATCCTTACTTTAGAACTTTGCTAGGGTTTTGACCATGGAAGGAAACTTATGAGGCTCCCATGCTTTTCATGAAGTTGTTAGGTCTTTTGTTTATCTTGTTTAAAATAGTGAGAAGTTTTTTCTGGATATGTTTTGTCAAAAGAAAATGATGGGGACTATTTTTCTCTTGTACCCTCTGCCATTATACTATGTTGGCTTTCTCAAGAAAATAGTAGAAAAATAAAAATTTGGCTTTATTGTTTCCTGTGGCTCCTTACGTTGGTAGTTGCTCCTTTCAAAATTTTAGCATTATGAGGGCATTTGTTTATGGCCATTCCTTTCACAGTTCTGGGCAATCTATAAGGTTTGCAAGAAGAAATATGTATGCTACCCCCCTTCCATTCATATGGCATGAAATGACTCTTCACATGTGCTTTACTGTGGTCATATCTGTGTCTAGATGACTACCCCACATGTTTAACACTACCTTTTTGGTGTCTTGGCGCCCTTTTTAGCAATTATCTAGCATGCTGTTATAGTCATCTTGACTGTTTTCAGTCATCTAATAAGCATTTTCAATCACTATATACAATCATTGTGACTATCCCATGGTAAGATAATAACAATGAAAGGATACCTTTCATGCTTTTCCTTTACATGATGACTATTATGCACTGTTATGCTTGGAAGAGCACTCTTGTAAAAGAATTGTAGCCTATCCTTTCTCATGCAAACTACTGTTATAATCATATGTACTCCTCTTATAGCCATATGTACCACTCTTATAGTCATATGTACTACTATTACAGCCATATGTACTGGTGTTACAGTGATGCCATGCATGGCTTATGTTCTTCACTGCTCCTTTGGCACTACATATGACTGCTCTTCTGATATTGATGACTGCTCCTTTGGACTGTTTATCTTTTTACCATCCTAGAGGCCATAACACTCTCCAACAATTTTACACCTCATTCACAACAAAAGTGGTAAATATTTGTGTTATTTTTATTGCTCAAACTAGGTTTGATTGTTCTCCCTTTTGTTTGCAGTCCCAAAACTTTGCACTTTGGCAATCAATAAATCCCTGTTATGGTTGGTCTCATGGCTATGACTCAACAACCTACCCTCATACCTTATGCTTTGCTTCATAGACTTCAAATTCAACTTGTACTCCCTTTTGTTTTAGACTTTATTGTTCATGACTATTCATTTTACCTCCCTTTCTTCTAAACAAAATTTCCTTGTCATTTTAGACTATTTTAGCTACTATTTTCAAGGTGTCTCTTGACTCTTTTGGAGAACATGGCTATGACTATTCCAGCCTCTATAGTATGGTTGTTTCTTGTCTTTTTAAGGCTCCAAAATAGGTTTTCAATAAAAATATGCATCAAATGACTGGCATCCAACCTTAAAGCTATCCTACAAGTTTCTTTCTCTCTGTAATACTGTCATGACTATTATCTAACCTAACTGTCTCTACAGACCTCTCACAAGTCACAATTGACTTAGTTCCTATTCACCCTCTGTTAAACATCAAACTTTATGCATTCTATCTCATTGTCTTACAAACTTCTACATCCCCATAATGCACATTCAGATCTCTTACACATAATGTTGTGGGACAACAACAAATAGTAAAGACTTTGCATAGAGTTTTGGAAATTCAACTATGTTGGACTTATTCTCAGCCTACTCTCATGATGTTTCACTGTATTATTAGTGTTGGGTATGACTTATCTATATCCTCATAGATGCCTTCACAAGGATGGAAAACATACTCCACTTGCTATCACAGTTCCTATTTTCATTACTATCCTAATGTAGATTGTTCCTTATATCAAGTTCCCTCTGTGTCTGTATTAGGAGCTATTCACACCCCTTTTATCTATGATAGTCATTGATGCATTTGCATGACTATTTTTCATGGCTGTTCCAAACAATGTTTTTACTGCTCTAAGGCTTTTAGCACCAGGTGACTATGCTCCTTTGGAAATGGTTCCTCATTGCTTTTTGCTACTGACTATCTCTTGACTTCATTTAGGTTGACTGTTGTTCTTTACTGTTTTCTCAATCTTCTCTATCTATACAGGGTTTTCAAATTCAACTAGAGATCATTTAGACCTTGAAACCTCATGAAAACTTTGTGAAAGAAGTGAAGGTGTTGTAAGGACAATGATAGTCCCATTCCCTTAATTTTTCTTTTACACTACATCTCTGTACCAGGAAGAGACTCTTCTATACTTCTCTCTTTATTGCATGACTTTGTGCAAACCTAACCCTACCACCATTCACACACTGTCACAACCATGTAGTGGTTGCTCTTTAAGCCTATTAAGACTTTTGTTCATATTGTCAAAGAGCCAATACATAACTCCAACACTCGTAGGACTGTTCCATGATTAGAGTAGACCTGTCATCGTTGTCTCCAACACCCTTAAGGTACTGTCCTTGAATTTGTAATCTTTTGAGTAATTCTTTGATTGCTGCACACATTGTATGAAGCACTGAGGCTTCATATGATGACTGTACATTATCTGTGACTGTTTATCACTCCTTATTGTCTGCTCCTTCTGTGATTATTGCTTTCTCAATTAATTTGAATGCTCCTTCATGATGAAATACTTGTACCTACACATTGAACGACAAGTTAGATAAAACATATAGGTTGATAGCCTCTCCTTAATTGTATGCTCTGATTTTCTCTTTTCTGCTTCATCTCATGATTAGATATCTGCAACTAACTTCTGTTTATCTCCTTCATTTTTCTAGATCAGATGTAAGGCGACAAGTACATTTTGAATGATTGCATATAGAAGTAGAGATGTGAACGCTGAGCTCTAACTATTGTGTTCAATTCCTCTTGTAGGTCTTCTTTCGAGCTATCATCAGGACAAGCTGAAGATGGTGCAGCTTATCAATGGGATTCATCAATCATTCAAGCAATGACGGGTCCAATTTTTCTTTTATATGCTTTCCTTTACTTCAGATGTACCTGTTATTGTGCAATTGCATCATATGAAGTTACTCCCACGGCTTGTGTGGGATCATATAGACACTTTTATTTTGAATATAAACAATTATTTCATGTAATGACTTGTGTATTACTTCTTCCTTTTGAAAATCAATTTCATAAAGATAAACTAAACATTATTGCATGCAATATGTGTTTATAATCATGAGTAGACTAACAAGATTTTATGTACCTTTCTAAAATATATCAAACTGCAATGGGGTAAGTGCAAGAAGATGGGGGGCCAAAAAGTGGCCAAAATAATTTCAAAAAAATTTAAGTCATAACGCGAGCGTGTTATAATGCGCTCGCGTTATGGCTTGGTAATGACAAGCCTCAGGCTTGTCATTATCGAGCCATAATGCGAGCGCGTTATAACACGCTCGCGTTATGGTTGAGTATAAATGAAAAAAAAAGCAAGTGAATTTTATTTCACTCTCATTTTCTCCTCTGCCCGCGGCCTCCAAACCCTCAAAAACGCGCTCGCATTCTGTAAAACACCAATCAACACAAAAAGCTTGTCAATTCATCGCTAAAATGCCGCTGCGACGTCGAGCACGCCAAAGGGGTGAGTTATCTTTGTTTTTTTGTTTGAATTTCTTTCTAAATAGGTAGGTTTTTGTTGATTTTTGATGTATATTTCGTTAATTGTCAGGAAATGTTAATGCACCTCCTCCTCCTCCTCCTCCTCAAAATCCACAAAATCCTAAGGAGGAAATACCTGCAGAACAACAACCTCCTCCATTCATTCCTTGACATGCCCCTGGAACACAAGATAATATAATGGGGCAAATTGAAAACAACAAAAAACAAATTGAAAATATAATTGCAAGGTTGAAAGATCCTTCCACTTCAACCTTGCATAGGTCCACGCTTGCCGAATCTCTTAAGTCTATGTTATCAAATGTAAATTCAATTAGCAAGCAAATAACTAGTTGGACCGATAAAAAGAGAGAGTTTAGAGACTACTATGCAGATAAATTGTCATACCAAGATGTCAAAAAATTACAAATTACAAAATTAGACTTGTGTTCAATTTTCACAAACCCACAAACAAATCAACCTCCACCCATTACATGCAAGAGGTTCCCTATCCATTGGTACAACAACCAAGCGATAAGAGACAATTTCGGGCAGAGGTGGTGGATGGTGTTTGACCATCCTCCATGCAATAATAATGAGGCCCCACAATACTTTTTGAGGAAACTCTACTATGAGTTTGTCCTCAATAAAGTGCCAAACTATTTTGATATGCGGGACTTCTAGGGTAGAGGTGGGGGCTTAGCATAGGATAGACCAGGGGTACGTCTTGACCCACAACGGGTAGTGAGACGAGTAATCAACAAACCAGCCCACAAGCATGTTTCTATCCCTTCCATTGTGAAGGAGAGTGTTGAGGTTGATACACTGAGGTCGATTAGTGCCTTGACCCAGAGCATCATAGAGCATGCCAATCCTGCAACACAGAGTGGGTTGGGAGATAGTGTGAGGAGTAGGGTCCCACCGCATACTTGCCAGGCTTGCGGGTCAGCCTATGGTTATGACCCCATGGACAGTCAGGACGCAGGTGCACAAGCTACATCTGCAGCTGAGCAGATGGTGATGACAGATACCCTCCTGAGTGAGACTTTCAGCCTTGATACTTAGGTAAATATTAGCAAGTTTATTGAATTTAATTTATTAAATTTCATTTTTGAAATACAAGATTAACTAATTTAAATTGATGATTTTAATGAAATTTCAGGGTCATAGTGTCGATGCAGTTTTCAGTGGTTCTCCACCTACATTTTTCACTAGATCATCTACTGTTGAGGTATGTAACTAGTAAACAATTATAAATATTACATGTGAATAGCATCGTTATATGAATGGTATTCTAATTTCTGATTTTGGATGTTGAATAGGTTAATACTGTAGATTTCATGGCAACACCTGCCAGCGGTGGTGGACTTCAAAGCTTTACGGAGGTAATAAAATAAATAGTTTAATGAATGAATTGTACTTACTAAATTTTTGTATGTGATTTGTGTGTTTTATTGTATGTACTTCCATGTTTAGATGAACGTGTGTGTATGTTAGGCGCCATGATTTGCATCACTATTATAGTTTTCATAATTGAATAATGTTGTTTTATTTCCAGATGATGTAGGCTGCGGAGACACCTCCCCATGTTCATAGGGCAATGGAGCAGGGTGTGGCCTCTGCGATTCATAGCTCTATGGCATTGACAGGGGTATGAGGCAGATTAGTAAATTTCAATTTACATTCATTGTTATAGTTGTCTATTTTTGAAAAATCAAAAGATTATTGATTTGAAGTTTAATTTCTATCTGGATGGTTTCTATAGGACATGACATCACTAGGGCCTATTCCTGCTACTGAGGCAAGTGAGGAGACAGATTATATGTTAGCGGTGAGTGATTATTTTGTTAAATGTTTCATTTTTTTATAACATGTAATTTCTATATATTAATGTCTATACTTTTTTTGTAACAGGTAAAGCTGCAGGAAGAACTAAATAGGAGGAGTAGCCCTCGGGTTCGTAGTAGACCACCCACATGCATGTCTCCATCCCCTAGAAGATCAAAGGCTGCTCGTGATTTATTCTCTTCACCAGCCAGAGGGGAATGACTTTTTATTGTGTTCCTTTGTTGTATGCCTATATGGCATTTGTGGACATATATTTTGTATTGTACATAGTTGACATTGTATGCCTATATGGCATTCTTGTAAGCCTATATGGCTATTTTGTATATGTGTTATACTTATATCGACAGATATTGATGTATGCCTATATGGATATTTGGTTAATACAAATCTTTTTTATTGATGGCGTCCATACTTGCATTATAAATCCACTTTTGAATGGATATTTGTAGATGGCTACTTCAAATATTTAAAGTCCAATTGTATTACATAGGATGTTTGCATTTTCTTTGATATGCTTGATAGGCCATGGATTACATGATGGTGTTTGATGGAAAAGTATGGTACTAGAAGACTCTAGTTCATTCTTAATAGGCTTGTGATTGATAATATCTTTGCATGATTGCACTTGATCTTGGATCATGGGCATGTTGTTAGGATTTTGATTGCATTGTGATGTTTGATGGATAGGCATGGTGTAAGATACCCAACTAGTTCTACAAAAATTTTTCCTTACTTAAACAATTTTACTTGCTATCAATTCATCAACTACTTCAACAACACAAAGATATACATCAAGGATAACTACTTGAATGAATCAACCTTAGAGTTGGGTACTTGTCTAGTTATTTGAGTCAATCAACTTGCAATGTCTTATTACATGGATAATGCTTTCAATAGCATGAAGTTACAACTTATTCAATGGAGATACAAAAGAAAGGCATTGAAGCCTTGATGTTTACAATGGCGTCTACACTTGATCAACTTAATCAAACTCAATGATGTCAACTGAATGTCAACACCTCACAATATCACAAGGGAGCCTCACCTTGCTTGTTGCATGGATGAACGTCATAGTTGCAAGACTCTTAGGGTTAGGTGCTAACTGAAGGTAGTAGAGACCAGACTAGGCGCCATCCTAAGCTGGGTGCTTCCTTGAGGTGGTAGAGACATGGATGAATGTCTGGTGGGGTTTGATGACTCTATATTGACACTCAAATTCACTTAGATGCAATATTAGTGTTCTTCTAACTAGGCGCCAGATAGGAGGATTCTCAGGGGTTTTGGCGCCTAGGTTACAACTTGTCAATTTCTCAAAGAATCTTTGAAACACTTGACTTCCATGAATTATCATCTTACCCTCTAATGGAGCACCTTGTTCCAAAATTGGTCTTGGGGACTTGCATCTCTCTTAGGTGCATGTTTGGAGTAATGTCAATTGGTATCAGTGCCTATTATCTCAATTCACACTTGACATCAAACTTTTGAAGCTCTTTTACCCTAGCGCCTCTATCTTCTATCAAGCGCCTAACATTCTGGAGGTGAATTCCATCTTAATCCAAGTCTTCAAGGTACTTCCAAGTTTAGGTGCCAAAACAGGGTTATGGAGGAGCAGAACCACACCTTAGGAGGATGACTGAACCCTAGGCGCCAATTTGAGGTTGCAAGAGCATAGGTATGTGCCAAGTAGAGTTTGATGCTCAAAACATTAACATTATTCAGTGAAATCCTTTTTTGACTCTAGGCACCATTTGGAGGCTAGAAAGAGGGAAGTTGACACCAACTGCATTAGGTGCATTTCTGAGGTGATGGAGACTAATAAGTGTGCCTTGTCCTCTGGCTCTATTCCTTGTTAACTTTATAACTTAGATTATCTGAACAACACTGAGAATGCTTCCCTTCTTCCTGATACAAGTTGAAAGATCCACTGGGCGCCATTTCAGGTGTCTAGAGAGATCATCAACCAAGGGCGCTAATAGAGCCTTTGGTAAATGGAAAGCGCACCTTACTTAGATTTGATTTCTGGATGCCAGAATTGAGGAATTTTGCACCTTGGCTAGGAGTTTCTCATTTCAATCTTGATTATTCATCTAAGTGACTTTCCTTAGCTCCCAAGCCTTCAATCTATCCATTTCCCCCTGCTAGGTGCTCAAAATAGAGTGTTAACGCCTTATGAAGGTTAGGCACATTCTGAGGGTGGGGTAGGCAAGTGAGGGTGCCAGACCAAGCCTTGAGACTTCTCTCCTCATCAAAGGCTTTCAATCCTAGGTGCCAGATCCAAGGAGTTCCAACCAACACATGCGCCTAGTGCTGTGAGTTCACCCAAAGGACATCTTTAACTTGAAAACTTTCAATCTTCATCCATCTATGCTAGGCGCTCAATTGGAGGATCCCTAGAAACATGTATAGGCACCTTCAGGTTCTTAGGTGCTTAATTTGGATGATCCTTGTGCTAGGCGCTTAGTAAGGAAAAATGGAGTGAAATGGGTGCCTAGGCTCCCAAGCTTCCATACTTAGTCAAATTTTAGGGTTCTGACCTTGTTCCTGCAAAACAAATAGATAGAGTTAGTCCGAAACCAATTCATTCCCTCATCATTTGGAATTAGCCTCCAGGAATGAGGAATAGGCTAATCCATTATACACTTGATGATCAAGCCGGGAACGGGGACATGACACATGGTACTAGGCTAATCATTTTGGGTTTTGCATGAGCCTCAGACAAGGTAATAGGCATAGGGTTTTTATCTTGCATAATGATTTTTTCAAACCAAGGGTCCATGATGGAAATGATTAAGGATGATCGAATGTTTGGTTTTTGTACTTTGAGATGTTTATTGTTGTAAATGTTTATTGTTTGGACTCAAATTTTGTTAAATGGTTGTTTGAAAGAGGACACATCAAACACAACAATAAGATTGGTTTAAGTATGGATGCAAATGATGTTTACTAGTTTACTAATGTGATGATGTTTACTAATGTGATGATGATTTTGCATGTTGTCAATGGTTGGGATCTACAAGTTCTGCATTTTTTTGGGATGCACACCTCATTGATTGTAGTGGGATGACTTGAATGCATATTGCCTATATCCACAGGATGACTTTGTTATTTTTCCTTGTCTATGCTCATTTGTGCATTGGTATGTTACATTGGGATGAGAGGATGGATGTTGCTTTGATAGTGATGTGTATTCATCACCTAGTGATGGATGATCTTATATAGTGGTTGGGTGTAATGGTTATCTTCATGTGGTTGTAGATGTTGATCCTTGGTTTAGAGGTGTTTGGTAGTGTGTCTTGGTGGACTCTTGATTCTAGATTAGAGTATTAGCATGATACAAGTTCTCTTGAGACTAGGATGTCTGTATTGGTGCATGTGATCTTCTAGGAGGAGATGTTAGATCATGATGTCATCTTTGGATACCTAATTTTGTAGTTGGATTTTTGACAGTGGTCTTGTTGGTTCTCTTGGTATTGAGTACATTGGTCATGTGCTTGGGAGCTTGATGATAATGTGGTGTTGCATTTGGAGCTTAACATGGATTGATTGGTTGTAGGTTCTCATACATACTTTGAGACTTGGGTGAGGCTAGAGTTCTCTTGGGATTAGAGACACTTGTTGAGATGGTTACCCTTTAGAGGTTTTAGTAGGAAGACCAAGGAGACTTTCACTTGGATATGGGCGTGAGTTAATTATGGACCTAGAGAAGATTCTTATTGGTTCTAGAGGGTTCATTCAAGGGTTGTCTCTAAACATGGTTTTTCTCAGGCGCTAAACTGGAGTTGTCTAGATGCACAAGTGCGCCTCCCTCAATGACGTTCCTTTTGTTACCTTAGTTCATCCTAGTGACTCAAGGGGTTGTTATATTCTTTAGGTGCAATCTTTCATAGACTAAAATATTCACTCCATGTTGAGGCGCTCAAAGGAGGCTCTGGAGATGGAAAATGGCACCTTAACTCACTTATGTAAATTTTGGACTTTTAGGTAATTGCAAGATGTCTTGGAGGGCTCAATTATTCAAAGCTCCCATTTTGTTCACCACTTGTAGCATCACTTGTTCAAGGTGCATGTGTGATTTGGTCAAAAACAGGTGCCTAGAGTGAATAGGCTTTCATCTTGACTTAATAGACTACCTCCTTCTGACGATTTTTGGGGCAGCAGAAAACCTTTCACCACAGGCAAATGCCTCAGAGCTAAAAAAACTAAGAGAGGTTATTGTAGAGGCACTCTACATGATCTCGTTGCCTCAGACAGAATGTTTCTAAGTGATATGGTTTTCGAGTAACATCTCATCAAAGATTGCTGCCTTTTTGTACTTTGGACTCTTCAGAGATATCGTCGGTACAATGTAGCTCTGACTGTTTTGACATGTTTGGGTGAAAAATAGGACCATGCCTAGCATAAATGTACCCATTCGGATGCGTTGGAATAGTCAGTTTGGTCACATCAAGAGTAGGATGAAAGTTACACTCCCTCCTTCTGACAATTTTTGGGGCAGCAAAAAACCTTTCACCATGGGTAAATGCCTCAGAGCTATAAAAAACTGAGAGAGTTATTGTAGAGGCACTCTACGTGATCACGTTGCCTTAGACAGAATGTTTCTAAGTGACACAGTTTTTGAGTAACATCTCGTCAAAAATTGCTGCCTTTTTGCACTTTAGACTCTTTAGGGATATCGTCGGTACAATGTAGCTCCGACTGTTTTGACATGTTTGGGTGAAAAATAAGACCATGCCTAGTGTAAATGTACCCATTCAAACACATTGGAACAGTTAGTTTGGTCGCATCAGGAGTAGGATGAAAGTTACACCCCTTTGTAACTTTACATTGCCTCCTTCTGACAATTTTTGGGGCAGCAGAAACACTTTCACCACGGGCAAATGCCTCAGAGCTATAAAAAACTGAGAGAGGTTATTGTAGAGGTACTCTACATGATAGCGTTGCCTTAGACAAAATGTTTCTAAGTGACACGATTTTCAAGTAACATCTCATCAAAGATTGCTGCCTTTTTGCACTTTGGACTCTTCAGGGATATCGTCGGTACAATGTAGCTCTGACTGTTTCGACATGTTTGGGTGAAAAATAGGACAATGCCTAGCGTAAATGTACCCATTCAGATGCGTTGGAATAGTCAGTTTGGTCACATCAGGAGCAGGACAAAAGTTACACCCCTTTGCAACTTTACACTGCCTCCTTCTGACGATTTTTGGGGCAGCAGAAAACCTTTAACCATGGGCAAATGCCTTAGAGCTATAAAAAACTGAGAGAGGTTATTGTAGAGGCACTCTACGTGATCGCGTTACTTTAGATGGAATGTTTCTAAGTGACACAATTTTTGAGTAACATCTCATCAAAGATTGCTACCTTTTTGCACTTTGGACTCTTCAGGGATATCATCGGTACAATATAACTCTGACTACTTCGACATGTTTGGGTGAAAAATAGGACCATGCATAGCGTTAATGTAGCCATTCAGACCCCTTGGAATAGTCAGTTTGGTCACATCAAGAGTAGGACGAAAGTTACACCCCTTTGCAACTTTACATTGCCTCCTTCTGATGATTTTTGGGGCAGCAGAAAACCTTTCACCACGGGAAAATACCTCAGAGCTATAAAAAACTGAGAGCGGTTATTGTAGAGGCACTCTACATGATAGCGTTGCCTCAAACGGAATGTTTCTAAGTGACACATTTTTCAAGTAACGTCTCGTCAAAGATTGCTGCCTTTTTGCACTTTGGACTCTTCAGGGATATCATCAGTACAATGTAGCTCCGACTGTTTCGACATGTTTGGGTGAAAAATAGGACCATGCCTAATGTAAATATACCCATTCAGATGCGTTGGAATAGTTAGTTTGGTTGCATCAGGAGCAAGATGAAAGTTACACCCCTTTGCAACTTTACACTGCCTCCTTCTGACAATTTTTAGGGCAGCAGAAAACCTTTCACCACGGGCAAATGCCTCAGAGCTATAAAAACTGAGAGAGGTTATTGTAGAGGCACTCTACGCGATCGCGTTGCCTCAAACAGAATGTTTCTAAGTGACACGGTTTTTGAGTAACATCTTGTCAAAGATTGCTGCCTTTTTGCACTTTGGACTCTTCAGGGATATCATCGGTACAATATAGCTCTGACTGTTTCGACATGTTTGGGTGAAAAATAGGACCATGCCTAGTGTAAATGTACCCATTCAGACGTGTTGGAACAGTCAGTTTGGTCGCATCAGGAGTAGGACGAAAGTTACACCCCTTTGCAACTTTACACTGCCTCCTTCTGACGATTTTTGGGGCAGCAGAAAACCTTTCACCACGGGCAAATGCCTTAGAGTTATAAAAAACTGAGAGAGGTTATTGTAGAAGCACTCTACATGATAGTGTTGCCTCAGATGGAATATTTCTAAGTGACACAGTTTTCAAGTAACATCTCGTCAAAGATTGCTGCCTTTTTGCGCTTTGGTCTCTTCAGGGATATCGTTGGTATAATGTAGCTCCGACTGTTTCGACATGTTTGGGTGAAAAATAGGACCATGCCTAGCGTAAATGTACCCATTCGGACGCGTTGGAATGGTCAGTTTGGTCGCATCAGGAGCAGGACGAAAGTTACACCCCTTTGCAACTTTACACTGCCTCCTTCTGACAATTTTTGGGGCAGCAGAAAACTTTTCACCACGGGCAAATGCCTCAGAGCTATAAAAAACTGAGAGAGGTTATTGTAGAGGCACTCTACGTGATAGCGTTGCCTTAGACGAAATATTTCTAAGTGACATGGTTTTCAAGTAACATCTCGTCAAAGATTGCTGCCTTTTTTGACTTTGGACTCTTCAAGGATATCGTCGGTACAATGTAGCTCTGACTATTTCGACATGTTTGGGTGAAAAATAGGACCATGCCTAGCGTAAATGTACCCATTCAGATGCGTTGGAAGAGTCAATTTGGTCGCATCAGGAGCAGGATGAAAGTTACACCCCTTTGCAACTTTACACTGCCTCCTTCTGACGATTTTTGGGGCAGCAGAAAACCTTTCACCACGGGCAAATGCCTTAGAGCTATAAAAACTAAGAGAGGTTATTGTAGAGGCACTCTATGTGATCACGTTGCCTCAGATAGAATGTTTCTAAGTGACATGGTTTTCGAGTAACATCTTGTCAAAGATTGCTACTTTTTTGCACTTTGGACTCTTCAGGGATATCGTCGGTACAATGTAGCTCTGACTATTTTGACATGTTTGGGTGAAAAATAGGACCATGCCTAGCGTAAATGTACTCATTTGGACATGTTGGAATAGTCAGTTTGGTCGCATCAGGAGGAGGACGAAAGTTACACCCCTTTGCAACTTTATAGTGCCTCCTTCTGACAATTTTTGGGGCAGCAGAAAACCTTTCAAGATGGGCAAATGCCTCAGAGCTATAAAAAATTGAGAGAGGTTATTATAGAGGCACTCTACGTGATAGCATTACCTCAGACAGAATGTTTCTAAGTGACACAGTTTTTGAGTAACATCTCGTCAAAGATTACTACCTTTTTTCACTTTGGACTCTTTAGGGATATCGTCGGTACAATGTAGCTCCGACTGTTTCGACATGTTTGGGTGAAAAATAGGACCATGCCTAGCGTAAATGTACCCATTCAGACACGTTGGAAGAGTCAGTTTAGTCGCATCATGAGCAGGACGAAAGTTACACCCCTTTGCAACTTTACACTGCCTCCTTCTGACGATTTTTGGGGCAGCAGAAAACCTTTCACCATGGGCAAATGCCTTAGAGCTATAGAAAACTAAGAGAGGTTATTGTAGAGGCACTCTATGTGATAGTGTTGCCTCAGACAAAATGTTTCTAAGTGACATGGTTTTCGAGTAACATCTCGTCAAATATTGCACCCTTTTTGCACTTTGGACTCTTCAGGGATATCGTTGGTACAATGTAGCTCAGACTGTTTTGACATGTTTGGGTGAAAAACAGGACCATGCCTAGCATAAATGTACCTATCCGGATGCGTTGGAATAGTCAGTTTGGTCACATCACGAGTAGGACACCAAAAATGCAAAAGTTGCTTTGTGCAACTTGAAAACATTAACACTTTTTTGCAACATGACTCAAAGACTCAAACTGACCCCAAATGACTCAAAGTGACTTAAAATCACCTTGATTTGGTGCCCAATGTACATTTCATGGAGTCCTAAGGCACATTTCATGTCTCCTTTCATCTAGTTTGGCGCCCTTATGTAGATTTTTCAACTTGATTTGGCACCCTATATATGAAGGAAGATCTAAAGGCATGCAAGTGGATGTCATATTGCAAGAGTTTGGATCATCAAAATTGAAAGAAATAAGTCTATTAAGCTTGGGCACCCTTGGTCTTCTTTTCATTTATTATGAGCGTCTTGGGAGAATGGTATATAGGTCATCATCATGATTGGGCGCCCTGGATCCAGAGTGTTGGAGAGATCATCAAATGGTGTCTAGTAGGGTGAGTTATGAGTTTGGTTGCATCAGGAGCAGGACACCAAAAATGCATAACATGATGATGTAAAAATGTGTACATATGTGTAAAAATGCAGGAGGAAATAAAAAAAGACAAACCTTACAAATTAATGTGCATACTTACAACTCAATGTAACATAACTTTACAAAATCAATGTGAATACTTACAAATTAATCCAATGAACCATCTAGGTCTGGTCTACTCTTTATTGTGTCAAGTATTGCTTCATGGTCAGACTCACGCACCTTCCACAATATTTTGTTCAAAGGTCTACCCCAATACTTTATCAAATGAACATTGGATGCCACGACAAGGTTTGAGTAATGAAGAATCTTCTGATGCATGTCAAAGTCCTGAAATAGCCAAATATTAACACTCTTATGTGGGTACCTTCTAAGCCATGTTCCAGTAATAACCACTGATCCTGTAGGGTATTCGATGTTTTCTCCATCTGTAACAGGGGCCTCCAATTTCTTTTTGGCCTCAACACAACGACATAAGTAATAATCTATTCCCTCTTCATTATCTTCATCTGCAATAACTACATATACGTGCCCTACATTGATATGTGTAGTAAATTAGATGAAATTAGTCAACATTACAAAAACACTACAAAGTAAGATGACATTACCTGGTTGAACTAGATGAAATTAGATGCATATACGTGCCCTATATTACCTGGTTAAACTAAATCTGATATGTGGTCAAAGTCAACTGACGATTCCATCTGTGTTAGTTCCAGTGCCGTCGGGGGTCGATACGTGTCAAGTGGGCTAAGATAACTTAACTGCCATTCATCAACCCACTGCTTTGACTCGCACTCATCCCAGACTTGAATTGTACGGGAAGAACAAAAGCATGACATCTTTCATGTATGGATACTCCATGAACCTGCAATTGAGCTTCTGAAAGAGTGCATCTCATTTGATCCTGTCAGTGTACAACAATCCTCATATGGTGCAATGTTAGTAGCATCTATCAACCAAAAAAATCTACGAACTAAAGACTTACCTTCATTACCTGGACCCATGGAAGCATTACACCACTTGACAATCAATTTTACATCTATCAACTTTGCATTGTCTTTATACTTTAACTCTTCTCGTGCTATGGCTCTTTTGATACATGCTCCTGCACCATCATGCTCCCCCTTTCCATGCGTGGCCTCACAAAAGTTCCACATATGTTGAATACCTGTAAAATTATGCCTCCTACTCAGCCAATAGAAATTCTGCGAGTTCCTGAATTGTGACGCACAATTATCTAACCATATGATATGCTGACTGAACGATATGCCCCTTCTAGCCAAATCATTGTAGAACACCTGAAAGCAACCTTGCACGAACTCTGTAGAATGCATGCGATCATCACTAATATAGAAATTATACTCCTTTATGATCTTTCTGTCATCCTCTATACTATCATCTGCATGAATGAATGCGATGTGCACAAATATAAAAACCTGTGTGGAGTTGTAATATTGTGATTGCACCTCACGCTGTGGCTATAGACTATAGTTCTCTGCAAAGTCGACAACTGAAACAATGCTACCAACCGGAAATGTGTCCTTGCATAACTTGAATTGCAAGTCCAACCATCGAGCTCTATGGGCATGTCTTGCATACTCATACACTATGCTGTCACAAAATATAGGCATAAACTGATACACTGGAATCTTTTCAATAACTAATTCACACCTCTTTGCTTCTTTACCATCTTTTGTATTATATGCCACTGTTTGATACTTGCCAAACTCTACTAGTTCATTTCCAACTGCATGTGTTATTTCCATATGTTCACATATTGGCAAATGTTGCAAGCCACCACAACGATGACATGTGCCATCCAAGCATAATTTCTTGTAGAATATTTGACCTTCCTCTCTTTCACATAAAATTCTTGATATGAAGTCTCTTGAAGATGTTGGTGGGGCACATATGGTACAACCCTGCAAATCATTGTTAGTATGCATATCTAAACATATAGACCTATAAGCATCAAAATGGTTAGAAAATTCAATATGTAATCTACAACAACAAGTAGTGCGTGTGTGATTTATCTTAACATAGAAAGGTTTTAGAATTTCAAAATATCTTTGACAAATTTTAATTTGGGGATACTTCTCTAGAAATTTACCATAAAACTGTGTTTGAGTCTCATCCAAAAAATGCTTTGGATGTGGCTCACGGTTCTAACTACCGATTCTCCTTCTTACCACATCCCTTTGATTCGGAGATACCCTTGTGTAATTCTTTCAAAAGTCTTCAATTAGTGATCTCAATGCTTCAACAATTGGTTTATCTTTTCGTGGTAGTCTCCCCGAGAACGCCCATAATTCATTGGCATTAGTGTCCTCAATTCTTTGGCGTCTTCCAACGGCTCTTGATAAAGTTTTCCTATTAATTCTCAATTCTTGACTTGTCTTTCTAATGAGATGAGCTTTCCTCATTTGACTACTTACTATAGTCGATGTAATCACACGCCATTTTGCATTACTATCTTTTGTGTGTGAGGTGTTACCCACACTCTCATACACACTCATTAGATTCTTGACAATAGATTTTTCACTTGAAGCCTTTGATGTTCTCAACCCAAGAATATTCATGATAGACCTATACTTTATACTTTGCATCATTTCAACGAATAGTTGACATCTTGCAGTCTCATTTAACTTTTCAATGAACAATCTCCAAATCTTATTAGCATATCTTCTACAAGTGCGTTTTGGAATCTTACCTTCCATTGGCTGCAAAATATTCTCATCAATATCAATCAAATACTTTGGCTTTCTATGCAAAATTCTAGGTGGTGTCAAGTTAGGTAAATTCATCTCAACATTAGGAATTTCATCAATATTTAAATGAGATGGGTTAGATGCAATACATTCGATCGAAGATGGAATAGATGACATACCTTGAGGTTGAGGTGGGAATGATGGCGTACCTCCTTCATCACATGTGAGTGATGATGTACTTTCAACTTGAGATGTAGTAGATGGTGTCCCTACATGTTGACTTGTGGTAAAGGACGTGTCTCCAACTATGGTATTCAAATCTCTCGTACCACAAAGTTTTTCCATTCATTCTCTTTGTGCTGCCAATACCATATCTCTTTGTGATGGTTGTGGTTCCTCTTCAATTGGTATGTCTTCATTTATCGTGTCCAATTTCCTCTTCTCACGAAGTCCCCTCATAGCCATTGCTTTCTTTGCATTCTTAGCTTCTATCTCTTCCTGTGTTGGTTTAATTCTTGATCATTTCCTCGGCATGACGGAGAATTTGTCTGTAGCATGATAAAGAGACCAATATTGGTTCCTAAGAAATGAATACATGATAATAGTGGGATTGTATTTTTTTATGTTGTAAGGATTTATTCTTGTATAGTTTGACATCATGGTATGAACTAAGGTTTGTTTATTACACATAATTATTAAAGAGCCCAAGTGTAGAAAATATACATGGCATCATGTGAGATTGTAGGTTGCTTTCTTGATTGGGAATGTGTCTATTTTAAACATGTATGATAAAGCATGATAAAGTAATTCAATTTGAAATAAGGAAAATGCAAAGAACATGCATGTAAAGACTTGACATACCTAAAAAATAAAGATTTGAATGGAGAGAGTACCCAATTATGTAGTGTTTTTATCTTCTTGCATCAAACTCCTCAACTATTTGAGTTTTTCACCACTTGCTTCCTTTTCAATGTTAAATTCCTAAAATTGAATCACAATTAACATTACAACACTACAAAAATTGAAACTTGAATAGATATATATCAAACTTGGTGTGAAAACTATGTTATTTCCTCCTTCTCAAGTTGGCAAAGCAGAAAAGGTGGTGGAAAGATCGTGCAAAGGTGGTACAATGTGTCAAATGTGCATGTGAACTTCCCAATAGCATGAAAGCACTTCTTTTTTATTGGAGCACGCGCAGAATCAGCAAGAAAATAGAGCATGTGGGCCTGGATCACGGGGGTAACCACTTTTTTACCATTTCAATAGAAATACAAAACGCGAGCGCGTTATAACGTGCTCGCATTTTGTCTTGCTATAGATTCATCACATCCTTTGCATTGATCACATCTTTTTCCTACAAGGGCTTGCTAGATGCTCCGCCATAAGATAGGCATAACAATGAAGGGGCAAGCCCTCATAATCAAGTTCGTGATAGAAAATGCCCTCAACCCTCAATGTCAAACCCTAATCCCTAAACCCTCAACTCTGATCCCTCGACCCTCAACCCTCAATGTCAAAACCTAATCCATCAACCCTCAACCCTATCCCTAAACCCTCAACCCTCAACGTCAAATCCTAATCCCTCCACCCTAATCTGTCATCCCTCAACATCAAATCCTAATCCCTCAACCCTAATCCGTCATCCCTCAACTCTAATCCCTCATCCCTAAACCCTAAATGCTATCCCTAATCCTACACCCTCAACAGACTCGATACTATACCTTAAACTCTAATTCCTTATCCCTAAACCCTCCAACCCTATCCCTAATCCTTACAACCCTCAACCCTAATCCCTCAACACTTAACTCTGATCCATCAACCCTCAACACTATACCTTAAACCCTAATCCCTTCAACCTCAACCCTATCCCTAAACCCTTGACCCTCGAACCTCAACCCTCAACCCTCGACTTCAAACCCTAATCCCTCAACCCTTAACTCTGATCCCTCATCTCTCAACCCTAACCCTCAACATCAAATCCTAATCCCTCAACCCTTCACTCTAATCCCTCAACCCTAAACCCTGTCCCTAAACCCTCAACACTATACATTAAACCCTTATCCCTCAGCCCTCAACCCTGAACCTTATCCCTAAACCCTAATCCCTCAACCCTCAACCCTAATCCATCATCCCTCAACTCTAATCCCTCATCACTAAACCCTAAATGCTATCCCTATTCCTACACCCTCAATAGAATTGATACTATACCTTAAACCCTAATCCCTCATCCCTAAAGCCTCAACCCTCAATCCTTAAACCCTCAACCCTCAAGCCTAAACCCTAGTCCTAAACACTCAACCCTCAACCCTCAACACTATACCTTAAACCCTAAAGCCTCAACCCTCAACCTTAAACCTTATCCCTAAACCCTAATCCCTCAACCCTCAACCCTAATCCATCATCCCTCAACTCTAATCCCTCATCCCTAAACCCTAAATGCTATCCCTATTCCTAAACCCTCAACAGACTCGATATTATACCTTAAACTCTAATCCCTTATCCCTAAACCCTCCAACCCTATCCCTAATCCTTATACCCTCCACACTCTACTTTAACCCTAATTCCTTGACCCTCGAACCTCAACCCTCAACCCTCAACCTCAAACCCTAATCCCTCAACCCTAACCCTAAACCCTAAACCCTCAACGTCAAATTCTAATCCCTCAACCCTTCACTCTAATCCCTCAACCCTAAACCCTATCCCTAAACCCTCAACACGATACCTTAAACCCTAATCCCTCAACTCTAACCCTAAACCTTGTCCCTAAACCCTAATCCCTCAACCCTTAACCCTAATTCGTCATCCGTCATTCCATCAACTCTAATCCCTCATTCCTAAACCCTAAACACTATCCCTATTCCTAGACCCTCGACAGGCTCGATACTATACCTTAAACCCTAATCCCTCTACCCTCGACACTCTTATTTAACCCTAATCCCTTGACCATTAACCCTATCCCTCAACCTCAACCCTCAACCCTCAACTCTCAACATTAAACCCTAATTCATCAACCCTAAACCCTAATCCCTCAAACCTAAACCCTATCCCTAAACCATCAACCCTCAACACTATACCTTAAACCCTAATCCCTCAACCCTCAACCCTAAACCTTATCCCTAAACCCTAATCCCTCAACCCTCAACCCTAATCCCTCATCCCTCAACTCTAATCCCTCATCCCAAAACCCTAAATGCTATCCCTATTCCTAAACCATCAACAGACTTGATACTATACCTTAAACTCTAATCCCTTATCCCTAAACCCTCCAACCCTATCCCTAATCCTTATACCCTCCACACTCTACTTTAACCCTAATTCCTCGACCCTCAACCCTATCCCTAAACCCTTGACCCTCGAACCTCAACCCTCAACCCTTAACATCAAACCCTAATCCCTCAACCCTTAACTCTGATCCCTCGACCTTCAACCCTAATCCTAAATCCTAAACCCTCAACGTCAAATTCTAATCCCTCAACCCTTCACTCTAATCCCTCAACCCTAAACCCTCAACACTATACCTTAAACCCTAACCCCTCAACCCTAACCCTAAACCTTGTCCCTAAATCCTAATCCCTCAACCCTCAACCCTAATCTGTCATCCGTCATCCCTCAACTCTAATCCGTCATTCCTAAACCCTAAATGCTATCCCTATTCCTAGACCCTCAACAGGCTTGATACTATACATTAGACCCTAATCCCTCTACCCTCGACACTCTTATTTAACCATAATCCCTTGACCATTAACGCTATCCCTCAACCTCAACCCTCAACCCTCAACCCTCAACTCTCAACATTAAACCCTAATTCATCAACACTAAACCCTAATCACTCAAACCTAAACCCTATCCCTAAACCATCAACCCTCAACACTATACCTTAAACCCTAATCCCTCAACCCTCAACCCTAAACCTTATCTCTAAACCCTAATCCCTCAACCCTCAACCCTAATCCCTCATCCCTCAACTCTAATCCCTCATCCCTAAACCCTAAATGCTATCCCTATTCCTAAACCCTCAACAGACTCGATACTATACCTTAAACTCTAATCTCTTATTACTAAACCCTCCAACCCTATCCCTAATCCTTATACCCTCCACACTCTACTTTAACCCTAATTCCTCGACCCTCAACCCTGTCCCTAAACCCTTGACTCTCAACCCTCAACATCAAACCCTAATCCCTCAACCCTTAACTCTGATCCCTTGACCTTCAACCCTAATCCTAAACCCTAAACCTTCAACTTCAAATTCTAATCCCTCAACAATAAACCCTATCCCTAAACCCTCAACACTATACCTTAAACCCTAATCCCTCAACCCTAAACCTTGTCCCTAAACCGTAATCCCTCAACCCTCAACCCTAATCTGTCATCCATCATCCCTCAACTCTAATCCCTCATTCCTAAACCCTAAATGCTATCCCTATTCCTAGACCCTCAACAGGCTCGATACTATACCTTAAACCCTAATCCCTCTACCCTCAACACTCTTATTTAACCCTAATCCCTTGACCATTAACCCTATCCCTCGACCTCAACCCTCAACCCTCAACCCTCAACTCCCAACATTAAACCGTAATTCATCAACCCTAAACCCTAATCCCTCAAACCTAAACCCTATCCCTAAACCATCAACCCTCAACACTATACCTTAAACCCTAATCCCTCAACCCTTAACCCTAAACCTTATCCCTAAACCCTAATCCCTCAACCCTCAACCCTAATCCCTCATCGCTCAACTCTAATCCCTCATCCCTAAACCCTAAATGCTATCCCTATTCCAAAACCCTCAACAGACTCGATACTATACCTTAAACTCTAATCCCTTATCCCTAAACCCTCCAACCCTATCCCTAATCCTTATACCCTCCACACTCTACTTTAACCCTAATTCCTCGACCCTCAACCCTATCCCTAAACCCTTGACTCTCAACCCTCAACATCAAACCCTAATCCCTCAACCCTTAACTCTAATCCCTCGACCTTCAACCCTAATCCTAAACCCTAAACCTTCAACTTCAAATTCTAATCCCTCAAAAATAAACCCTATCCCTAAACCCTCAACACTATACCTTAAACCCTAATCCCTCAACCCTAAACCTTGTCCCTAAACCCTAATCCCTCAACCCTCAACCCTAATCTGTCATCCATCATCCCTCAACTCTAATCCCTCATTCCTAAACCCTAAATGCTATCCCTATTCCTAGACCCTCAACAGGCTCGATACTATACCTTAAACCCTAATCCCTCTACCCTCAACACTCTTATTTAACCCTAATCCCTTGACCATTAACCCTATCCCTCGACCTCAACCCTCAACCCTCAACCCTCAACTCCCAACATTAAACCGTAATTCATCAACCCTAAACCCTAATCCCTCAAACCTAAACCCTATCCCTAAACCATCAACCCTCAACACTATACCTTAAACCCTAATCCCTCAACCCTCAACCCTAAACCTTATCCCTAAACCCTAATCCCTCAACCCTCAACCCTAATCCCTCATCGCTCAACTCTAATCCCTCATCCCTAAACCCTAAATGCTATCCCTATTCCAAAACCCTCAACAGACTCGATACTATACCTTAAACTCTAATCCCTTATCCCTAAACCCTCCAACCCTATCCCTAATCCTTATACCCTCCACACTCTACTTTAACCCTAATTCCTCGACCCTCAACGCTATCCCTAAACCCTTGACCCTCGAACCTCAACCCTCAACCCTCAACATCAAACCCTAATCCCTCAACCCTTAACTCTGATCCCTCGACCTTCAACCCTAATCCTAAACCCTAATCCCTCAACGTCAAATTCTAATCCCTCGACCCTTCACTCTAATCCCTCAACCCTAAACCCTATCCCTAAACCCTCAACCCTATACCTTAAACCCTAATCCCTCAACCTTGTCCCTAAACCCTAATCCCTCAACCCTCAACCCTAATCTGTCATCCGTCATCCCTCAACTCTAATCCCTCATTCCTAAACCCTAAACACTATCCCTATTCCTAGACCCTCAACAGGCTCGATACTATACCTTAAACCCTAATCCCTCTACCCTCGACACTCTTATTTAACCCTAATCCCTTAACCATTAACCCTATACCTCAACCTCAACCCTCAACCATCAACCCTCAACTCTCAACATTAAACCCTAATTCATCAACCCTAAACCCTAATCCCTCAAACCTAAACCCTATCCCTAAACTATTAACCCTCAACACTATACCTTAAACCCTAATCCCTCAACCCTCAACCCTAAACCTTATCCCTAAACCCTAATCCCTCAACCCTCAACCCTAATCCCTCATCCCTCAACTCTAATCCCTCATCCCTAAACCCTAAATGCTATCCCTATTCCTAAACCCTCAACAGACTCCATACTATACTTTAAACTCTAATCCCTTATCCGTAAACCCTCCAACCCTATCCCTAATCCTTATACCCTCCACACTCTACTTTAACCCTAATTCCTCGACCCTCAACCCTATCCCTAAACCCTTGACCCTCGAACCTCAACCCTCAACCCTCAACATCAAACACTAATCCCTCAACCCTTAACTCTGATCCCTTGACCTTCAACCCTAATCATAAACCCTAAACCCTCAACGTCAAATTCTAATCCCTTAACCCTTCACTCTAATCCCTCAACCATAAACCCTATCCCTAAACCCTCAACACTATACCTTAAACCCTAATCCCTCAACCCTAACCCTAAACCTTGTCCATAAACCCTAATCCCTCAACCTTCAACCCTAATCTGTCATCTGTCATCCCTCAACTCTAATCCCTCATTCCTAAACCCTAAATGGTATCCCTATTCCTAGACCCTCAACAGGCTCGATACTATACCTTAAACCTTAATCCCTCTACCCTCGACACTCTTATTTAACCCTAATCCCTTGACCATTAACCCTATCCCTCCACCTCAACCCTCAACTCTCAACATTAAACCCTAATTCATCAACCTTAAACCCTAATCCCTCAAACCTAAACCCTATCCCTAAACCATCAGCCCTCAACACTATACCTTAAACCCTAATCCCTTGACCCTCAACCCTAAACCTTATCCCTAAACCCTAATCCCTCAACCCTCAACACTAATCCCTCATCGCTCAACTCTAATCCCTCATCGCTCAACTCTAATCCCTCATCCCTAAACCCTAAATGCTATCTCTATTCCTAAACCCTCAACAGACTCCATACTATACTTTAAACTCTAATCCCTTATCCGTAAACCCTCCAACCCTATCCCTAATCCTTATACCCTCCACACTCTACTTTAACCCTAATTCCTCGACCCTCAACCCTATCCCTAAACCCTTGTCCCTCGAACCTCAACCCTCAACCCTCAACATCAAACCCTAATCCCTCAACCCTTAACTCTGATCCCTCGACCTTCAACCCTAATCCTAAACCCTAAACCCTCGACGTCAAATTCTAATCCCTCGACCCTTCACTCTAATCCCTCAACCCTAAACCCTATCCCTAAACCCTCAACACTATACCTTAAACCCTAATCCCTCAACCTTGTCCCTAAACCCTAATCCCTCAACCCTCAACCCTAATCTGTCATCCGTCATCCCTCAACTCTAATCCCTCATTCCTCAACCCTAAACGCTATCCCTATTCCTAGACCCTCAACAGGCTCGATACTATACCTTAAACCCTAATCCCTCTACCCTCGACACTCTTATTTAACCCTAATCCCTTAACCATTAACCCTATACCTCAACCTCAACCCTCAACCATCAATCCTCAACTCTCAACATTAAACCCTAATTCATCAACCCTAAACCCTAATCCCTCAAACCTAAACCCTATCCCTAAACCATCAACCCTCAACACTATACCTTAAACCCTAATCCCTCAACCCTCAACCCTAAACCTTATCCCTAAACCCTAATCCCTCAACCCTCAACCCTAATCCCTCATCCCTCAACTCTAATCCCTCATCCCTAAACCCTAAATGCTATCCCTATTCCTAAACCCTCAACAGACTCCATACTATACTTTAAACTCTAATCCCTTATCCGTAAACCCTCCAACCCTATCCCTAATCCTTATACCCTCCACACTCTACTTTAACCCTAATTCCTCGACCCTCAACCCTATCCCTAAACCCTTGACCCTCGAACCTCAACCCTCAACCCTCAACATCAAACACTAATCCCTCAACCCTTAACTCTGATCCCTTGACCTTCAACCCTAATCCTAAACCCTAAACCCTCAACGTCAAATTCTAATCCCTTAACCCTTCACTCTAATCCCTCAACCATAAACCCTATCCCTAAACCCTCAACACTATACCTTAAACCCTAATCCCTCAACCCTAACCCTAAACCTTGTCCGTAAACCCTAATCCCTCAACCCTCAACCCTAATCTGTCATCCATCATCCCTCAACTCTAATCCCTCATTCCTAAACCCTAAATGGTATCCCTATTCCTAGACCCTCAACATGCTCGATACTATACCTTAAACCTTAATCCCTCTACCCTCGACACTCTTATTTAACCCTAAACCCTTGACCATTAACCCTATCCCTCCACCTCAACCCTCAACTCTCAACATTAAACCCTAATTCATCAACCTTAAACCCTAATCCCTCAAACCTAAACCCTATCCCTAAACCATCAGCCCTCAACACTATACCTTAAACCCTAATCCCTCGACCCTCAACCCTAAACCTTATCCCTAAACCCTAATCCCTCATCGCTCAACTCTAATCCCTCATCGCTCAACTCTAATCCCTCATCCCTAAACCCTAAATGCTATCCCTATTCCTAAACCCTCAACAGACTCCATACTATACTTTAAACTCTAATCCCTTATCCGTAAACCCTCCAACCCTATCCCTAATCCTTATACCCTCCACACTCTACTTTAACCCTAATTCCTCGACCCTCAACCCTATCCCTAAACCCTTGACCCTCGAACCTCAACCCTCAACCCTCAACATCAAACCCTAATCCCTCAACCCTTAACTCTGATCCCTCAACCTTCAACCCTAATCCTAAACCCTAAACCCTCAACATCAAATTCTAATCCCTCAACCCTTCACTCTAATCCCTTAACCATAAACCCTATCCCTAAACCCTCAACACTATACCTTAAACCCTAATCCCTCAACCCTAACCCTAAACCTTGTCCGTAAACCGTAATCCCTCAACCCTCAACCCTAATCTGTCATCCGTCATCCCTCAACTCTAATCCCTCATTCCTAAACCCTAAACGCTATCCCTATTCCTAGACCCTCAACAGGCTCGATACTATACCTTAAACCCTAATCCCTCTACCCTCGACACTTTTATTTAACCCTATCCCTTGACAAATAACCCTATCCCTCAACCTCAACCCTCAACCCTCAACCCTCAACCCTCAACTCTCAACATTAAACCCTAATTCATCAACCCTAAACCCTAATCCCTCAAACCTAAACCCTATCCCTAAACCATCAACCCTTAACACTATACCTTAAACCCAAATCCCTCAACCCTCAACCCTAAACCTTATCCCTAAACCCTAGTCCCTCAACCCTAAACCCTATCCCTAAACCCTCAACACTATACCTTAAACCCTAATCCCTCAACCCTAGCCCTAAACCTTGTCCCTGAACCCTAATGCCTCAACCCTCAACCCTAATCTGTCATCCGTCATCCCTCAACTCTAATCCCTCATTCGTAAACCCTAAACACTATCCCTATTCCTAGACCCTCAACAGGCTCGATACTATACCTTAAACCCTAATCCCTCTACCCCCAACACTTTTATTTAACCCTAATCCCTTGACCATTAACCCTATCCCTCAACCTCAACCCTCAACCCTCAACCCTCAACCCTCAACCCTCAACCCTCAACCCTCAACCCTCAACATTAAACCCTAATTCATCAACCCTAAACCCTAATCCCTGAAACCTTAACCCTATCCCTAAACCATCAACCCTCAACACTATACCTGAAACCCTAATCCCTCAACCCTCAACCCTAAACCTTATCCCTAAACCCTAATCCCTCAACCCTCAATCCTACTCCCTCATCCCTCAACTCTAATCCCTCATCCCTAAACCCTAAATGCTATCCCTATTCCTAAACCCTCAACATACTCGATACTATACCTTAAACTCTAATCCCTTATCCCTAAACCCTCCAACCCTATCCCTAATCCTTATACCCTCCACACTCTACTTTAACCCTAATTCCTCGACCCTCAACCCTATCCCTAAACCCTTGACCCTCGAACCTCAACCCTCAACCCTGGACATCAAACCCTAATCCCTCAACCCTTAACTCTAATCCCTCGACCTTCAACCCTAACCTAAACCCTAAACCCTGAACGTCAAATTCTAATCCCTCAACCCTTCACTCTAATCCCTCAACCCTAAACCCTATCCCTAAACCCTCAACATTATACCTTAAACCCTAATCCCTCAACCCTAACCCTAAACCTTGTCCCTAAACCCTAATGCCTCAACCCTCAACCCTAATCTGTCATCTATCATCCCTCAACTCTAATCCCTCATTCCTAAAACCCTAAACACTATCCCTATTCCTAGACCATCAATAGGCTCGATACTATACCTTAAACCCTAATCCCTCTACCCTCGACACTCTTATTTAACCCTAATCCATTGACCATTAACCCTATCCCTCAACCTCAACCCTCAACCCTCAACCCTCAACTCTCAACATTAAACCCTAATTCATCAACCCTAAACCCTAATCCCTCAAACCTAAACCCTATCCCTAAACCATCAACCCTCAACACTATACCTTAAACCCTAATCCCTCAACCCTCAACCCTAAACCTTATCCCTAAACCCTAATCCCTCAACCCTCAACCCTAATCCCTCATCCCTCAACTCTAATCCCTCATCCCTAAACCCTAAATGCTATCCCTATTCCTGAACCCTCAACAAACTTGATACTATACCTTAAACTCTAACCCCTTATCCCTAAACCCTCCAACCCTATCCCTAATCCTTACACCCTCCACACTCTACTTTAACCCTAATCCCTTCAACCTCAACCCTATCCCTAAACCCTTGACCCTCAAACCTCAACCCTCATCCCTCGATGTCAAACCCTATTCCCTCAAGCCTTAACTCTGATCCCTCATCTCTCAACCCTAACCCTAAACCCTAAACCCTCAACCCTCAACGTCAAATCCTAATCCCTCAACCCTAAACCCTATCCCTAAACCCTCAACACTATACCTTAAACCCTAATCCCTTAGCCCTCAACTGTAAACCTTATCCCTAAACCCAATCCCTCAACCCTCAACCCTAATCCGTCATCCCTCAACTCTAATCCCTCATCCCTAAACCCTAAATGCTATCCCTATTCCTACACCCTCAACAGAATTGATACTATACCTTAAACCCTAATCCCTTATCCCTAAACCCTCCAACCATATACCTAATCCTTATACCCTCCACACTCTACTTTAACCCTAATTCCTCAACCCTCAACCCTATCCCTAAACCCTTGATCCTCGAACCTCAACCCTCAACCCTCAATGTCAAACCCTAATCCCTCAACCCTTAACTCTGATCCCTTTACCCTCAACACTATACCTTAAACCCTAATCCCTATCCCTCAACCCTTAACCCTTAAAACTTAAACCCTATCCCTACACCCTCAACACTTGACAATATATCTTATGCCTTAAACCCTCATCCCTAAAGCCTCAACCCTCAATCCTTAAACCTTCAACCCTAAACCCTATCCCTAATCCCTCTACCCTCGACACTCTAACCCTAACCTCGACATTAAATGCTAATCCGTCAACCCTAAACCCTAATCCTAAACCCTCAACCCTCAACCCTCAACACTATACCTTAAACCCTAATCCCTCAACCCTCAACCCTAAACCTTATCCCTAAACCGTAATCCCTCAACCCTCAACCCTAATCCATCATCCCTCAACTATAATCCCTCATCCCTAATCCCTAAATGCTATCCCTATATCTAAACCCTCAACAGACTCGATACTATACCTTAAACCCTAATCCCTTATCCCTAAACCCTCCAACCATATCCTTAATCCTTACACCCTCCACACTCTACTTTAACCCTAATCCCTCGACCCTAAACCCTATCCCTAAACCATTGACCCTTGAACCTCAACCCTCAACCCTCAACCCTCAATGTCAAACCCTAATCCCTCAACCCTTAACTTTGATCCCTCGACCCTCAACCCTATCCCTAAACCCTAAACCCTCAACCGTAATCTGTCATCCCTCATCCCTAAACCTTAAACGCTATCCCTATTCCTAGACCCTCAACGGGCTCGATACTATACCTTAAACGCTAATCCCTTATCCCTAAACCCTCCAACTCTATCCCTTATCCCTTAACCCTCATGATTAATAGCCTTGAACATAAAAAAATTTGAGTGGGACATAACGCGAGTGCGTTATAACGCGCTCGCATTATGTCAAACATGACAAAAGACAAACTTGCGGGAAAGAAAAATGCAAGGCAAAACATAACACGAGCGTGTTATAATGCGCTCACGTTATTTCTTGCTTTGGGAATCCCAAGCCTTGGGCTTGGGATTTTCTTTGGATTTCCAACCCAAAGGCTTGGAGTGCCTTATGAACAGTCACAGACGTGTTTTTCTATATTCTTCAAAATTTCACATAATTTCGTTCGTGCTAACCCTCAGATTTGCACATGTTTCAAGGTTGAACAAATCGAATAGATGGGTAATGTTAGGCTTTCTCTTAGCTATTTGACGATGTGATTTTTTGCACATTTAACAATGTTAAGCCTTTCATCTTTAATTTCTTTTGTTTGTGTGTCCGTTTTTAGGCAAAAACCACTGTTTGGTCTTTTTTTCATTGTAAAATAACTATTCATTCAAATTTCAAAAAAATTACATATTTAGAAACTAGACTCCATTCTACAAATATTAAAAAAATAAAAAACTAATTTTTAATTAGTTTTCAAAATTTATAGGGGTAGCACGGCCAAAATTCTATTTTTTAGGATGTGTCCACTTTAAAAATTAGTAAAAAATCAAATATTCATCAAAAAATTATCAGAAAAATTGGGCATAAACTACATGCTATTAGCTAATTTCTCACTAAAGCGATTTTAAAAATACCAAAAAAAAGTTGACCTTTTGAGGGAGCCACAAAAGATGCTATGTTATGTTTTTTTGACAGAAACAACACCAATTTCTGTGGCTCCCTCTTTTGAACCCCTTATTCTATGCCATTTTCAAAACAAAATAGTAGTTTAGAAAGTAGACTCAGAGCACTACAAACATTGTTTTGCTTGCATCTCCAAAGTTTGAGTGTAACTATGCTCAATTTCTCATCCAAGGCCAGTATTTCCTGATTTCAGAAAAAAAGTGGCCACTTAAGACCCCTTTTTGGCCCCCCATCTTCCCGCACTTACCCAATGCATGACTTGAAATAAATGAACCATGATCACAACTGAAACACAATCTACAATGCATAGATTAGATTTAACTTCACCTATCAGTCCTAGGATACCTCATTCCTTGCTGGAGTATCCTCTCACCTTATCAGGCTCATGTGGCAACTTTAATTGAGTTGGTATATGATCTTGGTAATGTGATCACTGGAAGGGTCCTCCATTAGGATAGTAGGCCCTCTAGGCAGGCATGTGAACCTTAATTCTCTTTTCCCTTCCTCTTGAAACTTTTTGCTTGTCCAAAGGAGCAAAGGAACTCCTGTTACAACCCAACCTAATTGGGCTGCAAAGCACAATTTGGTAACAATCACAACATAAATTTTTCCTTTGTTCTGATTCTTTCTCCTCATTTAACAAGGTTCTTCTCACAACTAGGGTTCCTCCCCTTTCAGTATCTTCAGAATGTTCATATTGACTATCTTCATCTACGTTCACAACTCATGCATAACCTTTAGGTCTTCTATTTGTACTTCCTTGATGTTGTGTACACTCATAGGCTTGAAGTCCTTCTTCTCCACATTGGAAATAGGTTGAAGCCTCCTCTTCCAGTCCTTGTCCAAGTCTTCCTCATCATGTTCCTCTTTTCTCACCTTTATTTTGGTGATGAGGGTAGTAGGCATTATCCCCTCTCTGATTTTGACTAGTGCCTACTTCTTCACTTTTATTTTGATCTTCATCTCAGCCTCCATAGGATCTTCCACTAGTCCTTCTGCCATGACCTCTTCCTCTTTGTTTTCTTTCAAATCTTTTATTTAGCTTCTCTTCCACCTTCATGGAAATTTGGTATGCATCTTCTATGGTGCTCAACTCCTCTTGAATAGTTGGACTCTTGAACCCATTAATGTAATGAGATACCCTCTCCTTGTTGGCCTCTCCATGGCCAATTCTGATAATAATCTTATAAAAATCTTCTATATACTCCTGAACAGACTTGTTACCTAGTTTCAATCCTTGTACCTTCTTCAACAACTCCAAATCATAGTCCATAGGAATGAATTGCTTCTTTAGTTTGTCCACCATCTAATCCCATCTGGTAATGTTTCCTTTTCCTCTTCTATTTCTCTCTAACTAGACCTCTTTCCACCAAATATGGACATGGCCTTTCAACTTCATTTTTGCAAACTTGACCTGTTCTAGATCCTCCATTTCTTCATTCTTGAAATATTCCTCTATATCGTTTATCCAATCGATAAGCTCTTTAAGCTTCAGATCCCCAGAATAGGTAGAAACTTCAATCCTATGCCTCTTTCCAATCTTCAAAATGGCCCTCAACAACCTAACTTGTGCAAGATCTGCTGCGACATCTTATTCTTCTTTGGATATATCTTCTTCTTTAACTTCATCTTTGCTTTCTTCTCTTATTTTTGGCTCAAACCCTCTTCACAGTTCCTCTTACAATGCATCAATTGTAGGATTTAAAACCGTCTTCTATTAAAGCATTTCTCTTACCATGGTTTCTTTGTGGAGGCATTTTGATCTTTACAACAAAGTTGTAACCTTAGATCTTGGTGCAAACTACCTCATGGTCAGCAATTTGTCTACACACTCAGGAACCCTTGCTCTGATGCCACTTGATGACGGGGGTAAATCCCAAAACACATAATAACATAGATTGCTCACGAAAAATAGGATTTGTTTTTATTGAACGGAAACAAAATTACATTACAAATGTTGGAATCAAATAAGAGGATGAAATCCTCAATAGGCTACAACACATTACAACTTTCCTCCTCTATATTATGGAATCTTCTACCTTCTATAGCCTCAAATCTGCTAGGGTTTTCTCTTTTCCCTTTGTTTCACAACTCACCACTTTTCCCCCCTTCTCTACTACCCCAAAAGATTATGAAAAATGATCATAAATAACCCTTTTTGGTGCCTTCCAGCTAAATTTTTAAAATTTGTAACTCCCTCCAAAAATAGGTCAACTTCCAGGAGCCATAACTTTTGATCTGGGTGTCCAATTGATGAACTATTTGATGCTTTGAAAATCTCGTGAAGAGATCTATACCCTTAGAATCTGTTATGTCAATACTTCATATTTTCGTGGTCATACGGGGCCTCTAAGTGCCTCATATTTGACTTTGAAACTTTTTAAAAAATTTTAAAAGAAACATAAACTTTAATATATTTCAGCCCACAAGTGATCTTTGGTCAATTCCTTCACCAAAGGTCATATTTTTCAATTCTGAATCTTTGAGTAAATTTCCCTTTCGATACATGCGCAAATCCAAACTTTCTAAAAATAATAGTTTGTTATTTTTAGCAGGTTGGAAATTTTGAAGGTTCTGTTAGAACACTCTAATATTTTGAAAGGACGGTGACTATATATATACCTCAAATTAATCCAATTCAACTTTTATCTTCACAACTTTCTACTGCCTTAAACAGATAAACATATAATGCAACAATTCAAAACATAATCACACAACCATAACACCAGATTTATGTGGAAAACCCTAGAAGGGAAAAACCATGGTGAGAAAGCTTCTTGGATCCACTGTTCAAATCTAGCCTCACAAATAAAAATAAGATCATGTAATAGGTTTTATGGGCTACAACCCAAAGGAAGCTGCAACTCCCTAATACATTATTTTATGGCTATAACCAAAGGAAGCTACAACTCCCTAAAGTGCTACATCACTTACAGAAAGAGACTACAACCTCTTGTACAAGATACTTGACAAACTTTGCTACTCAACCACCTATGCAGCATCAATATCCTTCACTCTAACATATATCTTCAACCCCTCTACTCAACGAACTCTGATCCCTTCAGCACACTTCCACAGACACAAATATTCACATCCACACTTGCACATACATCCTCACACCCTCACACACACTCACACTTTTCACACCAAACATGATCTTTCATTTATATCCTCCACAACCTTCAAAACCTTTCTCCTTCGTTGGCCAAGATGAAACGTACAATGACCACAATAGGTCAGCACCCAAATAATTTATAAAACCAATGCGGTTTAAACCAATGGTTAATCAAGACCTATTTCAACTTAACACACTCTTCCACACTAGCGCATACTTCAAAACATCTGGCATAATTACCAAAACACACAAAGTTAGCCCAACATACTTTATCTTTCCTTTCATTAGCTCCAGACCTAAAGCGATATTGGAGAGACCAAGTATCATCATGCAGATCACTTTACAAACATTATAAGACTTGCAAACATATTCTCAAACATTCTGATTTATGAATCTCCTTTTTGGCACGAACAAACATTGAACCCGGCATCACTTACAAACTTTGAATACACAAACATGAGATAGAATCATTGAAAAACAAACTTGTGGTACTCCTCAACATCTAAAACTTGAAATGAGAAAACATATAGACACTCTGAACTCATCCTCCAAAGAGAAAAATTAAATAATGTAAAGCGGTGAAATGCGGTGGCTTTCATATTCTTGTCCTAACAACCCTAATTAGCAATATGATATGTCTTTGCTCTGTTGACTCCAGAGAACCTTTGTGGTACAACTTATCATCTAAAACATGAATATAACATACTTCTCATCTCTATTCAGCTATCTACCAAGCTGCAACATCACATCTTCATATGCAGAGAAATGTGGAGGATTCCTCTGATTCTTTTTGTTTGCAACAACACTGAACTATTGTCTTCACTCTACTAGCTCTGGAATCTTTTGCAGTAACTTCTATGCTCTGAAATCAGGAACATACATACTTCACACTTGTCTTTTTCCAACTTCCAAACTACAAGACCATACCTTCAAATGCAGAGGAATGCGGAGCACTATACCGAGATTCTTCAATGTAACTTTTAGTCCCTTAGACTATCTGAAACCTCTTACACTTTATTTCAAATATTAAGCAATGCTTCTCATATGAAAATAATGAATACATCATTCACCATATTAGAGACTACAATCACAACACCATACATAGCAATCACAACTCTTTGCATCATAAACAAGAAAGCACAGCTTCACAACTTCATATCATCAAACTCTTCATCCTGTCAACTTTCCTCTATCCATGAACTTTAGAAGATAAGGTACAACTATGTAAAACATGCTCATGGAATTCATCACCATGTCCTTCACCACACAACTCCTCTGATCATCACTCCTTTGTTTGCTACTTTGAATTACTCCTTACCAACTTCTTCACTTCACAATACCTATGATCATCACATTCAACCTTCCACAAGACTGCTCATCATGCAGCCTTCTTATGTACCTTAAAAACATACAAGCTCCCCCTGTCTGCACTGACCTTATCATCCTCCTTAGCTCTTTCCACCTTCTCACCCTGAGAGGTAGCATCCATCAATCCAGGGATAAAAATGTAACTTGAATTGTTCCCCCTAGACAGATGCACCATCTATGCATCTAGTTAGAAGGAGGAGCAACAACCCCTAACTTCTATCTAAGATATTCAAATGTATCCTTAGAAAGTGCCTTTGTAAAGATATCTACAACTTGATCCTTTGTAGGCACATATTCCAATCTTACTTCTTGATTTGCAACCTTCTCACTCAAAAAGTAATACTTGATAGATATATGCTTGGTTCTAGAGTGCATCACTAGATTCTTTGAAATATTTATAGCATGTATGCATTATCACAAAGAATAGGAATGGGATCATCATACACATCCTTGATATCCTTCAAAGTTTGCTTCATTCACAACACTTGAGTGCAGTAGGATGTTGCAGCTATATACTCTATTTTGCTATTGATAAGGACACTCAATCCTGCTTCTTACTAAATCATGAGAACAATTTGTCTCCCAAAAAGCAAGCTCCACCACTGGTACTTCTTCTATCATCAACACTCCCAGCCTAATCTGCATCAGTATAGGAACTCATGGAAAATTCATCATATTTTTTATACCACAATCCATATTCTGGAGTGCTCTTCAAATATCTAAAAATCCTTTTAACTGCCTTCACAAGTGTTTCTTTTTTATCAGCTTGAAATCTTGCAACCATGCAAACAACTTACATAATGTCATGCCTTGATGATGTCAAGTACACTAGACCCCCAATCATAGACCTATACAAAGTCTGATCAATCTAAGGTGACTCATCATCCTTACTCAAATGGAAACCTATTATCATAGGAGTACTCACTAGTTTGTTGTCTTCCATACCAAACTTGTTCAACATCTCCTTGACATACATTTCTTGTGAGAAAAGTATACCTTCATCTGATTGAGCAATTTGGAGTCCAAGAAAGAATGATAGCTCACCTCTCATAGACATTTTAAATTCCTTCCACATCTCTTCAACAAACTTATTACACATTTCATTATTTCCACCAAAGATTATATCATCAACATACACAACAACTATTAGAATTTGTTCATCCTCAATTTTGATATAAATATTACTATATGTAGTACCTTTCTTGAATCCCTACTGGAATAGGTACTTGTCCAACCTTGCATAACAAGCTCTAGGGGTTTGTTTGAAACCATACAAAGCCTTCTTTAGTCTGCATACCATGTTAGGGTCTTCTGATATAACTAAAATCCATCAAGCTGCTCTATGTAGACTTCTTTTTCTAAGACACCTTTCAAGAAAGTAGATTGACATCCATTTGATATACCTTGAATCCTTTGTAAATTGTAAATGCAAGAAACATCCTAATTGCTTCCATTCTTTCCACCGGAGGAAATGTCTCCTCAAAATCAATTCCTTCCACTTGTGAATATCCTTTGCAAACCATCCTTGTTCTATTCCTTACCACTTCTGCATATTCATTCAATTTTTTTTGAACACCAACTTTGTACCTATCACAGTTTTGTCTATAGGCATTGGCACCAATTCCCAAGTTTGATTCTTTTCTATCTGAATTAATTATTCTTCCATTGCTTGTATCCATCCTCCATCCTTACTAGCATCAAAAAAAGTTTTAGGCTCTACTCTTGATAGTAAAGAAAAGTTTACTTGTTCATTTTTTCTTGTAAATCTTCTTGTCTGCACTCCTTCATTCTTGTCTCCAATGATTTGATCTTCTAAACGATTCTTGTGAACATACTTGGTAGGAGTCTTGGTAGTCTTCTCTTGTGTTTCTTCCTTTCCTTCAACTTTTTTTTCTTCTTCTTTTGTACAAGCAAGTTCATCTAACAAACAGTCTTATTTCTCATATGTGATTTGATGTGACTCTTTATCAACCCTAACATTTGCACTCTCAACTATCTTCCTCAATCTTTTATTGTAGCACTTGTAATCTTTGCTCCTAGTTGAGTATCCAAGAAAGATTCCTTCATCAAATCTTGATTCAAATTTTCCCAAACCTTCTTCATCTCTTTTGATGTAGCATTTGCTTCCAAAAAATCTGAAGTACTTGACATATGTTGGTCTTCCATACCATAACTCATAAGGAGTCTTGGTGTCGTTCACTCTTAGTTGTCCTTTATTAAGGATGTATACAGTAGTATGGACTACTCTCCAATATGTATTAGGTAACTTAGCTTCACTCAGCATTGTTCTTTGCATCTTCTGAACAAATCTATTCTTCCTTTCCACTACTCCATTTTTCTAAGGAGTTCTAGCAGTAGAGAGATACCTCCTTACTCCATGTTCTTCACAAAATTCCTCAAAATCATTTGATGTAAATTCTTCACTTCTATTAGACCTTAAATACTTGATTCTAGTATTCATTTCATTTTGAATCATGGATTTGAAAATCTTAAACCTACTGAAAGCTTCTGATTTCTCTTTTAAGAATGTAACCCATGTCATCCTAAAGAAGTCATCAATGAGCAACATGAAATACCTCTCACCTTGTAGACTCTTTTTCCTGGTAGGTCTACACAAATTAGTATGGATCATTTCCAATGGCCTTATAGAAGAATACTCTTTGGTCTTGAATCTTATCCTGGTCTGCTTCCCAATCTAACATTCTTTACACAAGGTTCTTGTAGGCTTGATAATCTTTGGCATGTCTCTTACTACTTGTATGGAGCTAATATTCACAATATTTTCAAATTTAATGTGTCCCATCCTCGTGTGCCACAATCAGCATTCATTTGTCTGTCCTAGAAGACAACTTCTTTCCTTAAGACTCTTTAGGTTATACAAGTCATTTTCTATCCTAGCACCTTCTGCCACCAATTTAACAGACTTTGCTCTTCTGAATTCACACCCTTGATCATGAAATATGAGATTACATAACCTTTTCTACACATCTGACTTACACTAAGAAGATTATGCTTGAAGCCTTCTACATAAAGAACATCTTCTGTCTTGGATTTTCCATCAATACTTATGGTTCCTTTTCTACAAATCTTTGTAGATGAATTGTCTTCAAACCTGACTAATCCACCATTCCACATAACAAGATTGATGCATTTGCTCTTATCACCTATCATGTGGCTTGTACATCCACTGTCTACCACCTAAAGATTTGCATTCCTTAGAGCATGAAATGTTGTTTGTACAACCATTGATTTTTCAACTTCATTGTCTATCTCCTGTCTTTTAGAAGAGTCACTCTCCTTGTCCTCCTCAACAATATCTGTCATTTGAAATTCCAATTTTGCTAATCCACTCCTACAATATCTTGCTATATGTCCAACATTGTTGAAAATATGACATACCACTTTGACATCTACTAGTGAAGCAAGAGTAGTTTTACTTACAAAATTTCTTCTATTCATTCCGGACTTGCATTCTATAGCCTTATGACCATATTTATTGCAGATAAAATAATAACCAAAAATGCATGATTGAACCTGCTTATGGAAATTGTCTTGCATGAAAAGATCTTCCTTGAGGCATGATGAGATCTGCTCCTTCAGTGTCATCTAGACTTCCAACCTTTTCTTTTTTCAATTCTTTTTTGAGTGATATTATTTCTTTCTCAAGTCTTCCACATTGTTTTGTCTTAGCTTCAATTAGAGCTCTTTGTTCTTGATTCTATTTTCTTGCACAATCCAAGTCTTTAAGAGAAGAAATAAGTCCTTCAAAATCAACTTCACATTCTTCTTCATCTACAATCTTGACTGAACCATCAGAGATCACCATGGCCATGAATATGGATTCTCCTCTTTTATCATCTGATGAGTAATGATTTGCTTCTTCTGTGGAGCTATAGTCTTCTTTTGAAACCCTTGATGCTATTTTCATTTTCTCCAAAATGACATTTTGAAGCATAATGACCAACTTTTCCACAATTCAACCATTTGAAAGGTAACTTATCTTTATACTTGCCTGATCCTTTAGTTTTCTCACAAAGTTTGCTTCTTCTTCCTCAAATTCACTATATGAACTAGATGTTCCTTCTTTCTACACAACATTGAAAGCAACTTCTCTTTTGGATGTACCTTGGACTTCATTTCTCATCTCATAGGTAGTGAGGGACCCAAATAGCTCTTCCATGGTAAGTGTCTTCATATCTTTAGCTTCTTCAATAGCAAAAACTTTTGAATTAAACTTGTGAGGGAGAGTTCTCATAACATTCTTCACAACTACCAGCTCACTCACATCTTCACCTAGATTTCTGATTCCATTTACAACTTCATACACTTGAAGCAAATAGCTAGCTATGTTCTCCTCTTCCTTCATACTTAGATTCTCAAACATTGCTTTATAAGTTTGTAATCTTGCTTTCTTTACATTGTCATTTCCTTTATAGAGATTATTGAGTTTATCCCATATCTCCTTGGTTGTATTACACCATACTACCTTGACAAGTTTTGAATTGGTTAGACCACTCAAGATAGCATTCTTGGATTTAACATTATTTTCATGGGCTTTCTTCTCATCCAAATCTGTAATAGGGTGAGTAGGTTCAATATAAGGATCCTTTGCAGCCCTCCAAACATCATACTCTAGAGCGGTAAGATAAGCTTCCATCCTTACACTCTAGAAAGCATATTTACTTCCATCAAATACCAGTGCTTTAGAAGAGGACTCTCTCTAAGCCATGTGTTCTACTCCAAGATCTATCTTCAGCTATTAGGTTGCAACAAAGAACTCAGCTCTGATACCAATTGTTGATATACTGAGAGGAGGGGGTGAATCAGTATGCACCACAAATTAATTCAATTCAACTTTTATCTTTGAAACATTCTACTACCTTAAACAAATAAACAGATAATGCAGCAATTCATAACATAATCACACAACCACACAACCATAACACTAGATTTACATGGAAAACCCTAGAAGGGAAAAACCACAGTGAACAAGCTACTTGGATCTATTGTCCAAATCTAGCCTCACAAATAAAAACAAGATTACAATAGGTTTTATGGACTACAACCCAAATTAAGCTACAACTCCCTAATACTTTGTTTTATGGCTACAACCAAAGGAATCTACAACTCCCTAAAGTGCTACAACAGTTATAGAAAGAGGGTACAACCTCTTGTACAAGATACTTGAGAAAATCTGTCGCTCAACCACCTCTATAGCATCAACACCCTTCACTCTAACATATATCTTCAACCCCTCTACTTAATGAACTCTACTCCCTTCAAAACACTTCCACACGCACAAATACTCACATCTACATGCTCACATACATCCTCGCACCCTCACACACACTCACATTTTTTACACCAAACATGATATTTCATTTATATCCTCCGCAAGCTTCAAAACATTTCTCCTTCATTAGCCAAGATGAAACGTGTAGCAATAAATGTGTAATGGCCACAATAGGTGCACCCAAATAATATAGAAGTCCAATGTTATACCAAGGGTTAATCAAGACCTATTTCATCTTAACACACTCTTCCACGCTGGTGCATACTTCCAAACATCTGGCACAATCACCAAAACACACAAAGTCAGCCCAACATACTTTATCTTTCCTTTCATTAGCTCTAGATCTAAAGCGGTACTGGAGAGACCAAGTAACATCATGTGGATCACTTTACAAACATTATAAGACTTGCAAACACATTCTCAAACATTCTAATTTATGAATCTTCTTTTTGGTGCAAACAAACAAACACTAAACCCGACATCACTTGCAAACTCTGAATAGATAGTCATGAGATAGAATCATTGAAAAAAAACTTGCGGTACCCCTCAACAGTGAAAACTTGAAATGAGAAAACATATAGGCACTCTAAACTCCTCCTCCAAACAACAAAGCCAAATAATGTAAAGAGGTGAAATGCGGTGGCTTTCACATTCTCCTCCTGATAACCCTAATTAGCAATATGATATGTCTTTTCTTTGTTGACTCTAAAGAACTTTTGTGGTACAACTTATCATCTAAAACTTGAATATAACATACTTTGCATCTCTATCTAGCTATCCACCAAGCCACAACATCACATCTTCAGATGCAGAGAAATGTGAAGTATTCCTCTAACTCTTTCTGTCTACAACAACACTAAACCACTATCTTCACTCTGCTAGCTCTGGAATCTTATGTGGTAACTTCTATGCTCTGAAATTAGGAACATACATACTTCACACTTGTCATTGTACAACTTCCAAACCATAAGGCCATACCTTCAAATGCGCAGGAATGCAGATCATTCTATTGAGCTTCTTCAATGCAACTTTCAGTGTCGTGGACTGTCTAAAACCTCTTACACTTTCTTTCAAATCTTAAGAAATACTTCTTATAAGAAAATAATGAATACATAATTCACCGTATCAGAGACTACAATCATAGCACCATCCATAGCAATAACAAATCTTTGCATCATAAACAAGAAACCACAAATTCACAACTTCTTCATATCATTAAACTCTTCATCTTGTCAACTTTCCTCTATCCATGAACTTCAGAAGATAAGGTACAACTATGTACAACATATTTATGGAATTCATCACCATATCCTTCACCACACAACTCCTCTAATTATGACTCCTTTGTCTACTACTCTAAAATTCTCCTTACCAACTTCTTCACTTCGCAATACCTCTGATCATCACATGCAACCTTCCACAACATTGGTCATCATGCAGCCTTCCACAACATTTCTCTATTGACATCAATGACAACACATATGCAATAATTTCTGCATCATTATTCAAGCAATTGGGATCTGAAAATACCAAAATTGAGAAGAACATAAAACAAAATCTTCATTTTTTTTGGGTGATGCAAGATTTCCCTTACACCACTGGATGCTCTTGCATCAAAACCCCTGTGCCTTTGTGAGAAAATGAAAATGAAGGATTGTGAGCAAACTGTATTCACATTCAACATTATTGGTGACATGTGGCTTTGAATGTAGATGTTGTTGATGTGGCGTGGACAAAACTAGGGAAAGAATTGATCACAATTTTAACAAGGTATTTCTAAAAAATTGTACATTGGTAATTTGAACCCTTCATTTTCTAAATTTTAAACCCTAAACATGGCTTGTTTGAAACTTATAATTATATTAATTTAAAACCCTAAAACATTTTTGAAACCCTAAGTTCTAAATTTTAAACCCTAAAATGTTTATTTCAAATCCTAATTTCTAAATTAGAAATGTAGAATCTAAATTTGTCTATGTATCAGCTAAATTTCTCTATGTAGAGTGGATTTTATATACTTGTGCATGTTTATAAATAGAAAATGAAATGTTGACTGGTGTTTATTTTTACCTTATGACCTATCTTTCTTACAATTCAAGTATTAAGTTAGTTATGTTCACATAGTAATCATGTGTGTGTGTGTGTTTATATTATTAACAATGGCCCTGAGAAAGGAATTGTCTTATTACTATGTCAATAAAAACTTCTCTCTTCCTATTTCCTTACAATTGAATATTCAAGCTTATGTAGATTAAAGATCCATAAATGGGCACGTATCATAATTATTTTATTTCTCTTGATGTTAAACCATTTAACTAGAAAGGAAATCATTTGTGCTCTTATGTGATTAGATTTAAGGAGAATGAATGTAAAATTAACATCTCTCCAATGCTATCTTACTTAGGAAAAGAGAATGGGATCACTCATGTGTGCATGATAATAATATTATTCTCAGGAGAATAATATTATTATCATGCACACATGAGTGATTCCATTCTCTTTCTATTTTATTGATGAAATAAAAAGACATCAATTCTGAACATGTACATGGTAATATCCATCTCTTTCTCCTAGAACAATGTATTAAACCCTATATTATTAAATTTATACTATGTCTTTCATAAGTTACAATGTGCCACATAAGTTAAAGTATTATACACTACATCATTTACATTAACTATTTGAACACATAACTTAGTTACACATTTCCTATAGTAATTGACATGTATAATGGTCTCTTCAACTCAATTTCGCAAGCATCATTTGCAAGATACAAATGTTTCTCTAAACATCCATTTTTCATAAATTCAAAAGACAAACATTTGAACACAAGGATTCAACACGAAGCTATGATTGAAGTAAGATTGTAGTGTCAAACCTCTTGAAAACATTGCATCTAGCATTAAAAGTATTATAACCTTCTTCATTAAATGTAAATTAAGAATCTTCACAAAAACTACCTTACCATCTCGTATTCAATTCATTAATGCATCCATATAATTTCATAAGAAATTTTCAAGTGACCTAACTTTTGTAGATTATCTCTTTGGGAGAGCATCTTTTGGCAAAGTGCATCTCCACAAGAAATGTAAGGGATAAAAGTAATCGAAGCATACCACAAAAGCATTGGCACTAGAAACTATTGTGTTTGCACTATAATCAGTAATCTCAAAATTAATGAGAAAAATCTATATTTTATATTTTATGATCTATACAATCTCCTTTACTTTCACCCACTCTCTATGCATTTAAGATGGATTTAAATATAGAAAGCACTTTAATTTTCTACATTTTTGGGATCCCAAATATCCCAATATTGTTCCAAGAAAAAAATTTATTTCAATGGATAAAACCAATTTGTATTATCCTCAATATCAAAAATAGTTGAGTAGAATTCAAGGTGATTAAACTAAATTTACATAATTTATGCAAGTCAATAATTTAGAAAGTCCAAAAATGCTAAATCCTATTAACTATTTGTGAGTAAAAATTTAAGAATTAAGGATTGTGCTTTAGACTATGCTAGAAAGTCAAACTGCAAAATGTAATTTTGGCCTATGGCACCTCCTAGGGGAAGCCCAAAAAAATTATCTCCATCTATCTATCGATATCCACTCTATCGAGTGTAATAATTTATGATAAAAGTGTTTAGATTTTAGATGAAAACATTAGCTCTAAAATCTAGATATCTTAGTGGGTATTTGTAAGTTGATCAGAAATGATTTGTACATGCAAGAATGTGATTAGATTTAAGGAGAATGAATGTAATTGACATCTCTCTGGAATGCTATCTTACTTAGGAGAAGATAATGGAATCACTCACACATGTGTTCATGACAATAATATTATTCTCCTCCTTCTATTGTATTTTATTCATGAAATAAAAAGAGATTGATTCTAAATGTACATGGAAATATCCATCTCTTTCTTCTAGTTGATAAAAGTTTTTGTGAAAACATGAAGTGTACTTTCATTTTATGTAAACCCTATACCAAAGTGTGCAAGGCATCACATGGAACATTGTAGAACTCAAGTACGATGAGGCCTAAAGTGATGGACCATAGAGTCTTATAACATCAAGAGAAACTCAGACCATATTATCAAATCCTTTATCATGGACTTGGATTTTGGCAAGCTACTAAAATCAACCTTACTTGGATATCCAAAAAGTTTGTTACAAATATTTAATCCAAATTTGTTGTCAACTATACATATATGTTTTAATTTTAACACGTGTCACCATTGTAGGAAATAAGCCACCCAGACTGATGATGTCCTGGCCACAGAGGGGCCAATAGTTTAGTTGGTAGAGCACTCCAACAACAAATGGAAGGTCCTAGGTTCAAGTCCTAGTTGGTCCATATGAGCAGTAACTCAACAATTGATATCAAAGCCAGGCTAAGAGCCCCAAGTACCTATAGTGTGACTTAAGGGGGGTTTAGGAAATAAGCCACACCCAAAACGATGATGGGTTGGCCATAGAGGAGCCAATATCTTAGTTGGTAGAGCACTCGAGCAGAAAATTGAAGGTCCTAGGTTTGAGTCCTAGTTGGTCCATATGAGCAGCAACTCAACAACCATGTGTTTAACTATATGCTAACCTTGTAAGGAGTTACATCAAATGGTACTAATTATCAATTAGTTTGAGAGCTTATTTCAATACATCTCTATGTAGATTTTAGATGAAAACATTAGGTTCCAAATCTAAATCTCTTAGCAGGTATTTGTAAGTAGGAGATTGTGATGTATAGGCCATATGAACAAGAAAAGATCATGACATATATATAAGGAATAACTTATCACTAGTCTTAATGGATGTGTATCATGTGCAATAATGGTAGAAGCAACCCCATGATGGGTAACCATGAAGCTTGTTATAGATCTAACCTAAATATATAAACAATAACCACATACTCTATATCAACAATAAGAGCTAGTATTTGAGCAGCCTACATCTTAAATCATTGATATAGTACTGAGTATTTAGTCTTGCAATATATTTATATAATATATTGTCAATTTAATTATTCCACATGTAAATCAAAAATATGAACAATATAGTTCACATGTACACTCTTTCATGTGTTTTATATTCCTTGAATTTTCATAAATCAGATATATCTATTATGAACTATTTGTTGCATTGTTTGTCATCGATGTCAAAGGTTGGGTTGAGGAGTTGTCATTGTTGGTAGAATGTTCACATGGTGTTGCAATGGTGTTGATTTGATGGTAGATGGAGTCATGTCTGTATGATGTATTTAGATGGAGGTTCTTGTTCATGCTATGTTTCATGCTTCATGCATGATCAAAGTTGAGCCCACTTCATAGTTTGGTCAGGATTTCAATTCATAGTTGAAGACCTAAACTATTTGCAGAGGATGTTATCAGGATGATTTCACTTCAAGAATACTTTCATAGGGAGATCATGAGCTTCTTCATGTTTCATATTTTCTTATCATGTTTATCATGCTTTAGAGGTGTTTCGAGATCATGGCTTAAAGGGTCCATATCTTGATTATGTTTGATAGTGCATCGTTATGTTGATGTTTCTTTATGTCATGGCAGGGATGTTGTTGATATTTTGAGGATATAGTCTTTATCATGTTGGTTCCTTTGAAGAGTTCACCTTATGTCTCTGATGTGTTCTCTGCAACTGGAGCAGAGTCTAAGAGGTTATCTTTCACTATAAGTCTAGGTTTTTACTCAAACATCCAACTCTTATAAATTCCTAAAACCCTAAGTAACATTTACAAGTCCTAAAATGACTAAGTGTTATTACCTTGGCTTTTTGACCCTAACCGTCACCAACCATGTTATATTTTTCAAGTGACTTTCTAGCTCAGTTAGAAGGTTTTAAGTTATAACATGGAGGGTTTTAAGTCATGGGGAGACTGGCCCCCCTTTCTAAGGAAACTGTCTAACCCAATAAGGTGGGCACCCAAAATGCATCAAAGTGATAGGTTTAATCTTTCAAAAGCACAAAAAGTGAATCGAGTAGTGGAAATTTAAAATATCTTTAAAATTGTAATGGACCTTTATTCTTTCTAAACTTGAAGGGTGCATTCTTAAAGGAAGTTCAACTGCTTTGTAACTATTTTTTGTCGGTGAATGAGAATGGCCAGTGTAATTTGTTTCTTGCTCTGTGTAATAGATTGTGATGTGAGACTTGGTTTATGGTGACTTTCAGAGGCATACCTATGTGTTGATATGTAGTATGAAAAGAATGGTAAATAATAATTGAGGATTGAAGGGTTTTGATGAAGGTAAATAGAGACTTTGAGAGGATCAAACTTGAAGGATGACCAAGTGTGTTTACAAGAAGATGTAAGTGAAACTATCCTAGCATGATTGAGAAGTTTTTATAATTCAATTTGCAGGAAAGCATAAAGTGGCTTGCAGAGATCTTTAACATGTTTTGTAGAGGTCCTTGAAGTACTATTTTGTGTTTTGTAAACATTGAAAATTGCTAATGTATGTGTGGTTTAGAAGGTTGTCATTGAAGGAAATATTGATTGGAGACAAAAGGGATATGAGGTGATGAAGTAGGATGCAGAGGAGACATTAAAATCTTCGTGTTGTTATGTAATTAATGATAAAAGATTTTGTATGAAAGGTGAAGGAGGTCAAATCATTTGATGTAATGCAGTGAATCAGGGAAACCCCCTGAATTACCTTTTCTTTCTAATTTTCATTTCTTGCCAGTGAGACACATGATTGCCAGTGAGGCACCTGATTACTAGTGAGGCACAATTGTTACCAGTGAGGTTCCTTTGCCAGTGAGGCATTTTGTAGCCAGTGAAGCTTTGTAATTAGTGGGATTTTGTTAAGCCAGTGAGGCAATTTTCCTGAGTGGTTTTTTATCCCTATGAGGGGTTTATACTCATCAAAACATGTGTTGTGGTTCATGATTAATTGTCTCTATGTGTGTGTGCCCTAATTTTTTGTTCTTAAGGTCCTGTTCATACTATTCATCATTGTTCATACTATCCATCATCGTACTTGTGCATATGTGTTTGATAGATCATTGGATTTTCTCTCATTCTCCATCTTGTAAGTTAGAAGGTGCAAAAGATTTTAAAAGTTTATAGACCACTGATTCACCCCCCCCTCTCAGTGGTCATGTACTCCAACACTATGAATTTATCAATTGATTTAATTTAAAGAGTTTGTTAAATTAATAAATATTAATAAACAACTCCAACAATTCTTTAAATGGCTAGAATAGTGTGTCTAGCATTAAATTAGTGACAACATTAAAGGGAAGTTTACAATATCATATTTAACCTTATACTTGAATAAACTTGAAATAGATATTTCATGATCTATAATATTTTGCACTATTTAGATATAGTTATGATCTTTGCTAAAGCATGGATTTAGAGTGTTGATGAAGTTGATTCCCCAAATATACTTATTCCTATGTTTGAGATCTAAGGATTTAGTTTATTTTTGGGTTGTCTTTTTAATACATAAAGTTAATTAAAAATGATTTTAAAATTGTATGTTTTAAAAGATTAAACTTATTCTAGTTGATCACACAAGCAAATTTGTAAGTATTCGATAATTAAATTTAGACTTAATTTAAATTCATTATGATATTTCCTTGTCCTTTAATGCAAAAAAAAAAAAAATAGTGTCAAGTTTTCAAATTAAGTTCTAAAATAAAGTGTCAATCATTGTGAGTTCAAATTTACTTGTGTAGTATATATATGTGCATGCACATTTATTAATATTTTTAAATTTAATTTATTTAAATTGTGTAGCACATATGGATGGTATTTTTGGACATACAGATAAGAGGATTACTAGATTATGGTTAATTTTAGGTGACCCATAAACCACAGGGGTTTACATATCAAACTGTGAGAGGATATTGGATAGTTTGGTTCGCATTCGAAATTCATTAGGAGGTGTTAGTTCTTTTTGTGGTAATATTTTAGCACCTAATCTTACCCAAATGTGGTAAGAGGTTTCTGGTGATGTTTATTAAATACATTCCAAGTAAATGTGCCAAAATAAATTATTAAAAGAGATTATTTTCCTTAGTATGCCCCCAAAAGTAGTGTTAAGGGATATCAAGTGAATAGGTGTGCTTTCCCTCATATGGTACTTCTGGTTTACCCTAGGTTTCTTAATACCCATGGGGTTTATCCTAATAACAACCAAATTCCATTATATTTTGAATAACAATTGGTTCATTTGGGCCTTAAGGTCAACTATTTAGATTTACTTCCACATTTGGGGTAGAGGCATGGGAGATTTTGGGACAGGGATTCATATCATCATGCAAATCGAGAACCTCCTACTTATAGGAGCTTGACCTTGGTGAGAGGATTCCTACAATCTCTCCATCCCTCAGTGATATTTGTTATCATGTGGTCATTTCTTCCCAAAGGGAAGCAATTGATAGTATTGTTGAGATTGTTGTGAAGACTTAGATGATATCTTTAGATCGCATGAGACCATACTTGATGAGGCATCCATGCATGTCATCTACTCACTTAGATCCCTATCATGTTGTAGGCATCCCATCTCTAGAGGATATTGGATACATTACAACTAATGATCAAATTTAGAGGTCAACTTTTTTTAGTTTGACCTAACCTAATGAGGGTATATCTAGTGATATCATCACAACTAGGGATCCCTTTATCTGATGTTAGTTCATATGTGGATCGTATCCTTGTAGATTCTGATAATTTAGCAGTTGACTTGCAATGTTCTAATGTAGATCCCAAAGTCAGATCCTCTAGTGGGCCACAAGAGTCACATACTAGAGTAGAAAGGCCATCTATTGATCATTCTACCATAGTTCCATAGAATCCACCTATGGCACCTAATTCATTTAAGCATCTTGTAGGGGGTATGGGTAATTTAGAGATGATTTCTTGAGGGTCAATGTAATCCCACCTTCACAGTCCATTACACATGTCATTGCTATAGCTATTGGATGAGAGATCTTTAGAAGAGTTAGTAGATTCCATCATTGTTGGAGATGGTGATATTCAAGCTCTTGATACAACATAGGTATAGAATATTTAAGTTTAATTTATAATGTAAAATTTAAATCATATGCTTGAAGTCCTACAAAATTAAATTATATTTGAAATTAATTTTTCTTTTTTACATGCATTTGTAGCTTGAGGTAGTAGGTGATACTCAGGGTTCGAGGGCAGAGCATGTACACACATGTGTGCTTCACTTGATGGCAGTGGACATGTCAGTTAATTATAAAATTGAACTTCATATATATTTAATATCTCATGTTTCTATATGTATGTACATGAAACATACATACATACATACATACATGCATATATATTCTAATTTAATTCAATTACATTTTTTAGGGCCCTCTATGCATCTATAAGAGAACGATTCTGACTCTGAGGGTCACTTGACTAGGATTCGAGCTGAGAATCAAACTAGCTAGTTTACCTATTTGAGAGATCAATATTTATGAACTAGAGATATGGACATTCATGTTTATGAACTTATTTTTGTGTTTGAGATGGATATTTATGTTTATATTTGACATGACATATGGACATGTTTATTTTTGATATATTTGATAGATTGACATTTATATATTTGGTGGACATGTTTATATTGTAATGATGTCTAAAAATTTGACACGAATGTTGATATATTTGACTATTTCAAAATTTGACTTAACATGAATTAATTACTTTTTTATATAAATGATTGTCTATATTTACAAAGGATATTTGATATTTACATGTATTAGAAGTTTCAATAATAAAGTAAAATAAACTTTTTAACAAGTTACAAGTTCTTCTCATTTACTCAAGTTAAGTTCAATGTAATTTATGATTCGAGCTCCTCTCATTTAAATTGTTTGCACAAGAACAAATGCATACAATAGAACAAATCCATCCATATAATTATTTTCAACAAATAAATAATATTTAAGAATTCATTCATATTTTAATCTTGAGAAGTTTAAACAAGATATCTCACACAAAAATCTACCAAGTTAAACATTCAACAAATTAACCAAGTTAAACATTCTTGAAAAATTAACCTATTAAGCATTCATCCACATTAAAGAATTAACAAAGTTAAACATTCAACAAATTGTAGCATTAAACATTTTCATATCACTAGAATTAAAGATAATCCATAAGATTGAAATATTGTAACATATAAAATGAAGATCATCTAGTCAAATATATAGTGGAGTTGTGGAGTGCACTCTAACCCAATGCATTGACTGAGGTCAAGGACTTCCCAAAAACCCTTAAAACCTATTAGGTGTACATATGAACAATAATATAATTAATGTACATATGACATGGATTTAAATCAATCAACCATGAAAAGATGTGATAACTGGAATACCAAGACAACTAACTAAACATATTATACCAAATCTATGGGATACAAACATCCTATTTAAATATAAATGAACTAGATCTAGAAGAATACACTATGTGTATTTAAGATGAATGATAAATAGATAATAATACTCAAACTCTTTACATTAACACTAGATAAAAGCAACAACTCAATACATAAATACAACTACAATTGACTATAAATTTCTAATCATATACCAGTCTCATGACTAGTAGGAAACTTTACTAGGGTTTCATAACTTATCTAGATACAAAAGGAGCTTCCCTTAGCTTCAAGAATCTTTATCCTGTGCTGAAAAGGCCAACCACATGAAGGTGGAAGCTCATGTGGCCTCACCTAAGACCTAATACACCTAATCTACATGCCTAAAACACCTATTCTAGTAGTCCTAAGACACCTATTCTAGATACCTTAATCTAGAAGACCTAAGACAAGGTTAGATTTTATACCTTATTCTAGTCTAGACCTATGATAGGTCTAAGATACCTATTCTAGACACCTTCTTCTCTATTAGACCTAAGGCACCTCAGACACCTATTCTATAGATCTTATATCTAGTAGAGGTCTAAGACACCTAAGACACCTAATCTACATGCCTAAAACACCAATTCTAGTGGACCTAAGACACCTATTCTATAACTTCTTCTATATCTTAGATCTAGTAGAGGTCTAAGACACCTAATCTACATGCCTAAACACCTACTCTAGTAGACCTAAGACACCTATTCTAGATATGTTATTCTAGTAGACCTAAGACAAGGTTAGATTTTATACCTTATTCTAGTCTAGACCTAAGACATGTCTAAGACACCTATTCTATGTGCCTTCTTCTCTAAGTAGACCTAAGTCACTTAAGACAACTATTCTATATCTTAGATCTAGTAGAGGTCTAAGACACCTAAGACATCTATTCTAACTCTGAACTTCTAGAAGGTCCCTAAGACACCTAACTTAGACCTAAGATAATATTATGGACCATAGTGTAGAGATCATACCCATAATTAAATAATAACTTAAAAAATCCTTTGCTACATGATTGAAAAAATAGATCTCTTGCTAGAATGAAATGTAAAAAAAATTAGAAGACGTATAAACATCATGAGTTCTAAATTTAAATTTAACCATTAATTAAAATTAAATGAATTTAGTATTGAAGAATGTAATTCCACACTTGATACCTGAACTTCTAGTATAGATACCTAAGACACATAGTAGACCTAAGGCAAAATTGTACCAAAGGAAGTCTAGAGATTATACCTGAAATGAATGAAAAATGTTGTCCACATTTTCATACCGCATTGATTGGCTCAAATCGCTCTTCAATAACATGTAAAATTTTCTCGTGGTCATCTCTATATAGTATCCAATTCTAATGTCCATATGCACATTAAACATGATGAAGAGGCATGCCAATAGAAATTACTAGGTGGCTATACTGATATACCATGTTGTGAGGTTGGTAATTAATAAAATGAATCAAACTTTGAATGATTTTGACATTTTTCAAATATGTTCTTGGCAATACAACTGAACCTATGAGAAACAATGTTCCATTGCTTGTTTATGGTTTTATTAACTTCGTCATATCTTATGTGTACTGTAATAATAATAACTTACACCTTCTATAGGCTCTGTTATGACTGCAAAAACGTCTCCTACAACACAATGAAATTTATATTTAAATTAGAACAAACCTATCACATGAATTCTAAAATTTAAGAACCAAATTCAAAATTAAATTTTATCAACATGTTAAAATTTCAAATTTTTACAAGTTGTGAATCTATATATACCTTTTTTAATCAATCCAAAAATGTGGTCATAATTAGTTGAAATTAAAGGAATGTCTTCAAATATTTCATCTTCGTCTTTGTCGTATGTGTCAGTAACAACTAGTGGCACAAAATTCCAGTCACTGACATATCCACAATGTTGACTCTTGCAATTCTCATAATCTCCCAACATGCAGTGATAACAAAAGTAAGATTAAGCCCTAGTACATAATGTTCATGTGTGGTTATTTTTACTCATGACACAATGCGATGACCTTGTTTTCTCTACCCTCTTACATCCATGCATTGTCCTTCGATCCACACCTATTGAAATTACAATTTTATAATATTGTCAGAATTGTAAAATTGTAACATAAAAGTCAAATAAAATAAATATTTAAGTAAATATTATCAACCCATTTAACTTTTACAAACAATACATACCTAATATCTCCTAAAATACTCTATTTGGATGTGGTTTCCTCCTTGAAGATGTACTGACCTCACATGTGAAGTGTTTCTTATACCATTCAACATCATCATGTGCATCATTTATACAATCTCCATCATAATTCAGTTGATGTTTTATTAGAGCATGTTTGATGCAAGCTCTTGCACCATCATGTTTACCCTTTCCATGCCCACTCTTAAAGAAACTCCAAACGTGAGGCATATTTTCATGTTGATGATATCTAAAACATGCATAAAATTCCCTTGAAGATTTGAATTGTGATGTACACCCAGCTGACCATACAAAATTTTTCTTAAATTTCACACCCCTTCTTGCTAGAACTTCAAAAAACTTCTTAAAGCAATGTTGTACAAAATGTGTGTCATGCTCTTTATAATCACTAATATAAAAGTGATATTCTTTCTTAATGACTTATTGTATATATGTACTCTCAACACCATCCAAATCCAATTGTGCATGTTGATAACACACATGTGTGCCATAATAGTGACCTACTCTGAATAATAATGCTATGTTTGAATCTCCTTTCGATGGGTAAATGAGTAATTTTATACAAGTTGATTATTGATAAGAATGTTCTAGGTGGGAAAGTATCTCTCAACAATTGAAACTCTTTTTCTTACCATTTTGCAAAAAATGCATGTTGTATGTATGGTTGTATCAATTTATAAAAAAAAATCCATAAATGCTCCAATAGGTAGTTCTTCTTCTACATAGTCTAACCTTGTGGCTTCTTTCCCAAATTTTGCTTCATACTTTATGTACTTTTAACTCTTGCAATTTACCATCTTCATCATGTTAGTATCTTCATTTCTCAAAGGAAATTTTACCAAATTTCCACATGTTTCACTACGTCCTTTTATGCATTTCATTGGACCATCTACATCATCATAAAATTTATCATATAAGATGGATGCTATGAACTCACTCATTTAGGAGGTGTATTTTGAAAACCATCACTTTCTTCTCTTATTTTTGAAATACCTGATAGTAAAGATCAAATTTAATATGGTGATGACAACAACTAACTTTTCAAAACCTTAATTTGGCTTCACATACAATGGTGTTAACATTTCAAACATTATTTTCCTAATCTTTATATGAGGATGTGCATCACAAAATGTAACATACATCTCATGTTGTGTTATGTCTAACCAATGTTTGGTATGCAATTAAATTCATTTGGCCCAATCCTATGTTTGAGAACATCTCTACTACTTGATGAAGTACAAGTATGATTGTACCAAAACTTTGAGATCAAATTCCTAACACCATCTTCAATATTTTCATGACATGGATCCCTACACATCAATGCCCAATTTCCTTCTATAGTATTGTCATCCAAAACCTTTCTCATTTTCACATATCTTGTTAGTGTCTTTCTACTTAATCCAATTTCACTTGAAAGTCAAAAAAGTTAACGCTTTCATGGCATTTGTGAACTTACAATAGAGGTCAACATCACTCTTCTTGAAATTCTCTTATCAACTAATTGACATTTTTCACCAATGGAACTCCAACCTTTTGCAACATTTTAAACATCTTTTTCTAGGTGTCTTTTCCTCTATTCTAATGTCTCTTTCAGTTCATTGCAAGTAAGTATAATTGATAATAGTTGGTCTTGACCAATTGTATCATGATATTTACAATACTTCTCAAGTATTTCCTTTGTTGTCCTAATCAACAACCTCCTACTAGTTTGATTAGGTTGTTCAGCATAAAAATTCAATTTCTCTATATCAATTCCTACTAAATGATTTATATTTCTCTTAGAAAATTTTCCCTTAACCTCTTCAATTATATTCATATACATATCTATATAAGGAAGTGATATTGACCCCTCTCCAACATCTACCCCTGGTTGGTCCTCCTCACCCAACCACAACTTCTACTCCAGTTTCTATATGTTTAGCCCTTATATGTATATCATATAAAATAGAGAAGTTAGAATATATTTAAGGGATAGATATATTTAAACCAAAAAGTACTTTTAAAAAATAAGCCCATTTTCAAAAAATGAGCAATGTAAGTTTTAACATTTTTTTAATTTCTATTCTCTATTATATATTGAATATAAGCTCTTAAATGCATTTCTAACTTCATTTTCCTCATGTCTATATATACTTGCATAATGGTAGCATTTAGATGCACAAAGATAACTTTTGAGGTGACTTGCATTTAACATTTTAAAGATGTGATTACTCTAAAAAAACTTTGGTTAGTCTTGTTAATGTTGTTTGGAATTGACTGGGTCATATGTATGTACCATCAAAAGTAGAGGCCAAAGGAATTAGCCTAATCCTATGTAAGGATCATAAAAATAAGGAGCTTTGTACATGAATCTTAATAGTTAAGGACAATTGTTAAGTCTTTTCTTTTATAGCTACACCTTTATATGTGCAATAAAAATTCATGGAATGATAATCAAGCTAGGTGATATGAAAAAAAATCGTTTAAGGATTTAAATAATAAAGTAAGAAATAAACTCATGTTGAATCTTTAAAATATAAAACACTATTTGAGGTGGAGATAGATACATGTGAATCACTATGTTATGGGAGTTATATTCTAATGCATGTGGAGGTAAACTTGTGTAATATTAAACTATTTACAAACGTTCCATAGTTTTGTCCTTGGGTATTTCACATATGACAAAGAGGCTTTTGCTTTGGTGCAAGTGGTGAAAAATTTGAAGTACTATTTGTCAAGGTTAAAGAGAACATTGTTTAAATGGACTGAAGCAACCATTAAAATTTACTTACAAGATCAATAAAATCTTGAGGAAGCACATCATTACAAGGGGACATTGTTTCTTGAACAATTCCATGTAGTGATGTATAACAACAAAAGAGGTGTAAATAATAAGATTGCTGGTTTTTCTTCAAGACCACCATTGTTACATTGGTAGAACTAGTACAATTTTTCTCTTCTAGAAATATTTGCAAGTTAAGTATATGTGGTGGATTATGTCTATATTTAAGGACTTTGGAGATCTATGTCAATATATTATAGAAGGTAAGAAAGATGAATTTGTTCCTAAGAGTCAATTTTCATGTGAAGAATGGTTTTCTCTTCAAGTTCAATTTGTTGTGCATTATAAAAGAGAAGAGATTAGTCTTATTGAGTTGCACGCCCCTATGGTGGATGGGAAATTTGGGGCGACTAAACCATATCTATTTTGTAGTACACTACATTAATTAGCAATATATGCAAAGTGATGATGCTAATTTTGTTTGACATTGTAAGAGGTGACATGTTATTAAGACAACTTTACTTGATGTTGTATGATGATCATAAGAAAAGGAAAAAAGTAATGACGTAGAGGTTGAGAAGGACAAAAAATTCATAAAGACTATCTAACAAATACATCTTCAAGTGCAAGATAAGTTGAAATCAAGTCAAGAGAGATACAAGTAGAAGCATGATCAACATCACACCAAGCACAACTTTAAGGTGGGTTTCAAGGTTTGGTTATATGTATGTGATGTGAGAGAATCCCAAGTGTAAGAGAAATCTTTTATTAACCAAATCTATTTGTTTTTCTGTATTTTTCTATTAGAAGTTTTCTTAAATTAGCACAACCATTATCTTGTTGTCATCTAATTGAAAATTCAATCTTGTCCATTAAATTCTTACATCTAAACATGTTTTCAATTAGAATTAAAGTATATACATGTGTTTAGATTTGTATTAGAATTGTATTGATTGAAATTAGAAAATTAGTATCTATTCTAAAGAGAGAAAATGTAAGCATAGCATTTCATATTACTTTGTTTAATAAATAAACCACTGCTTGTTTAGACAATGGTTATGGTTATGCCTATTATGTAGTTACAACCAGTTATGCAATTATAGTTATATCAACTATATTTCTCCTATATAAATGATGTTTTAGTTCATCAAATAGGGTGTGTTTTTAAAAATAAAATTAATAATAAATATCTTTTTATGCCATAAATATTTTTTTGTGGTATCATCATGTAAGCACCAAAGTTTCTTCTTTTAGATGCTCAGCTCCTAAAAGGGCCTAACTATGCAGTGTGGAAGATGAAGATGTGCACGATTATCCAATTTGAAGAGCTACGAGGGATCAATACTAGTGCAGTGCCACATCCAACCGACACTGATGAGTAGAGGAAGTATGACAAGGCCAATGCTAAAGCCTTGATGTTGATCACACTCAGCATCTCCAACGAAGTTCAACCACATGTTTGGGATGTGACATCATCAAATGTGTCCTGGGACACTTTGTCCACCATATACAAGGTGAAGAACTAGACAAAGATCCTCCATCTCCAGTCAAAGCTTCATATGCTCAGTATGAAAGATGGTGAGAAAGTAGAAAAGTTCTTGCATCGGGTGTCAAAACTTCAAGCAAAACTTGTAGCACTCAGAGAAAAGGTGGAGAACAAACTACTAGTCCTGATCACTCTAAGAGCTCTTCCTTCATAGTTCTAGAGTTTTGTTACAACATTGAACATCACAAAGGAGGTGGTGTCATTTGAAGAACTTGTGAATTTTATCCAATAGGAGGAAGCTATCTAATGCGTACAAGATGTGTTTGAAGACAAAGCACTGATCTCAGGATAGTAGCATGGTTAGAAGTTTTTAAAGGGACCATTATGAAGCAACTACAGAAGTGACAATAATACAACAAAAGCCTCAAAAGGTGAATCGATGGTGTCACATATGCACTACAAACACGCATGACACTTACAATTGTTGGTATAATGCCTTGGCTCAAAGTAATTCTAGTAAAGAAGGTACATCTGGTCATAGTGATTCTCAGCAATCAAAATGACATCCTTGTCGAAGGAAGCATAGAGGAGATGTTGCCGCCCAAAAAGGTAATGTATCCAATGAGGACATAATAGAAACAACTAATTACAATTCCCATCTGAATGTTGTTGTTGTCTCCAAAACCTTACAACCAATGAGGAATGTATGGTTGATTGACTCTGGCACCAACAAGCATATGATGTGATTGTGAGCTATTCGATACACTGACTAATCAACCCACTGGAAATTAGGTTTGAATTTAAAATAATAAAGAGTATGTTGCAGAAGGAATTGGAAATATCACCATTCCTCTTAGGCCAAGAAGTTGTACCCTCAAGAAGGTGCTCTATGTTTTTGGATTGACAATGAATCTCTTATCTGGAAGTCAGCTTTTGAATCATAAGCTTAAGGTGGAGTTCCAAGTCTAGGAAGGCATCAAATCCTATTTGATCTCACGAGAAGGTATGACAATTGCTAGAGCTTTTATGAAGGATTGTTTATATACACTAGATGCAATCTCATCCTCTACAGTTGCTCTATCTACCTCTATAGCTAAATCTACTGCTCTATGGCATTATCAATATAGGTACCGTTTTGCTAGCTCCCTATATCAGCTTAGTTTCAAGTAAATGGTATGAGGACTTCCTCAACTCTCTCATTCTTTGCATATATGTCCTAAATGTCTTGCAGGAAAACAACATCAAGATACATTTGAACTGAGTACCTTCCATGCCAAGGAATGTCTTGAGGTCATGCATACCAATCTGTGCAGACCCCTTCCTGCTTCCTTTCAAGGATTCCAGTACTTATAGTTACTGGTGGATGAATTCTCTTTCAATATATGGGTGTTCTTTCTCAAGAAGAAGAGTGAAGTGTTTGCACACTTTTAGGACTTCTACTAGTGAGTTGTACAATAGAGAGGATGGCCTCTTCTTCTCCTCCACTCAGATCAAGGGGGGAATTCATGTCAAAGAATTTCTTGGCATTCGTAAAGTATCATGACATCAAATAGAACTTGACTCCCCCTATAGCCCCAACATAATGGAATTGTAGAATGTTGCAATTAGACCGTCATGGAGATGGCTCATTGCATGCTTTCCACAACTAAGTTAGAGGATCAATATTGGGCAGAAATAGTCTAGACAACTATGTATCTTCTCAACAAAGCACCTACAAAGATCTTACAATACAATAAACCATAAGAGGTATGGAGTGGTCATAAGCCTTCAATATCCCATCTTAGAGTATTTGGTTATACATCATATATGCATGTCCTAGCTAACAAGAGGAACAAGATCGATCCTAGGACACTCCAATGTATCTTTCTGGGGTACATACTACCTTAAAAGCATACCATCTCATGGATCTTGAGACACAAAAGATTTATGAGTCGAGACGTGGTATGTGATGAGTCATCATTTGACTCATTGAAACACAAAGGAGAGTTAAAACTGACCACCTTTCATGGATTTCTCTCACAAAGAAGATGAGCTACAAGGATTATTGTTTGTTGATCTTGGCCATCTAGAAAATAATTCTTCACATCAATAGTAGAATCAACATCTAAAATGGGTCCAAAGAATCATCAGGGACTTCAACTTGAACACTCTTCCAGATATGTCATCAGTAGTCATAACAAGAATATAGGTGAGAAATGAGGTAAATATCACACTAATGAGTTCAGTTGTTGACAACACCAAACCTGATACATTTTGAGAGGCACTAAGTCAACCACAGTAGAAGAAGACCATGGATGCCGAGTATGACTCCCTTATACAGAATCAGACATGGGAACTTGTTGATCTGCCTATAGGAAAGAAACCCATTTGGTTGCAAATGGATTTTCAAAACAAAATACAAGGTAGATGGATCTATCAACAAATACATAGCATGAATTATTGCAAAGGGATATGCTCAGTAGGAGGGGATTGATTATGAAGAGACCTTTGCACCCACCACAAAGATCAAAACAATAAGATTTGTTTGTGCATTGGTAGCATAGAAAGGATGGAAGCTTTAACAGATGGCCGTCAAGAGTGCTTTCCTAAATTGTGATCTAAAATAAGAAGTATACATGACCCAACCAGAAGGTTTCATTGATCAACATCATCCTCAAAAGGTATGTCATCTCATTAAGTCACTTTATGGACTTAAGCACGCCCCTAGGGCATGGTAGATTAAAATATATGATCATTTATTGCAGCATGGTTTCACCCGTAACCCCTCAAATTCAAATTTGTATATTAAAAAGGTAGGCACAGAGATTGCCATTCTTGTTTTGTATGTGGATGATATTGTGATCACAGGATACTTAGACAATCATTGACGATGTAAAGAATGATCTAAAAAAACCCTGCAACACGATAGACTTGGGGCTACTTCACTACTTTCTTGGCTTGGATATATAGCAAAATAAGCATCATATTTTTATCTCGCTAATGAAATATGCCAAGAAACTCTTGGAAAAGTATGGGATGTCTAATTGTAAATCTGTGTCTAGACTCTAGTGGAGAAAGGTTTGAGCCTCTCTCAATTCTAGGATTCATCTCAAGTAGATGCAACTCTCTATAGGTATCTTATTGGGAGTCTCATTTACTTGACATATACCAGACCAAACTTATGCTTTGTTGTCACCTACCTTTAGAGATTTACGCAAGAGATAAAGAAATGTCATTGGGTTGTAGAGAAGCATGTTTTGAGATATATAGAAGGTACAGTTGATTATAGTCTGGAATACAAGAACCCTTAGTTCTTCTTGCAGGGTTATACCAACTTGGACTATGCTAGATTTGTTGATGATAGGAAGTTAACTATAGGATTTGTTTTTCATCTCGGATCTGGACCTACCTCATGGATTAGTAAGAAGGAAACTATTGTTTCTCTCACATCTACTAAGGTTGAATATCATGCCACATGAGGAGCTATGTGCCAAGTGATTTGGTTACATCACATTCTAGCTAACATGGACATTCCTGAAGAAAAGCCTTCTATTTTTTATTGCGACAATCAGGGTGTGTTGAAATTTGTGAAGAATCAAGTTTTCCACGAAAGAACAAAGTATATTTTGGTCAAATATCATTACATTTAAGAAAAAGTCTTGAACCACCACATCCACCTCTGGTACTGCCCCATAGATTCTCATGTAGTTGATATACTCACCAAGTCCCTTGGAAAGGTAAAATTTGAACTATTTCAGGGGTACATTGGGAAAAACAATGTAATAAGGGGGGAATGTTAGCATACCATTTCATATTACATTGTTTGATAAATAAACCACCACTTGTTTAGACAATGGTTATGGTTATGCTTGTTATGTAGTTACAACTAGTGATGCAGTTACAACTATATCAACTGTATTTCTTTTGTATAAATGTTGTTTTAGTTCATAAAATAAATCAATCAAGTATTTACCTTCTCAAACTCTAGAAATTTAAAAATATACATACCATATTTCTTTTTGAAATACCTTTGTGCCCTTTCTTTAATTTATGTTCCTTTTCAGAAGAACACAAACACATAGCCTTATTTTTCCTTGTTATTTTATTTCCCATCTCCTCTTTTATAGAATATATACCTAAAATTCCTCTGCCAAGTACTCGTCCTTGCAAAAGGTCCCAAAACTACAAATATTCTTCTCTAAATAATCCTACAAATGAGAATATTTCTTTTTTCTATTTAAAAAACATAATTCATTATGTTATATTTATATACATATGCAAATCTTGTAATTGTTTTTGTAAATGTTGGCTTCAGAACCTTTGTTCAAAGGTCTTTAACAATGAATTTTTTAATAGTTTTTATAACTAACCACCTTTGTTGAAAGGTCATTAGTTAATATTTTTTAATTTGTTGTGATCAGAAAAAAGGACCTTTGAATGAAGGTATATTCGAACAAAGGTACTTTCATTTCTTTGAATGAAGGTACCTTTGAACAAAGGCCCTTGGATGGCCCTTTCTTGTTTGGTCCTTAGATTTCCCTCAAAATTTTCTACTTTGAACCTTGGGATGGACTATAAAAGTGAATCAACATGACAAGATAATTTGCAGGATCACGGGCCTTGAAATGAGCTTTGCAACAAGTATAATATTGAATATAATTAGTTTCTATTTTTTAGTGAACATAGGTTTTTCACCAAATGGGAAGGTCTCTGTTTGACACATGTGGAAAAATAGTAAAATAGAGAAAACAAATTCTAAAAAATACCTACGTAATAGGTACTAATTTGTCCATGCTTCAACAATAAAATGTTAATTTGGATGTATACACAAAAAAGTTATCATGTATGGTATAACCCTATGTCTAAATTATAATTAATCTCACTTCAAAAATAATTTAAAATAAAATATGCAACAAAAAAATATGAAAAAATATGTGTGCACTAGATATTGGTCTTACAAATCTATGTTTAAAGAATTATAATTTTATCCTATGTAAAATAAAGTTATGCTATATGGTATAAATGTCACTTTTAAAAGTACTCTTAACTATAAAAAAACAAGTTATTAAAAGTTACGTAAAAAATTTCAAATTAATATTTGAAAATTTAAAAAAAAAATATTTAGAATCTACATAAGAAATACCACAAATCACTAGTTCACATCATCTTCAAATTTTAACAGTTTAGTTGCTATAGGTGTCAAAAAGTGAAAATTTAGTTTAAAATGTTGATTTCAATGTCCTGTTTTGGGTAAAAAGTGGGACACACTATTGCGGGATTATTGGGCTCTTAGCAAGAACAAATGATTGGGTTTGAATTCTCCCTACACATTTGCCTTTACAGAATTACCAAATTTTCACAAGCTATACCAAATTTTCACAAGCTAGACATGAGCCCAAGATTGCTCATTTCATATGGTATCTAGTCTACCAAGTACTTTTATGGGGTGAAAGTATTGCCTATATCAACTTGACTCATCTTAAATGCTTGGCCTATGACTAACCTCAATCCTTAAATCACCTCTTTTTGACTTTCCCTCATACTCAAGATGCTTAAAAATGGATGCATAGGTTTGTCTCTCTTTCATCTAGGCCTTTTCTCTTAGTGCATTATTTTTTTGAGCATATTGCTATGTCACCCAACCATATTGCTAAAAAATATATTTTCAGAGCGTCTATTTTTTCAACCTTGGTAAACTATAAATGGTGTTATTAGCCGATAGGCTTTTAGTTGTGGGCATTATAGTGCTCGAAATTGTCTCATGCCATTAAAAAAGCAAATCACGGTAGAAAAATTTCTTAACTCGTCGGTTGTTCTCTTGTCGTGAGCATTATAGTGCTCGGAATTGTCTCATGCCTAAAAAAATTATGCCGATGGGCTTTTTTCTCTCTGGTGCTCTCAAAACTGTCTAACGCCCCGGTAATCCAATATCTTGCACTAAATGCACAAAATCTAGGTTGATCTATTCAATTGCCTTTGTAGATAGGATAGTTGTCTTTGTAGTAAATACATTTAAAGCTAAAATCCAAATTCTTTGTAGTAAATGCATATGCTGGCGGCCATTTACTGTACTACCTTTGATAACAACCAAGGTTTTACTATACTGCCTTTGATCACCACCAAGGTTGTGTATAAATAGCCTCCAATAGAATGACAAAATAACAAGCATTCAGTTTGTTTGGATTTGCAGTATCACACTAAACATGTAAGCAATTTTGTATCTGGGTCATGGAAAGAGATTATAGAAGGCAGCACCATTGCTAGGGTTATTCTTGCCCAGCTTGCTATGAGTTTCTGCAAGTCATCTCCACCCTGCTGTTGTAAAACGTGTCTTGACATAATTTATATTGTAGCATAGATGTTTTTTTCTTTTCTTCTAAATTTAATATTTTTTCAATAATTTGTTTTTTGTTTTGTTAATTCGAAGTTCCAAAGCGGCCCCTCAAAATTCAAATCGACATTTTTATTTGTTTGTTACTTGAGCCCAACAGGACAATTTTAGAAGGTTACTTGTAATTTGATATATTAATTTAAGATTGTGCTTCATTTGTTGGATCTGACCTTTGAAGGGCGCTGAGGGTTTATGGAGGTGAATGAGATGAAGTACTACTGGTACATCAATGGCAAGGGCAGATGCTTCAACGACATGAGAATCACTTTGCAGTGTTTTTTGAACATGCATTAGATGCAAAGTCGTGACCCATGTTTTTGGTATTCAAAACAGGTGGGTTTGTGATTTATATTGTTGGGTATCAAAAATATCTAGGGACTATAGCAATTTAGATCATTTAAAATTTAGGGAAGGCGTTAAAAAATATGCTTTGGAATGCTCCTATTTTTGAAAAAGTGGGCATACAGTAGCTTCAGAAAATTCTGCTTTCAAACACCCATCTTTGACAAAGTGGGTGTACAGAACCTTTAGATAAATCTGCTGATGAAATCTGTGGAAAAGTAGGTATATGCTACTTAAAGTTATCATGTACACAATGATTTGCCTCAGTGAGATTTTGAGTCAAATTTTGTTTTCTTGTAGTGATTGTTTCCGTTGGTATAAGAACTACTTTAGATTCGAAGTTTTTTATGTTTTTGTTTTTTGGAGATTAGAGAAGAAGACTTGTGAGTTTGTCTGCTTGGAGCTGATGGATTTAGGGAACTAGCATTAGTTTATATTATTTGAGGCTCAGGGGGGCATACAAATGATCTACACTAAAATTGCTAACTTTGGAAAACTTTTTATATAATTTTTTGAGAGCCTATGTGCATAGCAAATTTTTAAAAAGTATTTTTGGCCTACGTTTCATTTTTTGGGTAATTAGTGTCATATTTAGTATAATTCCTGCATTAAATTCAAAGTTGTGATACATGTTTTTGGAGTTTTAATCATGTGGCATGTGACTTTGATTGGAATTCAAATGGACAAGGAGATCTGGCCCCTAGTCTCTCTGGAGTGTGAGCAATACTTTTTACAATATTCACAGCAAACATGTGATAAGAAATATTTAAGTTAAAATATGTTTTTTACTATTGATAAGTAAGGGTTGTATGTAAGGATCCCTCTACTCATAGAAATTGGGTAGAGTCATAAGCACACAGGTTGTCAACCACATAATTTATTCAAAAGACTAAAGTCAGAAAGCAGCCGCCATGGCCATGGTCTTACCCATGGGTGCCATAGCACAACTTGGATCCAAATTCAGAGCAATATACAAGGTGAAGTCTATCAACAGTTCCTACTCACACATTCTAGTTGAAAATGACACTTTCTATTCAGGATTTCATTTACTTCTATTAATTGTTGTAATAGTTGGGAGTCAAGTGTATGTCCTTCATTACTCTTACATGTGACATGGGAACTACATGTTGGTGGACATCCTCCTTTTTATGGCTTTCCATCTCCTCACCACAAGCACAAACTAAAATGCCATCTCAAAATCAAGCACAAGCATCATGGGCATCTCAAAATCAAGCACTAACACCATGAGCATCTCAAAATTAGATGCGAACATCATGAGAACAAGCATGGAGGAGAGAGAAAAGCACAGGTTCCCCCACTACCCCTGTATGGATTTTAAAACACCCCTTGGCTATAGATTCCATCACCATGGTCCTCATCACCATGGTCCTCGTCCTCATCCTTGTGGTCATTCTCATCATCATCATATGAAGCAGAGGCACCATGGACACTGTTGCTCACATGGTTACCAACACTTCTCCACTCACCCAATGAGTGCGCCTGTGCCTATGCCTCTCCCTCATAATTAAGATTCTGTTCTTACTACAAGTATGATATATGCTTTATTTGGGCTTGTCAGTTGCTTAGAATAAATGACCACCAGGTTGGTCTGCATGACCAACTATGTGCTTATTATGTACATAGTAGAAACTATGATGTTTGCCTTTGGGCTATACTGATTTTACATTATGGGAATGTGTTATATGAAGATACTACCTGATTACAGGTATTTTTGTCATTACGATTCTATTTGGTGTCTCTCTCTCACTGTTAGTTTTCAAATTTATACATTCCATATTTATTTTCAAGTTTCCAATTATTCGGCAGAGATATTTAAATTTATTTATTTGCAGGTTTTCTCTCATGCTTGAAAAGTGGTGCTACATGCACTACTTTAATAAAATATTAAAAATGTTTTCTCCTGAAGTTCTTGAAGCAAGCCAGAGAGAGCACAAACAATTTCAGCTTTATTTGCCACTAAGATTCAGTTGAAATATTTTAGTTTAATTATACATTTCTTTAAAATTGAAAGAAGTTATAAGATGCACAACTTTAATAAAATGTGCTCTCTTGAGAGGCAGACTTGATTTTAAGAAAAACACCCATGTATGTGAAAATTCTAAATAAAGATGGAAGTAAACATCAGACCATAAAAATGGACCTCAAGAGTGGTGTCAGCATTCTCTACTTTGGCTTATCCTACTTATTTCCTATTGACCTACAGGCTACAGGGACAGACATTAAATATTTGTATTCTCTTAACAAAGACTAAATTGATAAGGCTTTGTTTAAATATTAACCAAAAGCTAAAAATGGTGAAAGTTTGGCAATCTCAAGAGACGAAAGAGTCCAAAAAAAAGCAGGGGATAAATGAAAAATGCATGTTATTGAAAAAGAATAAAAATCTTGGGGTAAATAAATAAACTAAGAGTTGCAAGGTAGTTTAGTCCCTTGTGTGAAATTGTAAAGCAAGTTGTGGAAAGAAATGTCTATTTGAAATGTAATCAACAATTTTTTTGTTTGGGCATATAGTAGGTAAACTTTAATTACAAGCAGTTTCAAATTTGTAACATTCAGAGCCCTTCAAAATGCTCTTCTATCTTTAGATGTGGATAAAATACAAGTCAGCCATGTTTTTTCTGGCTCTATACATGTGTTAAGAAGAGCAATGCAATGTTCAGGTAACCAGTTATCTAAATGTGTTGTTTACAATCAACAATTAACAAAACACTTGAACTAGTAAGTTTGAAATATATCAGAGCTCAAGAATGGGGTTAAAATGTTAGTTAATTTAATATCTCTAATGGTTGCATTTGGAAGTAACAGATCCAGGATTGAGCATAATTGGTGTTGAAACATATCAATTAGCAAACAAAATTGAAATATGCCCACATCTGCAATTGCTAAATTGTGAGCATATCTTTGAAATATGCAAGGTCGATTTTATTGGGAAAATTTAGCCATCTAATTCCAAAAGGAAAAAATGTGACTGATAAAATTTTGGAAAGGTCAAAACATAAAATCCTGAACTGTTTAGTGCAGATACGTGTCTATACCATAACACACATCTAAATTTTTTTTCCCTATTAAGATAAATGTATCCACTTGCAACAGTGCTCATGACTCCTGTGAGCATTTTAGCATGCAGACGCAGTCCATGTATATGTTGCTAGTATACATGGGGACAAAGGTAGGTTACTGGAATTATTTTCCCTCCCTTGGTAGTCAATTCTCTCAAAAACCTAAAGAATCTTGATTGCATTGTGTTCAAGGTCTTTTGAAAGAAGGAATCCCTTGCCACAAAGGGCTTCTTATTTGTGCAGCATAGTTGGGAAACACTATTCATAAATACCATCCATTTCAATAGTCAAAAGTCAATTTTGGCCAATAAAAATATAACAAATATTTACCACTTTTTGTTGTGAATGAAGTGTAAAATTACTATCAATTGTTTCACCATTGAAGTGGATGATGTTTAAGTATAGTGGTTGGGAAATTGATGAGAGGAATTGTATTTTCTAATAATAGTAGTGTTTGTAATTGTTTAATTTTTGTGGGAAAGGGGAAACAAGTGTGAGGTGATGGATGAACTTGATATTTGGGATCTAAAAGAGTTGAATTAGTGCACTTCTATAAAAAGCTGATTAGTTATATAGGGACTCATTTGGTTAGAATTAAGGTAGATTTTAGATGATATGTAAATTTTTTTACTTTTCTAAATTAAAGCGATATTCATTATGTTTTTCTATTTGTTGTTTTTCTTTTGTTCATTGTGATTGATTATTTATTTAGTGTAAGTCAATAGTTTGGAAAATAGAGAATAAATGATTGTGTATAATTTTGGTATCAGAGCAAACAAAGATGGCATAGAGAGGAATTTCCTTGAACTAGGAAAGAAGAGGCAAGAGGAATGTTGGGCCATAGAGGAATAATGATGAAGAATGGATTTAAGAGATTATAACCCTTTAAAGATGGAAATTGCATAAAAAAGAAAGAAGAATCTCGCCTACAACTACTCTCACAACGATAATTCCAAGTATGTACAATTACTTGCAAGATTACTCAAATAAGAAATAATGAAATTTTTTCTAATCTTTGAATATCATGTTTTTAAAAACATACAAATACGAAAACTAACCAATTACATTGTTTATCTTACACTAGTCAACAATTGATAACCGAAAAAAGTAAAACCTCAAGAATTTTTAACCTACTAGAATTTATTTTTAATTTCTTGGTTTTCATTCATAAGAAAATAAATACAAATTGTGATTTTGGATTGACAACATTATGTTTTTGTACACAAGAATCACAACAAGTGAATAAGAGAATTTTGTTACAAAGATGAAAAGAAACACTTATGAAATTTAGCTCGATGCAACATCGATACTAATCTTTGATCATACAATGACATGGGACTATTTATGTTCATAGAACTATTGTACCTATTACAAATGAATCTAAAAACTTCTTGAAATACATCTTTATTTGTACCTAAAGCATGTATAAATTTATTGTTATACATCTATTTGTGTAATATTACATTCATCGACTCTTCCCATGAACATCCTATTGGCATATCCCTTGAACCTCCAAAGGGTGCAAGTGCTAGTTATTATTATAAAAGTGATGTTGAGGCAACCATGATGAATACAACATAAGGAAGGGGATTTGCAATGACGTGAACTATTTCCTCTACGTAGTTCAATAATGTGAATAGACCTACTTTTCATCTCATTAGCATTTGTTTTAGTGTTTTGAATTATTTACTTTTGTAAGTTCATGCACATCAATTTACCACCCTTTTATTGTATATATTCTAAATTTATTTTTATATTTACATGATCTATATTAGAAGTGTTTTCCATAAAAATATACTTCATAAATGTATGTTTGAAGTATTTTTTTAAGTACAACTATTAAATATATTTAATATAATAGAAAATCTTCTCTATATTTAATGAACTCTTAAATATATTTAGTGATGACCTCAAGATATCATATTTGGGGTAGGTTTCCAAATCTAGTCTTGAATATGTTCTCTTACACCCAAAAAATAAAAATAGTGAGAATTTTGTGTTACATCTCCATAGATATGATATATTTATTTAATTAATAACAATGAACACAAACATTACTGGCAAAGGTAAAAGAGGCAAAGGAGATTGTAGTGTTGAAGAGGGTGATTTCCTACAATGGTAATGGAAGAAACTAAAGTTTTGTAGAAGCTATAATTTTGTATAGGACATTATGGTTTTGTGGGGCCATGTGCTCTTGGGTTGACCTTTTTTTGTCTCTTTTGTCTTGGGTTTGTTGTCTATTATTTAGTTTGTAGGCATTTGGTTTGGTCCAGCTACCCTATAACTATGGTTTTTCTTTAATTTTACCTAGTGATTGTTCTGTTGCTATAACATTTTCTTTGTACAGGGCTTATGTTCCCTTCAAAACCATATTAATCTTAATAAAATTAATGAACAACAAAAATCACATCTCCTAATGGTAAAAATGAAAATAATTAGCCGATAAAATTCTTATGAGAACTTTAAAGACCAAAATTTAGTCCCTAAAAAGTATCTTAGGAATCTTCTCTTAGTCACCCAAATTTATAACTAATCTACGTAAAATAATTCTTAGGGCCAAGAATGTTAATGTCACTATTGATTAATCAATGTCATTCAAAGGAAAATGTGTTTCATTAATATAGATAGGATTTGGTTGAGAAAAAACTACTAAAACTATTAGTCAAACATCCATTCTACTTTCCAGAACCTCATTGTAGAAGCCTCCATACATAGGGCTCATCCATAGATTAAAATAGATTATTTATTTCATTCATTAATTGATTTAATGGAAATTTCATAAAAAAATATAATGTCACACATAAATATAGGTCATTAATGTGAATAAGTTTTGGATGAGATAAACAAATAGTGAATATGTCAATCAAACATCCATTCTACTCTCCACCACCTCTTTGCAAAAGCTTCCACACACGACCTCAACCATGGCTTAAAAATAGATCATTTGTTTCTTACAATTTTATTTCATTTACCAATGTCCCTACATTTGATGGAAGATTATAAAAAATTACCTAGCTTAAATTTATACTACTAATGGACAATAATCTATAGTAAAATAAACTTCACTATAAAATTATTATTGGTGCTCTATTCAAATTATTTTTAAATTGTTGACTCTACCTTGATAATAAGTTTTACCATACTTCTTTTAATCATGAAATTCAATTGTTTTCACAGATGTGTCTTTGTCTAATAATCAAAGAAAAAGAGAGGATTAAATTGTAGTTAGACATTTACCATAACCCTTTTGGTCAAATAAACAAAGTAAAAGAAAGGATTATATTGCATTTAAACATTTACCATAATCCTTTTAATCTAATAAATAAAACAAAAGAGAGGATTAAATTGCATTTAGACATTTACCATAATCCTTTCTTATATTGTGCTTTCATATCTTCTTTGCATGCTCCTATAAAAGTATCTCTAAATAGCATATAATTATTCTTTTACAAGGTTATTTTATTCTTTATCATTCTAGAGAAGATTGATTTCTTCAATATACATTTTATCACTTCCCTTTATACATGACACTCATTTCATTTATTTTTCCCAAGTGAATTTTGTTTCATACACCTTTTCTAGCATACTTTTATCTCCTTGCTACCCCTCATCAATGCACATTATTTTTAACATTGATATTCATGTTAAAGATGAAGAGGGATTGTTCTCATTTCCATCATTTCCTATTTGATGTGGGTGAGTACAATGTGTTCACACACATTGTAAAAGGTAAAAAAAAATTCAAACATTTGAGGATATTTTTCTTATGTTTTTAATTAAAAGTGAATTATATCAATATAATAATTTTAATAAAGAATGATATTTTAATGTTTATGAATTCCTTTTTTATATTCATTTCCTAACATTCTTATAATAAAAAACGTTCTATATTTAAAATCATGACTTTTCCCATCCCTTAAATGATGCGACCTTAGTAATAATGTTTAACAAAAAAACTAATAATGAATTAAAATTAAGTAATTTTAATATGAAACATAATTAATGTTTAAAAATAATATAATATTCTAATAAACTTAGCTTTAGCTTTATAATTGATTAATTTTATATCTATTAATTATTATTTTATTATATATTTGATTATTTTTAGTTATTTAAATTGTTGTCTTTAATTGTCTATTATAAATTAATTTTAAATTTACAATTTAAAAATAAGATTAAGAGATAATTTAAGGTATCTTTAATTGGCTAGAGTTATCATAAATAATATTTCAGCAATTACAAATATTTTTGTAAGTTATAATGTTTTCCACTCAACAATAAATGCAACATCTTGCCTAAACTCACCCAAGCTATATTTAAATGCACTTGTTTTATTAGAAAACAAAACTATCTCTATTATTAGAAAAATGAAATACTTAGAATTCATAACTATTATTAATGACCATATTTAGTCACTAATCCAATTAATTGTTTTATAAGGATACATATGTACCACATTTATTAATTATTTAATAGTTATATATATACCAATTTATCTTCTATAGAAACACAATAGATCCACCAACAACTATCAACCAAATAGATGGTCCTTCAAACCAAACAAAAGATGTAACACAATACAAAAATTCAAACTCCAGAAAGAGTTCAACTAGTCTATAAACTTCATGGTAACATACAAAAAATCTAGACATATAATAGATGAACTTTAAAGTTACTAACATTTACTATATCAAATGGTCCACTCTCTATCCTTGTTAATTCAAATTACTTGGATCAATCTTGAGTGGTCCCAATGTTTTATGCAACACTCATTCATAACTAATTCATTACAATGTCTATAATTTACAAGTGGATACTAGACAATCATAAAACTATACCATAAGGTTTGTCCACCTATATACTTTTCTTTAATTAATGTACTTAAAAAATAATAATAATAATAATCATTAAATCTATCATATATTTTTAGAGTAACAACATTTATGCATGTAATGATTTATGCGGAATATTATCCTAATTGAATTCTTAGGAATTAAGAGAAACTTAAAAGCAAACTCTTAGACTCAAATAGTAAAAAATTAACATTAAATACAAACAAATGATAGATGATAGGAAAAATAAAAACCAATCTTAATCTTTTAGTAGCCTTTCATCTAAAATACATTATAATTATATATGTGTCTTTTAATTCATTCCCCAATTCATAAACTAATATATTTGCTTAATATATAATTTACTATCAACGTAACTTTTACACTTCCTTATCCTTCAAGTACTAGGAATATTACTAAACTTATATGAATATATTCCCATGAATAAAACAATTGTGCTCTGCCATCATAGCTATCTATCATGATGGGTTGTGGTCAAGATAAGAATGGAATATCTACGTGCCAGTTATTGAGAAGCCTACAGTACTGTCTTACCCTAAAGTGAAGCGGATATCTACATTGAATTCATTTTGAATACATTTTGGACATAAAATGCAAATATTGTGTACATTCAATTGGTACACAAATTTCTCATTAAATCTGTTTGAGAGACAAAATCCAGATTCAAAATTAACTAGGCTAATATACCGGATTACATTCAATGATTCGCATATAGAGTTTTCACTGGTAAAGAATGGCAGTATTAATTTTACTGTTTTTAAGATTACGAGAGATATCCCCATTCGATCTACAATGGTAAAGACAAAATGATGCCGTGCGGGAAGTGCAATAATTTTGTAAGAGACTTAGAATAACGTAAGCAAAAGCGAAAGGCCACTTAATCAACAGGTGCAATAGAGATAAGATTGCTACAGCATCGAGTCGCGGCATCCAGAAGAGTACCTGAGAATATGTCGACATATGTGAGCAACAAACTGAGAAAAACGTATATTCGTTCCTTTGCTAAACCAGTTGTCACCGACTCACCACAGAATTTTCGCATATACATATGAAGTGTACTGTGGAATATGCCGAATATTGAGTCCCTAACACCTATGTCATGCAGACATCGACTTCACAACATCTAACAGACTCTCTATACGTACTCCCTAAATAGAGAGGTTAGCTGTACGTTTTAAGTCTCAGAAAGAAATGGCTTCAACGAGGCCATATCATTGTGCTTCTGGAAGGCAGTGTGTGTGTGGTGAATTGAGAAGTTTTTGAGAGAATGTGTTGTTTCTGGGGCTTATCACTTTGTTCAACAGTTGTAAAAGTTTAATTATGTTTAACCATTGAACCAGATAATGTTTAAGTAGAGTGTTCATAGGGTGTCCTTTTATTTTTTCTGACATGGGTTGTGGAATAAACAATCAATCAACCCTTTTGTTTTCTCATAACATGGGATGTAGGGTAAACAGTCAATCAATCCCTTTCAATCAAGCTCTTATGTTTGTCTTAGTAATGTTTTGCAGTAACTGGGATGAAATGCACAAAAATAATAATAAAATTTCACATGTACAAATAATATAAAAGGAAAACATACAAATATATTATGCAGAAATTGATTAATTACATTATCCACCAGCCTTGGTAAAATGTCTTCACCTTTTTACTTCTACAATCAGCTTTCCCATGAGAACCTAGTTATTATCTACCCAATACATTATTAACAAAATCTTAATACATAACTGTAAACTAATTATATGATGTACCACGAGTAATTTATAGTGTGAAGATTAAATATACACTATCAATGCACATTAACCTATAGCAAAACAAATGTCACTCTATAATTACTATTGGTGCTTTATTTAAATTATTTTGAAACTGTTGACTCTTACTTGATCACATGTTTTACCATACTTCTTTTGATAGTGATAATCAATGGTTTTTGAAAGTAAATGAGAGAGGTTGGACTGCATTTAGACATTTACCACAATCATTTCTAATATTGTGCTTTCAAATCTTCTTTGCATGCTCAAATTAACCTTTTTCTAAATAAATGTTACTATAAAATGACTATTGGTGCTTTATTTAAATCATTTTGAAATAGTAAACTCTACTTTGATTACATGTTTTTACCACTTCTTTTGATAGTGATATCCAATGGTTTTCATAGATATGCCTTGGGATAATAGACAAAGTAAAAGAGAGGATTAGATTGCATATAGACATTTACCAAAATCCTTTCTAATATCCTGCCTGCATATGCATATCTTCTTTGCAAGTTCATATTAAATTTTCTCTAAATATCATTCTTTTATAAGGTTATATTTTCCCTTTGCCACCATGGCTAAGATTCATTTCTAAAATCTTTTTTTATCATTTCCCTTTATACATGGCACCCAGTTTTGTTCTTTTCCCCTAGCGTATTTCATTTCACACACCTTTCTCTGGCATACTTTTACCTCCTTGAGCTACTCCCATCACTGCAATCACACGCTCGATAAAAAAAAATGAAGGTGGGTTCTTCCCATTTTCTTCATCTCCAGAGAGTATAATGCATTCACACACTTAATAAAAAAGGGGTTTTTTAATGTTTATGAATTTCTTTATTATGGTTACTTGTTAACATTTTATAATGAGAAACTTTCTATATTTAAAATCATGATTTGTCTCATCTCTTAAATCATGCTACCTTGGCCCGCCTAATAATGGGCTAGCACTTTAGACAGTCAGACGGAAACAGGTGGATAGAGTTTGGTGGACATGGTATTCGTTAGATCCTTTTGTCAGATGTGAGATCTTCACTCACCTGGACAACTCATGAGAAGATCGAACCAAGATGTGTTAAGCAAGATTACTAATTAATAAGTGTCTTTAAGTGTGTGAAATAGAGGTGGATGAACAGACAGTCATTTCATCATTACTTGGAGTTATGCGAAACGGAAGACATCTAGACTCTTCGATATAAATCATATTGCCATCTTTGGTTTCGATCTGCAGAGCATTCCACAGGTTTACACTTTCATTTTTCATTTTGTAGACCAAGCAGAGCACATTATGTCCGGCAGAGCTTCTGGGTGTGGGGGTAGAGGGGAGCCAGTAAAGCCAAAGAGCTGGCTCTTCCTCCTCCTCCATGGCAAAGGCAAATCCCTAAATGGGTGGTGAACAAAACTATAGGCAGTGTGATGAAAGGCAAGACCAAATTCAACAAGCAGAAGGCTAAGTTTTCTAGTGAGGAGGCTCTGGCCGATACTGTTCTATCTTTGGACTTTGAGATTAAGCATTCGTTGCTTTGGAAATGGGTGACCAGAATTATATCTATGGCCAAAGTGGTGGACGGGGAGGAAGGTGGGAAGATGAGAGAGTCTGTGGCGAATTTCATTCTAGATCCTAGCACCACTTGAGCCAAATGGAATGTCTTTGGGGTGGCTAGGTCCCTCACCTTAGCCATGATGTCCTACATAGTAGCCTCATCCATTTTGTCTCATGAGGACATGACAGAAGCTTCCAGAGAGGCAGAGATAAACCACAAGGAGCTGATAGATCATCTACATGAACTCTTCCTACAGAAAATCTAGTTGAGCAAGATCACGGAATGACTTGCTGTCAAGGTGGGGGTCGAGATCGCAGACAAGGAAAAGGCATATTACACATGCAGTTGTGACGAGGACACTACCTTCGTGGACCTCATATGTCAGGAGAGAAGTTAGAAGCTCTTAGTAAGTCTGTGTTAGTTAATTAGTTATTTTTTGTTAGGTGGTGCAGGGATGGCCTTGTAATTTTCCACCCTCTCGGCATGTATATCTTTTTGTGTTTCAGTTTCTAAGTGATGCAGGGGCATCCTGCCTCTTTCAAATTTTGGTTTTATTTCTTTTTGCTTTTTGATCTTTTGGTTTTCTTTTCGTGAATAAGTAGGGTCTTGTTTTTCTACATTTTGGTTTGTGGAAGCCCCTGTCACTTTGCATTCTTGAACCTCCTGTCACCCGTATGACAGAAACTAGCTGAGCTATACTATCCTTCTACCGACCATTTCTACAAGCATTAATTTGCATGTTTTAAGGAGTTGTGGCTGGCAGTAATGGATTGTTGTAAAAGACAACAAAGCTTTGCTTTTATTCTACAAGAGGATCTAAAAATACCACAAATCGTGTAGACTAAATTTAGTATCAGCTGGCATATCATTTTCCTTCTTGAGTCATGTTTCGGCCATTTTAGAAACAACAATAAATCTGCATTAAGTCATGGAAGAATCCTGGGCAGTCATGCTCGGTTGGCATCGACGGTTATGAGGCATTATTATCTTCTGCAGAATGTCAACCAAAGTAAGATTTATTAAAAAGGAAGGATTCACAGATTGAAAGAAGGGGGGCGACGATTCTGAAGGAAAGAAGAACATAGAAGAAGGCCGACTGTCTTAATATTAGAAGGCTGATGGGCTACTAAGAAGTTCTAATCAGAGGATAGAGAAGAAAAAGGCTGACTGTCTGAGTAGAGAAGGCTGAGGTGAAAGAAAAGAGAAGCTGACAGTTTTGAGCAAAGACATTTGACAAAAGTTAGATTAGTTTAAAATTTATTTTAAATTCCTGCATTGTGAGACCGAATGTATGGGCCGAATATTGGATATGTAAAGTTGATTTAGACAACAATGTAAACTAATGAAGCATATCTCTTTCTGAATATTTTCTGTTGCAAAAATCTATTCTTTCTGTCGGTTGTATTGGAATTGTCAAGACAACACAGAAGCTTGCCTAACCTCCTATCATTATTGTTATGTGAAGTTCCTGTCATTTTTCTACTTTTCTCATTGTGTTTGATCTCTAAAAGTGGGTTTGTGAACGGTGACTAGCAAGGCAGTGCCATCACTAAGACTTTTTCAGACTTGTGGGCTTTGCCCAGATTTTGAAAGGGTCCCTAGTCCCTAACTAGGGTATATACAAAAAAACGTCATGCTACCTTGGCATAATGTTTTATAAAAAATTAATAATAAATTATAATTAGGTAATTTCTAATATGAAACTTAATTATTTTTAAAAATTAACATAATATTACAATAAATAGTTTTATAATTAATTAAATTTATAATTATTAATTCATATTTTATTAATTATTAAATATTTTTTTTGTTATTTAAATGAATGTTTTAATAAACTTTTAATTTATAAGTTATAAATGAAGATTAAAGCATAGTTAAAGGTACCTTTAATTGGCTAGAGCAATCTTAAGTAATATTTTGACAACTGCAAATATAGTAGGCATGAGTTTTCTATGGTCACACATTAACTACAAATATATTCACAATTTGTAATGTTGTCTACCCAACAATGAATGCAACATCTTTCCTAAACTCACCCAAGCTCTATTTAGTACAATTATTCTCTTAAGAAATAAAATAATGTTTGTTCTAAGAAAATGAAATAGCTAGAATTCATAACTATTATTAATGATCATATTCAAGTACTAATCTAATCAATTATTTTGTAGCAATATATATGTACCACCTCTCTCTCTCTCTCTCTCTCTCTCTCTCTCTCACACACACACACACACACACACACACACACACACACCCCTCAGTTCATCAATTTATCATGTATAGAAACATAATAGATCCACCAACAACTACCAACCCAGTAGATGGTCCTTCAAACCAAACAAAATATGTTACACAATAGAAAAATTTCAGTCAACAAGGAGCTTGACTAGTCCATGACCTTGATGACAACATATAAAAAATTTAGACATAGAATAGATGCTCTTTAAATGGTTCCTCCTCTATACTTGTTAATTCAAATTACTTGATCAATCTTCTGTTGATCATAATGTTTCATGTAATTGTCATTCATAACTAATTTATTACAATATCTATAATTTACAAGTGGAGACTAGAAAATTAAATTTAATATTGCACCATTACATTTGTCCACCTATACACTTTTCTTTGATTAATATACTTCTCAAAATATAAAAAATCATTAAATCTATAGTATACTCTTAGACTAAAAACAATTAGATATTATCCTAATTGAAATCTTAGAAAGAAAGAAAAATTTAAAGGCAAACCTTGATGCAAGAGCATCCAAAGGTTTAGACCAATCTTGCATCACCAAAAAAAATTATTTTGTTTTCTATTCTTTTCAATTTTGGTTTTTGCGAATATCTATTTGCTTGAATAATGATTCGAAACCTTCAAAGTTTTTAAAAAGGTTGAGAATACCAGGACATACTATTTATAGTAATCCTACATCTAAGAAGTGGTTGGACCTGAAATTTTCCCCAAAGCTTCAGAATAGCAACATAAACATTCTTGGTAAATTTTAGCCCAAGATCATGTCTAGATTTGAAGATATTAAATTTTCAGTTTTGAGGTTCATGGTAAAAGTTTCAGAATCAATTTTGAGACACTTAGAGGTTCCGTAACGGCCCAAAAATTGATCGAAAAATCAAAATGTCCCTAAAGGAATGAAGTTCATTTTTTGCGAGCTTTCCAACACATCAAATTGTTCGTCAATCAAATGCCCGGATCAAAATTTCTGGCCTCTGAAAGTTGGGCCTCCTGTATTAGTGAATGTAAAAACATGTCCCGGACATAGAAACTAGTTGTTAAGGGAAGGTACACATGTTGATGAGTGTTTTGACATATCATAAGACATCTTTTATTGGTAGATAATTTGGGCACCACTTTTGGGTGGTTTTAGCTCATGGTTTTGTAATACCATTTGACAGTTTCATATATTGTAGCTTCTATATATCAGGTGCTTAAGATAGAGGTTGTAGGGGGAAGATGATAGATGTTGAGTTGCATCCGGATCTCTAATTGGAGACACTCTTGTGAAAACTTGTCTTGCAAGTATATTGTAATCTTGTTGAACTTCTGAATAATATATTTAGCTGCTTTTTGAGTGTGAGGTTTTTCACCTAAAAGGGTTTTCCCCACATAAATCATTGTGTTTGTCATTTGAAGCTTATAATTTGTTGTTGTGAGTTTGTTGGGTGGAGTACACCCTCATCAAACCCCAAATAAACTCAACTAATGAAAAAATAACATCAAATACAAACAAATGATCGATGGTAGGAAAAATAAAAATGAATCTCAATCTTTTACCAAAAGTTCATTAAAAAATACATACAATTATGTCTAAAAACAATATTATAATTCTATATATCTTCTAATCTATTCTCTGTTTATACTCTAATATACTACTTCACATATACTTTACTATCATCATAACTATTACACCTCCTAACTACAAGTGCCAGTAATATTAGCAAACTTGTATGAATATATTGCCATGAATAAAACAATTGTGCTCTGCCACTATAGCTATCTATCACGATGGGTGTAGTAAGATAATGAATGGAATATCTACGTGGTAGTTATCAGAAGCTTACTGTACTGCCTTACACTAAAGTGACGCGGATGTCTTCATTCATTTCCTTCTGATTAAATCTTTAGATATTAAAATAAAACGTTGTGTACATTCAATTTGCACTAAAATTTCTCATTAAATCCGATTGAGAGATAAAATCCAGAATCAAAATTAACCAGGATTAATATACCAAACTCCCTTCCCTGATTCCATATGAAATCTTTCCTGGAAAAGAATGGCAGTATTAATTTTACTGTATTTAACATTACTGGAGACGTATCCATCCGATCTGACATTGTAAAAGCCAAAATGATGCCGTGCGGCAATTACAAGATTAGACTTAGAATGACGAAAGCCACAGCGAAAGCCCATGTAATAGAGATAAGATTGTTACACAGCATCGAGCCCCGGCATCCATGCCAGGTACACAACTTCACAACATATGTCAACATGTGTGTTCATTAATTTTCTAAACATGTTGTCGCCGAGTCACGTCTCCCCATCAATCGAAGTCTCTTTGAGATAGAATGTTCGCATGTACATGTGGGGTGTAGGATAGAATATGCTGAATATTGAGTACCTGACACCTATGCAAATAAGGTGAGGAATTATAATTTTTCCAGCACGTCTGCCTCTCAAGTAAACAGCGCCTTCACAACTTCTGAGAGTCTATCTATACATACTTTCTAAATTGAGAGCTCAGCTGTATGTTTGCACAGTCTGAGAAAGAAATGGCTTCAACAATGGCATATCGTTGTGCTTCTGGAAGGCAGTGTGTGCGGTGAGTTGAGAAGCTTTAGACAGAATGTGTGTGGAACGGGGAATTATGTCTCTGTTGTTTTTGGGGTCATCACTTTGTTCAACACTTGCAGAAGTGACTCAAATTATTACCAACTTCAAGAATGGACCACAAAGGGTGTCTCCTTTCGCTTTCTCATAACATTGGTTGTAGGGTAAGCAATCAATCAATCCCTTTCAATCATGCTCTTATAAATTTTCTTTTCTTAGTAGTGTTTTGTAGGAACTAGGATTAAATGTACAGAAATAATAATGTAAATATATTATGTAGAAATTGATTGATTACATTATTCACCCGCCTTTATAAAAGACCTTCACTTTTTAACTTTTACAATCATCTTTTTGGAGAACTTAACTATTAACTATTCAATACATTACTAATGAAACATTAATACATGACCATAAACTAAGTATATGATGTAATATTTTTAACATTCACCTCCTTAATTACATCATTAGGGTAGGGATGCAAAAACTAGAGTTGGACAAATTGTTAGTGTGAACATGGCATATTTCCTAATTAGTATATTTCCTAGTTAGTTCTCCACTTAAGTCCTTTTCACACTAAGTTAAGTTTATTTAGAAACATTTACACATTATTTGATTGTAATGAAACAATTGCACAATACAAGAATATAAAATAAAATATGTTGCAATTACTTGATAAGAATATGGCACTTCGAGGGGGATACCTCCAATAATCTTTAATAAGAACACAATACTCAATATGATGATAATAACTAACATCTACCTCCTATATATACCATACTTATGCCATGGATGCCACCCAAGCTATCCTAATTATCTATACAAGACTATATTAATGATTATATAATTTAAATAAGAGTTAAGGTAGCCACAAGCCGACTACTCATAACCATATACACACTATAGGATTAGGGGTGTAACATGCCCCCCACCTTTGTAAAAGTGTTGTCCTCAATGCTAATCAATTGTGGTATCTTCTACCTAAAATCTTCATCATCACATGTGGTATCTTCAATTGGAAAATTCTTCTGCTATATGAGGTAGATTGTCTGAGGTCCCAAAATGATTATTCCTTCATCAAGCTTTGGTAACACTGTTTGGGATGAAAGTTTGTGTTTTTTAACTTTCTCTAGGCTAGAGACATGGAAGAATGGTTATATCCTTTTTGACTTGGGTAACCTCAACTTGTATGAGCTATGTTGTCAGACCTTTGGTAATCTTTATGAGGCCCATTAAAATTGGGTGCCCACTTGTGATCTAACATTTAGTCTTTCAAGGACAATCGCTTATATGGCACTTGTTGGTGTTAAAAGTGGTCATCAACTACTCTCACCTTAGTGTGTGTCTATAAAAGGGAAGTGATGGATGGTGGAAGGGTCTCTGGCAGTCACAGGGCTTGACCATGATCACTAGTAAAAGGTCCTCTTTTTAGTATATCCCCCAAAATTGTAACTATCTATCACATAGGTGATGGGGAATCTTTGGTTGTTGCACTTCCAATTATAATAATTGAGCCATACCATTATCCACATCTTGTTTTAACATGTTTCGCATTGGTACGCACTTACCAGCTGTGGACTCTTTGCACATAACTCCTTTAGCTCATATTTTCTACCCTTTTAAGTAGAAATGCATGAATATATCCTGGAAATTCATCTCTATTATGCCCAAGGTACTGAGCCATTGGACTCCCAAAACAATGTTTTCTCCATCCATGGGTATAACAAACATAGGGCAATCTATCATGTAGTCTCCGATGGTGAGTTTAATACTATGACATTTTGTTGATCAAGTGACTATACCACCATCTGCAATCATAACTTGGAATTATGGGGTAGGGTAGACAATAAAATTCAATTATGCTATTAATTTATTATTGATGAAGTTTTTCTACTCCTTGAGTTAATCAATACTATCACCTTGAGTGTTTGTGGGTTTCTAATACTTAATACTGCATGACAAGAGATAGTTGGTTAGACATCTTCTAATTCTTCTACCAGCACAAAGTGGCACTTCTTCATCCTTTTCTTCATCATGGGTAGCCTCAATGTAGAACAACTTATTCTCATCACATTTATGTCCTCTACTATATTTTCCATCACAATTGAAACATATAACCATTTAGTCCTTTTTTCTTCAATTTGTTGAGGTGTCAGCCTAACAGGTTGAAGAAATGATGATGCAAGAACCCTTCCACCTTTGTTGCTAGGGAATTCCTCCCTTCTATTAGCCAATTTTTTTCATCTTCTTTCCTTTCCATAATCATTTCTTGGGACATATAATTTAGATGGAACATGTGTACCTCATATTTGATGTGGTCTTTTACCCCTCTGAGGAATAATTCCATCAGATTTTCTTCTACCACATTTTTTTTCTCTTGAAGAAAAAGTTTGGAATTGATGAATGTAATCATTGATTGTACTTTTTTTTTCCTTAATGTAGTAATCTAGCTAAAGTATCTATCCATAAAATTACCACTATAATGAGTAGTGAGTTCATGCTGGATAATAGACCAAATGACAACATATCCCTTCTTTTTCTTTTCTTCACATATTCATTGATAATCAATGAATTAGTCAAGTTCCAAGTATAAGGAAACCATTGCCACCTTTTGGTTACAAGTAACATGATGAATGTCAAAGAATTTTTCCCTTTGGTAGAGCCAATTGGTAGGATCTTGGCCATCAAACATCCACATATCCAACATTGGTGTAAAATGCCTAGCCATAAAATTATTTACATAATGATCCATCTTCATGTCTTATTCAAAACCTCAAGCACCCTCCTATTTATGTGACTTCTCTTCCTCCCAATCTTGGATGTGTGACTCCCTATGTTTGGGATCTCTACGATGTTGGCCATCAACAAATCTTTCCATGATTTTCTTGATATCACTTGACTTAGCCAACCCTTGTATTCACTCTAGCATAATTAACAAGATTTCATCCTTCATCTTGTTGGTTTCTTTATGAATGTGTTTAAATTAGATTCATTTTATTTATGAACAATCTCCTCATTTTCCACATCCTCATTGCCTCAAGATTTTCTAGGTGTGACAACATTCTTTTTGCCTCTTATTGTAGGCCCTACCATGATGGAAAAAAATAATATTGCAATAAATCACACAAAACAAGTCCAACTAATATAAAAATTTTATTGTAACTTACTAGGGCCTAGATCTCACTTTCCAAAACAATCTCTAATAAATTTATTAATTTCCAACCTTGAGAGAAAAATTGGTCAAAAACCTAATTTTGTAATAACTTCCTCAAATATACTATAAATTCCTTCCAATAAATATTGTAGGTATATTAGTGTGCCCTTGTTAAACCCTCTAGAAATCAGGAAAAAAACACTAATTTGCAACCCTAGGAGTGAAAATGGTTGAAACCCTAATTCTACAATAACTCCATTTGATCTCAATTCTAGACTATAGTAAATTCACTATGTCCTCAAAAAACCCTCCAAAAATATTTAAAAAATCAATAAAATGAGACAGATATGCACTTCTCAAAATTACCTCCAAAATTGAAAAAATCACCTTATTTCTTGCCTTCATAATGCCAAGATCATGCTCTAATACCACTTATAATGAAACAACTTGCACAATAGAAGAATATAATATAAAATATGTTGCAATTACTTGATAATAATATGCTACTTCAAGGGGGCAACCTCCTAATCCACTTCAAGAGGAATACCTCCAATAGTCTTTAATAAAAACACAATACTAACCTCTGCCTCATATATATATATATATATATATATATATATATATATATATATATATATATATATATATATATATATATATATATATATATATATATATATATATATATATATATATATATACCATACTTATTCCATGGATACCACTCAAGATGACCTAGTTACCTATATAGGACTATATTTATGCTTAAATAAGAGTTAAGGTAGCCACAAGATGACTACTAGTCATTACCATATACACACTATAGGATTAGTGGTGTAACATTCACATTGGTTGTGTTTTTAGTGTCTTAGGTGGTATAAACTATATATACTCACCTATAATTTTCATTATAATAACTCATTCTTGTATGTTTTGCATTCCTAATTGAATAGAATATAGTTTATTCTTTCAATTCCAATTTCTTCTTTATGCTTTCCTTTAGTCATTTATAATCTGGGTGGCTTCACAACAAAATCTTACATGATAATAGAGCATGGTTGTGAGCTATGCATTACATTTTAGGAAATTTATGAGTGTAGTTCTATTATCTTATATATAATAGAGTATGTTCTTCTCTTGCATCCTCAGATGATCTAGAGAATCAGAAAAGTGTAGAAGAAATATCAAATTTTGGAGGATTCTATTTCTAACTTACTAGTTAAAGGTGCATTATCAAAGCTTCCTAAAGAAAATTTGATTTCACCATTAAATTCAAAGTAGCTAAGAAAGTCATATTAGCCTTTCATTTCATCTGAATTGGATATTAGAGGCCAAATTTATAATTGTTTTAATTAGGAGTTTTCTTGCCAGAATGAATGGGTAGCTATTATTTTGGAGCATTTTCATCCCAAATAGATCCAACCATCACACTTAGAAGGCCTAAAAACATAAATATTGATTATCAAATCATCAAATTTAAAGTCAGGAGCTTTTAAGGAAAAACAAAATCCCTCATAGGTCATATGTCCTGCTGTACTATATGGAATTGTTAAATAAATTTAAAAAAACAAATTTGCATTGTATGCACCACTATTGTAGTAATAGTTTGCTCATAGTGCCTCCATTACTAATGCATAATGAGAACCCACCACTAGAGGATAGCAATAGAATGAATTGCACCCCTATCAACAACTAGGTTAGAAAACCAAACTGCAACACCAGGGTAGCAACATCAGCTTCACACACCATTGGCGGTGCCATCAAGCCCATGCCCTATCACAAATTATAAATGTTGTTGAGAATATTCCATAAAAATAAACTAGTTTCAAAAAGTGGTTTTGTACGTATTTCTAGGTAGTTTCATTCAAACTTTAGTGGTTTTCTATACCAAGGTGGTTTTTTGGTAAATTAAAGAGTAATTTTGTAATATTCTAGCAAAATCTTGGAATATTTTGGTGATGCCATCATCATGACATCATGTTGATGTTAGTAGGCCCTTTCAAATGTTTTGACCCCCTCACCATTGCAACTTTTGATTTTCTAGTTCAACTTTAAAGGCCAATTTCTTGAACATTCAACATCTAACTTTAGTTAATTTTTTATTTTAGGTAAAATTTCATGTCTTCATAGTGGTTTTATCATTTTTTTTTCAAGTGATTCTATTTGAGGTACTTCTCATACGAGTCAACCTAAAGCATGTCATCCTCCTCCCAATCTAGTTCCTCGTCCATTTGAAAAGGAGGATAAGATGTAAGAGGAACTATAGCATGAGAGGTATAACGTACAATAGCCATACGTGTATTATCTTCAGAATCGCTATCGGAATGTAGTACAATACGCTCCATAGCAGCATGCAAAGCTTCTTCTTTCTCTGCAAGAGACACAAGAGTAGTACCTATCTCTTTGGCATCCATTGGTGATAAATGCTTGTGAGGAGGGAGATTCTCCTTTCCTGCGGCAAGGCGAGCCATAGCATGAAGACGCTTCTTTCTTTCTCATGGAATCTTATTTCTCTTAACTTTATTTGTGATGTTCTTTAGGGGAACTACAGTATCTTCCAATGTGGGTTCCTTTTCTTCCTTTGTTTAAAGAACATTTGAAGAAACAAGAGGAACCATTGAAGGCTAGAAGACCACGGGGGGAGGGTTCCTCAATGTGGGATGCTCTTCATTCTTGACTTGCGAGGTAGGTGGAAGTATAGGAGCATCCTCAAGTGGTTGAGAAACCTCAAGAAATAAAACTCACGCAACCAATTGATCACCACTAGTCTCCTTAGAGGCGGGTGGAACAAAAGTTATATTGCGGTTGCGAGGAGGTTTTTTTTGTGTACGAAAGTTGTCTGGTTGTCCTTGAAGGGATGGCGGAGGGGGAACCTTGGAATATCTACCAGATGCTTGGGGATAGGGAAGAACATTTGAATAAAGCTTCATTTCATTCACTACCTCGGGGATAGGAGGAATTATAGTTGAATCCTTAGAAGATCGAGGACATTCAGGAACATCACCGAGGGGAATATTGCTAAGTGATAACTCTACGATTTCTTTGCTTTGAATTTCTAAAATGATAAGAAGAATAAATTATCTCTCTCAAGTGAGTCCTACTAGATGTGGCCAGAAGTAGTCGAGTGAAAAGTGTCCATTTCAAGCAACGGGGTAATACTGACTATATGATGTATAGCATGCACCTGTCCCTCAAATAGAAACTTCAAGAACTTATGGAACATAGAGGGGACCACATTCATGGAGCACAGCCATGGGTAGCTCAACTTCACATGAAATAGATCTAATGTATGAATGATAATAAAATGAACATCCAAAGCTCTTGGCCCAACTTTAACTTCGAGGGTTAAAGCACCACGAGGTAGATAGGGAGACCCATCATGTGCTCTAATAGCCACCTCCAATACATCATATGTATCTCAATATAAACCATGCATGTAGAGAAACTCTTCAGTTACTACATTCACCATGCATATAGGATCTATCGCAGCACCCCAAATAGGTTTATCATTGATTCGAATAGTAATATAGAGAGGTTCATCAGGAGCTTCGATAGTAGCATCATGTGGAGTAAAAGATATAGCAGGTTCCAAATGCACTCGCTCATTATGAGGGAGAGCATCCATAATGCAAACATCTTCATGATAACCTTTGTCATGAGATATAACATTAGATTCATGATGAGGTAAAGGATCAGTATATATATGAATATTTTGATTAGGAGCTTCCACTGATTTATTCCCTTTATCATTAACACTGGCAATCTAGATGACATTGACATCAATGAGGTCTTGAACTTCATGTTTAAGATGCATGCATCTTTCAGTGTCCTGACCAACAATGTGGTGAAATTGACACAAAGCCTTTGAATCAAATGAATATGATTGCATCTTGCTTGGATCGAGACATCTAACAAGTGGAAGCTTGGTGAGATTGTTTTGTAAAACTTGTGTCATGATAGAGTGAAGAGATTCAGATAAAGGTGTAAAATTTCTTGTTTTCAGTTTCAATTTATAAGGGTTGGGAGTAGGAGATGACACTGCCGCCACATGTCTTCTCATGTTATCTACTAAAATTTTGTTTATCTTGATAAAATTCTTGTTTTGTCTTTTAAAATAATGATTATTAGAAGCTTCATATTAACCAACTGGAGCCGATGAGTGATTATACTCATACTGACTAACTGAAAGTTGATAATCATGAAGAGTCATGCAGAGATGAGTGAATGAATCAAACTGCATCAACAATATCTTATCACAAATGTGGGGTTGTAAGTTTCCTATGAATAGTCTTTGCACATCATCATCTGGGATATAATATTGGATTTGTGAAAAGAGGGCTTGATAATGCCCCATAAAATTAGTTATTTTCTCTTTTGTTCCTTGTTTACAATGAACCAAGTCCATCAAAGAGACTTGAGGTCCAATGTTCATCTAAAAGTACTCAAGGAATTTATTAATTAATTATGAAAAATGTAGTTATTCTAATTAGGGAAGAGTTTTTCTAGGATTGCATCCAAGGTTGTGTCCTTGAGTGACCTAGGAAAGAGTTTTGCTAGGATTGCATCCTCAAAGTAGAAATCACTACACATACTAGTAAAAGTTGCCATATGGTTGCTAGGGTCTTCTTTCCCATTGTATTTCTCAAAGCGGGGAGTCTCAAAATTCTCAGACATAGGAGCTCTTGGAATAGAATAGGATAAAGGGCTACAAAGATAATGTGTTGTGATGCTAGTTTTAGGTGGGCTATTACTCATGCTAGCTAATTATTGTTGCATGGAGGTCATGTTCTTCAACAACTGGTTTATGATGGGGTCGGAAGAGAAATCAGGTAGAGATTGAAATGAAGTACTAGGTGATGGTGAATGAGTAGCCTTGTGAAATGTAATAGGGGGTTGAGATGTAGGTGGAGTGACATTAGGTGTAGAGTTTGTGTAATTATAAGGAGAAGAACCATAGTGGCGAACATGATTTCTAGAATGTAACCCAACACATGTGGTAGTAGCATTACTCGACTGTGTAGTAGTGGTAAGTATAGTAGATGAATAAGTAGGCATAGGGAGTGAATGTATGGGTACTGACACTTGAGTCCCTATTTGATTAGAAGTTACATTCATCATGAGTTCAATACAACTAGCTACCGACATAATGTTTTTATGCACTATGTGAGCTAGGCCACACAAGACTTCTACTCCCTCTTGTCCCTCAAGAAACAACCCTCTATGCTTCTCAACAACAGGGACAACCTCCTCAGCTATATGTTCCTTTCTCACAAATTGCTGAAAGTTATCCAATTCCATGTCTAAATTTTGAATTTGGGCTTCAGGAACATGAGTGATAAGGTCATCAATATCCATGGATTCTTGAGCAATTGATGTTTTAGGGATAAGTGTAGTAGGAACTTGTGTGACTTGATTAAGAAATTCATATTCAGATGCATCAACATTAGAACCCATAATTCAAATACTTCTTCTCACAAAGGTATTAGAATTGGGTTACCAGGTCACAAAGCTCATAAAATGACTAAAAGATATTTGAATTGAAATTGATGATGTAGCAAAAGAAAGATTTAAGTTTTCTTTTAAGTGAAGCAATAGTATATTCTTAATCAAATTTAATTCAAATAAATACAACTATGGTAACACAATGGGCGGGTACAAAAAGTTGGGGGGTCAAAAAGTGGCCAAACTTTAAAAAAAAACTTCTAGGTCATAATGTGAGTGCGTTATAACGTGCTCACGTTATGGTTTGGTGATGCTAAGCCTAAGGCTTAGGAAGACCAAGCCATAACATGAGCACATTATTCTTTCCTATTTAAAAAAAAACATGTCATTTTTCCTCATTTTCCCATTTGATATTCTTCTGCCGACAGCCTGCAAACCCTTGAGAGCATGCTCACATTATTGGAGGTCAAATTCATCACCAAATCATCACCGATTCATCGTCAAAATGCCACCACAATGTTAGGGAGGCCGAAGGAGTAAGTTGTGTTTGGTTTTTTGTCTGAATTTTTTGTTAAATAGGTAGGTTTAAGTAGATTTTTTATGTAAATTTCTTTAATTTATAGGAAATGATAATGCACCTCCTCCTCCTCCTCCTAAAAATCCACAAAATCTTGAATCACCTGAACAACAAATACCTGCTAAAGAACAACTCAAACAACAAACTCCTCCATCCATTCCTCGTCATTCCTCTAGAACACAAGAAAATCTAATGGGGCAAATTGAAAACAATAAAAAATAAAGTGAAGATATAATTGCAAGGTTGAAAGATCCTAAAACTTCAACCTCGCATTGATCCATGCTTGCTCAATCTCTTGAATCTATGTTATCAAATGTAGATTCAATTAGCAAGAAAATAACTAGTTGGTATGAAAAGAGGAGAGAATTTAGAGAATATTATGTAGACAAGTTGTCATATGAGCAAGTAAAAAATGAACAAATTACAAAATTAGACTTATGTTCCATTTTTATAGACCCATGAACAAATCAACCTCTAGCCCTTACATGCAAGAGGTTCCATATCCATTGGTGCAACAACCAAGTGATAAGGGACAATTTTGGACAAAGGTGGTGGATGGTTTTTGACCATCCTCCATGCAACGATAATGAGGTCCCGCATTACTTTTTGAGGAAACTCTACTGTGATTTTGTAAAAAATAAAGTTCCAATCTATTTTGATATGCGGGACTTCCAGGGTAGAGGTGGGGGGTTAGCATAGGAGAGACCAGGGGCATGTGTTGACCCACAACAGCCAGTAAGACAAGCACTCGCCAGGCCAGCCCATGAGCACATGTCTATCCCTTCCATTGTGAAGGAGAGTGCTGAGGTCGAGACACTTCAGTCCATTAGTGCCTTGACCCAGAGCATCATATAGCATGCCAGTCCTACAGTATAGCGTGGGTCGTGGGAGAGTTTGAGGAGTAGGGTTCCACTCCATACTTGTCAGGCTTGCGGGTCAGCCCATCTGTAGCTGAGGAGATGGTGATGACAGATGTCCTCCTGAGTGAGACTTTTGGCCTTGATACTCAAGTAAATGTTAGCAAGTTCATTGAATTTAATTTTATAAATTTCATTTTTGAAATGTAAGATTAACTAATTTAGTTTGATGATTTTAATGAAATTTCAGGGTCATAGCATTCATTCTGTCTTCAGCGGTTCTCCACCTCCATATTACAATACGACATCTCCTGCCAGGGTATGTAACTAGAAAACAATTATAGATATTACATGTGAATGCCATTGTTATACTTGAATGGTATTCTAATATCTAATTTTGGATGTTGAATAGGTTAATCTTGGAGATTTCACAGCAACACCTCACAGTGGTGGTGGAGTTCAAAGATTCACTCAGGTAATAAAATAAATAGTTTAACTAATGAATTTTACTTACTAGATTTTGTAGTTTATATTCATATCATTGATTACATTGATTAATGAATCTACAATAACCCATTCCCCCTAGAAACTATGTCAATCCTATTGGCTCAATTTCTTCGATCCCTACTTTTGATCCTACATCTAACCCACCTAAGTCTAATGAAGACCCTTCCTTTAACACTACTATATTCTTTGAGATGATAGGCACATTAGACATTCAACTTTATAATTTCATTGTTCAACCCACTCCTACACCTGTCATAACCTTCTTGCTTGATAATGTGATAACTGATGATTATAATGATCCTCTGTAGATTGAGGCACAAGTACACTATAAAATAATAGTTGAATCAAGGTGGAACACTTATCCATCAAGGTGGAATTAATGTAGTTACAGAGGAACACTTATACATCACTAGGTTGCAAAGAGATTCTTATCCCCCTCATATATCTCCTAGAGTAAACATAATGACACTTCTATACCTACTTTTGGCTCCCTCACCCTACTAATCTAGGTAGGATGTAAATGCCTAGATGTCTCATGTCATATCATCCCCACCTCATAGCACTATATATTCTCTTAGGTCATCCTTGGCTCATTGCAATGTGGGTTGTCCATGAACTGTCATCCACTAGTGCCTTAAATTCCCCATGATGGTAATGTCTTCACCATTTATCATAGCCCATACCAACTACTTGTTACCTTAAGACACTTCTCCTTAGATTATTTTTTGTCAAACCCTTCTAGTCCACCTCAACCTCATACCAATTCCCTCTTTCACCTTTACCTATCTTATGCCTCTAAACACATTTCTACCCCAACCCCACAACCTCTTTCTATTACTTCACCTACTCGACTAGCTATGCCCCTATCTTCCCCACCATATATCCACTATTACTACTTCACCTTCCTCATTGACTTCTATCTCCCCTCTAACACCCCTCCAAGATAAAGTAAAAGAAAAAGTGTAGGACCTTTCCCCATCCACTTCTAAAAGTAGGCCTAAGAAACTTCCCCAACACTAGACCCAACCTACTTGATGCAGAGGCATCCACATTATAACCTTACTATACAACATGGATGTCTGCAGCCCATCATCATCATCCTCATCATCAGCATCATCATCATATTTCGGACGAGCACAATTATCCTCCTGCCGACTACTGTTCACTTCCTCCGTTTTTCGCCTATCATCATCATCATGATGTTCAACTAGCGCAAACATCCTCCTGTTGCACTGTTCATCGGGTGCCAAGCTCCATCGGCATCATCATGATATGCAACACCCCCTTCGTCAGCAGGATATCCAATATCCGGTTGCTCCAAAGATCCTGATGATGATCACCTTCAGCACCTTCCCTTCGATACCCCGATAGCCGATGATACAAGCAACAGCATCATGATATGATTTATCCGGTTCTCTCGAAACCTCCGGATGATGTTAACTTTCTGCTGAGGACTTCCGCCGATACCTAAGCACTTAACGATAGCAGGATAAACTTGCATAGGGGGATATCTCAATATCCTGATGACGATGACATCATATCCTGATGATGATGACGTCTCCCAATATCCTGATGACCTCTTCAACACTTAGTCAAAAAAAAACAAACTTTCACTCCCGCATCTGCTAGCGATACGCGGATGATGGGCACTCCCGAGAGATGATCCTGATGGCGATATATACGCTGAGTATATATCCGACTTAAAACATCCTGATGCACTTGCAACATGCAAACTTCAACAGTTTCATGACCCGATCTTCTACCTTATGCCGATGCACTCCTCTCCGGCAACTCCTGATGATGATCACCCCGACGCACTTGCACTTCATGCAACTAACCGCATCATGCCGATCTCCTCTTACTCGGATGATGATGCTCAAAGCGACTGCAGGATATACGCAGAAATATCCTGATGATGCGGTTTTGACAAACTTTCAGCCTTAGCGGATTTCCGCTGTTCTGATCCGCCGAACCTCCTGGGATGACTCGATCCACTTCCAGGGTGATCTACCACACTCTATCAGCTCGACCTAGCACATGCCCATGCTAGGGTCTTCAACACCTTTCAACCGCGATCCTGCACACCTGCATGTGAACAAACAAACTAACACCTACCCTACTGTACATAACCATTCCACCGATCAGACGAATCAACCGGTGGAATGGATCAGTGAATCCATATAGCCACCAAACCAGCAAATTGATTAGATAATGGAAGTAAACAGAGGATGAACACAAACAGGAACGCTTTATTTGATTTCAAAAGATGCAAATACAATGATCAGTTTCTCTCGCTGTCTCACTCTCTACAACCTAGCTCGATCGATTCATGATCTACAGTCAACCGATCCTCATGCTTAAATAGATTTTCCTACGAGTACTACTGACCCGACTCCAAGCGGCTGGGAACTCTCCAGGCGGCTGGGAGATCCAACCAAACATACATCATGACAGCTGTTCTAACAAACTAACTAAAAATAGCAAAGCCTGGTCAGCATGATCTTATCATGATCAGCATGACCTTATTACATGCATTTGGTCTTACCAGACCTTCTTGGAAACATAAACAAGACCTAAAACAATTAACTGCCTCATGAAGGCCAGCTGTCAGGTAGGTGCTCCTGCACCATACTCCCCAACAGAAAAGAACTCATGTCCCATGAGTTTAGTATGTGGAAGTCCTCCACCTTTACACTGTGCCTTTGAAATATGCTGATCTGTTCCAGCTTTGTCCTCTGCTGGCTCTTGGCTGCTCCAAGTCGTCTGAACTGTAACTTGCTTTCTGGCAAGTAAATCCTCATGCCTGTTAATGTAGGCCTTTCTCAGGTTGTCTGACCAGAACCTCTGTCTGAACTGCCTCTTGAACTTCTACAATGTTCAATCCTATCTTCCTTTCAATCGTTATAGGACAAGCAATAGTCCCAACTATGACAACATCCTTGTCATTCCTTTCAACTGGTTGCTGTGTGCAAACCTGTTTCTGCACCTGCTGCTGACCTCTGTCAGTCAAAACTAAAACTTTCTTCAATCTGTTGTCCTGAACAACTCCTTTGCCTGCAGTATCCTCAACTGCCTTTATGCCTGCTCCTCTAGGCATCTGCACATACTCCTTCTTTCCCATCAAAATGATTTTGGCTGCCCCTTGTGCTGCAGCATCTGCCTGCAATGGCATCAACTTAATAGTCTTCCCATCTTTCTTGATGGTATAGGTATTAGAATACCCATCATACAGTACCCTTCTGTCAAATTGCCATGGTCTACCCAACAGTAGGTGACAACATTCCATAGGCAAAATATCACACAAAATTCTATCATGATATGCTCCAATCTGAAAATCCACATATGCCTGTTCAGAGACAAAAAGTGATTGACTATCACTCACCCAAGATGCCTTGTAAGGGTGTGGATGTGGAATCCTTTCCAGCTTCAGTTTATCCACCATTTCCTGAGATACCATGTTGTCTGTTGAACCAGTATCAATGACAACCTTACATTTTTTACCTTTGCTCTTGCAGATGGTCTTGAAAAGAGCTCTTCTTTGTGGGGATTCTTTGTCATGTACCTTCATGGTAGTTGCTGTTCTTCTCATCAGCAGAGACTCTCCACTCTCTGGGTATGCATAATTATCAGGCTCCTTATCCTTGTGATAAGTGTTTGAACTCTGTGCACTTTGCTCTACTGTCTCTTCTTGTACAAGTTGTACTCTCTTGTCACTAGTTCTATCATTTCTGGATGATGAACCTTTGTTTTCTGGACATTTGAAAGATGGATGACCAAACTCTCCACAGGTGTAACATTTTCCTAAAAATGTAGTAGAACCTCTACCACCTCCAAATCTTCCTCTATTACCTTTCCATCCACCCCTGAAATCAGACTGTCCCTGTCCTTTACCAGTGTCTTCTTGACCCTCATTTGGTTGCTTTTGTGCAGGGGCTGCTCCTCTTCCCCTATTGTTTCCTCTTCCTCTCATGGACTTATCATGTCCTCTATTCATCTTTTCTTCAATCCTGATTGCCATTTGATAACAATCCTCCACATTCTTAGGGTTAGCTAAAACTAACTCATCCTGTATGTTAAATCTCAAACCAGCCAAGTACCTAGCCACCTTTTCTACCTCATTCTCATGATGACCAGATCTCATACTCAACTTATAAAACTCCTCAGTATATGTCTTCACATCCCTTTCCTTCTGCTTTAAAAATTGCAGCTTCTTAAACATCTGGATTTCATAATCCCTTGGCAAGAATTTACCTTTTATCCTTGCTACCATCTTATCCCATGAAGTAATCTTTGACTTCCCTTGTTTCCTTCTCTTAGATTGTACATAATCCCACCATACCAAAGCATGACCTCCTAACTTGGTCTTTGCAATCTTTACCTTCTGATCCTCAGCAACATCTTCACATTCAAAGTGATTATCAAGTGCAGCAATCCAATCCAACAACTCATCCTCATTCAAACTTCCAGTATACTTGGAAACATCAACCTTTACCTTAGGTTTATCACTCTGCACTGCCTTTAACAGTTTTGCCAATCTCTGGTCTTCAGCATCCAGATCTTCAGCTACCTCTTCATACTCTTCAACAGTATCTTCATCTTCTTCAGACTCACTGTCTGCCACTTCCCTCTTTTTGTTCTTTTCCAGGGCTGTAAGCCTGGCTTGAAATGCTTCAGCAAGCTCCTTCATCTTCCTCATCTCTCTAGCATGTTTCTCCTTCATTTCCTACAATTCCCTTGCAGTACCACTACCTTTCGGAGGCATTTTGTCAACCCCTCAATCAACACACAACACACAATTCAACTCTACCTCTGCCCTTTCGGTGACAGAATCAACACACAACAGCCCAGATGTTTTGCTGAGCTCTGATACCACTATGATGCAGAGGCATCCACATTATAACCTTACTATACAGCATGGATGTCTGCAGCCCACAATCATCATCCTCATCATCAGCATCATCATCATATTTCGGACGAGCACAATTATCCTCCTGCTGACTACTGTTCACTTCCTCCGTTTTCCGCCTATCATCATCATCATGATGTTCAACTAGCGCAAACATCCTCCTGTTGCACTGTTCATCAAGCGCCAAGCTCCATCGGCATCATCATGATATGCAACACCCCCTTCGTCAGCAGGATATCCAATATCCGGTTGCTCCAAAGATCTTGATGATGATCACCTTCAGCACCTTCCCTTCGATACCCCGATAGCCGATGATACAAGCAACAGCATCATGATATGATTTATCCGGTTCTCTCGAAACCTCCGGATGATGTTAACACAACTTTCTGCCGAGGACTTCCGCCGATACCTAAGCACTTAACGACAGCAGGATAAACTTGCATAGGGGGATATCTCAATTAACTGATGACGATGACATCATATCCTGATGACGATGACGTCTCCCAATATCCTGATGACCTCTTCAACACTTAGTAAAAAAAAATGAACTTTCACTCCCGCATCTGCTAGCGATATGCGGATGATGGGCACTCCCGAGAGATGATCCTGACGGTGATATATACGCTGAGTATATATCCGACTTAAAACATCCTGATGCACTTGCAACATGCAAACTTCAACAGTTTCATGACCCGATCTTCTATCTTATGCCGATGCACTCCTCTCCGGCAACTCCTGATGATGATCACCCCGACGCACTTGCACTTCATGCAACTAACCGCATCATGCCGATCTCCTCTTACTCGGATGATGATGCTCGAAGTGACTGCAGGATATACGCAGAAATATCTTGATGATGCGGTTTTGACAAACTTTCAGCCTTAGCAGATTTCTGCTGTTCTGATCTGCCGAACCTCCTGGGATGACTCGATCCACTTCCAGGGTGATCTACCACACTCTATCAGCTCGACCTAGCACATGCCCATGCTAGGGTCTTCAACACCTTTCAACCGCGATCCTGCACACCTGCGTGCGAACAAACAAACTAACACCTACCCTACTGTACATAACCATTCCACCGATCAGATGAATCAACCGGTGGAATGGATCAGTGAATCCATATAGCCACCAAACCAGCAAATTGATTAGATAATGGAAGTAAACAGAGGATGAACACAAACAGGAACGCTTTATTTGATTTCAAAAGATGCAAATACAATGATCAGTTTCTCTCGCTGTCTCACTCTCTACAACCTAGCTCGATCGATTCATGATCTACAGTCAACCGATCCTCATGCTTAAATAGATTTTCCTACGAGTACTACTGACCCGACTCCAAGCGGCTGGGAACTCTCCAGGCGGCTGGGAGATCCAACCGAACATACATCATGATAGCTGTTCTAACAAACTAACTAAAAATAGCAAAGCCTGGTCAGCATGATCTTATCATGATCAGCATGACCTTATTACATGCATTTGGTCTTACCAGACCTTCTTGGAAACACAAACAAGACCTAAAACAACTAACTGCCTCATGAAGGCCAGCTGTCAGGTAGGTGCTCCTGCACCACTACTAACCAACCCATAGCTACCCTACCAATTTCCTAATATACCCCTACCAGATGTCCCAGACCTAGTTTTCTTCCAACCCACCCCCTGACAAACCTCAAGACAAAGAATATGATAAGAAATTTTTTAAATAAGATTTTTTTTCTCCTATCTAGTATCTTTCCTCCCTCCTATTATCCCACAAACTCTTGATATTACTCCTTCCCGTAAACCCATAAACTTACCTAATGTTAATGTGATTTCTAGTTTAGGCATTGTCCCATAAACCCACAAACTCTATGGTAGGCATTGTCCTACCTCCATGACTACCAAACGAACAAAATTTGAGCACAACCCTACCCCACCCTACCACCAACCTAAACCTAAACTAACACCTTCACTCCCTCTCTAACTTCTTAAACCTAAAATTTGATGCTACTATGGTCCCTCATTTGTTGACCCTTATACAACACAATAGTCATGAATCTTCATCTAATTTGTATATATGCATGTGACTTGTGTGCTTTATTGTGTGTACTTCCATGTTTAGGTGAATGTGTGTATGTTAGGAGCCATGACTTGCATCACTATTATATTTTTTGCAATTGAATAATGTTGTTTTATTTTTAGATGATGCAGGCTGCAGAGACACCTCTTGAAGTTCATAGGGAAATGGAGCATGGTGTGTCCTCTGCGATTTATAGCTCCATGCATTTGACGAGGGTATGAGGCAGATTAGTAAATTTCATATTACATTCATTGTTATAGTTGTTTATATTTGAAAAATCAAATGATTATTGATTTGAAGTTTAATTTCTATCTGGATGGTTTCTATAGGACATGACATCGTCACAACCTAATCTTGGTACTAAGGCAAATGAGGAGATAGATTTTTGGATAGTGGTAAGTGATTATTTTGTTAAATATTTCATTTTTTATAATGTAATTTATATATATTAATGTCTATATTTTTTTATTGTAACATCTATAGATCCATGAACAACTAAATAGGAGGAGCAGCCCTAAGGTTTGTAGTAGACCACCCTCATATGTGTCTCCATCCCCTCGAAGATCAAAGGCCACCCATGATGTATTTTCTTCACCGGACATAGGGGAATGACTTTTTATTGTGTCCTTTGTTGTATGCCTATATGGCATTTGTGGACATATATTTGGTATTGCATATAGTTGATAGTGTATGCCTATATGGCATTCTTGTAAGCCTATATGGCTATTTTGTATATATGTTATACTTATATTGATAGATATTGATGTATGTCTATATAAAATTTGGTTAATACAAATCATTTTTGTTGATCATTATGTAATATGGATACGTGCAGTGTAGATCATTTTTGTATGCCTCTAGGTTTCAAAGTTTAATTGTCAAATAATCCATCCCAATTGATGATAAGAGAATTTGAGTTTTTAGTTGAAAGTTTCAGTCTCTCAAAACTAGACATGCCTAAGAAAATAGAGAAAGGAAGATTAGATAAATGGATAAATGGAAAGAAAGTTTTTTTTTTTCACATCATGATCTACATGCTATTACACAAGCTTGCATGCTAGCCTTAGTCACTCACATAGCAATGTACAACCTCGTGCTTAAGTCCTTGCATCATGTGCCACCTAAACAATGCCACTTGATCCAACACAAAGTTCATGGTTCCTTGTACCATGCATAATTCACATAGTGATAGGAATCATTTTGTGCAACTCAAAAGACACCCTATAAATCTTACACAACCCTTTGGATCATGTTCCATTTGTACAACACTAAGGATCAAGTCTCAAAGTTTCACAAACAACTCTATCTAATTTTGCAAGTGACCAAGGGGACATTGCAATAATATTTATATGATAATTTTAGCATGGGACACCTCCAGACCTTGTGAGTCTAAATGGTCTCTACACTCATTTTAACTTGGCCTTTATGGCCATTAAACTCATGAAGGACTTGTGTTAGAGATTGTAAAATGATTTTATTTTGAGTGCATATGCTTAAGTTTTAATATTGTTGTAGAGGACTATATGGGGACTAAAATAAATGTATAAAAACACCTTCTATGGTTTTCCCTAGCAATCCCATTTTACGTAAATGAAAACATATTTTTTGGCTATTTCAATGCATCTTTTTTTAGTAGTTTTGTAATTATTACATTCTATGTTGTCGAACTCTTGTGAAACATCTTTGTGCTTATTGTTTTATTTTAGTGACCAAAAGGCATGATAATACCATGATTTGGTCTCGCTAGCCCAATTTGGGTGCATCATATAACTAAAATAATACTCTACAAATATCTCATGTTGGTATATTGAAATGAGGTTGATTGCTGTAACATAGATATTTGCAATTCCCTATGTTCCAAAAGGATGTTCTTATGATTGCTCCTTGGCATGCTGATCCATATTCTTTATGAGTTGCTCAATTGAAAATATTTCTTAATTCCTTATTATTATACTATATTGGGATGCAAAGAGTATGTTTGTTGTCTTGAATAAGATAGTCAAAATCATATGCTTATGAGCACTTGATGACCATTGTGGTTATTAAATGTAATTCCTCTTGCATATAAGGCGAGCTTATGAGAGGTCATTGAGTCTTACCTAATTTGAGTATGCAACATAACATTGGGGCTATAGGCTTGCATAAGTCATCAGCAAACCCTTTGAGAATGCGGTTAATATTATAAATGTATACTTTCCATCTCACCATGTTAATATGTATCATGTTATCACATTTACCAATTTGACTCTAATTCCATAAAGCAATTCCCTACCCAAAAACGTGTTAAGAGTGAAAGCCTTGTTACGACATTGGATTGATCTCGCAGAAGGTTGCATACCACTACCCCAACTCTTTGCAAGATTTCTATGAAATATGATAAGAAAGATAGGTGTAGTGTAGATCATTACATAATGATAGAGCCATGAAGTGTGGAGGGTTTCAAATATCATAGAAGTCTAAGTTCAAGCCTAATAACACAGTGACATAAAGGTGGAAAAAGATGAGGGTTGAATAGCATGGCTATGACAACATGAAGATGATATTAAGGTTCAGGAGAGTAGCCTAAAAGAGGTCTATTTCAAGCCTAATATGGGTCTAAGATTGTAGTGATGGAACAATACATTGAAGGACTAAAACAAACCCTACAGACATAGTACTAGAGAACAAAGTCAAGGTGAACCAAGATAAAAGAATAAGTAGTTCATATATGACTATGTTGACTACTAGAACAAGTATGTTAATAGCCATAAGATGCATGTTGATATGTGAAGACTATAACAGTTATAGCAAAGGCAATTGGTGAGGATATCGCCAGTACAATGTAGCTCGGACTGTTTTGGCATGTTTGGGTGTGAAACATGACCATGCTTGGGCTAAACGTATGCATCCTAATGCGTTGGAATAGTCAGTTTGGCCTCATGAGGAGCAGAACGAAAGTTACACCCCTTTCCAACTTTACATTGCATGCATCTAACCATTTTTGGGACAGCAGAAAAACTTTCACCATGGGCAAATGCCTCAAAGATATAAAAAACCAAGAGAGGTTATTGTAGAGGGACCCTACATGATCCCATAGCCTTAGAAAAAATGTTTCTAAGTGATACAGTTTCCAAGTAACAACTCGTCAAAGATTTCTTCCTTTTTCCACTTTGGATTCTTCAGGGATATCTTCAGTACAATGTATCTCAAACTATTTTGGCATGTTTGGGTGCAAAATAGGACCATGCCTAGCCTAATCATACCCATCTAGATGTGTTGGAACTGTTAGTTTGGTTGCATTAGGAGCAGGACAAAAGTTACTCCCCTTTGCATCTTTACACTACCTCCTTCTAACGATTTTTGGGGTAGCAGAAAACCTTTCACCACTGGTAAACACCTAAGAGATCAAAAACTGAGAGAGGTTATTATAGAGGGACCCTACGTGATCCTATTGCCTCATATAGAATGTTTCTAAGTGTCATGGTTTCTGAGTAATAGCGCGTCAAATATTTCTACCTTTTTGCACTTTGGACTCTTCAGGGATATCACCGGTATAATGTAGCTCAAACTATTTCGGTAAGTTTGGGTGCAAAAAAGGACCATAACTAGCCTAAACATACCCATCTAGATGCATTAGAATTGTCAGTTTGGTTGCATCAGGAGCAGGACAAAAGTTACTCCCCTTTGCAACTTTACACTACCTCCTTCTGACAATTTTTGGGGCAGCAGAAAACCTTTCACCATGGGCAAATACCTCAGAGATATCAAAAAATGATAGAGGTTATTATAAAGACGGCCTACGTGATTGTATTTCCTTAGATGGAATGTTTCTAAGTGTCATGGTTTATGTGTAACAGCTTGTCAAAGATTGCTGCCTTTTGCACTTTTGACTCTTCAGGGATATCGCCAGTATAATGTAGCTCAAACTATTTCAACATGTTTGGGTGGAAAACAAGACCATTCCTAGCCTAAACATACCCATCTAGACCCATTGGAACTATCAGTTTGGTTGCATCAGAAGAAGGACGAAAGTTAGACCCCTTTGCCACTTTACACTACCTCCTTGTGATGATTTTTGGGGCAGAAGAAAACCTTTCACTATAGGCAAATGCCTCAGAGATATCAAAAGATGAGAGAGGTTATTGTAGAGGGGTTCTACGTGATCACATTGCCTTAGATAGAATGTTTCTAAGTATCACAGTTTCTCAGTAATAGTTTGTCAAAGATTGCTACCTTTTTGCACTTTGGACTCTTTAGGGATATCGCTGGTACAATGTAGCTCAAACTGTTTCGGCATGTTTGAGTGTAAAAAAGGACCATGCCTAGCCTAAACGTACCCATCTGGACGCATTGGAATTGTTAGTTTGGTCACATCATGAGCAGGATGAAAGTTACACCCCTTTGCAACTTTACACTACCTCCTTCTGACAGTTTTTAGGGTAGAAGAAAACCTTTCACCACAGGGAAATACCTCAAAGATATCAAAAACTGAGAGAGTTTATTGTAGAGGGATTCTACATGATTGTGTTTCCTCAGACAAAATATTTCTAAGTGCCAGGGTTTCTGAGTAACATCTCATCAAAGATTGCTACCTTTTTGCACTTTGAACTCTTTAGGGATATCACCGGTACATTGTAGCTCAAACTGTTTCAGCATGTTTGGGTGCAAAATGGGACCATGCCTAGCCTAAACGTACCCATCTAGATGCATTGGAACTATTAGTTTGGTCGCATCAGGAGCAGGACAAACGTTACACCCCTTTGCACTTTACACTACCTCCTTCTGACGATTTTTGGGACAGCAGAAAACCTTTCACCATGGGCAAACGCTTCAGAGTTATCAAAAACTGAGAGAGATTATTGTAGAGGTGTTCTACATGACCGCGTTACCTTAGACAAAATATTTCTAAATGTCATGGTTTCCAAGTAACAGCTCATCAAAGATTGCTACCTTTTTGCACTTTGGACTCTTTAGGGATATCGCTGATACAGGTGTAAGGTATTAACTTAGATTTTAGAGAAAAGTAAAGACTGGGGTTTTTAGGAGGCTGAGGACTAGATAACCCTAAAGATAAATAAATAGAGAGTATAACACAAATAAAAGTTACCAAACTAGGTCTTTAAAGACAATACACTTAGGGTTTAAAACATAACTAATAACTTTAACTTAAAAACCCTAACTAGTTTTGAATGTTTAAACCTCTATAGCTATGATATGAACACTACCACTGTGACATCCTTTGGACTTCCAAAACTTTCAATAACAACCACAACTCATCAATCAACATCAACATGACCTTAACACCATATTTTGTGATCAACATCAACATCATGACACTGAAGAAATCTATGGCACATGAAGATGCTGAGAACACTAAAGACATGGAGCACAAAGAAGCATGAAGACATGAACAAACTCCTATCATGAGGAAGAACCACAACCCAATCCAACTCCTAAAAGCATGGCATGTTATGATGAAGAACCACAACCAAATCTAATGATCCAATGGCATGAACCAATGACATAAGCAACTATGTTCTACTATTGTAACATGATAAACATGAATGTTATGAACTAACATCCAAACCCTGTGACATGAATCTTGATGTGACATGAGTGAAACATGAGTGAACAAGATTAAGACCAATAAGGATTGACTTCATCCATCGGTTAGATCTAACCCCATGAAGCATTACATGATGATGATGGAAACATCAAATGTATACCATAGAAAACAAATCAAGTTCATACCACTACTTGAGTGAGATCTTCACTATTCAAGTTCATGCCTTGTCTTAAAGCACTACAACTCTGTGCATCACATCACATACTCTATGAAGAAGCAAGTGTCTTTATATCATAAAATCCAGCAACATATCCTGAAAGCATAATGTTATCATCAAACAATAGACAACCAATAGACCTGCACAATTATGCATTCCTTAATCAATTACTAACATCCAAGCACTTTGAGATCAATGACAAACATATTCATCACAATATTCAATATATATGTGTAAAAATGCAGTAGCAAATAAAAAAGACAAAACTATGTAAACTTACAAATTAATGTGCATACTTACAAATCAATGTAACATGACTTTACAAAATCAATGTGAATACTTACAAATTAATCCAACGAACCATCCGGGTCTGCTCTACTCTTTATTATGTCAAGTATTGCCTCATGGTCATATTCACGCACCGTCCACAAGGTCTTGTTCAAAGGTCTACCCCAAAATTGTATCAAATGAACATTGGATGCCATGACAAGGTTCGAGTAATGAAGAATCTTCCGATGTGTGTCAAAGTCCTAAAATAGCCAAACATTAACACTCTTATGTGGGTACCTTCTAAGCCATGTTCCAGTAACAACCATTGAGCCTCTAGGGTATTTGATGTTTTCTCCATCTGTAATTGGGGTCCCCAATTTCTTTTTGGCCTCAACACAATGACACAAGTAATAATATGTTCTCTCTTCATTATCTTCATCTGCAATAACTGCACATAAACATGCCCTACAATGATATGTGCAACAAATTAGATGAGATTAGTCAACATTACAAAAACACTATAAAGTAAGATAACATTAGGAATTTTAAAAACTATGCGAGTAGATATATTACCTGGTTGAACTAGATTGGATATGGGGTCAAAGTCAACTAATGATTTCATCTCTATCAGTTCCAGTGCCATCGGGGGTCGATACGTGTCAAGTGGGCTAAGATAACTTAACCTCCATTCGTCAACCCACTCCTTTGACTTGCACTCATTCTAGGCTTGAATTGTACATGAAGAACAAAAGCATGCTGTCTTTTGCGTATGGGTACTTCATGAACCTGCAATTGAGCTTCTAAAACAGTGTAGCTCACTTGATCCTATCAGTGTACAATAGTCCTCATATGGTGCAATGTTAGTATCATCTATCAACCAAAAATATCTATGAACTGAAGACATACCTTCATTACCTGGACCTATCAAAGCATTACACCACTCAACAATTGATTTTGCATCTGTCAACTTTACATTGTCTTTATACTTTAACTCTTCTCATGCTATGGTTCTTTTGATACATACTACTACACCATCATGCTCCCCATTTCCATGCTCGGCCTCACAAAAGTTCCACATATGTTGAACACCTATAATATTATGTCTCCTGCTCAGTCAATAGAAATTTTGTGAGTTCTTGAATTGTGATGCACAGTTACCCAATCATATGATATGTTGACTGAATGGTATGCCCCTTCTAGCCAAATCATTGTAGAACACTTAAAAGCAACCTTGCATGAACTCTGTAGAATGCATGCAATCATCATTAATATAAAAATGATACTCCCTTATGATCTTCTATCATCCTATGTACTATCATTCGCATGAATGAATGCGATATGCACAAATATAGAAACATGTGTGGAGTTGTAATATTGTGATTGCACCTCACACTGTGGCTGTAGACTATAGTTCTTTGCAAATTTGATGAATGAAACAATGCTACCAACTGGAAATGTGTCCTTGCATGACTTGAATTACAAGTCCAACCATCGAGGTCTATGGGAATGTCTTGTATACTCATACACTATACTGTCATGAAATATAGACATAAACTGATACACTGGAATCTTTTGAATAACCAATTCACACCTCTTTGCTTCTTTACCATCTTTTGTATTGTATGCCACTATTTTATATATTTAGAACTCTACTAGTTCATTTCCAACCGCATGTGTTCTTTCCATATGTTCACATATTGGCATACGTTGCAAGCCACCGCAATGCTAACATGTGCCATCCAAGCATAATTTCCTATATAATATTTGACCTTCCTCTCTTTCACATAAAATTCTTGATATGAAGTCTCTTGAAGATGTTGGTGGGGCATATATGCCACAATCCTATAAAACATTGTTAGTATGCAAATCTAAACATATAGACCGATAAACATAAAAATGGTTAGAAAATTCAATATTTAATCTACAACAAGTAGTGCGTGTGTGATTTATCTTGACATAGAAAGGTTTTAGCATTTCAAAATATCTTTGAGAAATTTTAATTTGAGGATACATCTCTAGAAATTTACCAAATGACTATGTTTGAGTCATATACGTTAACCTAATCCCTCGAAACTCTAAACTCTAAACTCTAAATGCTATCCCTAATCCCTCTACCTTCAACACTATATGTTAACCTTAATCCCTCGACCCTCAACCCTAAATTCTATCCCTAAAGCCTCAACCCTAACCCTAATCCCTCAAGGTCCTAAAACGTAATCCCTTATCCCTAAATTCTAAACCCTATCCCTAAACCCTCAACTCTCAACCCTCAACCTTAAACCTTAATCCCTCAACCCTAAACCTTAATCCCTCAACCCTAAACCCTAATCTCTCAACCCTAAATCCTAAAGCCTCAAGCCTTGACACTATACCTTAAACCCTAATCCCTTATCCCTAAACCCTCAACCCTAAACCCTAATCGCTCAACCCTAAACCCTATCCCTAATCCCTCTATCCTCCACACTCTACATTAACCCTAATCCCTCGACCCTCAACCCTAATTCTGCAATCCTAAATGCTATCCCTAAAGCCTCAACCCTAAACTGTAATCCCTCAAGGTCCTAAATCCTAATCCCTTATCCCTAAACTCTAAACCCTATCCCTAAACCCTCATCCTTAAACCCTTAACCCTTAAACCCTAAACCCTTGACCCTTAAACCCTAAACCCTTAAACCCTCAACCCTTATCCACCCCTCTCCTCCCCTATCCCACTCACCCACATCTCTATGCTCCTCTACCCTCGACACTATACCTTAAACCATAATCCCTTAACCCTCATCCCTAAAGCCTCAACCCTCAACCCTTAAACCTTCAACCCTAAATCCTATCCCTAAACCCTATACCCTTGACACTATGCCTTCAACCATAATCCCTCAACTCTTAAACCATCAACCCTTAAACCCTTAATCCCTCATACCTTAAACCCTTAAACCCTAAACTCTCAACCCCTAGATACCCTTAAACCCTATACCCTATACACTTAACCTTGGACACTCTACCTTGAACATTATCCCTGAACCTTCAAACCTCTACCCTATACTTATGCCCTAAATCCTCAACCCTCATCCATATGCCTTATACCCTCAACCTTAAACACTAAACCCTATATCTTAGATACTCAACCTTGAACATTATCCCTCAACTGTAATCTCTCAACCCTCAACCATATACTTAAGCCCTAATCCCCCAATCCTCAACCCTATACCTTAAACTATGAAACCTACACCCACAAACCCTCATCCCTATACCCTATAACCTCACCCTTATACCCTAAACCCTGAATATTGTGCCTCAACCCTATACTTAAAACCTAAACCATACACTCTCAACCCAACTCACCCTATACCTTATATACCATCAATCCATATTGTAAACCCTAAACCCAATATCCTAAACCCTAATCCCCATACCTTACACAATTAATCTTATACACTCAACAAACTGAATATTATCCCTCAATTGTAACCCTCAACCATCTACCCTCTACCCTCTACCCTCAACCTATTACTTAATCCCTAATCCCTCAACCCTCAACCCTATACCTTAAACCCTAAACCCAAAACCCTTAAATACAAACATACATACATACATACATACATACATACATATATACATACATACAAGCATGCATACATACATACAACCATATATACATACATACAAGCATACATATATACATACAAGCATACATATATACATACATACATACAAGCATACACATATAGATACATACATATAAGTATACATACATACATACATACATACAAGCATACATAGATACATGCTTAATAACCTTGAACATAAAACATTCCAAGGGAGACATAATGCGAGCGTGTTATAACATGCTCACATTATGTCAAACATGACAAACATCGGGCAAACTTTTGTGAAAAGGGAAAAAATGCAAAACAAAACATAACACGAGCATGTTATAACGTGCTCATGTTATATTTTTCTTTAGGAATCCCAAGCCTTAGGCTTGGGATTTGCTTTGGATTTCCAACCCAAAGGCTTCGAGTTCCTTCCCAACATCCAAAGACATGTTTTTGCATATTCTATAGGATTTCACATAATTTCATTCGTGCTAACCCTCATATTTGCATGTGTTTCAAGGCCGAACAAATCGAACACCTGGTTAATGTTAGGCTTTATCTTAGCTATTTAACAATGTAATTTTTTTCACATTTTGACAATGCTAAGGCTTTTATCTTTAATTTCTTTTGTTTGTGTGTCCATTTTTGGGCAAAAAATAGTGTTTGGTCTTTTTTTCATTGTAAATTAACCGTTCATTGAAATTTCAAAAAAATTACATTTTTAGAAACTAGACTCCATTCAACACATATTAAAAAAAATGATTTTCAGTTAGATTTCAAAATTTATAGGGGTAGCACAACCAAAATTCTTTTTTTCAGGATGTGTCCACTTTGAACATTAGTAAAAAATCAAATATTCATTAGAAAATTATCAGAAAAATCTGGTATAAACTAAATGATGTTAGATAATTTCTCACTGAAGCAATTTTAAAAATACCAAAAAAATTGTTAACCTTTTGAGGGAACCACAAAACATGCTATGTTATATTTTTTTGACAAAAACAACACCAATTTCTATGGCTCCCTCTTTTGAACCCCTTAATCTATACCATTTTCAAAAAAAAATAGTAGTTTAGAAAGTAGACTCAGAGCACTATGAAATTTTTTTTTGTTGCATCTTAAAATTTTGAGTGTAACTTGGAGTACTAGGTAACACTAAGAGGGGGGGTGAATCAGTGTTACAGAGAACAAGACAAATTTTCACACTTTCATTGTAGGTTCAAACAACAGATGTGAATGTTGACTCATATGCTTATTAATGCATGTAAAAGAGCATTAAAGAGACAAGTAAACAAGTACCATGAGTATACGAACCAAATAACAAATAACATTATAAGATAGATGGAAAAAGAAACAGATAATTGATGACACCATAACACATAAATTTTGAGGAGTGGAAACCCTCTAGGGTAGAAAACCACTCAGTAAAAGTGCCTCACTAGCTACAATCATTGCCTCACTGGCTACAATCATTACCTCACTAGCATTTTCAACAATGTCTCATTGACAATAGTGCCTCACTGGCTGTTTATGTGCCTCACCGGCAAAGGTCCTTGTCTCACCGACTTGACCTCATTTCTACCTCACTGGCATATTTCAAACCAAACAAAGAATAATACAATTTAATACAGAGGGTTACTCGATTTCTCTAAAACCCAATAACTCTTATCTAACATCAAAGATAATGCACTTGGTCGTATATCTTCAACATTACAATAGGTGTATACACAACACTTTTCAATTCTTGTTCAAAGATTTTTTTTTATACATTTCATAATGTCTTCCTTTTCTCATGAAACAGTTTGAAGAGATAACTGTGCACAAAAACTGTTTCAGGTAATACCTGAATATTAAACCACAGTTTGGGGTCAAACTAACCCTTCTAGTTATAACTGACATGAAATCCATAACTGTCATGTTACTAAGAAAAGAAATAAACAATATGTCACTACTGCCTCAAAATGTTATTATCATCAAAGTATGATCTATGCATCACATAACTAAAGTTAAGTGCTCAACACAGTTGTAACACATAACACTAGTTATATGAGCAACATAAAACTATTAACACTATCCACATAAACCTTTTTACTGTCCATAAATCAAATCACTGTTCATAAATCAATATAGTGCCACCGAATCATAACAAATATAATCTGGCTGTCATTAGATCAAATTGAACCACAATTTAGAATTCTTTCTTGACAGCTTTAACACAGACCCTAATGCATTTTGTGGGTATTGAAAAATATACAAAAAAATATAAATGGCCAAGCAAGAAAAACTCAAGAGAATGACCTTGAAATTTAAAACAATGAGAAGGAATGAAAGAACCTAAAGAAATCATGATTTTTCAATTTATTTTTAATGGCCTCAGTCCACAACGTCTCTTTTCAGTGCTATCACTTCACCCAAGTCAACATTCAGGCTCCCAAATTGAACATTAGACAGATTCACCTCATTTTTCATGATTGTAGATCAAACCCTAGCTCGAGAGGAGCTCTAAACCAAGCTTTTCCTTGCATAAAAAAAAATAGACTATCATATATACCTTGACCAGTGTGGCCGGTATGCCCTAGATGGGTCAGTCACAAAGAGTGACTTATTCGAGCTTATCACCTACTTTGAAGAGCCCGAGACCTATTTAATAGGTCATTCCTTAATGAAGCCCAAAGTGGCATTTGTAACAAAGTTTATTTTGTTTCCTCTTTTTTTAAAATATCACATAATACCTTATCACAAATAATGTGCCATTTAATGCCACTTTTAAAATCACATCAAAATTTTACAAAAATAACATTACATTATAATGCCACTATGAAAGAAAGGCAAACTCAATGGTAAATGTTATTTCCACTAAGTGTCCAATCAACACTTCCCACTATTGCCTAGTGCCTTAAACCAAACGAATAATAACTTGCAACTGTTATCATCTCATAAACTCATCATACCAAGAGAGCATAAGAACACAGGGTATACCACAACATGATACCAACACATATGTCACATGAATATCAACTGAGCATGTCCACTATATATCAACAACCAATGTGTCAAGCATATGTCAGCATCAGATGCTAGGAAATGTGAAGATCACTGGATACTATGTCAACATGCCACTATGTCATGAGTACAAATGCCACTGCCACTATGCTAGCATGGTACAGAAAGATAATATCATGAATTCCCACTGTCTAGATCACAACAACAACAACTGAACTACAATGTGAAAGAGAATCAACTAAACTGAGCATGGGCCAACAACATAATCACTCTTTTTCCAATTGAGCCAGAATAAAAATGTGTTTCATATATGATAGGAGATGATGATAACCATATCAAGTAAGAGCCAACCCACTGTCCAAAACAAATGCCACTGTCCAATACAAATACCATTGCCTCTGAATAACATCATATATGATAAACATGCCATGGGATCATGTCATATCACCACAATCATGTATGCCAACATCATATAAGCCAATCAACATAATGTCACAATGCCAACATCATATAAGCCAATCAACAACTGTCACAATGCCAACATGTCAACAATATATTCCAGCAATGATGATACCATCATAAGACCAAGACCAAGACTAGGATTAACACCATTCACCAATTGTCATGATACAATGATACAGATACTATGCATGTCAAGGTACTGGATATCTAACTAATGTGCAAGTCAAGGTACCATCTCCACCTAAGAGAGATTGTGTCTTTGACATCAAGGACAACAACTGAGGGCAACAAACTCCCCCTTTGTCCATGATGGCAAAACACAACTCTCTCTCCCCCTTTTTGACATGAAAGGCAAAGGGAGGAAGGAAAGCGTGCCAATGCCTCCAAGAGATAAACATAAATCATAAATCAACAAATGTCTGAAATGAAAAACACAAATGGAAGATAAAGCATACCAAATATACCATGACTGTCCCATGATGGAGAAACATCCAGAGCATCTAAAATAGAAACTGCACTGTCAGCATCATGATGAGCATATAAATGAACATGTATCAAAGAAGGACAACAATTGAAGATGCTGGTAGAATATCACTATCACCATTAGCCAAGTATCATATCAATGATCAAACATCAAAAGATTAGCTAATATTACTACTGAGCAAACACCAAACAATAGAAAATAATACTTGGTAATCACTTATCATATTACTATACCAAATGATATAATGCAATAAAGCTCCCCCTGCAAACAAGCTAGACATTTTCAAGCCTAGTCAAGCATTGACCTCAGGCATAGTGAAGCATCAATTGTATCATGAAAAACTCTGTTTGGTACTGTTCCTTGCACTATCTTTGCAATAAGCTAACAGACACAATGTAATCAATACTATCAAACTGCAAACCTGTCAAAGCCTACAACACATAAAAACTCACACCACTATTGCAACACATCACAATGTATTGTCATCAAAGCCATGACACACCACTGTTTCACAAGATATCTCCTGAACAAGTCTTCACACTTGTATTACCTCTGCACTTTGCTCTAACTACAATATTCTAAAGATTGGAATACAAAGGACCTGCAACATGTCATGTAGTTGTACCAGAGTAATAGTAGACTATCCTGTTGATAAAGTTGTCCTGCATCCTTACAAATTCAAATGTAAACTTCCAAATATCAAATGACTCTAAAACCTTTTCATCTATCCAATGGCATTAGCAAGCCTCTAGAATGGTTATCATATTCTGTTCCAAAACATTAGACACAACAAGAGTAGTATTGTCACTTTGTAGCTTAAAATACACCAAATGTCAATATGAACCCAATCAAGTCAAAGATTGTTATGTCCTAACTATTTTGCTAATATTGTCTCCATGAAAATAAAGCATCATACAATGAATATATCAATGATAACATTCCTTCAACACTGCAAGAACTTATTTCAATTTCACTATCTACAATGTTGTCAAACAATCCTTCATTTACATCACAAGTACAAGAATGCTATCAAAAGATTTAAAACTATTTTATACCTCTATCAATGAGACTAGAAACACTTTCTCACCTTGCTACACAAGTGCTACACTTTTCTGATTTGCTACTTGGGAATGAAAGATAAGACATTGAGCACTATGAACAAATGAGATTTTGAACACCATGAAATCACCATAATCAAACCCAAACAAAGACCATGTCAAATACAAGGAACCAATGTGTCGTAAACCAATCTATATAATATCATGCTATGAACTATTTCAAAAATTGTATCAACAATACAAATAAAGCCATGATATGAACTAGAACAACACCATTGAACTACACCAATCATAAGAAACCTTTGATGAAGCACCCACTGATGAAGTCCTTCATCCCAAAGAACCTCAACCTCTCCAATGACCCACAAACACTCAAGGTCTTACAAATACTATTTTTGTTCCATTTGATCTTGCATAACAAATCAAACTCAGACTGCAAACCACCACTGTCAATATTGCAGAACAAGAATATCAAACACTTCAACAATGACTATTATGATAGTGAGATTGTCTTTGGATTATCTTGCACAAATTTTCAAATCATGCTTGTGAACTGATGTTTTCCTTGACTCTTATCAAGCACAACAAGATCACATTGATAAACATGTCAATTATGAAACAAGTTACTCAATTATACAGAGAATGAAATTAAGTCCTATTAGCAAACTTTACTGTCCTTTACAAACTCTTTTCTTATCTTACTTCTTGGGGATGAGAAATAAAACAATAAGCATCTCCCCCTAACTTTAAGCTACTTCTCATGCAAAGGATAATGTCTTTTGAGTAACATGAATTGATTTTGGTTTTTAATCTCCTAGATCTTGTTTTCTTCTCCATACTTTCTTAGTCTCTGTCTTCTTGTTGTCCAAGGTATCTTCCTTCTTGTCATGTCCAGGTGAATTTATAGAAGCACTTCTACAAAAATATGCTCTATGCCCAAGTTTATGACATTTAAAACAGGTGACATTGTTTCCAAAAGGAGTAAAGAACTTATATCTTCTTGAAAACCTAGAAGGATCATGTCTTTCTTGAACATTACAAAACTTTGCAGTATGACCAAATTTATAACATTGACCACTCTTTGACCATTCATGAGGATCCTTATTCCATCTCATTTTCATTGAATGATTCCAACAATTAGTTGCTTTATGACCACACCCATAACATGCCTAACAATAGCCAGAAAAGAAATTGTACCTTGCTGATTGATTTCGTCTGAAAAGTGAAGATCTTGAGAACCTGCTTGTCCTTTTGCCTTCATCAACACATTTATCTTTAGTCTTATCTGTAGGAATAGTAGCATGATGATCCAAATCAATCTTCTTCCTTGGTGTATTCCTAACTTTAAAACTCTATCCTTTCCCATTTGCAGATACAAAAACTGTTTCAATTTTTTGTTCTGTTCCACTTGAAGATGCTTGTCCTTCCTCATACCCTAAGTAAGTAAGATCACTGTAATATATTTGTCTACATAGCATATCATCCAGTGCATTAATACTTTTCTCAAACTTCTTATATCTCTCTAACTGGATCTTATGGTCTTCTAGATCTTTCTTTAAAGCAACAAACTCTTCTTCAAGTTTATGGCACTCAAAGGTTTTGGTATCCAAGGTATATTTAGTGTTTTCTACTATTTTCTTAGTCTCCTCTATCTCGGTTTTCAGATTTAAGATCATGTTATCTAAATTAGCTTTTAATAGAGAACTCTTTTTCAAAGAATTGAGTTCATCTTCTAACTTTTTACGCATTTCTTCTTTTTCTTTCAACTTGACTTCCCTTTCCTTTTCAATTCTTTTACTTTCTTTAATTTGTATCTTGAGTTTTTGATTTTCTCTTTCAAGATCCCTAATCACATTTAGAGCAGAAACAAGCTCTCCTTCAAAATCAACAACTCCTTCAGTGTCACTAACACACTCTTCTATATCTGATTCATTCATATTTACCACGAATTCATCTAGTTCTATATTACACATCCTTTCTTCTATAGGATTGTTCTTATTATCACTTATTGAATCAACTGACAAGAACTTTTCTTGAGATAAGACTTCATTAGACTTGACAGGGATTATTTGATTATTCTTTTGCTTGACACTAGTATTTTTCTTTTGACCTCTGTTTCTTTTGCACTTAGCCATGACAAGTACTCTTAATAGGAAACCCTAAGGTTGATTAGAACTATTGGACAAGGGTCTAGCTCTGATACCACTTGTTGGAGTACTTGGTAACACTGATAGGGGGGTGAATCAGTGTTACAGAGAAGAAGAAAATTTTCACACTTTCATTGTAGGTTCAAACAACAGATGTGAATGCTGACTCATATGCTTATTAATGCATGTAACAGAGCATTAAAGAGACAAGTAAATAAGTACCATGAGTATATGAACCAAATAACAAATAACATCATAAGATAGATGGCAATTGAAACAGATAACTTATGACACCATAACACATAAACCCTCTGAGGTAGAAAACCACTTAGTAAAAGTGCCTCAATGGCCTATTTAATAATCTTGCCTCACTGGCATTTTCAACAATGTCTCGCTGACAATAGTGCCTCACTGGCAAAGGTCCTGGTCTCACTGACTTGACCTCATTTCTACCTCATTGGCATATTTCAAACCAAACAAAGAATAATATAGTTTAATATAGAGGGTTACTCTATTTCTCTAAAAACCCAATAACTCTAATCTAACATCAAAGATAATGCACTTGGTCATTTATCCTCAACATTACAATAGGTGTATACAAAACACTTTTCAATTCCTATTCAAAGCTCTTTTTTTTATACATTTCATAATGTCTTCCTCTACTCATGATACGGTTTGAAGAGATAACCATGCACAAAAATTGTTTCAGGTAATAACTGAATATAAAACCATAGTTTGGGGTCAAACTAGTCCTTCTAGTTATAACCAACATGAAATCCATCACTATCATGTTACTAAGAAAATAAATAAACAATATGTCACTGCTGCCTCAAAATGTTATTATCATCAAAGTATGATCTGTGCATCACATAACTAAAGTTAAGTGCTCAACGTAGTTGTAACACATAACACTAGTTATATGAGCAACATAAAACTATTAACACTATCCACACAAACCTTTTTACTGTCCATAAATCAAATCATTGTTCATAAATCAATATAGTGCCACCGAATCATAAAAAAGATAATCTGGCTATCATTAGATCAAATTGAACCACAATTTCGAATTCTTTCTTGACGGCTTTAACACAGACCCTAACACATTTTTTGGGTATTGAAAAATATACAAAAAAATATAAACGGCCAAGCAAGAAAAAATCAACAGAATGATCTTCAAATTTAAAACAATGAGAAGGAACAAAAGCACCTGAAGAAATCATGATTTTTCAGTTTGTTTTCAATGGCCTCAGTCCCCAACATCGCTTTTTAGCTCTATCACTTCACCCAAGTAAACATTTGGGCTCCCAAATTGAACATTAGATAGATTCGCCTCATTTTTCATGATTGCAGATCAAACCCTAGCTAGAGAGGAGCTCTAAACCAAGATTTTCCTTGCATAATAAAAAATAGACTATCATATATGCCTTGACCGGTGCGGCTGGTATGTCCTAGATGGGCCAGTCATAAAGAGTGACTTATTCAAGCTTATCACCTGCTTTGAAGAGCCTAAGACCTGTTCAACATGTCATTCCTTAATGAAGCCCGAAGTGGCATTTGTAACAAAGTTTATTTTGTTTCCTCTTTTTTTTAAATATCACATAATACCTTATGACAAACAATGTGCCCTTTAATGCCACTTTTAAAACCACATCAAAATTTTACAAAATTAATATTACATTATAATGCCACTATGAAATGAAGTCAAACTCAATGGTCAATGTTATTTCCACTAAGTGTCCGATCAACACTGCCCACTATTGTCTAGTGCCTTAAACCAAATGAATAATAACTTGCAACTATTATCATCTCATAAAATCATCATACCAAGAGAGCATAAGAACACAGAGAATACCACAACATGATACCAAAACATGTCACATGAATATCAACTGAGCATGTCCACTATATATCAACAACCAATGTGTCAAGCATATGTCAACATCAAATGCTAGGAAATGTGAAGATCACTAGATACTATGTCAACATGCCACTATGTCACGAGTACAAATGCCACTTCCACTATGCTAGCATGGTACAGAAAGATAATATCATGAATGCCCACTGTCTAGATCACAACAACAACTGAAGAACAACAAACTGAACTGCAATGTGAAAGAGAATCAACGGAACTGAGCATGGGCCAACAACATAATCACTGTATTTCAAACTGAGCCAAAATAAACATGTGTGTCATATATGATAGGAGATGATGATAACCATATCAAGTAAGAGCCAACCCACTATCCAAAACAAATGCCACTATCCAATATAAATGCCATTGCCTCTGAATAACATCATATATGATAAACATGCCATGAGGACATGTTATATCACAACAATCATGTATGCCAACATCATATAAGCCAATCAACGTAATGTCACAACGCCAAAATCATATAAACCAATCAACAATTGTCACAATGCCAACATGTTAACGATGTATTCCAACAATGATGATACCATCATAAGACCAAGACCAAGACCATGAGTTACACCATTCACCAATTGTCATGATACAATGATACAAATATTGTGCATGTCAAGGTACCATATCCAATTAATGTGCATGTAAAGGTACCATATCCACCTAAGAGAGATTGTGTCTTTGACATCAAGGACAACAACTGAGGGCAACATAACTATGCTCAATTTCTCATGCAAGGCTAGCATTTCCTGATTTTAGAAAAAAAGTGGCCACTTAAGACCCCTTTTTGGCCCCCCATCTTCCTGTACTTACCACAATTTTCAATGCAATTTTCAAATCTAGGATGTAATTTCTTCTTTTTCAATTTTCAAATGCCACAATACAAAATGTTTTGAATAATAGCTAACAAAAGGTACAAAAAATCTAAATGCTCTAATTAATGAAACAAGATCTAAACAACCTTCAAATCTAAAAACCCTATGGTCAAAACTAGCAAGATATTCTATTAATGCAAGATTTTGACAAACCCTAGATTGAAATTATGGAAAAATTTAACTATTTATGAATGCAAAGCAACCAAAGAACACACTCCCACTTAGATCTAGAGTGATGAACAATTCAAATCTAAAAGCAAAAAGTGCAAGAGATGATGGGTTCACCAAAATTTTAGGTAGAAAAGAGATCACAAGACTAAAGAGTTAAACTAGTTCATCCCTCTTCTACAAAACATTGGGGTACAGACCGAGCATGGCTTCTACCCAAGGAGGAGAGCCAAACTATAGGGGTTCTTCCCTTTTCTTGTATACAGAATGACTAACCAACTTCAACCAAAACCAAACAAGCAAGGCAAGACTAAGATTTAACCATAAATTGATGAATAACTAGCTAATACAGACTACAAGAAATGAACCATAGAGATCAGTAAGTACAGTAAAGGTGGCAGAGTAATTCAGAATCTAGAAATTTTAGCAGAAAATCCTAGGATAGAGGTGCTTGGGCATCCTAGTCCCCTTTTAGTGTTAGACAGAACTTTGGGTATGATCAGACCTGTATCTGTATGCACTTCCTTCTTCCCGGAAACCAGCCTTTGAAACTTGTTCTTCTCATCTGTACACATAAAAAGAGGTAAAAGGTTGTGCTTTTTTAAGGGTTTGCCTTAGTCAAAACCTATGTTGGTGTTCCTAGCTCCACAACAGCAAATGATAAGATCCAAGAGTGTGTGCCCTAGGAGGGCATAGGCCAAATTTGCAATAACATGATAGATAATGATGATAAGAACCACAAGATATCTAAGCTTAGTTGATGAAGACTTAGCACCAACAAAGGAGAGTGATGAAGAGGGCTTCACTCTTCCTTCAAATCTTGCAAACAACTTCAATAGCATTCACAAGTAGAAGGGTGCTTCCACAATAATGGGTTACACTTTCTAGGAAATCTTGATTTTTGCTGAAATCATATTTTTTTAGAAAATATAGTGATTTAACCTTTGAAAGGTTCCATTTAAAGGATTTTAATTAAAGAGGGTTTGATCAAACTCCCTTAGATTCAAACCCCCTTGGATAGAACCCCACTAGTTTTAAACCATACCTATAATGGAGTCTCCTCTACACCTATCAAAATACTGATAAAAAACCACTTTTGATTTACCTTTTGGAGGATCAAATGAATTCATTTAAAATTTATGTTTTGTAAGTATGTAGTCCACATTATAAGCTTCCCAAAAGTATAAATTTAAATATATTTAATTTGATTATTATATTTATTTTTTATTTCTTGTGAATGTAGGTTTTTCACCGAACAACAAGTTCTCTGTTCTACACACATGGAAAATTAGTAAATTAGTGAAAAAAAAATTCTAAAAAATATCTATGCTCTAGGTATTGATGTCCTTGTTTCAACAAAAAAAGAAAAACTGAATTTCAATACATACAAAAAAATTTATGTTTTATGGAATACACCTATGTCTAAATTATAATTGGTTTGACTTCAAAACTTAATTAAAAAAATATTCAACAAAACATTATGAAACCAAATGTGTGCGCTATATATCGGTGTTACCAATCTAAATTCAAAAGAATCACAATTTTATCCTTTGTAGAAAAAAGGTTATGTGCTACAGAATACACATCACTTTAAAAAAATGTTGTTTACTATTAAATACTAGTTCTCGAAGGAGATGCAAATTTTTTTACAATTTCTCTCTAAATTTTTTTAAAAAAATATATTTAGAATCTACAAATAAAATCTCACAAATCACTAGTTTGCATCATCTTCAAATTCCTAACGATTTAGTGGCTATAGGTGTCAGAAAGTGAAGATTTAGTTCAAAATGTTGATTTCAATGTCAAGTTTGGCCAAAAAGTGTAACCCATTATTGTGGGATGACCCAGAAGACAATCCAAACATGAAGAATCCTTAATCATAGAACATCACATGAGAGAAATTTACATTCATCGGAGTAGGTGTAAAATGAACTACAACACACACTTAAATATGCATTCCCGCTCATCTTCAGAAAACAAAACAACTTTAGGCCAACAAATACTAACTAGAGGAGTGTCCTAAGCCAACACTACAAAGTGGGGTTAAAAATCCCAAGTGGGACCAGGGTGCTTGGGCGCCTTGGACCTTTAGCCCATAAACTTTGCAAAGTGTCTTTTAATGGGGGTTTAGTCCAGTCCTAAGTTGATTATATGTTGGGTTTATTTGTCGGGATCGGGATATTTATCATTTAGAGATCAAATGTGTTAAAATAGGTCTTAATTAACAAAGGCAACAAATTAGGTCCATTCTAGGAGTTAAACTTGGTGTAAAATGCTAGTGTACACATTTTATGACTCAACAATGTGATTTATGTTTAACTAATATTAAAACATTGTATTATGCATGCAATTCAATTTTAACTATTAAATTATTGATAGGAATTGGACACAATGTAATTAGTATTGTTTAGCTAGATATTTAAATAAAATCTTGAATCAGTTTAAATCATAAATAATACATATTGAACAAATGTGATTATTTTGACGAAACTTAAAATGCATTGGTTCAATCTTCTTAACAATGGGTACCATAATACTTGGACAAATAGGAAAGCATATTGGCAGTAGAGCTCTTTCTAGCTGAGTCATGGAATCCATATCACCTTGCACCTTAGGTACCTATAATAATTCAAGTCAAACTATCAAATCAATGGTAGAAATTGGATGTAATGTGTCCAAGCACACTATGGATCCAAAAAATATGTTGCAACAACTTTAATTTGGAGTTTCTTAACTCCATATTTTAACAATTCTATTGTCCTAGTTGAAAAAAACTATTTCTATTTCACAATATCTATCTCCACTCGACACACAAATCATATGCAATATGGTCAAGCATACTATAAATCCAAAAACTATTTTGACATGACTATAATTTAGATCTAATTAAATTTTCAACTCCACATTCTAACGATTCCATTGTCCTGCTCAAAATAAACTATTTTCGTTTCACAATATCTATCTTCAATCAACACAAACTAGCTAATCACAAGAACTAGATACAATGTATCACTTGTATTATAATGGTTACACAAATATTAGGCCTAGGTTCTAAGTACATTTTGTCTTATATTAATTTACTTCATAACCTAGGTGGATCAATGATCATAATTTGTAGTGGTAACCCATCATCAATGATGGTTAAAATATCAGGTATGAAAATATTTCAGATTCTCTTGCAAAAAAAATGTATTATTAGGAGGGAGTACCTAGTACCCTATACATCTAATTGTCGTGTAGTTTGGAATGAATCAAATTTTTATAGCAATATACTTGGGAAGCTTATTGTCTAAACCTAAGGTTTCTTGTCCATATAATTAAATATGATGTTACATCAGTATGGGGTAAGTGCATGGAAATGGGGGATATTCAATATGATGTTACATCAGTCCATGCTTTTGTTGAGGTACCATAAAATACAAAGAAATAAAAAGTTGATCCAATACTTATGTATTAAGTCATGCTTTTTTGGCATGTCCATGTGGCATCACATGATTTGTTGCTTTAAGTGTTAGTAATAATGGTCATCACTAAGAACTTTGAAGTCACAACGAATAATGCTATACTATTAAAATGCATGGGCTTTTACATGTCTCAATACATTTATGTTGTGATGCTCACAACATGCCCCATTTTACCCTCTAGCAAAATGAGGACCTCTGTTGTGGCTGCTACTTTTGGCTTGTGTGTGTGGTCTTGCCTAGTGGTAGAAGGGAAAAAGGGGTAGGTGTTACAAAAGTGTTGAAATATAAAATGCCTCATGTCAAGAAGAGAAACTAAAGGTATTAGTGAATTCTTTGTGAAAAATGATCAAGGGTTGCTTTTTGAACTAACTTGAAATTCCTAATATTTTGTGAAATATGAGGGTTTTGAGAAAATGCATTGTTTTGGGAGTTTGTATGTCATATACAAATTTGTTTGTATATGAGGTCTTTATATTATCGGGTTATTGTTTAATCAATCTTTTTGTAGGTTACATGCATATTTTGAGTGTTTGTCCTTTTGCATACAATTCGGACCCGATTGATGTTCAAAAGTTAAGTGAAGTAAGTGACAAGTCCACGCTTGCATATGAGTTTGTATGTATGTTCAATACAAATGCAGTTAATATAAAAAGTGGAAAATGTACATGACCGAACCTGAAAAAATTATGCAATGTGATTTATCAAGGTCTAAATGCATTTGTATGTATCCATGTTTGTATCTCAAATATACAAACAAAAGACAGGTTTCAAATGGGGGTTAAAAAGGAGTTTAACATTGGTGGGACCTGCAAGTCATTATCATAAAAGGGTTTCGATAGGTGAAAAGGGTTTAAGTATTAATGCATACAAAAGGGCCGGACCCGAAGATTAAGTTAATAATGATGTATAATAAAAAGGGATTCCGCACTTTGTATGTGTGTAATATACAAAATAATATACAAAATCGAGGAATACAAGATCCAAACCCGGAAGTAACAAAAGGATTTAAAAATAGTTGAAAATTCATTAAGTCTGTGGCTTGTATATTAAATTGTATGTTGCAGATACAAAGAAAGATACAAAAGGGAGGTACAAATGGAATAAACGTAAAAACTGACGATGATTTTAAAGGTGGTCCAAAGTAACTTAGGTCAGTGCCTTTGTAAGTATGAAAGATTCTATGTATGCAAACCCGATATACAAAAGGGATAAAAGGGCATTATCAGAATGGATAAGGAAATTAAAGCAGAATGAATGTATCTTTTGGGTTCCACACTTGTATGTTAGATTATATCTATTATATACATTGCGAAATGTAAAAGTGAAATACAAAGCTGGATACGAAGTAAATCGTAGCACTATTTTATATGCCATTACATGTTTAAGTTTGTATATTAAAAGGGATATACTATTAGATTTAGGACAGACAACTAAGAGGGGGGGTGAATCAGTTGTCCAAAACTTTCTTCCAATTAATCACTTAAATCCTTTTCTTAATTCAGCAGCATAATAATAAATCAATCATGGAAACATAATACAACAATTCAAGAGTAGAAACATATTAACACATATGACACCAAGATTTTTGACGTGGAAAACCTGGTTAAGGGAAAAACCATAGGGTGACTAACCCAAGATTGTATTCTCTGTTAAAAGAATAGGAAGAACAAAATGGCACATGCCAATTAGGGCTCACTACCTGAGCACACTGCTCACAAGAGGCCCACTACCTATAGGAGACACACTGTCTATAGAATAAAAGTATTACATACTTGAACTGAAGAATAGCATCTTCACCATGCTTGAGTCAGTGCCATTTAAGCCCAATACTTCTACTCTGACTTTCACTCTGCTCCTCTCTAGCACACTTTCATGTCCACAATATACATTTGAAATGACTTTACAACTCCTTATTTATACAAGACATTGACTTAGGGATAATCATCCAAGTCAGCATACATTACAGAGCAAATACATCAATACAACTTGACTAATTACAAAAAGACTTCACACGGATCAACACACTATTAGCCACACAGGTTTGAGACTTCAATCTTCCTTAGGAACATGCCATTCTTCACAGAACATCTCCAAGATCATCCGCATGATTGTGACTCATCCAGTCGGCCAGACTTAGGAAGAACATCATCATCTGGAAGTAATTATTCAATTACAAGTTTAATCTTCAATGCGGACCACCAACACGAATTGGACACAATCCAAAGACGTCCATACGCTTGCTTGAATCACCAGGAACATCCACACTACTTCTACTTATTGAAATCATTCTCTCGTTCATCTAGAACCTCAAGAACATAGTCTGTCATCACTGTCATATTGGAATAGATGCTTGCGGACCTCTAGACCATGAACCAATTGAGTTGTCATTTCACATTGACTTCCTAAACACTCCACCAAATCCGCAGAACAAGATATTGTATTTCTGGATCTCACCGGACCTATCTGTGTCACTCTATCACTTCTGAACATCTGCCAGAACCAGTTTCACTTAAGTGGCCATAACTTCTTTAGATCTTCATGTGGAACTCTGAAATATTTATTGGATCATTTTAAGACACATATCTACAAACCCTTTGATGCACATCCTTTGATCTTCATCGTAGCTAGGATCTTTACATCACTGTCTTCACTGTTCTTCTCTGTTCCTGATAGGACTAATTTTCTCAATATCCTTAGCATATAGCTCATCCAATCCTTATCATCGATGTAACAAGAGTATGTTGACATCAATGACAACACCGGTTAGGCCCATACCTACAACAATCTCCCCCTTTGTCATTGATGGAAACATATGATGTGAAAAACTATTTTAACCATCAAGACAAGAACTTCTCCTTACTGACATAACTCCCCCTATCAACAACAACCACTCACATGTCTTCTCTTCCTTTACTGCTCCTCCTTTCATCAACAACTACTTGTTTTTCACATGTCTTCGCTCCCTATTTGACATCAATGGCAAAGGGCACATACTTGTATTACTTCAAAATCATATCAGCTACTCCCCCTGAGTAGCAGCTTCCCATCATCAATTCAGACCACAAGATATGATTGTGAGATCCACCAGACTGATGCACATTAGTGCACCTTAATTCAGAACCGGAGGGGTAATAATCCCTAACTTCTCCCTGAGATACTAAAAAGAGTCCTTAGGTAGAGGTTTAGTAAAAATATCTGCAATCTGATCCTTGGAAGGTACAGACTCCAATCTGACTTCATTTTTGTTCACTTGCTCTCTCAAAAAGTGAAACTTGATGGATATATGTTTAGTCTTTGAATGCAACACCAGATTTTTTGATATGTTAATTGCACTTGAATTATCACAGAAGATTGTGATAGGTTCTTCATACTCCACTATGATATCTCTTAGCATTTGCTTCATCCACAATACTTGAGTGCAACTACCTTCTGCTGCAATATATTATGCTTCTGTAGTGGATAGAGATATTGCCTCTTGTTTCTTTCTCAGCCAAGAAACCAATCTCTTCCCCAAAAATAATGTTCCACCATTGGTACTCTTCCGGTCATCCACATCTGTATATACATAAAGAGAAAAATCATGATCTCTGGGATACCACAATCCATACTCAACTGTCCCTTTTAGATATCTAAAAATTCTCTTGATTTCCATGACATGAGATTCTCTAGGATCAGCTTGGAATCTAGCAACAAGACCAACAACATTCATAATGTTAGGTCTAGTTTGAGTGAGATACAATAATCCTCCAATCATTGACCTATACTTTTTCTGATCATCCTTAGGAGAGTCATCATCTTTGCTCAATTTACATCCAGTTGCCATGGGAGTATTCATTGGTTTTGAGTCTTCCATCCCAAATTTCTTCAAGAATTCTTTCACATATTTAGTCTGAGAAATGAAGATTCCTTTCTTTGTTTGAATGGTTTGTAGACCCAAGAAGAAATTCATTTTCCCAAACATGGACATTTCAAATTCACTTTTCATTTGATTTGCAAAAGTTTTGCACATACTATCTCTTCCTCCAAAAATGATATCATCAACAAACACTTCAACAATCAAGATATTTTCATGATCAATTTTGAAGTACAAGTTACTGTCAGTAGTACCTTTGTTGAAACCAATCTTCAAAAGATGCTTATCCAATCTTTCATACCAGGCTTTTGGGGCTTGCTTGAGTCCATATAGTGCTTTCTTCAACTTGTAGACCATATCACCATGATCAGACAATTGAAATCCATCTGGTTGCTCAATGTAAACTTCTTCTTCCAAGTCACCATTCAGGAAGGCAGACTTGACATCCATCTAATATACTTTGAAGTCCTTGAAGGTAGCAAAGGCAAGAAATAACCTGACTGCTTCAATTCTTGCTACCGGAGCAAAAGTTTCTTCAAAATCAACTCCTTCTACTTGAGAGTAACCCTTGCAGACTAATTTGGCTTTGTTTCTGACTACTTCACCATCTTCATTCAGTTTATTCTGGAATACCCGTTTGGTTCCAACCACATTCTTGTTTCTAGGTCTGGGAACAAGATCCCAAGTGTGATTTTTCTCAATTTGCATCAGCTCTTCCTCCATTGCTTTAGTCCAGCTTTCATCATTGCATGCCTCATTTACTGACTTTGGTTCAATCTTTGAAATCAGACAATACTCTTCTGAGTCTTGAGCAATCTTTCTTCTTGTTTGAACACCTTTTCTTTTATCACCTATGATCTGATCTTTAGAGTGATTCAGTTTTACATACCTGGGAATTTTGAGACTTTCTTGCACTTCTATTTCTTGAGCAGGTTCATTCAAGCTCATCTCTTCTTCCTGATTCACCAGATTAGTCTGAATCTAAATTTTAGAAGGGGCTTGGACTCCTTGGATCAAAATATCATTCTGATCATCTTCATCATATTCATAAAACCTTGAGGGTTTTTCAATACCTTCATCAACCTTCACATTTGTACTTTCTAAAATCTTTCTCAATCTCTTGTTATAACACCGGTATGATTTTATTTGAGTAGAATAACCCAAGAATATTCCTTCATCACTTCTAGCATCAAATTTGCCTAGATCTTCATCTCTTTTAATGTAACATTTGCTACCAAAGACTCTAAAATACCTCACAGTGGGAGTGATGCCAAACCAGAGTTCATAAGGAGTCTTACCAGTATTCCTTCTGATTTGTACTTGATTAAGAGTATAGACTGCAATACTTATAGCTTCTCTCCAGTAGATCTAAGGAACATTTGCTTCCGTCATCATGGTTCTAGATGCTTCCTGGATGGCCCGGTTCTTTCTCTCCACTACTCCATTCTGCTGTGGAGTCCTTGGAGCAGACAACTATCTTTTTATTCCATGTTTCTCACAGAATTCTATGAAATCACTGGATGTGAATTCTCCAACTCTATCAGACCTCAGACATGTTCAATCTGGTTTCATTCTTTACCATAGCCATGAATATTTTGAATTTCTCAAGAGCCTCTTATTTCTCTTTCAAAAAAGTCATCAATTAATAGCATGAAGTATCTATCACCTTGTACACTCCTGATTCTTGTCAGACCACATAGATTAGTATGAACTAAGTCCAATAATCTGGTAGAAGACTGTTCCTTACTTTTGAATGTGACTCTACTCTGCTTACCCAACTGACATTCTTTGCACAAACTATTAGTAGGTTTCACCAGTCTTGGAAGATATCTCACAACCTGGGTGTTGCTTATCTTGATTATATTATCAAAAATCACATGACACATTCTTCTATGCCACAACCAGCTCTGATGAATTTGAACACATAAACAACTTTTACCAGTACCAACCAAGTGGAAGATATTACCTTTTGTTTGAGTACCAGATACAATCTCTGTTCCAGAACTTTCAAAGATCTTGCATTTTCCATTCTTGAATTGGAGATCATAGCCTTTATCCACCAACTATCCAACACTGAGAATATTGTGCTTCAGACCTTCAACATATAGTACATTACTGGTTTTGTTCTTTCCATCAAAAGAAATGGTTCCTCTACCTCTGATTCTGCTAGCAGAATTATCACCAAATTTTACCACTCCTCCTTCATACCTTTCCAAATCTATGAACTTATTTTTGTCACCTATCATATGGTGAGAGCACCCACTGTCAATGACCCAATTATCCTTTTCTTCAACTTGGGCAGCCAGAGCTCTTTCTACAATTTTATGATTGACAGATTCAGAGGGCATTAGATCTTCTTCCTTGATGGCAATAAACACCCAGTCACTTCCGGATTTGTTTCCTGTCTCTGATTCATCATCTATTACTCCTTCATCATCATCATCTTCATGAACATAGTAACATTTCTTTTGGAACCTTGATCTGTTAGGATTTGGCCTTGAAAATCTTTCCGGACACCTTGAGGCAAAATAACCAAACTTATTACAGTTAAAACATTTAAAAGGCAATTTTCCCTCATACTTACCGGATCCTCTTGGCAGTCTTTTTGCAATAAGGGCTTCAAGTTGAGTAGCTTCTGCTTCATCTTCTTCCAGGTCTTTTCTTGCTTTTTCATACCATGATAGTTTCCGTGAAGAGTTCTCTCTCGGATCAAACTTTTGTTTTCCTTTTACAGAGGCACTAGCTTTGAATGTAGATTTAGTCTTGGGGGGTGCATCTAAAAACTCGGTAAATTCAAATGCAGCCAATTTACCAACCAATTAATCTCTTGTGATACCTGAATAGGATCTGAATTCTTCAATAGCAACAACCTTGTATTTGTAAGACTCAGGAAGGGATCTAAGAACTTTGCCAACAATCTCATCTTCATCCAAGATTCCACCAGCACACCTAATGCCACAAACAAGCTCATTTACTCTTGGCATAAATGTGGTGATATTTTCATCTTCTCTCATCTTCAAGTTTTCAAAATTTCCTTTCAGACTCTGGAGCTTGGCACATTTAACATACTTGTCTCCTTCATGCAGAAATTCCAGTATTTGCCAAATCTCATATGCAATTTTTAGATCAACAACATTTGTCAGCTCTGAATCAGATAAGGCACATAGAAGATCTTCTTTAGTCCGTATATTGTTTTTAGCATCTCTGATTTCATCTACGGTACTCAGACCATTCTGTGGAGCAACATAATTCTTTGAAGCCATGATCCAATACTACATTCCCATACATTGCAAGTGGCATTCCATGCGACTTTTCTAAAGAGTGAAATTGGTTCTAGCAAACCTCGGACTATCCTTCTTGTAGGATGACATCCTGGATCTCCTCAAGCAGTTAAGATCCTTTTAGAGGAACTTAGCTTTGATACCAATTGTTAGATTTAGGACAGACAACTGAGAGGGGGGGTGAATCAGTTGTCCAAAACTTTCTTCCAATTAATCACTTAAATCCTTTTCTTAATTCAACAGGATAATAATAAATCAATCATGGAAACATAATACAACAATTCAAGAGTAGAAACATATTAACACATATGACACCAAGATTTTTGATGTGGAAAACCTAGTTAAGGGAAAAACCATGGGGTGACTAAACCAAGATTGTATTCTCTATTAAAAGAATAGGAAGAACAAAATGGCACATGCCAATTAGGGCTCACTGCCTGAGCACACTGCTCACAATAGGCCCACTGCCTACAAGAGACACATTGTCTACAGAATAATAAGTATTACATACTTGAACTAAAGAATAACATCTTCACCATGCTTGAGTCAGTTCCATTTAAGCCCAATACTTCTTCTCTGCCTTTCTCTCTACTCCTCTCTACCACATTTTCATGTCCACAATATATCTTTGAAATGACTTTACAACTTATTATTTATACAAGACATTGACTTAGGGATAATCATCCAAGTTGGCATACATTACAGAGCAAATACATAAATACAACATGAATAATTACAAAAAGACTTCACGTGGATCAACACACTGTCGGCCACATAGGTTTGAGACTTCAATGCTCCTTAGGAACACACCATTCTTCACAGAACATCTCCAAGATCATCCGCAGGATGTGTGACTCATCCAGTAAGCTAGACTTAGGAAGAACATCATCATCCGGAAGTAATTCTTCAATTACGAGCTCAATCTTCAATGCGGACCACCAAGATGAACTAGACACAATCCAAAGACCTCCACAAGCTTGCCTGAATCACTAGGAACATCCACACTACTTTTGCTTACTGAAATCATTCTCTCCTTCATCCGGAACCTTAAGTACATAGGCTGTCATCACTTTCATAGTGGAATAGATGCTTGCGAACCTCCATACCATGAACCAATTGAGTTGTCATTTCACATTGACTTCCTAAACACTCCAACAAATCCGCAGAACAAGATATTGCATTTCTAGATCTCACCGGACCTATCTGTGTCACTCTATCACTTCTAAACATCTGCCAGAACTGGTTTCACTTAAGTGGCCATAACTTCTTTAGATCTTCATGCTGACCTCTGAAATCTTTATTGGATCATTTTAAGACACATAACTACAAACCCTTTGATGCGCATCCTCTGATCTTCATCTTAGCTGGGATCTTTACCTCACTGTCTTCACTGTTCTTCTCTGTTCCTGATAGGACTAATTTTCTCAATAGCCTCAGCATACAGCTCATCCAATCCTTATCATCAATGCAACAAGAGTATGTTCACATCAATGACAACACCGGTTAGGCCCATACTTGCAACATATACAAGGGGATATAAAAAAGGATAGACAAAAGTCAAAATGCAAAGGGCAGGAAACTAACAGATAGAGTATTCAAAATACAAAGTTGAAATGAAGAGGTGAACTTGAGAGATGCATTAAATGCCTCATTTAATGTGGAACTAATAATGAAAGATGCGGGATTGAAACATGTTAGGGTTAAATTAAATCTATTTTATTTTCACAATTACATCATGAGAGCTAAAAATTACATATGAACAGGATTATTGCACAGATTGAGCGAAGATTCAACAGTTGAATGGAATTCCAGAACGGTAACAACACAACTGAAATGGTAAATTGGGTCAACATTTATAGAGTTAAGTTGGTCAAGAATACAGGTATGTGCCTTAAAACGTTGTTACAATGTAGTTAATGGAACATGCAAATTAGTTATGGGTAATTTTATTTGAAAAATGAAGCAAATGAATGGCAAATTACTGTAGCTAATTAGGGAAATTAGCTAACTGTTGTTAGGTAGAATGAAATCTAAAATAGGGAAAAGACAAAATGGTTAGGGTAAATGTGAAAATCTAAAAATTCATGGTAAAACCCTAGGAATAAAGGATAAAATGAAGAGGTTAAATGTACGAGCTTTCTTACAGGATGGCTCCGAAGCAAAAGAAGTTGGATATGACAGATGAAGAAAAGGTAAAAGTAAAAAAGGAAAGAAAATCTAGAAACGAAACAGACAAGAATAATTACTAGTGCAGGGATATCCATCTTTGATTAGCATGTGTGGAATTGCAACAGATACAAATGTTGGATGTTATGATGCAAAGGATGTCTTGAAGAAAATCACATCACCAGATGCTAGTTCTATTATGAAATGCATCTGGGAAAAGGGATTATACAAGGCTATGGGGTTCCTATTAGCAATGGAATCTAAGGATTTGGTTTTAGAATGTATAAGCAAATACAAGTCAAGAACCAAAAGGGTAATGCATGGAGAGTAGGTCATTGTTGATTTATCCACATAGGGGATAGCAAAGACATTATGTTTAGAAATCTAGGATAAAATGATGGATATAGATATAGACCAATATACAGAGGGTTTCAATAGTAATGAAAAATAATGCAAGAGTACAATCTTCTACAAATGGTACACTACAGAAAATAAACCTAAAGTTGTAGTGAGGGTACCAAAGAACCTCTATAGAATTGATTTCAAAGAAGACATACATTTGATGATTACAATGTTGAGTAGATTGGTAGGATTGAGAGAGGCAACAAAGTGTGAACCATGGATGTTCACTATTATTCAATTCATGAGAGAAGCAAAAGAGAAAGATGGGAAAATTCATTGGGTCAAAGCTATCAGCACCACCATATGGAAGCAGGCCATGTTAAGAAATCAGAAATTAATGCCTTTCTATTTGTCATCTTATGTGTTGTATTGATGTGCAGCTAATGTTCAACCTTACATAGCTGGGATTGATAGAATTGGGATCCTGGGAAATGGTCCAGGTTAGAAATTGGTTTAAATCATTATCCAGCTTTACAAGAGGATAATGCATTGCGGAAGTTTGCTCTAGTAAATGATGTATTTTACACATATATGGTGAGAGATTTGACTAGAGACAAGGATAGGAGGTTGTCTGAGGAAGTAGCAAGTACTATAGGTCCACATAGCTCGTGGTACATATAATTTCCTAACTTCACATATATCAAAACTGAAGCTTTTGATGAGAAGCCATTCATGTTGCCTCATTATCCTTCAGATAAACTAATTGTATTAGAGTTCTCTAGGAAGAATCTGAATGCATTCAGGATGTACAAAAAGAAGTGGTACTGAGGAAATATCAAACTCCCCTGGGCTATTAAAAGGTATTCTTGTTACAGTGAGGAGGTAGCTAGTTATTTAGAACAAGAGATAAGGTACTATGGTTTTGAAGTGTTTGAGTTGGCTAGACACTTTGATCCTTTTCATAGGATTCAAATGCATAATGACCCTGAATACAAACATTAAGTACATATTGAAGACTATTGGTCTGATTGCGAGAATAAGAGGGAAATAAGAAAGAGAGCTCATCAGAGGTTGACTGTGGAACAGATGAAGACAATGGGGGAAATTAATGTACCCTTATAAATTGAAGATCATAAGAAAGTGTTGCACCATAGTTATGAGAGCACAAGACTGCTTCCTATTAATGAACCAGATTGATCACAACCATGGGAAACATCTTTAGATGTTTTGTCAAAACCAATTACTATATTATCTAAAACATGGTTGAAGGATCGGATAGAGGAACTCAAGGCTAGGGGTGTTGAACCTACATTCCAGAAAAAAAGGCAAGAAAAGAGGAAGAGAAAATCAAGATGAATTAAAATGTTTTTATGAAAAGAAAAGAAAGATTGTAGAAGCCAAAATCATTAAAAAGGATAAAAATGCAACTTTAATGGATCCTTATGCCTTAGGTATCATAGTGGCAATAGTCTCAAGAACATTTGTAGAGGCAGGATCATCAAGTCATGGCATCAGTACAGAATAGACCCAGATAGTTGGGATGCCAAGAAGACAAAAAATCATGAAAGCTATAGTGATTGAATCTTCAACAGGAAAGGCACCATTACAGGCTAAAGTTATAAGTGCTTCACAAGTAAAAACTAAGTAGAAGGACATGCCTACTGAATCTACACCAGAAGAAAGAAGACAGGGCTATATGAAGGTTAAACAAGAGTTAACCGAGGAGAAGCTACAAGAGTCAAAAGCCTGGGAAAACAAGAGAGTAAGTGAAATGGTGAATGTGGAAGATGATATTTATGATGAAGAAAATATGGAGGTGGAAACTAGTACCAAAATTGAACTTGGAAAGAAGGAAGAAGTAGATAAGGGTTCTAATGTAATGGAGGAACATAATACCCAAGTATATATGAGGAAGGCACAAACCTTAGGATCAAAAGGAGAAAATGTACAGGGAAAGATAGAGAAAATAGATCCCTTCGGCACATTGGTATCACCAGAGATAATAGAGGAGGTGCAAGTTGTTGCACAACAAATAGAGGAATCAGAAAAACAAGAAGGAAGGGAAAAGGTTATAGAGGAAACAGAGGTATCAGTACAATAAGAGAAAATAAGAATGACAAAGGAGGTACCAATTCAAAATAAGGAGATGGCAGAGGAACCAATGTTAGTGAATGTTTTTGATATTGATTTTCTTGATATTCTTAATGTTTATAATGAACAAAGTGAGCAAGAAGAAAATGTAGAGGAAGAGGAGAACATAGATATAAAATAGGAGGAAGAAAAGGTTGCAGAAGGACTAGACAAAGTTACAAATCAGCTTTCACAAATAGATCAAATGGGCATGCCTGAAAATGTGCAAGGACAAACTAAAATAATGAGGGAGACAGTAGGAATATCAGGTGGTCCTAAGGAAAATATAGAAAATAATGCTAAAGATGATGTTGAGCATAAGGAACAAAAGTAAAATATAGAAGGAGCAAATATGGAACAAGATGATGCAAAAGACTCAGGAGAAGAAGAATCAAAGAAGAAGAAGAAGAAAAAGAAGATGAAGAGGAAAATGTACAACAACAGGATAATATACTACCAGTCTTGGATCAGCAACCTCAACAGCAGCAACCGCCACAACAAGAGCATATGGAAACAGAGAAACCTCAAGAAGAGGTAATATATATAGAAAAGAAAGCAAAGGTAAGTATGAAAGTACCAGCTTGGATAGGTGCAGAAGTTCAGAAAGAAAAAGAAGAAATACAATTAGTACCTATAGATATCAAAAGTTTATTGGGAGGTCATCCAAGAAAGCAGAAAAGAAAAGCAAGGATTATGTCAGCAATAAAGGGAAATCCTTTTGGATCCAGAACTCTAGAGTTGGCAATACCTCATAAGGAGAAGGTTAAAGGAGAAATGAGCATGGATGACTATAAATTGCTTAACATGGATCTTAGATATGTAACAAGGGAGCAACACATCGCCGAATGGTAGGATATGAATAATGTCACCATTGAAATGATGGGAAGGATAAAGATAAGTATGATTATTTGAAAGGACACATTGTCCAACTACAACAATTTATCCAAGAGATGTTTGATCCTAGTTCTAGTATGCCAGAGTTACCTGTAGAACTGGAAATTTTGTCTAAAGACCAAATAAATGAGATGGAGAATAAGAGAACTGAGGCAGATATTTTTGAGAAGTGGCTCAAGGAGTTTATGCAAAAGTGAGAGGATGTAACAAAGAAGGCAATGGTAGGTTGGGATGTTGCTCTGATAGGGAAAAACAAATGTAATGTTCTCATACATCAATGTTAGTCTAGATTAGAAGAGTGCAAATTGGAATTAAAACAGCTTGAGGAGATGAATGAGAAGGTGGAACAATTAATAAATGAAGGATTCATTACTCCTTCAATGGCTAACTAGTTACCACAAACAAGGTTAGGGTTGAAGTTTGAGGACATTATCAAAAGTTGTATTGTAAATACTAGATATTTGGAAGAGGTTGCTGACGATATAGTAAGGGTTCATATCAAAATAATAGAAAAACTCATTGGACATGAATTTTAAGAAGTACAAGTATATGGATTAACTAAGGCAATGAAAGAATTCAAAGCCATTTATTCACCATGTTTGGAAAAGCCAACAACACACCTAAGCACATAAATGATTGATTCAGTTATGCAGATATATGCTAAGATCAAGAAATATCAGAAGAGGGTGAAAGGTTCAGTAAAGCAAGAGAAGAGATTGAAAGAAGGAATTGAAATGTAGCAGTATACATGGGCAATGAGTCGAGAAGGTGATCACCCTTTTATTATGAGTGTGATAGGCAATTTTGCAGAGTACCTGAAGGAGTAGGAGCATATCAAAAGGGGGATACCTTAAACAAGGACATATGCATATGCTCAGGGATTCTTTTATTATCATCACCAACAACAGGTCAACAAAAGGAGGAAGGTCAAAGATGGTATCTTTTATTTTTGAAAGATTCGAATGGCATCTTTGTGCCGAGGAAAGATACCATAAAGATATTTTGAGAATGATTGGGAAAGGATTCCCACTGTTGATCTATAAGGTTTGAATGTGGACCAATGGATTAATTTTGTAACTATAGCAATAGAGAAGCTTCAAAATCTATATAAGAAGCTCTGCTACATATATTTTAGTACACATGGATTTTGAACTTTTAGCTTAAGGTTATAATTGTTAATTTTGTTACAAAGTGAAGGTGTTTCTTTTAGAATACTGTGAGCATTTAGTGATTTAGAGAGGAGGTCACCTATGTCTGCATCAAGGAGTGCATGGAATATCTTGTCTCCTTTATGTATCTGTTAGAAGCATTTGTAAGTTTTGGTGATTTTGATCAATGCAACAAGAGTCATTATTACATTGTAAATTTTGTATGATTTTATACTTCAAATAAAGGTAAACTCATAATTCTGCATCTATTAAAAAGTGTTTTCTGATTCAGGCTTTTACTTGATGTACTCTCCTTTGAAAGGTTACAATCTCTTATGTATATTCATGAAATTGTTCAGGATTTTACATATGAAGGTTTAATTGTGTTGAATTGTTCAGATTTACCATATTCTTCAGTACGTGGATAGGAGAACATTTAGATCCTATCTAAAAATGATGTTTCTAAACATATCTTTTCTTACTTTTCCCAAAATATCTTTAAATAATTAGCTAAAATGTAGTTATCTAGAGGAAGTTGTTAAAAATCCTGTTAAATATATGGAAATACTAAAGACTTTTGACGATTTTCATAAAGTTTGAAGAATCAAGTCTATTTCTGTAAAGTTCATGTAAAGTTTGACTTGAAAGATATAAATAGTTGCAAAGGATCATTAAATTGAGAGATATTTTGAGATATTTGCGCATAAGGAATGACAATTGTCAGTAACACATACTTAGATTGAGTAAGGCCCCTTGAATATAACAGCTTCACAATGAACTGTTGATCCATCCCACGTGGTCAAGAACTGACCATCCAAAAACTTGAGATTGAGAATTACTAGTTAGTTCTACATATCTTTCAAGATAGATAAAGTTCTATGAATTTTAACGATGTTGTGAGTGTGTAAAAAACTCTCATCAACAGTAATTTGGCGCTAGAAGGAGGGCCTGATTGGAATTAAGGTTAGATTTTTGTAAAGCTGACTCATAATAGTGGTCAAGTGAGTACGTCTAGGTCTAATTCAGGTGATATTTTCATGCAACTACCTAACAGAAGGTAGAATAAGAGTCCTTTAATTCAAAATCCCAGAATATCACACATAGGCAGTTCATCTGGAACTCCTTCTAGATCACCTTTCAATATACATAATATAGTGAGTCCTGATGGTTCTTCATTTAGATCATTAAATCTCAATCTAGGAGCCCCTAGAGGTCCAAGTCCTCCTCGAAGTCCTAGCCCGCCTCAAAATCCAAGTCCTCCAAGAGGTCCTAGTCCATCCTGAGGTCCAGTCATGGCATACTTTAACGTCAATTCTCCCATATCATTTACTACTTATCATGAAATGCCTAAAAACCCTGAGAAGATCTATCCTAAGTACCAATTACATCCGGATCCAGAAGATCATATCAGAATCTTTAAGGAAGCTTGCTTCCGGGAAAGATTAGAGCATCAAGATGTAGTGTGTAGGTTGTTTCCATACACCTTTAATGAGCAGGATTCTAATTGGTATGTGAACTTACCAAATGGTTATATCACTACCTGGGAACTCATGGAAGAGGTATTCTTGTCTAGGTTTAGAGGACCGGTTGAACCTTCTACTTTGTATCACAAATTAGCAGCAATTAAAAGAGGAGATGGAGAGCTTATAGACAATTTCAATGATAGGTTCCAGAAAGCTTTCTCTAAGTTAGTTGCTCCTTATACTGTAACTCCTGAGGCAATATTGACAATGTATTGTGCTACTTTAGATCCTTTGACTGCAATGTTTGTTAAGAGACAAGCAAATGTGGATAGTTTGTCAAAAGCTTACAAAGAAGCAGTTGTAGTAAATCAGGAGATGAGACAAACAACATATAATCCTTTTTTGAATGTAGGAAATCATAGAATTTCAAAACAAACATAGCCATGGAATGGTGTTCTGATGCATCATACTCCATTATTGAATCCAGTTCCTACTTATACACTAGTGTATAACCTAGCCCCCATCCAGGGTATAGTTTCTTATACTGGTAACAATGCTAATAGTAATCAAACTAATGGTTAGTCTTTCTTTCAGCCTCCTCAAGAAACATTTATAGCCAAAACATAAGATGATAGGGAGGAAATAAAGGAAGTTACTACACATCTAAGGAGACTAACCACTGAGATGAATCAATTAAGAAATGAAAACTTTTATGTTAGGAATACTCAGGGGCAGAGTCAGAACCAGAATCAAAATTATAGTCAAGGTCAGGGTTCAAATCAAAATCAGAATCAAGGATGTAAAATAGGGGATACAATGGAGATAATAAAGCTTGGGGTAATAACAACAAAAATTAGAATCAGGCTAAAACATCTTGGACATGGAACACGGGACCAAATAATGGTACTCTAGCTTCTCCATTCAAGAGTCGAGACATTCAAGAGTTGAAACAACCAGCTAGAATCCAAATGGCTAATTTAGCATTAAAGAATTGGTGTAGGCTTCATAACACGAATGCACATTCTGAACTAGATTGTCCTCAATTTCATCTTGCTCCTAGTATCTTTAATTGGAAGTTCAAGCTCCTACATCTGAATTCTTAATTCCTAAAGGGAATGAAAGAGTGCCTTGAGGATTTGAGTCTACCATGGTCTTGGAAAGTTTTACCTTCATAACTAGGGAAGAAGAAAACCAAGTAGCAGAGAATGAACCTTATTATTGTGAGAACTTATATCCAGAGTCAGCCATAGTACTAGAGGCTTTTCAGTTTCCCTTTGAGACTGAAAATGAGGTATTATGTGAACCAGAAGAAGTGTAGGCTTTTCAGCAATCTAACAAGAATCACACTTATAATCTGAGAAGCAACAGTAAGCCTGGAGGTCCTTTTACTACCTCCACTCCTCCTAATAATTTCAATACCCCACCAGATCAGCATGCTAGTAATAATCCAGCGATCCTAAAAGATAATCATCATGGGACTAGTGGGATAGTAGCACCAAAAGTTCAAGTAGGGAAAATGGAGTCTAATGAAATAGAAAAACTAATGAACTACTTGTCTGAGGAAATAAGAAAGATCAAGGTTAACATCCCTTTATATGAGTTGTTGAAAAGTCCTGGGGTACAGAGTGCCTTTATAAGGTCTTTAGATGAGTCAACGCCAAAGGAGAACTTAGTTGACATAGATGCTCATAGTAGAGAGGTACAGTCTAAAGATAAAGGTAAGAAGACTGAACAACCTTCAAACACTAATGTTGTCATGTATGCTAAAAAGAAGGAAGCTCCTATTTTTTTGTTAACCATAAGAATGTTTGGGAAAAATATACATAATTGTATGGTGGATTTAGGAGCCTCAGCTAACGTAATGCTGCTAGGAATATGCAAAACTTTAGGACTCACTCCCACCAAATCTGCTAAGGTTGTTACTCAGTTAGACAAAACAGAAGTTAATGTGATAGGTTAGCTGATGCATATCCAAATACAATTAGCATCTGATCCCAGGGTGAGCCAATTTATTGATATCCAAGTTGTAGATATACCAGTTACAGTATGCTACTAAGCAAAGACTGGTCTAAAACATTGAATGGATACATGGTTACTAATTTTTCACACATGTGATTACCATGGAGAGGTGTCCCAAATTAGATTAGAATAGAGGTTGAACCTAGGATGAAACACATGATTACAGAGTATAACAGGACAAATGAGATATTGTATGCTTCTATTTAACCGAGTGTCTATAGAATATCAAATAGAGGAGTGCAAATAGAAGAAATCTTGATGTTAGACTTTAAAGTAAAGCCTACTAGTGATGAAACGAATGTATTCATTAAATCTGATTGTAACTCTTCTGATGAAGAAAATAATGTTGTAAGTAGTTTTGGTCAAACCATAAGACAAGAGATGGAAAGATGCATTCAACAAGAATCTCTAATTTAGTGTAAGTTGTACAAAGGCCTGTGTAGAGTTCATAATACTCCTCATCTTGAAGAAAACTATGAAATGTGCAGGGATATCATAGAATATCAGTATGGAAAATGCATAAAAAGGATGGGACTGTTGGATCTAGGGCATACAACTGAGAGGGGGGGTGAATTAGTTGTGTAAAACTTCTTCTCATTCAAACACTTAACTCACTGTTGTTAGTTAGCAGCATATCAAATAATCATCCATGGAAGCATAATACATAAACACAAGAGTAGATAAGCATCAACACATTGAACACCAAGATTTTGACGTGGAAAACCCGGTTAAGGGAAAAACCACGGGGTGATTAACCCAAGAATTATTCTTTGTTAGAAGAATAAAGAAAAATGAATGGCACATGCCAATAAGGGCTCACTGCCCGAGCACACTGCTCACAAAGAGGCCCACTGCCTACAAGGAGACACACTGTCTACAAAGTGATAAAAATCACAGTCTTGAACTGGAGAATGACATCTCTATCATGTCCGGATCAGTTCCAATTAAGCCCAACAATCTCTGCTCTGCCTTTCGCACGTTTCTTCGCTATACCATGCTCATCCTCACACCTCATACTGAAATGAACTCACAAACCGTTATTTATACAAGACATCGACTTAGGAACAAACATCTAAGTCGGCAAACAACCATAGGAGTATCCGCAAGATGAATAACACATCCGGTCGGCCATCACAAGAACATTCGCAGGATGAACAACTCATCCGGTCGGCTACACAGAGCAAGAACTTCATCCGGAAGAATAACTTCAATTCCGGGCTCTACCATCAATGCGGACCAACAACACAACCTAAACATGATCCAAGATCCTTCACAAGCCTGTCTGAATGTCCGGATACATCCGCACTTCCTCTGCTTACTGGGATCTCTTGTCTTCCTCATCCGGAACTTCAAGAACACAGTCTGTCGCCACTGTCATAATGCAAGAGGTACTTCCGGACCTCCAAATCATACACAAATCAGGATGACACATCACAAGGACATCCCAAACACTCCTTCCAATCCGCAGATTAGGGTAATACAATTCCGGACCTCACCATCAGAATCAATGGCAAAGGGCTCATACTTGCAATTCTCATACATCAGAATCATACCAGCTGCTCCCCCTTAGTTGCAGCTCCCCATTAGTTCGGATCACAAGATATGACTGTGATAGCCACCGGACTGATGCACATCAGTGCATCTTAGTTCATCACCGGAGGGGCCATGACCCCTAACTTCTCCCGGAGATATTCAAAAGAGTCCTTGGGAAGAGGTTTTGTAAAGATATCTGCAATCTGATCCTTGGAGGGAACATACTCCAATCTGACTTCTTCCTTGTTTACTTGTTCTCTCAAAAAGTGAAATTTGATAGATATGTGCTTAGTCTTAGAATGCAATACCGGATTCTTGGAAATATTAATTGCACTTGAATTATCACAGAAAATTGTGATAGGCTCCTCATATTCAACTTTGATGTCTTTTAGCATCTACTTCATCCATAAGATTTGAGTGCAACTACCTGCTGCTGCAATGTATTCTGCTTCAGTTGTAGACAGAGATATTGCATCTTGTTTCTTGCTTAGCCAAGAAACCAATCTCTTCCCCAAAAAGAATGCTCCACCACTAGTGCTCTTCCGGTCATCCACATCTCCTGCCCAATCTGCATCTGTGTAAGCATGAAGAGAGAAATCCGGATCTCTAGGATACCATAGACCATACTCAACTGTTCCTTTCAAGTATCTAAAAATTCTTTTGATTGCCATAACATGAAATTCTCTAGGATCAGCCTGGAATCTTGCCACAAGACCAACAGCCTGCATTATATCTGGTCTAGTTTGAGTGAGATACAACAATCCACCAATCATTGATCTATACTTTGTCTGATCTGCTTTTGGAGAATCATCATCTTTGCTTAGCTTACATCCAGTTGCCATAGGAGTGTTCATAGGCTTTGAGTCTTCCATACCAAATTTCTTTAACAATTCTTTCACATATTTGGTCTGAGAAATGAAGATCCCTTCTTTTGTTTGAGTAATTTGCAGACCCAAGAAGAAATTCATTTCACCAAGCATAGACATTTCAAACTCACTTTTCATCTGATTTGCAAAAGTTTTGCACATACTATCTCTTCCTCCAAAAATGATATCATCCACAAACACTTCAACAATCAGAATGTTTTCATGATCAATTTTGAAATATAAGTTACTGTCAGCAGTACCTTTGTTGAATCCAATCTGCACAAGATGCTTATCCAACCTTTCATACCATGCTCTTGGGGCTTGCTTCAATCCATACAAAGCTTTCTTCAACTTGCAAACCATATCATTATTATCAGACAATTGAAATCCATCCGGTTGTTCAATGTAGACTTCTTCTTCCAGATCACCATTTAGGAAGGCAGACTTGACATCCATCTGATATACCATGAAGTTTTTGAAGGCAGCAAATGCAAGAAGTAATCTGACTGCTTCAATTCTTGCTACCGGAGCAAAAGTCTCTTCAAAGTCAATTCCTTCTATTTGAGAGTAGCCTTTGCAGACCAATCTAGCTTTGTTTCTGATTACTTCACCAGCTTCATTTAGTTTGTTCCGGAAGACCCACTTGGTTCCAATTACATTCCTGTCTCTAGGTCTGGGAACAAGATCCCAAGTATGATTTTTCTCAATTTGCATCAGTTCATCTTCCATTGCTTTGGTCCAGTTTTCATCATTGCAGGCTTCATTTATTGTTTTAGGTTCAATCTTTGAAATCAGACAACATTCATTCTGATCTTGAGCAATATTCCTTCTAGTTTGTACACCTTTGCTTCTGTCACCTATGATCTGATCTTCAGAGTGATTCAGTCTTACATACCTTGGAATTTTGGGAGTATTCAGCACTGCTGTTTCTTGATCAGTCTCATTCAAACCTATCTCTTCTTCCTGATTTACCGGATCAGGCTGACTCTGTCTCACCGGAGAGGATTGAGGTCCTTGAACACTGTCTTGGTCATCTTCATCAAACTCATAAAATCTTGAAGGCTTCTCAATTCCTTCATCAACCTTTACATTGGTGCTTTCTATCATCTTCCTCAATCTCTTATTGTAACACCGGTATGCTTTGCTTTGAGTGGAGTAGCCCAAGAAAATTCCTTCATCACTTCTAGCATCAAACTTTCCTAGATCTTCATCTCTTTTAATATAACACTTGCTACCAAATACTCTGAAATATTTCACAGTAGGAGTGATGCCAAACCAGAGTTCATAGGGGGTCTTACCGGTGTTGTTTCTGATTTGAACTCGATTGAGAGTGTAGACTGCAGTGCTGATAGCTTCTTTCCAAAACATTTGAGGAACATTTGCTTCCAACATCATTGTCCTAGCAGCTTCCTGGATGGTCCGGTTCTTTCTCTCAACTACTCCATTCTGCTGTGGAGTCTTAGGAGCAGACAACTGTCTCCTTATACCCTGTTTCTCACAAAAGTCAATGAATTCACCAGATGTAAATTCACCACCTCTATCAGACCTTAGACACTTTAGTTTCAATCCGGTTTGATTCTCCACCATAGCTTTGAAGATTTTGAACTTCTCAAAAGCTTCTGATTTTTCTTTTAGAAAGGTAACCCACATCATCCGGGAATGATCATCTATTAACAACATGAAATATCTATCACCTTGCAGACTCTTGATTCTTGTGGGACCACATAGATCAGTATGTACTAATTCCAACAATCCGGTAGAAGACTGATCTTTGCTTTTAAAAGAGACTCTGCTTTGTTTGCCTAACTGACATTCTTTACACACACTATTTGTAGGTTTTATCAACTTTGGAAGATCTCTCACAGCCTGAGTATTGCTTATTTTGATGATGTTATCAAAATTTACATGACACATTCTTCTATGCCATAACCAACTCTGATCAATTTGAACAAACAAACAACTTTTATTTGAACCAACCAGATGAAAGATGTTACCTCTTGTCTGAGTACCGGATGCAATTTCAGTTCCGGAGCTTGTAAAGATTCTGCATTTTCCATTCTTGAACCGGAGATCATAGCCTTTGTCCACCAACTGACCAACACTGAGAAGATTGTGCTTCAATCCTTCAACATACAGTACATTTCCTGTTTTGCTCTTACCATCAAAGGAAATAGTTCGCCTACCTCTGATTCTGCCAGCAGAATTGTCACCAAACTTTACCATTCCTCCTTCATATCTTTCCAAATCTAAGAACTTATTCTTGTCACCAATCATATGGTGAGAACATCCACTGTCAATAACCCAATCATCCTTTTCTTCCACTTGAGCAGCCAAGGCTTTTTCAACAACTTTGTGATTGACAGATTCAGAGAGTAATGAATCTTCTTCCTTGATGGCTATAAACACCCACTCATTTCCGGATTTGCTTCCTAGTTCTGATTCATCATCTGTTACTCCTTCATTGTCATCTTCTTCATGAACATAATAGCAATTCTTTTGAAACCTTTGTCTGTGAGTATTAGATCTTGCAGATCTCTCCGGACATCTTGAGGCAAAATGACCAATCTTATTGCAGTTGAAACACTTAAAGGGTAGTTTTCCTTCATACTTACCGGATCCTCTTGGCAGTCTCTTTGCAATGAGGGCTTCAAGTTGAGCTGTTTCTGCTTCTTCTTCTTCCATGTCTCTTCTTGCTTGATCATACCATGACATTTTCCTTGATGAGTTTTCACCCGGATCAAATCTCTGTTTGCCTTTCACATAGGCACTGGCTTTGAAAGCAGATTCAGTCTTGGGAGCATCATCTCCAAACTCGGTCATTTCAAATGTAGCTAGTTTGCCAGCCAGTTGTTCTCTTGTGACAGTTGTGTGGGCTCTGAATTCATCAATGGCAGCAACTTTGATTTTGTAGGCAGCAGGAAGGGATCTTAGGATTTTGCAAACAATCTCATTTTCATCTAAAGTTCCACCAGCATTTCTGATTCCACATACCAGCTCATTTACTCTTGGCATAAAGGTAGTGATGTTTTCATCATCTCTCATTTTCAATCTTTCAAATTTCCCTTTCAGACTTTGCAATCTTGCACTTTTGACAAACTCATCTCCTTCATACAGAAGTTCCAGTTTAGTTAGGATCTCATATGCAGTGGGTAGGTCAATGACATTCGAGAGATCTGAGTCATTCAATGCGCTTAGAAGAGCTTCCTTGGTCCGCAGATTGTTTTCAACTTCTGTGATTTCATTCAGAGTTGTCGGACCACCTTGTGGAGGTATATATGGTTTTGAAATCATACCCAGATATGCTTTTCCCATGCATTCCAAGTGACACTTCATGCGACCTTTCCAGAGAGTGAAGTTGGTTCCATCAAACTTCGGACTATCCTTCTTGTATGACAACATCCTGGATCTCCTCAAGCGGTTAAGCTCTTGTCAGAGGAACTTGGCTCTGATACCAATTGTTGGATCTAGGGCATACAACTGAGAGGGGGGGGTGAATCAGTTGTGTAAACCTTCTTCTCATTCAAACACTTAACTCACTGTTGTTAGTTAGCAGCATATCAAATAATCATCCATGGAAGCATAATACATAAACACAAGAGCAGATAAGCATCAACACATTGAACACCAAGATTTTGACGTGGAAAACCCGGTTAAGGGAAAAACCACGGGGTGATTAACCCAAGAATTATTCTCTGTTAAAAGAATAAAGAAAAATGAATGGCACATGCCAATAAGGGCTCACTGCCCGAGCACACTGCTCACAAAGAGGCCCACTGCCTACAAGGAGACACACTGTCTACAAAGTGATAAAAATCACAGTCTTGAACTGGAGAATGACATCTCTATCATGTCCGGATCAGTTCCAATTAAGCCCAACAATCTCTGCTCTGCCTTTCGCACGTTTCTTCGCTATACCATGCTCATCCTCACACCTCATATTGAAATGAACTCACAAACTGTTATTTATACAAGACATCGACTTAGGAACAAACATCTAAGTCGGCAAACAACCATAGGAGTATCCGCAAGATGAATAACACATCCGGTCGGCCATCACAAGAACATTCGCAGGATGAACAACTCATCCGGTCGGCTACACAGAGCAAGAACTTCATCCGGAAGAATAACTTCAATTCCGGGCTCTACCATCAATGCGGACCAACCACACAACCTAAACATGATCCAAGATCCTTCACAAGCCTGTCTGAATGTCCGGATACATCCACACTTCCTCTGCTTACTGGGATCTCTTGTCTTCCTCATCTGGAACTTCAAGAACACAGTCTGTCGCCACTGTCATAATGCAAGAGGTACTTCCGGACCTCCAAATCATACACAAATCAGGATGACACATCACAAGGACATCCCAAACACTCCTTCCAATCCGCAGATTAGGGTAATACAATTCCGGACCTCACCGGACCTTTTTGTGATCCTCTGTCACCTCCGGATACTTGCCGGACCCGGTTCTATACCGGCAGCCACAACTCCTTCAGATCTTCATGCGGACCTCTGAAATCTTATCTGTAGCATCTCAAGACTCATATCTACTAACCCTTTAATCCGCATCCTCCGGTTCTCATCCTATACAGTACATTTACCTTCTTCTCATCACTGTTCTTCACTGTTCCTGACTGAGGCTAATTTTCTCAATATCCTCAGCACACAGCTCATCAAATCCTTCTTCTCAATGCAATATGAGTATGTTGACATCAATGACAACACTGGCTCACCTCATACTTGCAACAGGGACAACAAAAAGGAGGGTTTATCCCTGATAAACCAGAATTGTGTTTTCATGAAAATGCAGATGAGTCAATACAAGCTTCAAAGGAAGAAGTAAGAGTAAAGAGCATCAATTACTCTAACTTACAAACTGAAAGTATAGGTATACCTATAATTCAGACTAAGACACACGGAAATAGGTATGTTGTTGCAGACAAGTGACGAACAAAGTGATTCCTGCTAAGGTAAAATGTCAAGGTCAAACGAATAAGAGTGGCATCTAGACACTAAAGTGTGATGGATCTAAATCCAAGCAAGGAGCGGGAGTAGGGGTCAAACTCATTGATCCAAGTGGTAAATCATTTTTGGAAGCATATAGGCTCCAATTTCCTTGCACTAACAACGTAGCAGAGTATGAGGCTCTAATTTATGGACTTGTTATGGCTATTAAGAAAAAGTTAAAAGTGATCAAAGTATTTTCTGATTCTGAGTTAGTGGTTAAACAAGTCAAGAAATTGTATGCATGTAATTACACAAAAATGGTTAGTTATAGGCATAGGATATGGGACTTGATCGAATCATTTGATGCCTTTAACATTGAGCATATCCCTAGAGAATTGAATCAAAGACCAGATGCATTAGCAGTTGCTGCTAGCACCTTAGAGCCTTTAACTTTGTCAGGGTCAAAATGATTTGTTGTTGAATTGGTAAATGTACCAAGTATACATAATAATGTCACTCATTTCCAAGTATTTGAAGGAGATCAACAAATTGTAGACTTTCTCACTTGTAATGAGGTATTTGAAACTTAGATTATTGACGAACAGCTAAGACCTGATATATCTTGGGATGAAGAAGACATAATAAACCTTAAAAGTAATTTCCTACCCAAGGGGGTAATAGAGCTAGAGAAGATCTTTGATTTTGATGGGGTAGTTAGACAGAAAGATCTACCTAAAACTAAAGGGGGTCAGTGTGATCCCTTTAACTTAGGAACAGAAAAAAGTCCAAAGAATGTGTTGACTGGAAAGGCTTGTTCTGAGGAATTGAGAAATGAAATTGTAGGGGTTTTAAAGGAGTATAAACATGTGATAGCTTGGACCTACGAGGATTTGAAGACTTATGATACCTCTATTATAATGCATGTCATACCACTAAAACCAGATGTGAAACCTTTCAAACAAAAACAGAGGCCAGTGAATGCTATTTTAGAGCCTCTAATCTTTGAAGAAGTCAAAAAGTTGTTGTCTGCCAGAATAATTTTCCCTGTGAGACATTCAACCTAGGTAGCAAACTTAGTGCTCGTAAGGAAGAAAAATGGAGACATCAAATTGTGTGTAGAATTTCGAAACCTGAATAAAGGTTTTGAAAATGATAATTACCCTTTTCCTGCAATAGATGAAGTGTTACAAGCAGTAAATGGAGCTAAAATGATGTCCTTTTTGGATGGATTCTCAGGGTATAACCAAGATTTAGTTGACAAGGAAGATAGGTTGAAAACTACGTTTACTTGCAAATGGGGAAATTATGCATACAGGAGAATGCCTTTTCATTTGATTAATGCAGGTGCCACTTTTCAGCGAGCCATGGACATTGCATTTCGTGGACTGTCAGGTAAGTGTATTGTTATTTACATGGATGATTTAACTATATTTTCTAAGGATGCATCCACTCATGCAGAATATTTGAAGAGAATGTTAAAAAGATGTGAAAGGTATGGAATCTCTCTTAACCCAAAGAAATGTTCATTTGGTGTAACGGAAGGAAAGTTGTTAGGGCATATCATTTCTGAGAATGGGATATCTGTTGACCTAGACAGCGTAGAAGGAATTTAAAAGTTACAATTGCCTAACAGTAAAAAGGAGTTGAAGTATTTCTTAGGTAAAATTAACTTCGTTAGAAAGTTTATTACATGATTTGGAGAAATTGTGCAGCCATTAAATGTGGTGTTAAAGAAGGATACGAAGATAGAGTGGACTCCAGTAGCTAAGGCTACATTTGAAGACATTAAAGAGGCCATTTCTAATGCTCCTGTGTTAGCTAGTCTGAATTGTTGCAAGTATGAGGTGAACCATTGTTGTCATTGATGTCAACATACTCATATTGCATTGACAAGAAGGATTGGATGAGCTGTGTGCTGAGGATATTGAGAAAATTAGTCTCAGTCAGGAACAGTAAAGAACAGTGATGAGAAGAAGGCAAATGTACTGTATAGGATGCGAACCAGAGGATGCGGATTAAAGGGTTTGTATAAATGAGTCTTGAGATGCTTCAGTTAAGATTTCAGAGGTCCGCATGAAGATCTGAAGGAGTTGTGGCTGTCGGTGTAGAACCAGTTCCGGCAAGTATTCAGAGGTGACAGAGGATCACAAAAAGGTCCGGTGAGGTCTAGAACTGTATAATCCTAATCTGTGGATTGGAAGGAGTCTTTGAGATGTCCTTGTGATGTGCCATCTCGAGTTGTGTATAATTTGGAGGTCCGGAAGTTCCTCCTGCATTATGACAGTGGCGACAGACAGTGTTCTTGAAGTTCCGGATAAGGAGGATAAGAGATTTCAGTAAGTAAAGGAAATGCGGACATACCTGGTCATTCAGGCAGGCTTGTGAAGGTTCTTGGATCATGTTGAGGTTGTGTTGTTGGTCCGCATTGATAGTAGAGCCCGGAATTGAAGATATTCTTCCAGATGAAGTTCTTGCTCTGTTTAGCCGACCGGATGAGTTGTTCATCCTGCGAATGTTCTTGTGGTGGCCGACTGGATGTGTTATTCATCTTGCGAATACTCTTATGGTTGTTTGCCGACTTAGATGTTTGTTCCTAAGTCGATGTCATGTATAAATAACGGTTTGTGAGTTCATTTCGAAGTGTGGATTGTGTGGATGAGTGTGGCATAGCGAAGAGAAGTGCGAAAGGCAGAACAGAGGTTTTTTGGCTTAAATGGAACTGATCTGGACATGGTAGAGATGTCATTCTCCAGTTCAAGATTGTGATTCTTATCACTTTGTAGACAGTGTGTCTCCTTTTAGGCAGTGGGCATCTTTGTGAGTAGTGTGCTCGGGCAGTGAGCCCTAATTGGCAAGTGCCACACTTTTTCTTATTCTTCTAACAGAGAATAATCCTTGGGTTAATCACCCCATGGTTTTTCCCTTAACCGGGTTTTCCACGTCAAAATCTTGGTGTTCAATGTGTTGATGTTTATCTGCTCTTGTGTTTATGTATTATGCTTTCATGGATGATTAATTGATATGCTGTTAACTAACAACGAAGAATCAAGTGTTTGAAAGAACAAGAAGTTTTATACAACTGATTCACCCCCCCTCTCAGTTGTATGCCTTAAATCCAACATGAATTACACTAAACCGTTTTACATTTACTCATTTGCATCTGCGCATTCAGTTGCAGCTACTTTGACACAAAAGGTAGAAGAAAATGAAGAGAAGCCCATCACTTTCATGAGTGCTCCTTTGAAGGATGCGCAGTTGAAGTATTTAGACACATAAAGACAAGCTTTTGCATTAGTAAGGGCAGTGAAAAAGTTTAGACACTACATCTTGAGAAGCCAAGTAAAAGCTATAATACCTGATGCAATGGTGAAAATGTTATTGATGCAAAAAGAGCCTAGGGAGAAAAGAGTCAAGTGGATCACAGTGCTGCAGGAGTTTGACATGGAAATTATTCCTATGAAATTAGTCATAGGTCAGGCATTAGTATAGACAATAGCTAATACAGATCCAAACTTGGTGAAACAACAGTATGTAGTAAACACTAATGATGCATCGGGCTGGTATGATGACTTAAAAACATTCTTGATATCTAGAAAATATCCAAATAAGATGAAGTCTTCTCAGAGGAGAGCATTGAAGATAAAAGCACAAAGATATATTGTGCAAGGAGGTTTATTGTTCAAGAAAAATCATGAAGGTATATACTTGAGGTGCTTGAATAGAGATGAAGTAGACAAGGTGTTGCTAGAACTGCATGATAAATATGGAACAACTCATGGTTCCCATTTGGCAACTACTCGTAAAATTTTAAGAGTAGGCTATTATTGGCCAACAATGTTTAAGGATACATAAAACCATATTCAAAGTTGTCACACATGTGTAATCATAGCAGACAAAGGGAGAAATCAGGCTAATCCATTATAGCCGATTATTGAGTCTAGGCCATTTGCACAATGGGGGCTAGATTTCATTGGGGTCATCAATCCTCCATCATCTGCTGGGCACAAGTTCATACTGATGGTGATAGACTATTTTACAAGGTGGACAGAGGCAACATGTTGTAAGTTCTCTACTACTGAAGTAGTTATCAAATTTCTTGAGGAGAACATCATGACAAGGTTTGGAGCTCCATATTCTCTGGTATGTGACAATGCCCCAGCTTTCAGGTCTTTGAAATTTTCTAAATGGGCATTTGAATATGGGATAGTTCTAAAGTTTTCTTCAAATTATTATTCGCAAGGTAATGGGTTAGCTGAGTCTACTAAAAAAATCTTGTTAGACATCATCAAAAAGTTAATTGTTAAAAATCCAAAAGAATGGAATACACTGCTGAAATATGCACTATGGGTAGATAGGATGAAAGTTAAGGCCGCCTTAGGCAATGGACCATATCACTTAGTTTATGGGATAGATCCCATACTTCCAGCAAACTTAAGAATACCTACCTAGAAATTTCCTAATGAGTATTTAGGCTTTGATGATCATAGAGAAGCTAGGTTGGTCCAGATGCTACAATTGGATGAGAAAAAGGACCAGGCTATAGATAAATTTGCAAAGCATCAGGCTATAGTTAAAAGGTGGTTTGATAAGAGAGAAAGAGTTAAAATGTTCAAAATATCAGATCTAGTGTTATGTTGGGATAAAGCCCATGAGAAGAAAGGGAGTCATGGAAAGTTTGATAAATTGTGGTTGGGACCACTACAAGTTTTCAAAATAATAGGGGACAATACTTTTAGGCTCAAAACCTTAACTGGAGAAGATGTGCCATTACCCGTTAATGGTCAACATCTTAAGCATTATTTTCAAGCTTAGAAGGTAAGTCAGCCCTACTGTGTATCATACTATAAATACTGTACATGGGTGTGTGTTTCCTCATTTATGTTGGTTGTTTTGTTTTTGGTTGTTTGTTTGTGTTGGTTTTTTTGTGGTTTTATGTGTTGGTTGGCTTGTTTGTTGTGCTTCCTTGGCAGGGATGTTTGTTTTGATTTAGGGTATGTAGGAGCAAACTAACAACCATTGAAAATAGTAGAGAATTTGAAGAATTCAGGTTAATCATTTGAAACTTATGCATAACTTGTTAGGAATTTCATGAATGTAAGATGTTGTTTATCTTGTGAAGGATTTTATTCAATAGTTGTGAATTGAAGTATTCAAGGAAAGTTTCTCACAATGACACACCTAAAATCCTTGGCTTTGTTGAACATACCAGTTTCAGTATTAAGTGAAAAATCAGAGGTCACCCTTGCTACCATTGCAATTCTCATCTAAAATTTAGCAAGTGACCACACCTTGCATCATAAACTTATAATGATAATATCTCATGAATCAATATGTCACACAGAATTGAATATAAAAAAAAAGAAAGATGGATTATACTAAAAATCCAATTTAAGCCATCTAAGTAACTCTACCGGGGCTATGGACATCTACTGGCAGTGGGGCTCTACTTAGGAGAATTGTAATGATAACCTTGTTGAGGCTATGAACACCTGCTAGCAGTAAAGCTCTATCCAGTTGGCTATAAGGGATGAAATCAACTATGTAGTTTAACACCAGTCACTAGTGTTTTCAACTCATTTTCAAGATGAGGATTATTAATCACATGTACACACTTTAACCCTATTGAAGGATTCATACATCTTATTGAATACATTCAGTCTAGGTTGAATAATAGTTTACTTATAAGGAGCTTCGAAGTTATGATTTTTTTTTCATTTTGTTTTCTTTAATGGTTTAAATTTAGTTGTTTTATTTGGTTGCTAGTTGTTGTGATACTCACAACACGCCTCATTTTACCCTCTAGCAAAATGAGGACCCCTGTTGTGGTTGTTGCTTATGTCTTTTGTGTGTGGTCTTGCCTGGTGGTAGAAGGGAAAAAGGGGTAGGTGTTACAAAAGTGTTGAAATTTAAAATGCCTCATGTGAAGAAGACAAACTAAAGGTATTAGTGAATTCTTTGTGAAAAATGATCAAGGGTTTCTTTTTGAACTAACTTGAAATTCCTAATATTTTGTGAAATATGAGGGTTTTAGTAAAATGCATTGTTTTGGGAGTTTGTATGTCATATACAAATATGTTTGTATATGAGGTCCTTGTATTATTCAGTTATTGTTTAATCGGGCTTTTTGTTGGTTACATGCATATTTTGAGTGTTTGTCCTTTTGCATACAAACCGGACCCGATTGATGTTCAAAAGTTCAGTGAAGTAAGTGACAAGTCCGCACTTGCATATGAGTTTGTATGTATGTTCAATACAAATACAGTTAATATACAAAGTGGAAAATGTACATGACCGAACCCGAAAAAAGTATGCAATGCCATTTATAAAGGTCTAAAGCTTGTTTTCTCATTGCATCGCATTTTGTATGTATCCACGTTTGTATCTCAAATATACATAGAAAAGACAGGTTTCAAATGACAGTTAAAAAAGAGTTTAACATTGGTGGGACCCGTAAGTCATTATCATAAAAGGGTTTTGATAGATGAAAAGGGTTTAAGTATTAATGCATATAAAAGGGTCGGACCCGAAGATCAAGTAAATAATGATGTATAATAAAAGGGGTTCCGCACTTTGTATGTGTGTAATATACAAAAGAGTATACAAAATCGAGGAATACAAGATACAAACCCGAAAGTAACAAAAGGATTTAAAAATAGTCAAAAATTGGTTAAGTCCTTGTATATTAAATTGTATGTTGCAGATACAAAGAAAGATACAAAAGGGAGGTACAAATGGAATAAATGTAAAAACCAACGATGATTTTAAAGGTGGTCTAAGTAACTTAGGTCAGTGCCTTTATATGTATGAAAGATTGTATGTATGCAAACCCAATATACAAAAGGGATAAAAGGGAATTATCAGAATGGATAAGGAAATTAAAGCAGAATGAATGTATCTTTTGGGTTCCGCACTTGTATGTTAGATTGTATCTATTATATACATTGCCAAATGCAAAAGTGAAATATAAAGCTGGATACAAAGTAAAGTGTAGCACTGTTTTATATGCCATTACATGTTTAAGTTTGTATATTAAAAGAGATATACAAGGGAATATACAAAAGGATATACAAAAGTCAAAATACAAAGGGCAAGAAACTAATGAATACAATATTCAAAATACAAAGTTGAAATGAAAAGGTGAACTTGAGAGATGCATTAAATGCCTCATTTAATGTGGAACTAATAATGAAAGACGCAGGATTCAAACATGTTAGGGTTAAATTAAATCTATTTTATTTTCACAATTACATATTGAGAGCTAAAAATTACAGATGAACGTGATTATTGCACAGATTGAGCAAAGATTCAACAGTTGAACAAAATTCCATAATGGTAACGGCGTACCTGAAACGGTAAATCGGGTCAACATTTATAGAGTTAAGCTAGTCAAGAATACAAGTATGTGCCTTAAATTGCCGTTACAATGCAGTTAACGAAAAATGCAAATTAGATATGGGTAATTTCGTTTGAAAAATGAAGCAAATGAATGACAAATTACTATAGCTAATTAGGGAAATTAGTTGATTGTTGTTAGGTAGCATGAAATCTACAATAGGGAAAAGACAAAATGGTTAGGGTAAATGTGAAAATGTAAAAATTCATGGTAAAACCCTAGGAAGAAAGGATAAACTGAAGAGATTAAATGTACGAGATTTCTTACAGGATGGCTCCGAAGCAAAAGGTGGATATGACGGATGAAGAAAAGGTAAAAGTAAAAAAGGAAAGAAAACCCAAAAAAAATAGACAAGGAAGAATTACCAGTGCGGGGATATCCATCTTTGATCAGCACGTGTGGAATTGTAATAGATACAAACATTGGACGTTATGATGTAGAGGATGTCTTAAAGAAAACCACATCGCCAGATGCTAGTTCTGATATGAAATGTATCTGGGAAAAGGGATTATACAAGGCTGTGGGGTTCCCATTAGCAATGGAAGCTAAGGATTTGGTTTGAGAATGTATAAGCAGACACGACTCACGAACCATAAGGGTAATGCATGGAGAGTAGGTCATTGTAGATTTATCCAGAAAGGGGATAGAAAAGACATTCGGTTTAGAAATCTAGGATAAAATGATGGATATAGATATAGACCAATATATAGAGGATTTTAACAATAATGAAAAAGAATGCAAGAGTACAATCTTCTACAAATGGTACACTCCAGAAAATAAACCTAAAGCTGTAGCAAGGGTACCAAAGAACTTCTATAGAATTGATTTCAAAGAAGAAATGCATTTGATGATTACAATGCTGAGTAGATTGGTAGCATTGAGAGAGGCAACAAATTGTGAACCATGGATGTTCACTGCTATTGAATTCATGAGAGAAGCAAAAGAGAAAGATGGGAAAATTCATCGGGCCAAAGCTATCAACACTACCATATGGAATCAGGCCATGTTAAGAAATCAAAAATTGATGTCTTTCTATTTGTCATCTTATGTGTTGTATTCATGTGCAGCTAATATTCAATCTTACATAGTTGGGATTGAAAAAATTGGGATCCTGGGAAATGGTCCAGGTCAGATATTAATTTATGATCATTATTACAAGAGGATAATTCATTGAGGAAGTTTTCTCTGGTAAATGATGTATTTTACACATATATGGTGAGAGTTTTGACTGGAGACAAGGATAGGAGGTTGTCTGAGGAAGCAACAAGTACTATAGGTCCACACAACTCATGGTACATACAATTTCCTAACTTCACATATATCAGAACTAAAGGTTTTGATGGGAAGCCATTCATGTTTCCTCATTATCCTATAGATAAACTAATTGTATTAGAGTTCTCTAGGCAGAATCTGAATGCATTCAGGATGTACAAAAAGAAGTGGGGCAGAGGAAATATCAAACTCCCCTAGGCTATTGGAAGGTATTCTTGTTACAATGAGGAGGTAGCTAGTTATTCATAATAGGAGTTGAGGTACTATGGTTTTGAAGAGTTTGAGTTGGCTAGATGCTTTGATCCTTTTCATAGGATTCAAATGAATAATGACCCTGAATATAAGCATCGAGTACATATTAAAGACTATTGGTCTGATTGCGAGAATGAGAGGGAAGTAAGAAAGAGAGCTCATCAGAGGTTGACTATGGAATAGATGAAGACAATGGGGGAAATTAATGTACCCTTAGAAATTGAAGATGATAAGAAAGTGTTGCACCACAGCTATGAGAGCACAAGACTGCTTCCTATTAATGAACCAGATTTGTCACAGCCATGGGAAACATCTTTGGATGTTCTGTCAAAACTAGTTACTATATTCTCTAAAACATGGTTGAAAGATTAGATAGAGGAACTTAGGGCTAGGGGTGTTGAACGTACATTCCAGAAAAAAGGCAAGAAAAGAGGAAGAGAAAATCAGGATGAATTACAATGTTTTTATGAAAAGAAAAGAAAGATTGTAGAAGCCAAAATCATTGAAAAGGATAAAAAACCAACTTTAATGGATCCTTATGACTTAGGTATCATAGTGGCAATAGCCTCAGGAACATTTGCAGAGGCAAGATCATCAAGTCATGGCATTAGTACAGAATAGACCCAGACAGTTGGGATGCTAGTACGACAAAAAGTCATGAAAGCTATAGTGATTGAATCGTCAATAGGAAAGGCACCATTACAAGCTAAAGTTATAAGTGCTTCACAAGTAAAAACTAAGTAGAAGGACATGGCTATTAAATCCACACCAGAAGAAAGAAGACAGGGCTATATGAAGGTTAAACAAGAGTTAACTGTGGAGAAGCTGCAAGAGTCAAAAGCCTGGGAAATCAAGGGAGTAAGTGAAATGGTGAAAGTGGAAGATGATAGTAGTGATGAAAGAATATGGAGGTGGAAACTAGTACCAAAAAAGAACTTGGAAAGAAGGAAGAAGTAGATAAGGGTTCTGATGTAATGGAGGAACATAATACCCAAGTATATATAAGGAAGGCACAAACCTTAGGATCAAAAGGAGAAAATGTATAGGGAGAGCTAGAGACAATAGATCCTTTCGGCACATTGGTATTGTTGACCTATTTTCCTTTGTCCAAGAGTTAAATAGTTCACCTTGTATATTCCTTGAATATCCTTTAGAAGTGACCCTACAAAGCTTAAATTCTTCAAAAACTGATGCTTTGCCTTGCCAAAAAGCCCAAAAGCTTGCGTTGAGAATCCTTGCCAAAAACCAAGAAAAACCTAGAAATCTTTTGTCTTCAAGTGCCTTCCATTGCAGATAATTCTTAGTTTTACACTTTGTATGTACCTTTGTATGTATCATTGTATGTACATCTTCCTTTGCATATACAATCGCATATACAATTGTATATACAAAGGAAACATACAAAGGGCAGATACCAAGGGATATGCAAAGGATTTTCAGTGTGACATGCTTATCGGCGGCTCAACTCATAGTCTCTCCAATGGCCGATGAAGAATATGCAAAGGTACATCGACAACATACAAAGGAAACATGCAATGGCAACATACAAAGGATAATGCATATGCAAAGATGCAAAGGGATACATACAAAGGCAGCATACAAAGGCGATATGCAAGGGTCAGATGCAATAGTTGTATGTATGAGCGATTGTATGCAGCTTTGCATGTATATTCGCATTGTATATGCAATATACAAAGGAAGATGCAAGGGAAATACATACAAGCTGGACCCAATTGCAGAATTGAATATGGCAGATAATCATTTGGGGTCCGCAGATTGTATATTGATGTGCATTTATATGTCAATATGCAAGAAGGTAAGATACAAAGGCCGGACCTATTTTAAAGTTCCATTATGATTGATAATCCTTTGAGTTCTGCATTGTATGTACATGCAATTGTATCTCATATACAAAGACACATACAAAGGGTTTTCGGCGAAACAATGCTTATCGGCAGCTCATGCAAAGGTCTTTCCGATGGCTGATAAGGAGGCAAATATTTAGTGATGGGTCTGAGTTTCAACTCAGTGACCAATGGAGTGATGACACGTCGTAGGGCAATACATACAAAAGGTGATGCAAAAATCAAGGCCTGTTTTTGTATGTTGGCGATTGCATGTATATACATTTGCATATACAAAGCATATACAAAAAGCACATGCAGGGGCATCGGTGAGACTTTGCATATCGGAGGCTCAACTCATAGGTCTCCTCGATAGCCTAATATATACATCGGTTGTATATGCAGATGCAAAGCGATACATAGATGCAAGCTGTAGTTGACCGTAACTTTGACCGCCCATATCTTCTGCATTCTGGTGAATTTCAACATGCTTCAAAAGGCAAAAGTGCTTATTTTTGCCTCCTCTTTCATCTGGTAGGCTTTTTAGTGGAACTTTCTCACTTTTAAAATATGATCTGGTCTTGCATGCTTGGCCGACTGGACGTTTTAGTGATGGTTTTGGCATGTACAGAGGCTAATATTGGTGTAGGAGCACCTAACACAAGGTGGCCTCCATGAGGCATTTAAATTCATGTTTGTTTAGAAAATCAGGTTTTGTGTTGTAATAAGGTCTATTCGACCAATACATGTCATTATTATTTATATCTAGACTTAGAACAAACTTTGTAAGTCCCAAATAATTAGGGTGCATCGTTATTGGTAAGACGGTTGGTCTCCCAGCCTCTTGGAGATGATTAGTTTTCTCCCAGCTGCTTGGAATAGGGTTGGCATTCCTCTGGTGAGTTTATAAAACCAGGGAAATGAACAAGCATTGTAATTGCTGTAATCAGATCAAAGAAGAGCTGAATGTAGTCGTGCATTATGTTAAGGAGAAATTGTACTATTCTGTGTTGTCAATTTGTTTCTGTTCTCTGTAATTACAAACTGCATAGCTGTAGATTTCTTTTCCTTTTTGTAATTCCATTGTTGCAAAATGTCGATGTGAAGCATTCCACTGGTGAGATTTCTGTCAAAATCAGTGGAATGGCTTCATTGTATCATATTCAGTTGTTTCCTATGTTGTTTCATTGTTTGGTGGTGCAGAGGATCCGGACAGTGCGAGGTGCACAGTAGGTTGACCTAGCATCTCCATGTGCTAGGGTTTGGATCGGAGGAGTTGGAGTTGTTATTGGTGAGACAGAGGCCATCAACAAAACATTCCTCGCTCAAAGCAATGAGGATAGTCTGGCCGAAGGGAGGTTCAAGCCGCTAAATAGAAGTCAAGGCCTAAGATTTAGATCGGGGTGATAAAGCACATCGGCCAAAAGTTGTGTGTGCTTGCCGACGACTAGGGTCTCACCGAAGATAATGCATATCGGCATATCGGGAGAACAAACAAGGAGTTCACCGATGGTAAAGGTCACAGCGATGAGAGTTTGGCGACGGTTAAATTGACTGTCGGCCCAAGCGAAGAGGGAGTAAGGCTTACCATATGAGGCTCCCCATCATATTGGTATCAGAGCCATCGAAAGCTCTGGGCAGAGGTGTTGTGTATTTGATTTCTGTCACTAAGAAGGTAGGTGACGAGTTGCTCGTGCCACCTAGTTGCGAGAAGGAATAGGACTCCTGTAGTGTGTGGGTGGATGATGATGAGGACTGTCAAGACCATTCACCAATAGAGGTTTGGCTAGAAGAGGGTGCAGAGTGAGGCCACTGCGAGAGAGGGTGGTAGTGCATCTCCAGGATATGTTGTTGGATGAGAGGAATGGGTCTGTGAAGCAATGTGTAGGATGGACATCTAATTGAGCATTGTGTTGTAGTCAAATTGAGGATTTGCAGGTGTGTTGGCGTTTGGGTGTTGTCTGTGAATGTTTATGTTAGACAGAGAGAGCAAAGGAGAGGCTAGCAATATGCGTCCAAAGGGGATGACCAGCGAAATGGTCAAGAAATTTCAAGAGATGGAAGAGATGATCAAAACTAGAGTCAGGGAAGCACTCCAAGCAGAATTGAAGGCAATGAAGATAGGAAAAAGGATAGAGAAAGGTTCAGATGAAGAAGAAGAGAAAGAGGAAGTAGAAGAGGAACAAGAAGAGGAAAAGATACCGGTTGAGCAAAAACAATTCCTGGAAGCTATCAAGGCAGTTGGCAAGGACTCTTTAGAGGCTCGGATCGATGTTCCCATGTTCAGTGGGAAGATGAATGTTGTGGAAGTCATGGAGTGGATTAAGGCTCTAAACAACTACTTCAAATACAAGGAAGTTCCTGAAAGTAAGAGGGTTAGGTTTGCAAAAACTAAACTCAAAGGTGCTTCCCTTACATGGTGGAATTACACCCAAGGAGAGAGGGTAAAGAATGGGAAAAGTATGGTCTCTTCCTGGAGTAGAATGCTGGAGAAGATCAAATCCCAGTTCCTTCCATCTAACTACGAGGTGTAGATTTATAGGAAAATGCAGAACCTTAAACAAAAAGATATGGATGTGGCTACTTACATTGAACAGTTTCACAAATAAACTCTTCATTGTGGGTACATGGAGGATGAAAAAGCCAAGGTAGCAAGGTATCTAAATGGTCTGAGGATCAATATTCAAGATGAGATAAGTTTGTTTACCCCTGAAACCATGGAAAAATGCTTTCAAGTAGCATTAAGAGCTGAAGAGAAGCTGAAGAGGAAAGATGAGCAGCCAAGTAAAGGAAGAGGTGACAGAAATTTTAGAGTTAGTTTTGGAGGAAGAAGTCCTAACCAGAGGCCTAGTGGTGAGTCTAGCCAAGAAGAGCAAGTTGGGGACTCAAGTAGTAGAGGAGGCTACCAAGGAAGAAGGCCAAATGACAGAGATGGGACAAATGGATCAAGCAGAGGATCCAAGTTCTCCAATATGAGATGATATAATTGTAATCAGATAGGGCATCTAGCGTATAAGTGTCCAGAGAAGGCCTCAACGTCTCAGGGTAATGAGAGAAGAACCACATTGACTCAAGAGGATGCAGGAAGTGTGACATCTCCTAAAGTGAATTTGACATCAGAAGTGGGAGAAAACCTGATGATCAAGAGGACGTTGCTCAAAGAACCAGTGAAGACTGAACCATCACAAAGGAGAGCACTTTTCAAGATCAATTGCAAAAGCAAAGGTAAAATATGCAAGATAGTCATAGATTCTAGTTCAACAGATAATATGGTGTCTAGGGAAATGGTGGATAAATTGAACATAGAAAGGATTCCTCATCAAACTCCTTACAGAGCATCTTGGGTAAGTGATAGCCAATCACTTTTGGTAGATGAACAGGCATATGTTGGTTTTCAGATTGGAGAATATAAGGAGAGAATTTTATGTGACATTTTGCCCATGGAGTGTTGTCACCTACTTTTAGGTAGGCCCTAGCAATTTGATAGGCAAGCATTATATGATGGATATGCTAACACATATGCCATCAAGAAGGATGGAAAGACTTTTTTGATGACACCATTGCAAGAGGGTGCTGCAACACAGCAGGCAGCCAGGATCATTTTGGTGGGTCAGAAAGAGTTTGTGAAGATGCATTAAGAAGAGACAAGGAAAGTTGAGGATACCTCACGGAGTGAGGTTACCAAAGACCACAGTTTGAAGGTGATTTCCATTTTGATTGGTGGAGATTAGATGGTAATGTCTGAGATGGATCAGACAAAGGTCAAAGAGAAGGTCTGCAAGTAGCCACAAGTTGATTGGAAAGAAGAGGATGCTATCATAGTAGGGACCATTGTTTGTCCTCTAGAGCCCACAAGAGTTGACAGACAATCATATTCTACCATAGCAGCAGTATAGCAGTACACAAAGCATGGACCAAGATTTTGAATGAAGATGTTTAGGCAGTTATGACAGTAAGCAATCATGGTGTACAACATCCAAGTTTGGTTGCAAGCACTCACTCATGGCAAGGTGTGAGTAGAGCCTACAATGCTAGGCATGAATTTTTTATTCCATGGAAGTAAGTTGCAGTCCAGAGATCGTGGGGAAGGCATGATGAAGGGAAGGATGATGGTGGTGCAAGACACAAACTCAACTCATGGGACATGAGTTCTTTTCGAGGTGGGGTATATGGTGCAGGAGCACCTAACACAAGGTGGCCTCCATGAGGCATTTAAATTCATGTTTGTTTAGAAAATTAGGTTTTGTGTTGTAATAAGGTCTATTCGACCAATGCATGTCATTTCTATTTGTATCTAGACTTAGAACAAACTTTGTAAGTCCCAAGTAATTAGGGTGCATTGTTATTGGTAAGACGGTTGGTCTCCCAGCCGCTTGGAGATGGTTAGTTTTCTCCCAGCCGCTTAGAATAGGGTTGGTGTTCCTCTAGCAAGTTTATAAAACTAGGGAAATGAACAGAATCAAGCATTGTAAGCATTGTAATTGTTGTAATCAGATCGAAGAAAAATTGAATGTAGTCGTGCATTGTGTTAAGGAGAAATCGTACTATTCTATGTTGTCAATTTGCTTCTGTTCTCTATAACTACAAACTGCATAGCTGTAGATTTCTTTTCCTTTCTATAATTCCATTGTTGCAAAATGTCGATGTGAAGCATTCCACTGGTGAGATTTCTGTCGAAATCAGTGGAATGGCTTCGTTGTATCATATTCATTTTTTTCTTGTGTTGCTTCATTGTTTGGCGGTGCAGAGGATCCAGACAGTGCGAGGTGCACAGTAGGTTGACCTAGCATCTCCATGTGCTAGGGTTTGGATCGGAGGAGTTGGAGTTGTTATCAGTGAGACAGAGGCTATCGATGAAACATTCCTCGCTCAGAGCAATGAGGATAGTCTGGCTGAAGGGAGGTACGAGTCGCTTAACAAAAGTCGCAGCCTAAGATTCAGATCGAGGTGACAAAGCACATCAGCCAGAAGTTGTGCGTGCTTGCCGACGAGTAGGGTCACACCGAGGATAACGCATATGGGCATATCGGGAGAACAAACAAGGAGTTCGCCGATGGTAAAGGTCACAGCGATGAGAGTTTGGCAACAGTTAAATTAACTGTCGGCCCGAGCGAAGAGGGAGTAAGTCTTACCATATGAGGCTCCCCATCAGATATTTTCACAGTAACTCTAGTTGGTGAGTTTTGTGGGTGCATTCATGGTAGATGGCTTCACTCTTCAATGCGTATGGGTTTTGTGTCTTGCTAGCCGATCTTTATGTGTTGGGTGACGACTTTGGGGGTTTCCTCTTCAATGCCCTATCCTATCTTGAAACCATTACTTTACAGAATATTCAGTAGCAGAAAAGGTCTGACTACAAAAAAATTAGTAGCATAACAGCCTAAAATAATCAATATATACATGATTTCTCACTTCTCGTATGTCTTGATTTCTGTGTTTTACTTGAAGTTATAATCTATTCTATGAGTAAAGAGGCTCCTCTATAGGTTAGATCTTCATATTGAAGTCTCAATCAACCCTATAAATTTGTGTGAACTCCCTTCATGATTGAGATCATTATTGTGTCTCTCTTCCAGAATCATTATCACTCACTAAATCTAGTGTATCACTCTTTCATTTCAGTTTCCTTCTAACCCTTTTCCCCTGCAAGCATTAGCACTAGGTTTAGATATATTCCTCTAAGCATTAGGCTTAGAGAGAGGAAGCCGGCATTCTCCAGAGGTCTGATCTCAGTTCGCAAGGTCCCACACTTCGAGATCATTCCCATGTTTCTCTAGATTGCCAAGTCTTACAACTCGGTAAGGGTGCAAATATGAGAGATAATAGTTTTGGCATGCCCGGTGGGACTGTGAACTGATTCTCAGTCCTTTTTATACATTGTGTTACTATTGTTTGGTGTGTACAGCAGTAGTTTCATCCTTTTGGAGGTATTTTCTTAACACATATGGCGACTCTAGAGAGATTATCTACTGGTTTCAGTAGTACAAGTGCTGGTATGATTCAAATTTTAATCAAGAAAATGTACTCTATTATGATTTTCTAGCTTTTTGAGTGATAGGCATGTCTATGTTTCATGGGAATATGCCTTATAACCCTCCATTCCATGAAGATCCTGCTTATGCCACTTCTTATCAGCCATACCAAACAGAATACCCTACTGATTTTGTCCTGAATAACCCACCAACAGCAGATTATCAGCATAATCATTATGCTTGCCACCCACCCACCCTTGCTCAGACTTCATTTCAGTCCATGTATGCTTAAAATCACCCTCAAGAAAATAACTTCATGCCAGACCAGCACGCTTATCACCACAGTCGATCTCAAAATTTGGACAACTTGGAGATTGGTGATATCAAAAGCATATTGATGGATTGGACTCAGTAGTTGGGTGAGATCAAGTGGCAACAACAGTTTGAGTGGCAACAATAGTATAGTATGCAGCAACAGGAGCTTGCTTATCAAGCTCATATTCATCAAAGAGAGGTGGAAGCATGAATGTATGAAGAGGAATGTTTGAGTAGGTAGATTGCTGCCAAGGAAGAGCAAATAAGGCAATTAATAGCTCAGGTTCGAGAGCCTAAGGTCCAAAACCCTTCTCCTCTTCCTAATCTCATGCAAATCCACACTATAGGTCAAGCTGAGCTTACCAATGAACCTTCTCCAATGTTTGAAATTCCATGTTTCAGGCAGCCTTCTACCTTTAAGGTTCCAAGTTGGAAAGGACCATCTTTTTCACCCTGTGAAGATCCTCCACCAAACATACAAACAGAACCATGGTCTAGCATCCAGCTAGCAGAAGAAGAGAAAAAAAGGCCTTTGTCGGCTCCATTTCAAAGGTTGGAAACTCAATCAGCTGTTTCTTTTCCAAATCCATTCTTTGAAGAAGAGGTTTCCAAGTTCAGAATACCAAGCTTCAAGCAAGGTGAGTCTCCTAAGTCTCCTAAATTGAATATTCCAAGTTATAGAGGGTCTCATCCACTGAAAGAACCTAGACTTGAACAAGAACAAACTATATGTCTGCAAGAGACCAAGCCAATTCCTCAAGTTTCCTTATCGGATCAGCCTTTCTGTCCTTTTACTATCCATCTTTGTCTAGGTGAACCTATTGTCTATCAAGATTGCTGGTTTAGTGGACAAAAGAATGAGCTTCCTAAGATAAAAAAGAACCTGTTGCTCATGAACCTAAATGTGATAAAGAAGAGAAAAATTTAGGCATCTTGCAAAAAGAAAATGAACATGATCAGTTAGGACAGCAGGTTGAGAAGCTTGAAAAGGGTATCAAAAGCAATGATTTCATGTTTTTATTCAATGAACTCCCTTCTTTTATCAAGCTAAATGAGCAGGAAAAGGTTAAACAATCTGATGAGTTACTGACAGAAGACAATCAATGTGATAATCAAGTCTTGGAGTAGCTGAAAGATGAAAATAAACATGAGGAAAGGATGTTTTAGCAGATGACAAAGCTCATCTAGATTTAATGCAAAGTCATGAGTTAGATGAGAACATGTTTTCAGGGATCATTGAGGTTTTTTGCTCTAACATCAATGATAATCTAGCGTCATATGAGCTAGTAGCATGCAATCAGCCTATTAAGATCAAAGAGGCAGGCATTCGTTCATTACATTCATGTGAACCAACTCTTCCAAATCAGATTGAAGTTGAGATAGAAGGTGAAACATCTTTGGAGGAAGGAAATCTTACACTGCAAATAGGGCATTCCAACCAGCATGAAGAGAAAGAATCAGAGCAGAGACATGAGATCAACCATGATGACTTGCATGTCACTTCAAGGGGATGCCCAATCAGGCATCTAGCCTAGCTAGAGATTCATCAAGAGGAGTCACCACTTGTCATGCTTACCTCTAAGCATGAAGTTGAGCATCAAAATGGGTGGGATCAGCCTATTTATTCATAAAATGTTAGCAGCATTAGCAATCAATCCAAGTGGATAGGTGAGTTTATCTCCATTTTGTGGGGTATGTTTTATCAATTTGTCATATGTCCATCCCTCCCTCGCCATTTTTTAACTACCCACATGAATGAGAAACATCGTAAATTGTTAAGGAAGGGCAGTTACTTTCGAGAACCAGTTAATGGCTTTGTTTAAGGTCACCTCTGACTGGTTAGTTTAGGATTAGAGTAGGTTTTCTTTTAGTTTTAGGTTTCCTTTCAATATGTGCCCTTGCACTTTGTTGTAATCTCATTAAGAGATACATGCTTGCTTGTTGTTTCTTGTTTTGGCTTGGTAGCTTGCTCAGTGTTCCAGCTCCTCTTTTCTTGTTGCATTCTCTTTTGACTCCATGCCCAATGGATGTATAAGGCCACTGATCAATTTGTTTAGCAGGCAAACATCCCTGAGAGGTTGCCAAGTTGTTGACCTATTTTCCTCTATCCAAGAGTTAAATAGTTCATCTTGTATATTCCTTGAATATCCTTTAGAAGTGACCCTACAAAGCCTAAATTCTTCAAAAACCCATGCTCTGCCTTGCCAAAAAGCCAAAAATCTTACCTTGAGAATCCTTGTCAAAAACCCAGAAAAACCCAGAAATCTTTTGTCTTCAAGTGCCTTCCATTGCAGATAATTCTTAGTTTTACACTTTGTATGTACCTTTGTATGTATTGTTGTATGTACATCTTCCTTTGCATATACAATCGCATATACAATTGTATATACAAAGGAAACATACAAAGAGCAGATACAAAGGGATATGCAAAGGATTTTTGGCGTGACATGCTTATCGGCGGCTCAACTCGTAGTCTCTCCAATGGCCGATGAAGCATATGCAAAGGTACATCGGCAACATACAAAGGAAACATGCAATGGCAACATACAAAGGATAATGCATATGCAAAGATGCAAAGGGATACATACAAAGGCGGCATACAAAGGTAATATACAAGGGTCAGATGCAACAGTTGTATGTACGAGCGATTGTATGCGGCTTTGCATGTATATTCACATTGTATATGCAATATACAAAGGAAGATGCAAGGGGAATACATACAAGCTAGACCCGACTGCGGAATTGAATATGGTAGATAATCGTTTGGAGTCCATAGATTATATGTTGATGTGCATGTATATGTCAATATTCAAGAAGGTAAGATACAAAGGTCGGACCTGTTTTAAAGTTCCATTATGATTGATAATCCTTTGAGTTTCGCATTATATGTACATGCGATTGTATCTCACATACAATCACATATATAGAGACACATACAAAGGGTTTTCAGCGAAACAATGCTTATTGGCAGCTCATGCAAAGGTCTTTTTGATGGCCGATAAGGAGGCAAATATTCAACGATGGGTCCCAGTTTCAGCTCAGCGACAAATGGAGTGATGACACATGGTAGGGGCATACATACAAAAGGTGATGCAAAAGTCAAGGCCTGTTTTTGTATGTTGGCGATTATATGTATATACATTTGCATATACAAAGCATATACAAAAAGCACATGCAGGGGCATCGGTGAGACTTTGCATATTGGAGGCTCAACTCATAGGTCTCCCCGACAACCCGATATATACATTAGTTATATATGCAGATGCAAAGTGATACATAGATGCAAGCTACAGTTGACTGTAACTTTGACTACCCATATCTTCCGCATTCTAGCGAATTTCAACATGCTTCAAAAGGCAAAAGTGCTTATTTTTTCCTCCTCTTTCATCTGGTGGGCTTTTGAGTGGAATTTTCTCACTTTCAAAATATGATCTGGTTTTGCATGCTCGGCTGAATGGACGTTTCAGTGACTGTTTTGGCATGTGCAGAGGCTGATATTTTCACAATAACTCCGGTTGGTGAGTTTTGCAGGTGCATTCATGGCAGATGGCTTCACTCTTCAATGTGTATGGGCTTTGTGTCTTGCATTTGGGCAACCATTTTCTGTGGTTTTGGACCTGCCAGTGGCATGGTTCCTATCTTTTCACCACGCCCTTGCCCATGCGCCCCTATTCCTACATTAATGACCTCGGATCCTGTGGAGCAACTTCAATGCCTTATGTGCAAGATCATGACCTATAAAATGCAATGTAACCTCATTTTAACAAGGAGGATGGTTTTATTTTGGGTTGTTATGCTGCCAATTTTTCTATAGTTAGACCTTTTTTGCTACTGAATATTCTATAAAGTAATGGTTTCTAACCTTCATGATCAATATATACATGATTTCTCACTTCTCTTATGTCCTGATTTATGTGTTTTAGTTGAAGTTATAATCTATTATGTGAGTAAAGAGGCTCCTCTATAGGTTAGATGTACATATCGAAGCCTCAATCAGCCCTATAAGTCTATGTGAACTCCCTTCATGATTAAGATCATTGTTGTGTCTCTCTTCCAGAATCACTATCACTCACTAAATCTGGTGTATCACTCTTTCATTTCAGTTTCCTTCTAACCCTTTTCCCCTGCAAGCATTAGCACTAGGTTTAGATATATTCCTCTAAGCATTAGGCTTAGAGAGAGGAATCTGGCCTTCTCCAGAGGTCTAATCTCAGTTCGCAAGGTCCCACACTTCGAGATCATTCCCATGTTTCTTCAGATTGCCAAGTCTTACAACTCGGCAAGGGTGCAAATCTGAGAGATAACAGGTATCACCAGAGAAAATAGAGGAGGTGCAAGTTGTTGCACAACAATTAGAGGAATCAGAAAAAGAAGAAGGAAGGGAAAAGTTTAGAGAGGAAACAGAGGTACCAGTACAATTAGATAAAATAAGCATGACAAAGGAGGTACCAATTCAAAATAAGGAGATGGCAGAGGAACCAATGTTAGTGAATGTTTCTGATATTGATGTTCTGGATGTTCTTGTTGGCAAGAGACACTATATGGATTCATGGTTGTTGTCATTGATGGCAACAAAGGTCATCCCACATATCCGCAAGTCATGATATGTCTCTACCGGAAGTCAGATTGAAGATTGTTGTGGTCCGGTGAACAAGAACAGAGCATGTGGCAAGGTCCGACAGATTGGTCCGGATCTCTCAGAGGAAGTGTCTTGGTGCAGTGCGGATCTGGGGAAGTCAAGAGGACTATCTTGAGTGGTATATTCCAAGGATTTAGCCTCCGGAGTTGGACAAGGAAAAAGATATGAATAGTTGAGTACCGGATTCCTGAGAGACAGTGAAAACAGAGGAAGAACTGACTGACAGAGTATCAGACTACTTTCCGGATGTGTTACAGATGATGATAAAGGTTGCGGAGGCATGGATCATGTTTGGCCGACATAATTGATGATATCTACAAGTATATGCTTGATCCGCATTGCTTGGTGAGCAAGGATTCAGCCGACAGAACTAAGTTTGTAAGAAACTAGACTGTTCCGGATGCCGACTAGAAAGGTGATGAAATTACTTGTGCGGATATATATATAGAGGATGGATTTAGTTGTAAAGTGTGTGTAGTGTGTGAAAAGATATGCGAACAAGTCCAGAGTAGAGCAGAAGTAGCAAGAAAGATCCGGTATGTGAAAGGATAGCAGACTAAAGAACAGAGGAAAGATGAAGTGCAGCAGATCAGTATACTGAACCTAACCGGAACTGAACTCCAGCATATGCAGATGCTTCCAATCAGTTCAAGACTGTGATTCTTATCACTTTGTAAGACAGTGTGTCTTCTTGTAGGCAGTGAGCCTCTTGTGAGCAGTGTGCTCGGGCAGTGAGCCCTAATTGGCAAGTGCCATTTTTGTAATTTCCTATTCTTCTAACAAAGAATAATTCTTGGGTTAATCACCCCGTGGTTTTCTCCCTTAACAGGGTTTCCACGTCAAAAATACTGTGTCATGTGTTTCTTATTTCATGGTTAATGTTTTGTGTTTGATTTTATGCTGCTTCAATTAAAAGGAAAGTTCAATAAGGGAAATAATTAGGATAACTGATTCACCCCCCCCTCTCAGTTATCAACAATTGGTATCAGAGCCAAGTTCCTCCTAATAGAGCCTAACAGCTTGAGGAAGATCTGGGATTTCAAATGGATGCATATGGTTTAAAGGAGCAACTCAAGACTGCCCTTGAGGATCTTGAACAGTCAAATTCTGAAGTTAGTGAATTAAGAGAAAGACTCAAACAGGCTGATGAATTCATGAGGGAATTAAAAGACAAATTAAGTCTCTCTATGAAAAAGAGAAAGGAGCTGCTCCAACAGTTGGCAAGACAAAGTGAAGAAAGCAATACAAATGAAGAATTGACTGAGCAAACCAAGTTATGTGAAAAGTTATCAAAAGAAGTCATTATGTTAAGACATGAAATGGAATCAGGAACTATAAAGTTCACTCAAGAGATTGAAGAAAAAAGAAAGGCTGAAGACAATCTAAGACAATCTCTTAAGGAAAAATCAGAAGAATGCCACCAGATGGACAGGATTATCAGACATCTTGAATCTGATCTTGAAGATGCCAAAGATAATGAAGAAAAACTTGAGGATCAAATTACCTCTCTCAAAAGAGATCTTCAAACAGCAAATGAATATAAAGAGAAATTCAAGATAAGTTCTGCTCAACTTGAAGTTCTTCTTGGAAGTCAAAAGAGGACTGATGACAAGTATGGTTTGGGATATGAGAAAGGAGAAAGCTCCGGATCCGGTCAGAGGAATCTTGGATCAGAAAATCCAAGGAGCAGGCCTAGAAGACCTCCGGTAAGACAGCCAAATGCTCAAAGATATCCATCCTTCAATGGATACTGCCACAGCTGCAACCATTTTGGTCACAAAGCTAATCAGTGCAGAATGAGAATGAATCAGATTAATTCATCCTTCTCCGGACAGTGCTTCAACTGCAAAAGGTATGGACACAAATCCCATGAATGCAGAATTATGCAAGTAAACAAATCATTCAAAGGTAGATGCTTTACATGCAATAGAGTAGGTCATATGGCTAATCAATGCAGATCAAGGGGATATCAGTTAAATATGCAAAGAAATGTTATTTGCCAAATCTGCAATAGGTCCGGTCATAATGCTAAAGTCTGCAGAAACAAGAATCAGGACAAAAGAGGTCCGGTGTATAATCAGAATCAAGACAAGGGTAAACAAAAGATGAATGCGGATGAAGTTAGGAATCAGATGAGCAAGATTTGGGTGAAGAAAAGCTCAGAGAATGTAGAGGTTGGATCCGCACCAGATTCTGGTGCTGATATTTCTTCCGGAAATTAAAAAAGTGAGCTCAGGCTCAGGGGGAGACTCAAAGAAGATTCTGTTCCCCCAGCCAAACAAGTTGTGCCGGATGTGGCACAAGATGTGGATTAAAGGGTTTGTAGATATAAGTCCTGAGATGCTTCAGTCAAGTTTTCAGAGGTCCGCATGGAGTTATGAAGAAGCTGTGTTCGATTAAGTTAGACCTGTTCAGGGAGGTGCTCCGGTATGATAAAGGATTACAAAAAGGTCCGGAGAGATCCGGAAGTGCACGATCTTGTCTTGCGGATTGGACAGAGTGTTTGGGATGTTCTTGTAATATGTTACCTAGATTTATTCATGATTTAAAGATCCGGATGATATTCAGTGATCAGGACTAATCCGGGATACTCCAAGCTGTCCAGACATGGTAAACCGGAATAATGCAGGTGAAGCATTTATTGCAGACAGATATTAGGGTTTGCGGAGCAATATAAGGGATTTCTCAAAAGTTATCTGCTCATTCTACACTTGAGAAGAAGCGAATAGTGGAGCTCTGCAACAAGGTTCATCAAGCACACCAAGGATCTCCTGCCGAAGCTATTGCATAAAGAAATCAATCCAACCACTCCGTGCAAACCGAAGGCGCATAAGGTATTCTTCGTCTTTCATTGCCTCACTGCAAATCTTTGAAGAATGGCTACTCCAAACATAGTTAAGATCTCTGATAGACCTCGCCCCTCATTCAAGAAACATCCCTACAAATCATTGGAGGTAGATCCACTAGGAGCCTTCTCTAGTGTTCCCCACGGAGTCTTACATACTGAAGATATTAGGGTTTACATACACGCAAACATTGAGGAATTTGGGGAATTCAAATTAAGAGACCTCTATCACAAGCAACTGATAGACAATGCTTTTGAGCTCAAACCAGAGTATAAGGGTATCCAGAAGAAACAATTTGAGCAATTCATTCATTTCCCTAGCTTTGAAGAAGATGAATGGGTCCGGTATGTACTGAGCAGGATGCATGACAACTTCCTTTGGCTAGATAGACCCTGTAAGATCACAAAAGAAGCAATTAGAGCAGTAACTGGTCTATACTCTTCCGGGGGGGTACCTATCCTCAAATCTGTCAAGAACAACGTTGTAACTGAGGCCACCGGATCAAAATATGATAAGAGGGCAATGACCATTGAAGATATTTCGGATCCGGATATCAAATATGCATCAATGATAATAGGATACAAGATCTATCACTCCAGCAGGGAGAATTCTGTATCCGGAACTGCAATATACACAGCATATGAAATGCTAAGAAAGAATGCAGATTATGATCTTTGTGAACTACTACTAAGCCAATTAATGGAAAATGTTCAGAAAATCAAGAAAGACAAGAAGAACTCCTTTAAGTATGGTACTCTCATTGTATGTCTATTCTTTTACTTCATGAATGAGCTACCCGGAACAAGTGGATGGGTATGGCAGAATGACAAACCTGTTGCAGTCCAGATAAGGGACTATTTGCATGGACTTGGGGATGCAAAAGCGAGAAATACAGCTCTATGGGGATACTTCAAAAACTTTCAGAGCATGATGCAAGCAAGAGAGAGAATTCCCCAGTCTCTCATTGAGAAATACAAGGACTCAGTATGCTTTATGGTTGACACTGATCAGTGCCTAATGGAGGCAGTGGAGCCAAGGACTGTCTGGATCATGCCCATGGGGTATGAAGTTGATGAACAGATAGTAGAGCTGCATGTTCAACACATGCTAAGTCAGCCCAAAGATCCTAAGGCAGAAAGGTTTGGAACCTTTGAGGAGCTGAGTGTGAAATTACATGTAGAACTCAGGGAACCTGAGATTAAGAGAAAAGTGAGAAAAGAAGTAGAGCACATTGCTCAAGGCCTAGGCATCTCAAAAGAGGCACTTGATGCCAGCCGGGAAAAGAGGAGAAAGGCTGAGGAAGAAGAGAAAAGCAAAGAAAGTGCTCCGGTTGAAACCCCCACCCGGACCAGATCATCAAAGAGATCTGCACCTTCCACAACCAAAAGCTCAAAACCGGAAGTCCAGGCATCCGGTAAAAGATCCAAGACAAAAGCATCAAGGGCTTATGAAAGCCAAAAGGATGAAGAGGAAACAGAATCAGATGAGGAAGTAAGAGAAGTAAAGAAACAGAAGAAGAAAGGATCCGGTAAGCCCTCCACAGGCCAAGACAAGGATGAAATGGCAGAGGTAACTGTTGAAAAGCCCACTCTGTCACTAGAGAGCATAATCAAGTCGGTCACGGTGGATGGAAACCTTCAACCAATGACTGAATCCTATGATGACTTCAGTGAGGCAGACCAAAAGACTCTGCAGGAAGCCACAGTTAAATATCTGAACACATACAATAAGGCTTTCATTGAGATCATATCTCTCATTCCTAAAAGCCTAGAGAAGGAAATGGAAGTAAGAAAGAATAATGCTCATGCCAAAGATCTTGAGATCCGGGAGCAGATAGCTATTCAGCTATATCCTCAAATTGATCCCAAGACAATGAACATGATCTTCAAGGACTGCAGAGATGAGTTCAGAAGTAAAGCCAGGATGAATCAGCTCATGCTTGGTGAGACTGACAAAGTGGCACAAGAGACAGAAGAGATCCTCCGGAAGGCCTTCAAAAGGTTCAATCTTCCTGTTGTAGAGGACTTAGGTGCAGAAACAGCTGCTGATTTGGAATCTTCTGTTCCGGAAGAAGTGAGCCCTGAACAGACAAGTGAGGACTTGGGACCCTCTGCTCCAGAAGAAGTGGCCCATGAACAAGCAAGCATCTCTCCTCCGGTTTCCCCTACAGTCTCCGGATCCAAAGAAGAAGAGCAATTGCAGGAGAAGGAAGCAGTGGTGACAGACAAAGAGGTTGACAGTTCTAAGACTGCAGAAGAAAAGAAACATCTGTCTCCGGCAAGAGACACTGCACAAACTGTTCAACAATTTTTGAGCAAAGAAACTCTAGAGATTGATGAACCGGAGCTTCTAAAAGGTCCATTTGATTTTGACTCTCTCTCTCCGGTACAAACAATGAAGATAGCTTCATTTGCAAATGCCAAGGCAAATGAAAAGCTCCTGAAGTCTCATATGGAAGACTGTGAGTTGATAGAGGCTGCTTCCGGAGTACTTGTAAAGATCATGCCATCAATCCAGATAGATCCGACAGCCTCCACTTCCGGTAATCTAAAAACCTTAGTCAGCAGTATTGATACACATTTTAATTCTCTAGAAAAATCAGCTGAAGAAAAGGTCCGGAAGGAATTTTTGGATAAGAGATTTTCTGAAATATTAGAATTAATCTCTAAGGATAGGAAGATTGTAAGCATTGGAATAAAGAGCTTAGAAAATGCTCTTAAGGATGGCGGTGACATCTACAAATTTTGTATATCTTGGTCAAAGGCAACAGCAGCAATTGACAAGAAAATAAAAGAGGAACAGGACAAGCTTCAAAGCTTATCTCAAAGTTTTGATCCTCTCTCTTCCTCTATAATAAATCAAGAATGTCAGACTATTGCAGTCTTGAATGAAATAAAGAATCTTGAGAAGGAGAGGAAGAACATTACCAACCGGATGGGAGAACTTAGAAGGATTATAGTCCCTAAGTTGGAAACTATGCATGAGGCCATCAGTGATGCCCAGACCACCGCCCATACAAAAGATCCGACAGATCTCAGGCGGGCAGAAGCTTTTGCATTTTTGTTGAGTGGTCACATTTCAATCTTGGACAGAATGAAGCTAAGTTGGGCTACTGAAATGGTTCAACTGCAGACATCCTTTGCAGACATTCTGCAGTATATGTGAGTATGTAAATATGCGGCTATATATAGAAAATTTTTGAAAATTTTGGTGTGCGGACCCTACCCTTTGCCATTGATGTCAAAGGGGGAGTGAGGAGCAGTGAAAAATGAGGAATCCAACTCAGGGGGAGTTCCGAAAATTGTATATAAAAACAGAGCATCAGCAAAGGGGGAGCATAGTGTAAACACTTAGTCATTTTTCACTAAGTGTTGCCATCAATGCCAAAGGGGGAGATTGTTGGCAAGAGACACTATATGGATTCATGGTTGTTGTCATTGATGGCAACAAAGGTCATCCCACATATCCGCAAGTCATGATATGTCTCTACCGGAAGTCAGATTGAAGATTGTTGTGGTCCGGTTAACAAGAACAGAGCATGTGGCAAGGTCCGACAGATTGGTCCGGATCTCTCAGAGGAAGTGTCTTGGTGCAGTGCGGATCTGGGGAAGTCAAGAGGACTATCTTGAGTGGTATATTCCAAGGATTTAGCCTCCGGAGTTGGACAAGGAAAAAGATATGAATAGTTGAGTACCGGATTCCTGAGAGACAGTGAAAACAGAGGAAGAACTGACTGACAGAGTATCAGACTACTTTCCGGATGTGTTACAGATGATGATAAAGGTTGCGGAGGCATGGATCATGTTTGGCCAACATAATTGATGATATCTACAAGTATATGCTTGATCCGCATTGCTTGGTGAGCAAGGATTCAGCCGACAGAACTAAGTTTGTAAGAAACTAGACTGTTCCGGATGCCGACTAGAAAGGTGATGAAATTACTTGTGCGGATATATATATAGAGGATGGATTTAGTTGTAAAGTGTGTGTAGTGTGTGAAAGGATATGCGAACAAGTCCAGAGTAGAGCAGAAGTAGCAAGAAAGATCCGGTATGTGAAAGGATAGCAGACTAAAGAACAGAGGAAAGATGAAGTGCAGCAGATCAGTATACTAAACCTAACCGGAACTGAACTCCAGCATATGCAGATGCTTCCAATCAGTTCAAGACTGTGATTCTTATCACTTTGTAAGACAGTGTGTCTTCTTGTAGGCAGTGAGCCTCTTGTGAGCAGTGTGCTCGGGCAGTGAGCCCTAATTGGCAAGTGCCATTTTTGTAATTTCCTATTCTTCTAACAGAGAATAATTCTTGGGTTAATCACCCCGTGGTTTTCTCCCTTAACAGGGTTTCCACGTCAAAAATACTGTGTCATGTGTTTCTTATTTCATGGTTAATGTTTTGTGTTTGATTTTATGCTGCTTCAATTAAAAGGAAAGTTCAATAAGGGAAATAATTAGGATAACTGATTCACCCCCCCTCTCAGTTATCAACAGTTCTTAATGTTTATAATGAACAAAGTGAGAAAGAAGAAAATGTAGAGGAAGAGGAGAACATAGAGATAAAACAGGAGGAAGAAAAGGCTACAGAAGGACTGGACAAAGTTACAAATCAGCTTTCACAAATAGATCAAACAGGCATGCCTGAAAATGTGCAAGGACAAACTGAAATAATGAGGGAGACAAAAGGGATATCAGGTGGTCCTGAGGAAAATATAGAAAAATATTGCTAAAGGTGATACTGAGCATAAGGAACAAAAGGAAAATATAGAAGGAGAAAATATGGAACAAGATGATGAAGAAGAGTTAGGAGAAGAAGACTTAGGAGAAGAAGAAGAAGAAAAAGAAGATGAAGAGGAAAAGGTACAACAACAAGACAATATACCACCAGTCTTGGATCACAAACCTCAACACGAAACCACCACAATAAGAGAATATGGAAACAGAGAAACCTCAAGAAGAGGTAATAAATATAGAAAAGAAAGCAGAGGTAAGTATGAAAGTACTATCTTGGATAGGTGTAGAAGTTTGGAAAGAAAAAGTAGAAATACAATTAGTACCTACTAATATCAAAAGTTTATTGGGAGGTCATCCAAGAAAGGAGAAAAGAAAAGAAAGGATTATGTCAGCAATAAAAAGAAATCCTTCTGGATCCAGAACTCTAGAGTTGGCAATACCTCAAAATCAGAAGGTTAAATGAGAAATGAGCATGGATGACTATAAATTGCTTAACATGGATCTTGGATATGTGACAAGGGAGAAACACATCGCCGAATGGCAGGATATGAATAATGTCACCATTGAAACGATGAGGAAGGATAAAGATAAGTATGATTATTTGAAAGGACACATTGTCTAGCTACAACAATTTATCCAAGGTATGTTTGATCCTAGTTCTAGTATGCCAGAGTTACCTGGAGAACTGGCAATTTTGTCTAAAGATAAAATAAATGAGATGGAGAATAAGAGAACTGAGGCAGATATTTTTGAGAAGTGGCTCAAGGAGTTTATGCAAAAGGGAGAGGATGTAATAAAGCAGGCAATGGCAGGTTTGGATGTAGCTCTAATGGGGAAAAACAAATGTAAAGTTCTCATACATCAATGTCAGTCTAGATTAGAAGAGTGCAAATTAGAATCAAAATAGCTTGAGAAGATGAATGAGAGAGTGGAAGATTTAATAAATGAAGGATTCATTACTCCTCGAATGGCTAACTAGTTACCACAGACAAGGTTAGGGTTGAAGTTTGAGGAGGACATTCTCAAAAGTTGTATTGTAAATACCGAAGATTTGGAAGAGGTTGCTGACAATATAGTAAGGGTTTATATGAAAATAATAGAAAAACTCATTGGACATGAATGTCAAGAAATACCAGTATATGGCTTAACAAAGGCAATGAAAGAATTCAAATCCATTTATTCACCATGTTTTGAAAACCCAGTAGCACACGTAAGTACAGAAATGATTGATTCAGTTATGGAGATAAATGCTAAGATCAAGAAATATCAGAAGAGGGTGAAAGGTTCAGCAAAGCAAGAGAATAGGTTGAAAGAAGGAATTTAAATGCAGCAGTATACATGGGCAAAGATTTGAGAAGGTGATCGCACTTTTATTATGGGTGTGATAGGCAATTTTGCAGAGTACCTGAAGGAGTAGGAGCATATCAAAAGGGGGATACCTTAAACAAGGACATATGCATATGCTCGGGGATTCTTTTGTTATATTCACCAACAAGAGGTCAACAAAAGGAGGAAGGTCAAAGATGGTATCATTTATTTTTTAAAGATTCTAATGGCATCTTTGTGCTGAAGAAAGATATCATAAAGATATTTTGAGAATGGTTGGGAAAGGATTCCCACCGTTGATCTATAAGGTTTGAATGTGGAACATTGGATTAATTTTGTAATTGTAGTAGGAGAGAAGCTTCAAAATCTATATAAAAAGCTCTGCTACATGTATTTAGAACATAGGGATTTTGAACTTTTAGCTTAAGGCTGTAATTGTTAATTTTGTTGCAAAGTGAAGGTGTTTCTTTAAGAATACTATGAGCATTTAGTGATTTATAGAGGAGGTCGCCTATGTCTGCATCAACGAGTGCGTGGAATATCCTGTCTCCTTTATGTATCTGTTAGAAGCGTTTGTAAGTTTTGGTGATTTTGATCAATGCAACAAGAGTCATTATTACATTGTAAATTTTGTATGACTTTATACTTCAAATAAAGGTAAACTCGAAATTCTGCATCTATTACAGAGTGTTTTCTGATTCAGTCTTTTACTTGATGTATTTTCCTTTGAAAGATTGCAATCTCTTATGTATATTCATGAAATTGTTCAGGATTTTACATATGTAGGTTTAATTGTGTTGAATTGTTCAGATTTATTGTATTCTTCAGTACGTGGATAGCAGAACATTTAGATCCTATCTAAAAATGATGTTTCTAACCATATCTTTTCTTACTTTTCCCAAAGATCTTTAAATAATTAGCTGAAATGCAGTTATCTAGAGGAAGTTGTTGAAAATCCTTTTAAATATATGGAAATACTAAAGATTTTTGATGATTTTCATAAAGTTTGAAGAATCAAGTCTGTTTCTATAAAGTTCATGTAAAGTTTGAATTGAAAGTTATAAATAGTTGCAAAGGATCATTAAATTGAGAGATATTTTGAGATATTTGCACATAAGGAATGACAACTGCCAATAACACATCCTTAGATTGAGTAAGGCCCCTTGAATATAACAACTTCACAACAAACTATTGATCCATCCCACGCGGTCAAGAACTGACCATCCAGAAACTTGAGATTGAGAATTACTAGTTAATTCTGCATATCTTTCAAGACAGCTAAAGTTCTTTTGTGAATTTTAACTATGTTGTGAGTGTGTAAAAAACTCTCATCAACAATTCCCAACTACTGTATCCCACTTAACTCTTGGGTTCTTTCTCCTAATGACTCAATCCCCTCTTGAAATTGGATCATGTGGCCTATCTTATAAGAAAAAATTGTCTTACCAATGTTTATTATCTATTTATCACCTAAGTACAAGAGCTAATTCAAGAGGTTATGCTTCACAAGTTCAGGCATCAACATCCCTTCATAGCTTAGTGGAAAGATTAGCAATGGAATATAAATAATATGTTCATAAATTATACCTCTAGGTCTTTTGTATAGATTTCTTAGTCCCCTGTCCTTAGCTCTTGACAAGCTTAACAAGCAATTCATGTTGGAATTCTCCATTGCACACTTAGCTTTATAGAAGTACCAAAGTTTGGTAGGCTATACTTGAGCCCAAGATTGTTCATTTCCTATGGTGTCTAGTCTACAAAGGACTTTCGTTGGGTGAAAGAATTACTAATATTAGCTTGGTTCATCCTTAATGCTCAGCCTACCACAAATTTGAATCCTTCAGTCACTTCTGTTGGACATACCCTCATGCTGAAAATGCCTAGAAATAGATCCATAGTCATTTCTCTCCATTTCATCCAATCTTTCTCTCTTGGCATATTTCTTTGTTTGAGGATATAGCCCTATGCCTAACTATATTACTGAAATTTAAAATTTCTTTAGAGCCTCTATTTTGTTTCAACTCTAGAAATCTAGAAATCATGTTATTTTTAAAGTGGATGTTATTTATTGTCATTTCTCTTATTATGAATGTTAGTGTGATTACCTCTACTTATTTACAATAGATCCTGACTCAAAAGGAGAAAGTTGTGTTAGAGTTCCAACATTTATAAGGCCTCGTCAACCATTGTGGCAGTACTCCTTGTAGTATAAGCATGGTCTCACCTGATGGTATTGTATAAAGAATAGTGCCATCAGCTCCTTGCCAACATAGTTTCTCCCATGATCATTTCTCACCCCCCTTCTTAGTGGAGGAGTTGGACTTTTTATTTTTGATATAATGCTTATGGTTAAATATAGAGTGATATTGAGGTAATTGAGATGCCTTCACCATGAGATAGGGGAGTTCTTATCATGTTAGCTATGTAGGGTTCACAAGATAGGTCTAGGTGGCTCATGATCTCCCTCCTAACAAACTCTCTTAGTGGGAGGTTTCTTGATGAGATGATCTATCTCCTCTACTTGGTGTAGTAGCATATGAAAGTTGGATGCTTGTGTTGTTATCCTTTGTTAAGGGAAATTATGCATAAATATAAATGAAATCAATAATACCCATAACTCAACGAAAAGGGAAATAATCAAGATGAAACAAACAATGATGAAACCTTTGCAAACCTCAATACTTCATAGCTTCCATTGCTTGCCTATCTCAATTGATCTTGCATGTATGAATACGGCCCTTAGAGAGTGCACTTCCTTGCTATTCCAAGATTGTCAATGGAGAATGGTTGTGATAGTTTATTGCAATGAAGATGAGCTTCACAACAATGGTAGTGATATGGTAATAAGTTGATCACAAGAAAATGGAATGACTTGGGTACCAAAGGTGCATTGTAATTCCTGCAGAGTAACAATACTAAAAGCTTGGATGAATGAAATGGAAGAAGAAGGTTCAATTTATAGACTTGTGAGAGAGAAGATCAACGGTATAGAAAGAATAAGAAGATCAACGGTATAGAAACCTTGAGAGAAAGTGCGTGAATAGAAAGAAGACAAGTATCACACAAAAGCTATTTTGTTTGAGTTAACTACATTCTTTTATAAAGATAAGATATGCTTTCATAAATTAGAAAGATTTTTTCTAATTTAAGAGTTGTTGATAAAAATAAGGGTGAATGAATGAGATAACTCAACTTGAGATTGGCTTTTGCATGATTTGAGAGAAATTAAATAATAAATTATTTAATTTTGTGTGCATGAAGAAGAAGAATTATTTTTTAGAAGATTTGGAAGATATTTTAGGAATTAGAAGATAAGAAAGCAAATTAAATAAATAAATTTATTTAATTGTTGTGCATGATTTGGAAGAATAAATAAAATATTTGATTGTATTTTATTTTTAGAGATTGAGAGGATTTAAATAAATTTGATTGATTTATTTAAATTTGGAAGAATTGACTTAAATTAAATAATTAAGAATTATTTAATTGTTTGGAAGAATTTAATTAAATAAAAGATTTTATTTAATTTTGACTTTAGAAGAGGTAATTAAATATTTTGATATTTAATTAACTTAGAGGAAAATGAATCGAATAAATAAATTTGTTTATTTATTTATTGATAGAGGAATTAAAAGGGAATAAATATTAAGAATATTTATTTAGACTAAGTCATGTCATTTTTAGGCGTATACATTTTGCCCCTCTTTGATGCAATGTAGTTTACAGCGTTGCCTCAAATAATAAGAATTCTGATAACGATACATGCCCCAGTTTGCCCCCGGTACAAGTTTAACGACCATAGGATGCCCCCTCGGGAGATTGGACGAGAAGAAGGGCAGAAGGATGTGAGACAGACAATCTCATGATGAAGAAGGTGAAAAATGGGTTAGGATGAAGAAAAACATGCCATGATTCAGAGAAATGGGAAGAAATGGGCTTGGGAAGTAGTCACAGTCACCACACAACTAGTTAGGGTTCATTTGCTATATATAGGAGATGAGTCCACAAATCTAGTCATTTCCACACTTGGCTTTTGTTGATAGGTCCCTTGAGAGCTTAGGAGAGCATAGGAGCATAGAGCAGTTGAGACAGATATGGATATTCCACGTGAGGAGCACCAATTTGAGCGAGTCCGATGGTTCGATCGGCCAGCTGATGCAGGACCATCGGTATGTAGTTCAAAAAAACTCACCTAGGGTCATTTATTAGTGCAATAAATGCTAGGCAAAGTTCAACTAGGACATATGCGCCGATCTGTGTTTCGATGCATATGTGCTCCGAAATCACGCATATGATATGTTTCGGTGCATTTACGGTATGAAACGACACATATACAAGTTCTATGCATGCATGATATGGGTCGGCGCATGCATTGTGAATTTGCAGATTTGATATAGGAAGCTACACATATGTAGAAGCTGCGCATGGATGACATGTTGCGGCCTATTCATCGAGAAGCTGCGCTTATGATATGGGACTACGCATTTACTCAATTTGGAGGTGCATTTGCCAGAAGTGGCACATTTGCTATGAAATGGCGCATGTACCTTCTAGTTCGGCACATATGCTTTAGATAGTCAGTTTACTTAACAAAATTGACTCGATTGGCATCTTGCTCGATGCGTCAATCGATAAACGATCTATGAGATTGTAGGAATCTAGTCAAGAGATGTTGTATGCTATTTTGATCAATGTGATATGTTTAAGTAAATGATATGATGCTATAGATAGGTTTGAGCAGTCTTTGCAATTTTTTTTTATGCATTGCTTTGCTTGAGTTTAGGAGGACATCCGGGATGTACTCATGTCGAGGGAGTAGTTTCCCTTGCCTTTGTTGCAGTGCTACATTGTCACTGAGATTGATCAAGAGGCTCTTAGTGCTATGGGACTTGATTATGTGTGCTTCAAGCCTGAGGTTCGTGCGAACCTCAGTTTGTTGACTGCAGCGGTGGAGCGATTCCACAGTGAGGATGGGACGTTTCACCTGCTGACCGGTGAGATGACGATTATGCTAGAGGACATTTACAGGATCATGCACTTGCCGATACAGGGTGAGCTAGTAGAGTATTATCCTCAACGGGATGCAGGACTGGCAGAGTGCGGGCGAGTATTTGATGACCCAGAGTTAGAGGGGCAGGTGATATCTTGCCAGGACATTCATGATTACTATGACTACTTCCCAGGTATAGTGGCTGGATTGATCGTGGGTGTTGTCTACCCTGATAGGAGGTCGCATGGCTTCCTTATTGGTTGGGGTCAGGTCATGCAGAGGATGGTTATAGAGGGCACCCGATTTGCATGGGATGTCTGTGTTTTGGTGCACCTATACCACGATATGCATCAGGTGGTATACCACAGGGGTGCCATCTTGTTGGTAGGTGTTTCTCTTTTATAGTTTTGGCTATGGGAGCATATTGCGATCACTCAGTTGATATTCATATTTTCTAGGTAGAGGGGTGAGCCTTACAGCTATGGATACGCAAGTGTGATTTCCTAGGATAAGTTGGGAAAGATTGAGTACTGGAGGCATGCGTTGGACAATGTATGTAGAGTTGTCTAGAGACCATATCTAGATTGTGAGTATTGGGATGATGAGGATGACGAGCTGCCCTAATGCTTTTAGACTCAATGGCTCATCGGGAGGACACAGTTTATACTAGAGAGACAGATAGCTAGCAGGGTTCAGAGGCAGTTTGGGAGGATACAGGGCATGCCACAAGGGTAGGCCCAATTTGCATGCACTCATGCATAGAGGTTCATATGGGGTCCGGTTGTTTCATATGAGGAGGCCTTAGCAGAGTTCCAGCATACTCCTTATGTGGCTTGGCCAATGAGGAGGGAGGTCATAGATGCAGGGATAACTCATGATTATGAGGAGTGGTTAGGAGCTCATCTATTCCTAAGGTACTGAGGATTTGGAGAATTGGTGCCTCACCTAGATGAGGACGACTCAGATGATGAGGATGGTGTAGGCAGGAGGAGGAGGAGGAGACACGGGAGAGGGAGAAGAGGATGGGGAGATGGGGATGATGGAGGTGATGGAGGAGGAGGGGGTAGAGATGGAGGTGAGGGAAGAGATGGAGGTAGAGAGAGGCAGAGGCAGAGGAGGAGAGTTGGGGAGGGGCCTTCCCAATAGCAGCAGGTAGTGTAGCCACAGGTTGCACAGTAGGTTGGTTAGTAGATACAGATGTTGGCACCACAATAGGTGCCCCAGTAGCAGGTGTAGGGATAGGGACAGGCACAACAGGTGCCAGAGATTAAGGTTCCTCAGGCTCTTGCCCAGCCTGATATGCAGCAGCAGGCCATTATTACGTTGTAGGGATAGGTGAGATAGCTTAGGGCTCATCTCAGAGTGAAAGAGTCTTAGAGAGAGTCTGATGCACGGGTACTATCAGGGCTCACGAAAGAGCAGGATGCAACAGAGGTGAGGGTGCAGGCCTTGAGATTGGAGAAAGACGCGCCCCCAGCCACCTTGGGTACAGATGGGGCCACTATATTTTTGGTTACACAGGTGCAACAGGGACATGCCTAGGTACACCAGCTACAAATGCAGATTGCATAGATGCAGGGTGAGTTTGCTAGAGCGTAGGTGCAGACCCAGTACTATAGAGGATTGTATCATGGGGTGGTTCCAATGGATCAGAGGGCACCTAGTTTTCAGAGCTAGTTAGTAGCAGGTATACCCCAGAGGGCAGGTGGATCACGGTTAGGAGGATCAATGATGGGCCCACAGCAGCCTGGGGCTAGTAGAGGAGGGGATGGAGAGGGCAGTGTCGGGAGTAGTGTCCCATGGCAACAGGGCTAGCTAAAACCTGTACAGATTTTAGCTTTATGTATACACTTTTCGATGTCTCAGATAGCCTGATGTGTATATACTTGTATCATTTTGTATCGGGACGTGTATTATTATTTATGTGATGTATAAATTTTATGACTTGACTCAGAGATGACAGACATTTGATATATTGTACACTTGGACATGTTTTGATTGATATTTACATGATGATGGAGCTATTGATGATCCCTATATGCAGTTGTTTATGTTATATGTTATGGATGCATTCTATCGTATGATGTTTCATATGTGATGTGCATGTTATGATACTTTATATGATGTTGTGTGATGTTTTACACGATAATACAGTTGAATGTTTCTACACTATGATGCTTTATATGATTCTAGGATTCTGATATGATGATGATCTAATACAGACTTAGATGATTTCATGTATGCACCTAATATGTAAATGTGAATATTATCTATATGATTATGTAGTTTATGCGGGGATCTACATGTACTTGTCTATGTTTTTGATTTTTCTATTTTTTGGCACTATGTTATGATGCAAAATGTGTATGAATGACCTAATGCACTTATTATGTATGCAAATGGTTTAATCATGTTAATGGCTATCTCATGTGATATGATATGTAACTTATGTTATGTTTTTGTTATGTCTAAATGTATTCAATTGACAAAGAAATGACACAATGATAGATAGAAGACTGACGGATAGAAGAAATGACTTGGTAGAAGGACTCACAAGCTTTTATTTGTATTGATATTCTGCATACAAATTTTTATTGCATGGGATATGGATGTAAAGGGATATGATATGGATGTGAAATGGTTTTTGCCATCTTGATATTGCAAGTATATTTGAAGTGCTTATTTCATCATTGGGCGATTTTTCTGGTACTTTTTCCGAATGTTGTAAGTTAATACAAGCATCTAGGTATAATTGAACTGAGATGACCTGATTGTTGCTTACATGGGTTTTGATTTAGCAAGTTAATACAAGCATCAAGGTATAATTGAACTAAGATGACCTGAGTATTTCTTGTGTATCAATAGACAAGGATTGCCCCCTTTCATGTTAGATCTCTGAAGTCCTCGATAATCTTTCCCTGATCATGTCTTTAGACAAGGCTTCACATTACTAAAGATTAAACCACAAATAGCAAACAAAGAAAATAATCATGCCCCCATCATAGCATCTCTATCTTTTGGCATCCTCGAGTAGCATAGAAAGACATGATAACAAAAATCAAGACTCTGTAAGTTAACCTAATCACAAACACAAAACATTCTTACAGTTAGATGTGTTTTTCTTGCCATAATTTAGATAGAATTAGTTTGAGTGTTTTCGGTACTTGTTTGCTTTCCTTTGGATAGGTTGATGTTTTGTGCCAAAATTTCTACCTTGGAAGTGGGCTTTGCATGTGCTTGCATGCTTGCCTGGTAAAATGGACCTTAAGAGACTAACCTAGTGCCTCGGGGGCTCATTGCTAAATGGATTTGCCTACATGATGACGCAGAGGCAACATAGTTCAGGAACTTGGACCATGGATGGACTAGAGGAAAGACAACAAGATATGGGATGGATGGGAAGTGGAGCCTCGGGGGCGCATTGAAAAATGGCCTTGCCTACGTGATGACATAGAGGCAACGTAGTTCGGGATGGACCCTATGATACTAACGACAGACGCTATGCTAGGCTGACACTGTGGATAGGATACTGGATAAGACCTTAGTTGATAAGGTGACAAAAGAGATAGAGTATCAAGCCATGATAGGTCATCATTAGGTTGCACGTGGTGTTTTATTATGGAACAGATGTGGATCGGATGAGAAATGATGGTAGGAAGATGGACACAAAGTGATTAGTTTCCCAAAGATGGAGGAAGTAGTTTATCATAAGTAACGCCTGTTTACCAGGTTTTCATCACTTGCTTTTATTTGCACAAAAAGCTAAAAGTACACATGACGCGTGTTTGCCAGGTTTTCATCATGGTACCTATCCAAGGCGCCTGTTTGCCAGGTTTTCACCAGAGGACAATTTTTTTCTTGTTTTTCCATTTTATTTTATTTTCTAATTTTTTTTTTTGGATTTTTGAATTTTTGCCCCCCTTACATTGGGGTTCTCTTAGGTATAGAACCAGAGAAGATGCATACTATTGATTGGGTCATCGAACAACTCACCCTCTGATGTTGCTAACTGATATGCCCCCGATCCATAGGCTACAATGATGACATAGGGGCCAAGCCAATTGGGCTCAAACTTACCTTTCTTTTCTTGATCCTATTGATTGCAGGGATTTTCCTTGAGTACTAGATCACCAACATTGAAGATCCTTGGACGGACTCTATGATTGTAGCTTCATGACATTATCTGTTGATATTCTTTGAGATGGTTAAAGGCTTGTTGCCTTCTCTCTTCTAATGGCTCTAACTCTTGCAATCTAGAAACTCTATAGTCTTCATCAGTGATAAGACCTTTTAATGACACCCATAGAGATGGTAACTCGACCTTGATGAAAAAAATGGCTTCTAAGCCATAGACAAGGGTGTATGGGGTACGCACCTATGGGAGTGCGTATACTGGTTTGATAGGCCCATAGAGTGGGATTTAGTTGTATGTGCCAATCACGGCCAGCATCTTTGACTGTCTTCTTGAGGATTTTTAAGATTGCTTTGTTGGATGCTCTGGTTGGTCATTGCCTTGAGGATAGTAGGGGGTAGAGAAATGATGTTGGATTTTGAATTTGTCACAAAGCTCTTGGACATCCTGGTTCTTGAAAGGTCATTCGTTATCCATGACAATGGATGAGGGAATTCCATATCTGTAGATGCGGTAATTGAGGACGAAGGAGGCAATATGTTTGCTTGTGACATTTGTGAGTGGAACGACTTCAATCCACTTGGTAAAGTATTCAGTGGTGGTTATTATGAACTTATGGCTATTAGATGATGATGGGTGAATTTTTCCCACAAGGTCGAGTCCCCATTGACAAAAGGGCCAAGGTGTCGTTAACGGTCATAGCTATTGAGATGGTGCATGTATAAGGTTTCCATGTATCTGGCACTATTTGCATTTCTTCACAAACTGATATGAATCTATTTCCATGTTTGGCCAATAGTATCCCAAACACATGAGTTTCTTAGCTAAAGAAGGACCACTAGAGTGTGTTCTACAAATTCCTTCATGTACGTCTCATAAGGCAGTTTGAGATTCTTCTTGTTCTAAACATCAGAGTAAAGTACCATCCAGACCTCGACAGTATAGGGTGTTAGCGATAATGGTATAAGGAAAGGTTTGGCGAATGAAGGTTTGGGGTTGGTTAGAAGATAAGTCAGGCAGTAGGGTATTATCCTTGAGGTAAGTGTAAGTCTTACCGTACCAAGGTGAATCAGATCTGACTAATAGGCATATGGAGTGTGTTTCAGGAAGATCATAAGCTGGTTGCATAACCATCTCCACCAAGAACTCATACCATGACTCATTCTCTAGGATCTCGAGGAGCGAGGCAATGGTTTCCATGGCATCTGCTGCTTTGTTTTCAATGCAAGTTATCTACTCAAAGGAGATTATCACAAAGTACTCTTTAAAGTCATCTACCATACGCTTGTATGGTACTAACTTGTCATCTTTGGTCTGATAGTCATCATTGAGTTGATTGATTACCAGTTGGGAGTCGCCATAGACATGTAGCTCTTTTATTTTCCATTCTGCTACCATTTTAAGACCAATGACTAAGACCTCATACTCTACTATATTATTTATGTATGGGAATAACAGACGATAAGACTTAGGTATGGTGTAACCATCAAGAGTGACCAACAAGATTCCTGCCCCTGATCCATGGTTTGTATAGGATCCATCAAAGTAGAGTTTCCATGAGTGTGTTGTGATACTAAATATGGTTCATCTGGAAACTCAAATGTCATTGATGTGGTAGCCTATAATGGTGCTTCTGCTAACTGATCGGCAATGATTTGACCTTTGATAGCCTTCCGCTCTACATACATAATGTCATATTCACTTAGGAGCATTACCCACTTAGCTAGGCAACATGTGAGAACTGCTTTGCTTAATAGATATTTCAGTGGATCTATCTTTGTAATAAGCTTGACTGAATGTGCTAGCATGTAATGTCGTAGTTTTTGGGAAGAAAAAACCACAACAAGACATGATCTTTCTATTTGAGAATATTGTAGTTCGTAGCCCACCAATGTGCGACTGATATAGTAGATAGCCCTTTCTTTGCCTTCATAATCTTGTTGTGCTAATAGGGCACCGAGAGCTGTCTGTGTAGCAGATATGTAAAGTAATAGTGGTTTACCTTGGATAGGCAGCATTAGAATAGGTGGATTCATGAGGTATTCCTTCAGTTTGCCAAATGCTTCTTCACACTTCTTATCCCATCTAAATGGAATGTTTTTATGTAAGAGATGACTGAAAGGTTGACACTTGTCTACCAGTTGTGATATGAACTGACGGATTGCCTGTAACTTGCCCTATAGAGACCACAGTTGAGTGATGTTCTTTGACGGTGGCATTTCCATGATAACCTTGACTTTGGCAGGATCCACTTCTATCCCATTTGTTGATACAATGAAGCCTAAGAGCTTGCCGGAGGTAACTCCAAACACACATTTCTTCGGGTTCAACCTGACTTTGAAGTGTTCTAGTCTCTGAAAGACCTTCTCTAGTACATCTAGGTGTGATTCTCTTGTGAGTGATTTTGCAAGGATGTCATCTACATAGTCCTCCATTGTGATGTGCATCATATCATGGAAGATAGTGGTCATAACACATTGATATGTTGCCTTGGTGTTCTTTAACCCCAATGGCATGACATTCCAGCAGAAGGTGCCCCATGGACAAGTAAATGAAGTTTTATGTTGGTCTTCTAGTGCTATCCTAATTTGATTATATCTGGAGAAGCCATCCATAAGAGAAAGCATGGTATGTCCTACTGTCAAGTTGACTATGATATCAATATTGGGCAACGAAAAATCATCCTTGTGGCAAGCTTTGTTGAGATCTTAGAAATCATTACATAATCTGACTCTGCCATCAGGTTTGGATACTGGCACTATGTTGGATACCCGCTCTGAATAGCCAATTGCCCTGATGAACCTTACATCCAGCAGTTTCTTGAGTTCCTCTTTAACTAGTAATGCAATGTGGGGATGCATCTTCCTGAGCTTCTATTTGACTGGTTTGACCCCAGGATCTAGTGGAAGATGATGTAGAATCAAATCTAGATCTAAATCGGGTAGATCTGCATATGACCAACCAAAGTTGACTTACTTTTTCTTGAAGAATGGTACAAACTTAGTCTTTTCTGGTGGAGTAAGAGACTTTTCAAAGTGAATGATCTTAGGCTGTTCCTCTATTCCAATGTTGACAGGTTCTGTAGGTTCCACAACAATTTGAGACTTCTCCTGATACATGTTGTTGGGGAGAGTGTCAAGCCTTCCATCATCAGGTGCCATAGTTGGGTTTTCACCATCAGATCCAGTTTTTATTTTATGTTTTTACGACTGGAAGGATTGGCACCCTCTCCAAAATAAGCCACGGTGTTGAGTTCAATGGTGAAGCTAGCTTTATGATCTCATTTAGGGAAGTGGTCCCTAAGTTCCATATAGTCAATATAGGCATCATCATTTTGGAACATGTCTAGTTGTGGGGTTCCTCGTAAATCCCAGTCGACAAGTTTAGGATGCACAAGGAGGAGGGGATCGGAAGATGGATCTGATTCATTAGGTGTTATGGTTTGAATGGATATAGAATTTGGGTTGATAGGGATAGGGTCCAGAATGGTATTTTCCTCGAGATTGTTTATCGTGATGGAACTCTGAGCTTCCTCAAAAGTCGTACTCGCAGGAGTTGGTGAATCACACTCTAATGGTCTATGCTTTAGAATTTTTCCCTCACGATAGGGGCTATAAGTTTGAATGGTGTCAACTTCTTTGTCTTCATAGGAGTGCTTTGTGAGTTCCTCCACTCATATTCGTTAGAGTACGTGTCACTGTAGTCTTGTAGGGCATGGATCTGTTCCACAAAACAAGCATTGGCCTTAGCTTTGCCTTTATCCTTGTATCCTAACCCTTTTGTAGTTCTTGCCAATGAGGATGAAGAGGGTTGGATGGGTTCTATGATTCCTTCTTTTCTTAGGCCAATAGGACCTTGTCGATCATAACCCATTCTATGTAGGATAGACTCACCACACCCATAGATTTCCATTGGGAACTTAGGTGGTTCTTGTTGTGTGTTATCTTCCTCTGTATAGAGCCATTGCAAGACATTTCTTTCCTCTGTTTCATCTGATAGGGTTCCCCATTTTACAAAGGGAGCTTTGGGAGGTTTGGGAGAAGTAGAAAGTTTTGGAATGTACTTAGGTGGAGGTCGCCCAAAGGATCTCAGAGATAGGGGCAGTTTGGCTAAGTTGAGGCTGTACTCGATGGAATATTCCCCTACTCCAGTTTCTTTGATTGTGATTTTCTACTCTTTGGGCTTGGATGAGGAAGCTTCAGAGGTAGAATCATGCTGTGAGATGGGGGATGTAGAAGCTCTATTGTTGGGGATGATGCAATCAGGCTTTGAGCAAATAGTGTTACAATGCTGAAAAGGGTCTGGATCACCTTGAATGGTGATCTGTTTGTCGTTATGAGAAAATTTGATGCATTTGTGATAGGTAGAAGGTACAACTTTCATGGCATTGATCTAGGGTCTACCTAGGAGGATATTATAGGCTAGCTCCCTATATAGGACTTGGCAAACAACGCCCTTTATCACTAGTCCAACTTGTATTAGTAACACCACTGTTCCTTTAGTAGTTCTTTTCTCTTCATCATAGGCCTTAATAGTGATCTTTTTCCTTGGATCCACTACATTTTCAAAGAACCCCAATGTAAGGACTAGCTTGAGTGTGCAAATATTTAAACCAGCTCGTCTATTAATAAGAACTCTTTTGATACGGTGTTTACGAATGAAGGCAATGATATGCAAGGGTGTGTAATGAGGCTGAGACACTGAAAGGTCATCCTGTTCGGTAAATGAGATAGTGCTAGAGGAGGTTAGATTTCCTACCATGGCTTGAAACTTCTCTTGGGCCAGGTTCATGGGCACAGTCATTTCCACTAGGGATTTATCAAGAATTTCCTTATGGGAGGGAGACAGATGCAACAACTCTAAGATAGATATGTGGGTAGGATTTTTCTGAAGTTGGTCTATGACACTGTACGTATGTGGGTTAGACAGAGAAGGTGACGACCATGGACGAAGTGTGTTTAATGTGACCTTACCACTGCGGGTGATAATACTGCAATCAATTTTGTTGGGTCTTGATGGTTGGTTGAATGTGACCACATTCACTTGCGGGATGTGCTCCGATATGTAGTTGACGGTATAATCGAATGGTATGCTCGCATAGTTAGCATTGTTGTTTCCATTTTTTTGATTGTGCCTGTTGTGATTGTTATTATTGTTGTTGTTGTATGGCCTGTCATGATTGAGGAGTGGATCCTTGTATGCCACATGCATCTCGTTAGAGGTATGTTCTTTAGTGCCTACCTAATTTTTGTCAAGTATGTCTTGAATGACATTTTTGAGGTGGATACAGCTGTTGGTCGTGTGGCCTCTTCCTCTATGATATTCGTAGAAATCTGTATCTTTCCAATAGTGAGGTTTTATTTGAGGTTCATAGTCGCTAGTTGGTGGAAGAGTGATCTCACTGTTGGCCAATAGTTTTCTTAACGCAGACTCTTGGGACTCTCCTAGTGGTGTGAATTTTTGCCTAGGGTTGGAGTTCAACCATGGATTTGGCTCGCGAGAGAAGGTTTTGTTTTGCGTAGCATTATTTGCTTCTCCTTTGAGAATGAAGATTGGTTGTTGTTTGGGAGCTACCACTTTGGCATCAACTACTCCATCATTGATGACATTTTTGTTCTTTGTCCAAAATTTTGACTTGTCCATGGTGTAGTTAGAGTTAGGGTGTCCTTGTACAACTTTATTTGCCCCTTGGTGATCATAGCTTTCTCGATAAATAATCCCATCTCAATGACTTTTGAAAATGAGGTAGGGCATTGAATTTGGATTTAATAACTTAGATCAAGGTTTAGGTTGTAGACAAACATCTCCGTCATTTGTTTCTTAGGTACATCATATGAGCATTTGCTTGCAAGTTGTCTCCACCTTTGTAAGAAAGAAGTAAAGGATTTGCCACCATTTTGTTTTGTATTGCATAGATCAAGCATGAACACTTCATGTTGAATGTTATATGAGAAGTGTGTGATGAACTTGTTTACTAACTCATCAAAAGTTTTGATACCTGGTGGAAGTCATGAGAACCATTCCATGGATTGACCACCTAGAGATCTAGGGAATAGTCTCATTAAGAAAGTTTCGTTGTGAGCTACTTCCATGCATGTAGCATTAAATTCCCTAATGTGATCTCTTGGGTCCCATTTCCCTTTGTACTTGTCAAACTTAGAAACTTTGAACCGAAAGGGGAAGGGCACCATGTTCAAACTTTTGTCAAAGGGATACAGAGTGATGTCTTCCAAGGAGTAAGTTTTAGTGTTTGTTCCTATTTTGAGATCTATCATTTGTTGCGTTAGGCCCTCAATTTGTTTCCTCATTTCTTCCATAGGTATGTTTGGGTCTACAACTTTCTTTCCTTTGTCCTCACTAGTGTGGTTTTCATGAGTTTCCTTTACGGTCTCTTTCAGTTTGTTGAGATTGAAGTCAGTGGGGAGTTTAAGTCCTAGATTTGCAAGATGAATAAAGTACTTGTGAGGGTCCTCGTGGAGCACTTTTTCTAGCAAGCGTTGAAATTTCTAATCTTGGAGGGTTCCCTGGTACTCCTCATGAGAGATTTCCTCATCACTGTCATGAGGGGTGACAATGCAGTTGGATGTCCCAGCCATTTCAAGTTGTTTTTAGTATTAAAACCTAGTTAAAACCATGCGAGGCAACGTAGGAAGAGGTGGGGTGAAACTAGAGATTTTGGTAAGGTGTTATCAGAGATTGTTGAGAAGAGGATACTTGCGGTGATGAGATCTGAACAAGGGACTCTTTTGATCAATGATTCCAAGCAAGTTGGTTGACACAAGATGATAGCCACAAGTAAGGATATCCGGTATCCGTTTACTGTGTAGAGACTAGTCTTGCACCAAGACCACTAGTGAAGTTCTGTGAGCTACTAGGGTTATTTGAATCTGAAATGATCTAAAAAAGGTCTTGCACTAATATGATATGGAACTTTGACTTGCTTTGGAAAGATCTGATAGAAGGTGGGTGAGACGACCAATGAAAGAGAGCGTATGCTATGGAAACAGATGGAAAAGGTGACTGCACAGTAGATCTATTCTCAAAAACTAGAACAATGCTGAAATGGGTACCCAGATATGCTAAAAATTTTCTCTCAAAAGCTTAGGAAATGCTCACTGTTGCGGATGCACAGGTACAGAAGCATTGAAATAGAGGATATATGCATAGGAAGTCAGGATAAAAGTGCAGTTCTGGTAAAATTTAAAGGCACTGTAACAGGTGACAAATGCGCAGAAAGTCAGAATATATGTGCCGCAGGTCTAGGTAAATGCGCATCTTTGTAGGATAGATGTGCAGTTCTGGTTTTCTTGAGTATTTTTGCAATCTTTTGGCACATTTTTTGGTGTCTTTTGTTTGTTGGTTGCAAGATGGTCTTTTTGATCTAAAATTTTCAATTATGGCAAGAAGACACAACAAACACAAAGAATATTTTCATGGTTTTTAAATATTTTTTTTTTGTAATTTTTTTGGACTCTTTTTGACTCTAAAAGAAAGTACAAATCCTAGGTTGGAAAAGACAATATTTGTCAGATCCCCTAGCTATGCATATTCAAAGTAGATAGCTTCAAGATCTTGGTAGCACCGACTCCTCTCCACGGCACACACTTCTCATGCATACCAAGATCTGAGTTTCTCAAGGCTCGTACCCCCACCGAACCTTAGGATTGTCTCTACTATCTCTACTAAGAACCACAAGAATCAAGGCGGCTTCGAAGGTCCCACCTTCTGCACCAACAAATAGAGGGATTTTGGGCTACTACAACAAGGATGACTAGTAAGTGCAACCGTTCGAGTGGTTATACATGCGGAAGCACTACTCTCTGTTATGGAGTCTCCCAGCCTGCAAGGGTTGCACCTTAGAGGGTTTTGGGTGAGGTTGGCTGTCAGTATAACACAACTTCACTCGTTATTTGAAGATTTCACTCCAAACACAAATTATATATAGTGGCTTGACAGAGCTTGGCTTTAGCTTGTTACCACTTAAGGTTGTTCCCCAAGGACAGAAGGATATCCAAGGGCAGGCCTATCTAAAGGTTTAACACATGCAAAAATGATATGTCTGGCATTTTGGTCACCCTATTACACAGGTAATTGGTAAATTGTTGGATGATATTAACAATGAGTGAATGCTCAGTAAATAGGTTACAGAATGTACAAGAATAGGCACATTTCTATATTTAGAAATTGCCAAGAATCGACACACGATCCAAGATATGATTACAAGACCGTTACACTTACACGGTATTGACCATTAACTAAAAATAGATGATTCTAGAAGAATATCTTAATACCCTCCCTTAATGGTCAATCTATTTACAACACCAAGAGATCCCCTGAATTTTACAAACTTGTCAGGACTCAAGGACTTGGTGAGAATATCTGCTGTCTGATCCTCAATTGGAACATACAGCAACTGAACTGTGTGGTCTTCAACCAGCGATCGGATGAAGTGACAATGTGTCTTGACATGCTTGGTTCTCTCATGGAAGACTGGATTCTTGGCAAGTTTGAGAACTCCCTGATTGTCGCAGAATAGGGGAGTCGGTCCTGCTTGAGATAGTTACATATCTGCAAGCATCCGGCGAAGCCAAACTGCCTCACATGCTGCCTTCACTGCACCTTGATATTCAGCTTCTGTTGAGGAGAGTGCCATAGCCTGTTGTTTCTTACTAGTCCATGTGACAACACCAGATCCCAAATTGAACACATACCCAGAAGTTGATTTTATGTCATCAACTGAACCTGCCCAATCTGAATCTGTGAAGCCTCGAAGGCTAGGATCAGAATTCCTTGTGTAAAGGATACCAAAGTCAGATGTACCCTTCACATACCATAGCACATGCTTAGTTGCTACCCAATGATCAGCCTTGGGGGCTGTCAAGAATCTGGAGATGTAGCTGACTGCAAAACTGATGTCTGGTCTAGTAGTAGTTAAGTAGATAAGACTGCCTACTAGCTGTCTGAACAAAGATTCATCTACCACTGGTGAGTCAGACTTAGCTGATAGCTTAAGTCCCTTTTCCATAGGGGTGGAGGTGGGTTTGCAGTCCTGCATTCGGAACTTATCCAGAAGACTGCGAGCATACTTCGACTGAGAGATGAAGATGCTATTTTGGGTTTGCCAAACCTCAACACCTAAACAATAGTCAGAAAGTCCCAAATCTGTCATATCAAAGGTGGTGCATAGGTGCTGTTTGATCTTATCGATCAGGTGTGGTGAGCTGCCAGTAATAAGCAAGTCATCTACATAGACAACAACTAACAGGATATCACTGCCAGTGTGTTTGATATATAGATTTGAGTAAGATGGACTCCTCTTAAAGCCATGTTTTGTGAGGTACTTGTCAATTTTGATGTACCATGCTCTGGGAGCCTGCTTCAGGCCATAAAGTGCTTTAACCAGCCTACAGACTTTATGTTCTTGACCGGCAACCTTGAAACCAGGAGGCTGCGTCATGTAGACTTCTTCCTTCAACTCACCGTTGAGGAATGCACTCTTCACATCCATCTGATGGACTTGCCATCCAAACTGGGTTGCTAAGGCAAGGACAAGCCGTATGGTGCTCATCTTGGCTGTAGGAGCAAAGGTATCCTCATAGTCAATGCCTTCTTTCTGTGAGAAACCCCAAGCAACAAGCCTTGCTTTGTACTTGTCCAGGGTTCTGTTAGCCTTGTACTTAACTTTATACACCCATTTGCAACTAATGGGTTTCTTCCCTGGAGGAAGATCAGAGAGGACCCAAGTGTGATTCTTCTAAAGACTGTGGTATTATGATTCCATCACCGTATCCCACTCAGGAATGCCTTTAGCCTTTGAATAAGTCTAAGGTTCAAAGACACTATGCAAGTTTGCCATGAGAGCAAAATTGACTGTAGGCTACTTTTTTCTCTTATTCTGAGAAGATCTACCCTTAACAAGTTCATCATCATGAAGATCGGCAATCGTCTTTAACCACCATTTGGGACGACGGGTAGAGGAGCCAACATCAGGTTCATTATCAGGTTCAATAGGAGGCTCAGGAACAGGTGCATCAGGAGGAGGTTCAGCATCATCCTCAGGAATTTCAGGCTGAGACTCATCAAAATCTGAGTCTAAGAAATAATTAGCATTCCCCCCATCAGGTGGACCTAATGGAAGACGAACACCTAGGTCAGAAGCCTTCAGAGGCTGATCCACGGACTGCTACACAGAAGAGGGAGAGAAGAAAGGTCCTCGCTCTTCATCAAAAACCACATCATGACTGAAGATGAGACGGTCTGTCTCAATGTCAATCAGCTTGTAGGCTTTGTGGTTATCATTGTACCATGTGAACATGAGTTTCTGACTCTTGGAATCCAGTTTGGAGTGCTTGGCATCTGGAATCCAAACATAAGCAAGAGAGCCAAAAACCTTCAAATGACTGACCCGCGGCTTGCGGCCAGTCTAGGCTTCTTCAGGAGTTTTATCCTTAACTCCATAGGTCGGAGACCTGTTAAGAAGATAAACTGCAGTGAAAACTGCTTCTGCCCAAAATTTCTTGGGAACACATCTGTGCTCCATCATGGAACAGGCTAACTCAGTTATAGTGTGGTTGCGCTGCTCTACAACACTGTTTTGCTGAGGAGTGTAGGGTGTGGTCAATTGGCGTTTAATGCCATGTGTATCATAGAAGTTGGAGAATGCATTTGAACAAAATTCCGCCCCATTATCGGACCTAAGGGTTACAATGGAACAACCAGACTCTTTTTCTACTAAGGCCTTAAACTTTTGAAAAACTAAAAACACATCTGATTTCTATTTAAGAAAGTAAATCCACATTTTCCTACTGAAATCATCAACAAACAGTAAAAAATATGTGCATCCAGTAACAAAGGGAGTATTCATAGGTCCACAAATATCAGCATGGACAAGTTGAAGTACCTTGGATGTACGCCAGGAGTCACCAGTTGGAAAAGGAATGCGGTGTTGTTTGCCAACTTGACAGGATCCGCAGACACCGAAGTTCTAAGACTGAATCTCAGGAAGCCCATCTACAAGGTGCTACCGAGAGAGCTGGGACAGGTAGTGCACATTTAGGTGCCCATACCGCTGATGCTAGAGACTGGTGATGGAGGAGTTCCGAGCTGCTAGGGCTGATTCTGGAGGACCACCTAAATCCACAAGTTTGTACAGACCATGATACTCAATGCCAATAGCTACAAGGCATTTGGACAGTCAGTCAATTATAGAGCACTGATGAGTGCTGAAGACCACATCAAGGTGCAGAGAGGGTCACATGATCTGGCTGACTGAGAGTAGATTAAGTTCCATGCCAGGAACGTAATACACATTGAGGAATATGAGATTCCTCTCACCAGACTAAATCTGAACAGTGCCCTTGCCAGCGATTGTGTACTCTTCACCACCACCGAAAATGATAGAATCATGGAAAGGAGAGAGGTCGGTAAACCAATCACGTCTGTGAGTGAAATGTCGCGAGGCACCAGAATCTATGTACCAAGCTAAGGATTTGACATGGTCTGCTTATCTTTTAGCCATGAAGGCGTAAAAAGTAGACTCTCTCTGCTCAGTGTGCTCTGCTGTGTTGGCCTTCTACTGAGACCCTCCTTACTTCTTCTGTTCAAAAGTGATACGAGTGCCACAATCTTTCTTGAGGTGTCCAAACTTGTGGCAATAGTTGCACTGCACATTTTTCTTCTTGCCATTGTCAGAGGACGGTGTTGAACCCTTGTGCTGATTTTGCTAAGAAGGTGGACTTTTGCCTTTATTCGAAGCCTGAAACTGGGCTGCAAAATCTTGCTCTGAAGAGGATGAAGAAGTACTACTACCAAACTGTTGTTTCCAACGATCCTGCTGCAAGAGGATTATACAGAGTTCTAGAAACTTTAGATCAACATTAGCTGATGTAATGTTGAGAGTCTGATGAAATGTTCATAGGACTTAGGTAGACTCTTCAAAGTGATCACAACCAGGTCTTCTTCCTCCATTTTCTGACCAATAGCCTCCAGCTGATCTCAGATTTCCTGGATTTTGTTCAGGTGCGTCTGTAAAGAGGTCTGCTCATCCATCATGATAGAAAACAGTATATTTTTCAGGAAGAACGCACGGCTCTTGTCAGAGGTTTCATGCAAGCCCTTCAGATGGTCCCAAATCTCCTTCGCTATTTTTCTAGCCGGAATCTAGGATAGCTGATCATCGGTGATTGAGAGCTTAATCAGCATGATAGCTTCACGGTTCTGCTCATCAAACTTGTCCTAGTCCTTTTTGGCTGTTGCGAGACGAGTAGTAGTACCCAAAATCATCTGATCGAGGCAGCGATATTCAAAGATTACCATCATTCACTGCTTCCAAGTATTATAATTTTTGCCATTAAAGCACTGACTGCCTTCCAACATGATGTTGTTCAAACTCACCATCTGGCACACTTTTCAAGGCACTGAGAAGAGGCAGAATACACTGAACCTGAAGCACAAAGTCCAATGCACAGAGACAGGTACAGGAATAGATTTCAAGATGAACTCACTGGCACAAATTTTGAGGCACGGACATTGAGAGAACCAAAAAATCTGGAGGCAACCCAGAAAAGTGCTCAAAAAACCTAGAAGGAATATGTTTTCAAAAAAAATTTCCATCAAATTCTGAGGGTGCAAAACCCTAGACGAAAAATTTCCGTGCCCTAGGCACTCAGAATTTTTTGAAAAAAAATGGAGATACTCAAATTTTTTTTGAAATTAGAGATTCCACGGCCTTTTCTAAGAGCGAGACGTGGAAACACGGATGCCGCAGTCTATGAAGGGCCCATAAAAATCGTGGTCATGACTGGCAGAAGGAGGAAGTCGCGGCCAAAAATAAAATGCACCAGGAGCTCGAATAGACAAATAAAGGAGAGCTTAAGATGCATAAAATCGCCTGCACCTTTGAAACCCTAGCCGCAGAGGAACATGAAATCGCGGACAAAATTGTAGAGAATTCGTGCCAAACAGAGATGCATAAAATCATGATTTTTCAACAGAACAAACCATGACTTTAGAGAGCTTAAGATCGCGCCCATAGGATTCAGAGAGTCGCTCTTCAGACAAGTGCCGAACAAGAAAGAAAATGTGTCTGAAACACAACCATACTGCAAAATGCAACCAAAAAAATTACCAGAAACGTGAGTCTCAAAAACCGCGACTTAGCCAAGGTATGGAATCAAAAAGACACCAAAAGTTTAGACGCCAATCAGGAATAGCCACCAACAAAACATGATTTTCTAGAAACAAAGAAGCCTTCAAGAAACAAACGGCGACACAGGATTGCACAAATGCAGAAGCCATAAAGGCACAAGGAAAAAAACACGAATCATAGGAAGGCGAAGAAATTAACTTGGCTATGATACCATATTACATAGGTAATTGGTAAATTGTTGGATCATATTAACAATGAGCAAATGCTCAATAAATAGGTTATAGAATGTACAAGAACAGGCACGTTTCTATATTTAGAAACTGCCAAGAATCGACACATGATCCAAGATATGATTACAAGACCGTTACACTTACACGGTACTGACCATTAACTAAAAATAGATGATTCTAGAAGAATATCTTAATACACCCAAGATAGGGGAGAGCATAGGCCTGGTATCATTCCCAAAAACATGAAAGACAGTGGTTCATTTCCCCTAATTAAAATAAAAAAAACTATACGAGCTAGCTACTTGGGCACGCACACAAGTTGTTAACTTTGAAAGCAAGATATCAATGGTTCAATTTTATCCTCCTAGCATTGGGACTAGATTGATGAAGGGGGTAAATCACAAAACACACAACAATAGAAATTGAACACAGAAAATAGAACTTTCTTTTATTGATCTGGGCAACTCATTACATTATAGAAGCTTAATTACAATTAGAGGAATCAATCCTCCACAAGCTGCAACACACTACAGCTTCCTGTCACAAGACTCTAGAATCACTTGCCTTCTGTAACCCCAAATCAGCTAGGGTTTCTATTTTCCCACCTATTCTTGACTCTACGCTTGCCCCCTTAACTCTACTACCCTAAGAGTTCCCAAAAATGGTTATATATAACCCTTTTTGGCGACCACCAGCTTAATTTTGAAATTTGCATCTCCCTCCAAAAATAGGTCAACTTCGTGGGGCCATAACGTTCGATCCGACCATTGGATTTTCAATTATAATACCTTTTCGGAAAGCTCTCGAAAAGATGATAGAACGACAAGTTGTATCGATAGGTAGACTTCTTGAGCTTCCCACCAAATTTCAGGCCCATCCGGAGCCTCTAAGTGCCTCAAATTTGACTTTGAATATTTCAATAGGATTTTTGGAATTAGAAATTTTAATATCTCACAAATGACAAATGATATTGAAGTGATTTCTTCACCATTAGCTTCAATTCACCATTCTAGAGGTTTGTGTAAGATTTTGTATCCAACCGTGCACAAATGCAAACTTACTAAAAATAGTAACCCTAACAAATTTAGCCCTTATTGAAAAGAAACAACAATTTTATTTTTTTTGGGTTGATGCTAGATTGCTCTTACACCCTAGATGCTCCTGCATCATAGATTCAATTTGTTGATACAACAAAATCAAGTTACTCCATTCCTAGTTAGATCTAGATGTGATTTTGCATGAACATTTGATTACTATCCTTTAAAAGGACGATGTGTTAACAATGTAGCTAGAATGTCTAAACCAGCTCTTAGTCCTGCAAGTAAATGAGAGAATATCCCTGCAAAAAGTGTCAGCGTTAGCAAAAACCACAAGAAATACCCTAAAAACCACTATTCAGAATAGATGCCTAGCTTCAGAGCCTGAATGTACAGAAATAGAGCTCAAAAGTGCAGAAATTTTAAAAGCACATAGACAAAAGTTGTATGCACTGAAACAGAGATTATATGCACTGTTTGGTAGATGCGTCATGATAGAAGACAGATGTTCAGCTTCAGGTGGTAGATGCACCGAAAGGGTAGATGCACCGGAACAAAACTCAGATGCATGATAGAATTGCTCAGATGCACCGAATCCCCCTGTGTACGGAAGCTTAACACAAAAAAAACTTAGTTTTTGGATTAAATCGGGGCAAGGCCCTACGGTGGACACCAAAAATGTTAAGCAAAATTATGCATAAATATTAATGAAATCAATAATACCCATAACTCAATGAAAAGGGAAATAATCAAGATCAAATAAACAAAGATGAAACCTTTGCAAACCTCAATACTTTATAGCTTCCATTGGCTGCCTATCTCAATCGATCTTGCGTGTATGAATAAAGCCCTCAGAGAGTGCACTTCCTTGCTATTCCAAGATTGTCAATGGAGAATGGCTGTGATAGTTTATTGCAATGAAGATGAGCTTCACAACAATGGTAGTAATATGGTAATAAGTTGATCACAAGAAAATGGAATGACTTGGGTGCCAAAGACGTGCTGTAATTCTTGTAGAGTAACAATACTAAAAGCTTGGATGAATGAAATGGAAGAAGAGGGTTCAATTTATAGACTTGCGAGAGAGAAGATCAACGGTATAAAAAGAAAAAGAAGACCAATGGTATAGAAACCTTGAGAGAATGTGCACGAATAGAAAGAAGACAAGTGTCACACAAAAGCTATTTTGTTTGAGTTAACTGCATTCTTTTATAAAGATAAGATATGCTTTCATAAATTAGAAAGTTTTTTTCTAATTTAAGAGGTGTTGATAAAAACAAGGTTGAATGAATGAGATAACTCAACTTAAGATTTGATTTTGCATGATTTGAGAGAAATTAAATAATAAATTGTTTAATTTTGTGTGTATGAAGAAGAAGAATTATTTTTTAGAAGATTTGGAAGATATTTAAGGAATTAGAAGATAAGAAAACAAATTAAATAAATTTTATTGATTTATTTAAATTTGGAAGAATTGACTTAAATTAAATAATTAAGAATTATTTAATTGTTTGGAAAATTTAAGTAAATAAAAGATTTTATTTAATTTTGACTTTAGAAGAGGTAATTAAATATTTTGATATTTAATTAACTTAGAGGAATATGAATCGAATAAATAAATTTGTTTATTTATTTATTGATAGAGGAATTAAAAGGGAATAAATATTAAGAATATTTATTTAGACCGTCATGTCATTGTATATGTTTTTATGTTTTGTATGTTTTTCATACATATATTTTGACCACCCTTTTATTGTAAACCTTTTAAATGTAATTTTTTGTTTATATGATTAATATAATATGTTTAAAATGTTTCAAGTAAAAATGTGCTTCATATTGTACATTCAAAATATGTGTTTAAGTAAAACTATTAAATATATTTATTATAATAGTAAAAACTTGTCTATATTTCATGAATCTTATAACTTTTAAATATATTTACTTAGAATGGTCAAGATTTATCAAATAATGGTTAGGGTTTCAAACCAAATGATGAGATATGCATTCCTTTGTTCGATCTCTTTTTATATTATGAATTGATTGGTTTTTTAATTTTTTTGGAGGGGGGCGGTTGAATAAAACTTTGATACTTTAATTATCCTCAACGTGATTCAATTTATGTAACTTTGGAACATAATATGAATCCCCCAGACAAACACATATGTATGTTTGTATGTGTGTGTAACTTTCTTAGTTGATAGAATTTTTTGTATAGATTTTAGTTATTAAAATGTTGTTTTACACCAAAAAAAAATATTAAGAATATTTTGTTATGTTTCTATCCATATGATACATTTATGCCAATAATAACAATCAACTTGATTATTACACATCCTAACAATACAAGTGATAATAATATTGCTAGACTTAAACTGATATGAATATATTCCCATAAGTAAAACAATTGTGGTCTACCACTGTAGATATCTAACATGATGGATTGTGGTTAAAATAAGAATGGAATATCTATGTTGTATCTATTAAGAAGGTTATTCTATTTCCTTACACTAAAGTGACATGTTCGTCTACGTTCAATTCATTTCAAGATTAAATCTTTAGATATTGAAATTAAAATGTTGTGTATAAAATTGTAAAGCTTCTAGTAACAACTACATATAACTTTTTTGCATTGACATTTCAAGTCACACTCTGTGATTCATCCTCTTTCTAATGATAGATCATAGGGTGTTAAGATGATAAATCACACAATTTGATCTAAAATGTCGATGCAAAAAAGCTATACATAGTTGTTACTAGAAGCTTTACAATTTATGTCATGGACCATGGAAGTATTATGCATTTAATGTTGTGTACATTCAATCTACACTAAAATTTCTCATTAAATCTGACTGAGAGATAAAATCCAGATTCATAATTAACAAGGATCAATATACCAAATTACCTTGAATTGTTCCATATTAAATTTTCCTTGGAAAAGAATAGCAGTATTAAATTTACATTTTTTAACATCACTAGTAACATGTCCATTTGATCTATAATTATAAAGCCACAATGGTACTAACCCTTAGGGGATAGACCAGATAGTAAAGCTGTTAGAAAACATGGGTGATAGTGGCAAGTTTGATTTCCCTATGATACTAACCCCTGGGGATAGACGTTGGAAAATATGGATGATGGTGGCAAGTTTGATTTCTTCAAGATATATCCCACATAAGTGGAGGACAACTCATACTAACAAAAGTTATTATGGTGCATGTTAAGACGTTCCATCCCACCAAATATTAATTCCTCCATTTAAAAAGAAAAAGAAAAAGACACAATAATACTATGCGGCAAATGCAATAATATTGTAATAGACTTAGAATGACATAAGAGACGCAACAATTTTTTTTTATATTGAAAAAATGCAAATTACAGAGAAAATACAGAACAGAACGAGCAGAGACGCAGACTATATCTGTAAGCAACAATTGTAATAGAGAGAAGATTCCACAGCATCGAGTCGCGGCGTCCAAAAAGTAAAGGAGAAGGTACACAACTTCACAATATATGTCGACATATGTGCTCGTCGCAATAAATTGAGAAAACGCTATTTTCATTAATCATTAATATTCTGAACCACTCACCGGCAATCGAAGTCTCTTGCACACGAGGTATATGAAGGAATATACCGAATATTGGGTCCCTAACACCTATGCAAATAAAGTGGTAAATTATAGTTTTTTTTTGTACGTTTGTTCTCAAGCAGACAGTGCCTTGGCAACTTCTGACGGTCTCTCTATATAGTAGTCCTTGAATAGAATGCTATAAAAAAATAGTATAGGTAATCATGTCATCACATGGCAATGTAGAGTACTGTAACTTTTCGTCTCCTTACGCACCTAATTGATCTGGAGCAGGTCAATTACAACCCTGACATGCCAGCTTTCTTGTTACTTAAATAAGTATTTGATGTTTGATTGATCGATATCATTCAGCATATAAGTTCACAGAAATACTGGATCTCATTTATGGCAGATGCCGGACATGATGAGGACAAATTTTCTGGTATTGAAAAGATCTACGTGCCTCGATAAGCGCTATATTCTGCATAGTCTGACACCCGTGTCTCTTCCAGCTGGATTGCCTACAAACTTGGTGCAGTGCCCCGGTCGACTTTAATTAAATATTTGGAGGTGTTCAAAGTATTTATCTTACTGATTGAAGGTTTTACATTTGTTCTTTAAGTCCTTACGGTTTTGTACATGATATTTCCGTTTGGGTTCCTGCTTTGTATCAGGAATTAACCGTGAGGTCTTTTGTCTTTACGAATGTATTATTTATAAAGCTTAACACTGTTATTCTTCTGAAATGAGTTTTACCGATAATTCTTCTGAAATGAGTTTTACCGGTAATGTTCACAAATCTGTAGGGCTGCCAGTATAATGGTCACAAGCGATTTGAGAATCTGCATCTGTTGCGAAATGCAGGAATGGATTTCTGTATCACATTATATCTACATCCTGTACACACAATGATCCATGTCAGAGATGTCAACTGATCCATACTAATAGCAATTAACACTCATGAAAGAACGGTAATCAAGATTGAATTCCGAAAATGATATTACATGGAATACGCAAATGTAATTATTGAAAGAAATCACCTGAATCCTAGAGAACACATTGACTAGATTTAAATTGAATAGTGTTAATGGCCAACAATCTTGGCCATATTTAACATGTTTAAAATTCTATTTAATAGGGAAGAGGACCCACTGCTCACCCTAATTTCGCGTATTGTAAGTTTATTTAGGTTTCTGGGTATCAATGTGTAGCCTAATCAGCTACATTTTCACCGAATTGTCCAAAGACACCCCAAAAAATAGTTGGACTGAAACATGTGCACCACGGCACCTATTACGGACTGCCTTACCATTGCCTTATGTTTCACCATATGATATGATTGGTTGTTTCTTTGATGTGACATGTGAAATCTATTATTACACATGTATATGTGCACATGTATTGGTTCCTTATTAAATTTTTTGTAATATTTGTACACATGTATTGGTTCTTTTCATAAATTTAATTGGCGGTACGATGCGCCGCAGGTGAGCGGCTATTGATACATGGGCAACTACTAGGTGGGCTATTAATGCAAAAGTGACAAGAGCCATACCTAGAACTACCTTTTGAAAAAAACAATTCCATAATGACAACATGAAAAGAGTACATGTGATAAGGTACTTAAGGAAGAAAGCACTGTCACCTACATGACAAGGCACGCAAACTGTTTGAAAAAATGCCTCAAAGAAATTTGGTTTCATGGAATGCCATGATTGCAGTATATGAACAAAAAAAATTTAAGCAAATGCAATTGGCAGGTGTAAAGGAAAACATCACAACTCTTATCAATGTGTTGCCTGCCTATGCCAAATGGGAGCATTGGAACAAGGTATGAACTTCCATCAAAGTGGTAGAATAGTTAGTTTAGAGTGGAATCAAAACACAAACAATTAGTGTTTGTGTGACATAATATCTCAAAGAGATGTGGTCTATCTAAAGCAAGTGCTTTAGCAGTACGATGCATAACTCAAATCAATTCATTGCTACCATCAAAAAGAAGGGTTTTGTTAGCATATTGCTCTTATTTCATATTATCCTAAACTAGACAATCAGATAAAAAACTAGGCTTCACACCACCTTAAAATTATTTCTTATTCCACTACTTTTAGGCACTACTAGTTCTTGCTATCTAAATACCTGTGGTCGATTATACATATTCACTTTTATTTCATAATATAAAGGACTTATCTAGTGCTATAATTAAAATGACCTACAAGTCTAAAAAAGGTGTATGCTATTTTTCGGATTGTTACTACTTGCCATGAACTATTTCCAAGGACAGCCATTTTGCCAGCATTTGGTAGGAACTTCGCTACAACATAGCCTTGTTTTTAATGCCCCATCCTTATTAAATAAATTTGTCTCCTTTTGATATGATCTTCCACACTCCATAATCGCTTAGCCACTATAAAAGGAAATTATCTTTGGAGCATCCCCCCCCTTTTTTCTTTTGATGAATACACACCAATATTACTATTTAAATGATATTACACATATTCATAAAAAAAGTGTGGGTGGATGACATCACACCACAAAGTCCAAATGGGAAAAGCTTCGAACAAAAAGAAACAACTAGAAGCTGCTAAGCAACAAGAGCTATAGTACTAGCAGGAGGAGGAGTAGATTCCTAGTAATAAGAATTTCCCCATACATCAACATGATTTGGAGTGACATCAGAGAGATCTCAACCATCATTATCTTCTTCATCTTTTTTATCTTCAGAAGCAAAGGGCTAATTGTCATGAATAAGAGAAATGGCAAGAGTCAGGCACAGGAATTTGCTGGAATTCAACCAACCACTAAGCCCATGGCCAGGAGCCTGAGGAGAAGCAACGTGGTGGTGAGTGGGTTGAGACCACCCATGTTGGGATCGATCCCTAGAATGCTTCGCAAGAGGAAGGGAATCACAAGAGTGGGCATCTTGGTCCCCATGAGCCAAATGACTACGCCCTTCATGAGGCTCAAGAAACAAAAAATGGCCTCGACTAGAAGCAAGAGTCAGAGGGACCCTAGCCACCATGAACGGGGCATTGCCACAATGATCTAGTAGCACTTGAAGGTGCACCATCTTAAGTGCAAACTTGTTGCCTTGCATTTAAATCTACATGAGCACATTGGAAAAAATTATATATTTAGTGCATAAGGAGAAATTATGATCATAGAACAAGCTAAAAATAATGTTGAATTTCTATCCATCCAAATGTTAAAAAGGGTTTCCACCCTAGAAAAATGTGAAATATAAGTATATCTAGAGTGAATTCAAGCATAATTGCCTAATAAAATCGTATTCCAAGAAAAGGGTACAGGTCAGAAAAGGCCTGAAAAAATCATAAATCTAGGCCCAAGTAAATTGAGCTCTAGGGAAAACCCAAAAATAGATGCTTGAGCGTCTTCTATTAACCACAAAAGGGGCATCTTGGATCTCTAATTCCAATATGGATTAACCTTGATCCAACTGGAAGGCCTTGAAAAAGAATACACCAAGCAATGTGAGAAAGGTTTGGCTTTAAAATGGCTAACCAAACTATTTGAAATCTACATTTCCAAATACTCAAAGGAAACTACAACAACCATCGTTGATTTAAAGTAGGGACCAAGGAAACTGAGGAGAAATCTAGGAATAGCCCTTTGAAGGATTTTAATTATGAATTTGTGTATCAAGATACCATTTCCAATCTTTACACCATGGTTTGAAACTATAGACTCCCACTTTGTGAATAAAATCTAGGGGCACAAAGTCTATAACAACTTATAAAAGTTTCCAAGTCCTAATTAGACAATTGAAATTTAGCTTTGGCTTTAGGTCAAGAAACAAAATTACTAGTTCCATTGGTTGTTCTATTAAGAAGATCTAGAAGGGATTTGATTCCCTTCTCAAAAAACCTTAAAGACTGAACCAAAGGCATTCTGACAAGACGGTGATCTTGACAAGAAATAATAGAAGACCACCAGATTAATGGATAGACTAGATTGGAAGCCCTTGCCATTCCAAATACGCCATAACTTGATAGTTTCCCAACCTCTCCAAATGCTTTTCATTATAAACGTACCTTGAATTTGAATGATCTCTTTAATAATGAGAAGGATTTGAAGACCGATCCCCTTCCAAGCATGTCTCCCATGTAGGATGCTTAAATAAATGCAGTGATGGGCTAGAATCTTCTAGGCTTCATTACCTTCAAGAGCTCAGATAATCCACTTGGTACACAAAGCCAACCCTTGTCATTGAGTGGAAATCAATCCCAGTCCCCCAGCATCATGTGGGAGACAACAAAATTCTCGAGGCACACAATGAAAGCCTCTGTGAGTTTCAGATGAGGCCCAAAGAAAATCCCTGAGAAGCTTCTCAAGATTTTGATAGGAAGCCTTAAAAGGAGTCTAATAGAAAGAATAATACATATGAATAACTCCAAGGATCTTGGAGAAGACCTAAAATTTGCCTACCATGGAGAGATGCTTGGTAATCCCATAAGCTAACTTCTCAATTTTGAAAATGACAACTTGCCATAAGGAAGAAGGAGAGGCTTGAGAAGTAAAATGAATACTCAAAAAGTGGAAGATTTCTCCATGGTTGATCCATTTTCACCTAAAAGAGTCCATCCATGGAGGTTTAGGAAGAATGGATTTCCCATAGCATTGAGTTTTCTACCATGAATGTTGGAACCTAGAGCCTTATTAAAAATATCAAGGCAATGCAATGCATGCTTGATATTGCCTGTAATATCTTGAATGGAATATTTTCTAAACTGTTCCAAATGTGATCAATAATTATGCAACTATACTGTGTCTATCAAAATATTTGATCAAACTTGCAAATTTTCACAATGTAAGCTCACATGCATTTTGTCAAACTATTGTCATGCATTGAACAAATTGATATTCTTGATTATGCCAAACTCATTTTCCTTGTGTATTTCAACCAATTGTATGAGTATTTGAAAAATATCATAAATAACACAAATTTATGTGGGTAATAAATTTCCACAAATCAAAATGCTAATGCCATTGTCCTTTTGAATAAATGATGCATATAATAATAGTCGATTTGCAGATATGGAAATGTTACAAGATGATGTAAAATTAGAAATACATAATACTGAAATTTATTTTTATGACCTCATAATGATGCCAAATATTGTTTTTGTAGGGAATTGTAGAAATCATAAATAAATCAGTAATATTTTCAAAACCCTTTGATTCCTTTCAGATCCTTACTATTCCATTTTCCTTCATCAATTATTAGCATATAATAAAAGACCCAAAATTTTAAATAAGGAATAAATTCCTTACTATGTCCTTGTACAACACTTTGAGAAGTAATGACTCAAGGTTGTAGCTACTATATGGTTATGGTTAGTATTACTAAGGCTTTGACCCTTCAAAAAAACAAATCATAACTCCAAAAAAGGTGATCACAACCTATCATGGATTGTATGTGTTAGAACACAAGGATATACTAAGAGGGAGGGTAAATTAGTATATCACTATAACTTAGTTAATCATCAACAATCAAAACTTCTAACTACTTTAACCAGAAGATCAACAAATTAAACAAATTAAACCACAACACATAAGCACATAGCCACAACACCAGATTTACGTGGAAAACCCAAGAAGGGAAAAATTATTGTGAGCAAGGTGCTTGGATCTATTGTCCAAATCTAGCCTAACAAATAATGATAAAATAGGATTAAAATATTATTCATGGGCTACAACCCAAAGGAAGCTGCAACTCCCTGAAATACAATGCAATGACACTTACAGAATGAGGCTACAACCTCTAGATATTACAGTCAATAGATCTTACTGAACAAACTACCTTTGCATCATTCGCACACTTCACTTTGTCACAAAACTTCACTTTCTCTGCTCAACAAACACTGCTACCTCCAACATACCTTCACAAATGTTCTTACATCTACTCACACATCTTTTCACACACTCACACACATATGCATTCCTCAACAAACAAGATTTTTCATTTATACCTTCCGCAAATCCAAAAATCCTTCTCCCAAGTCAGCAAAGATGAAACGTGCAAGGCCACACCAAGTCAACATCTAAAAGATGTAGAAAATCAATGTGGTTGAAGCCAAGTGATAACCAAGACCTATTATTTATTATCACATTCTTCCAACTAGCAAACACATCAAATCATCTAGCGGGAACACTAAAAACACATGAAGTGAGCCCAACAAACAGTCATCCTTCTGCCCAAAAGCTCCAGACCAAAAGTAGTACCAGAGGTATCAATTAATATCATACATATCATCACACAAGAAATATAAGACTTACACAAACCTTTTCAACCAATCTTTCTAAAATATATTTTTCATTCTAGTGCAAGCAAGCAGAAACTGAGCCGAGTATCACAAACAAACACTGAACACTCAGTCTTAAGATAGAACATTGAAAAACTAACTTGTGGTGCACTTCAGCACCTAAAACCTGAATTGAATCATCCAACTGAATATTGGAACTCATATTCCAAACATCAAAGGGAAAAGATAAACTGCAGTGAAATGTAGTGGCTTCTTCTATCTTCTCTAGATAACTCTAGTCAGCAGGAAGATGTGTCTTGTTTCTACTAACCTCAGAGAACCTTTGCAGTACACCTTAGCAGCTAAAACATGAATATTATCATCTTCACATCTATAAATGATCAACCTTCAAACCACAGTACCTCAACTTCAACAACGGAGAAATGTAGAGCATTTCCCAAACGCATCTTGATTGCAACAACTCTAAACAACTATCTTCACTTTGCGAGTCCTAAAAACTTCTGCGTTGATCTCCAAGCTCTGAAATCTAGAATATACAACCTTCATAGATGTCCTTGACAAACTCCCAAATTGCAAGGCTGTACCACTAGGTGCAAAGGAATGTAGAGTATTCTTTTGGGCTTATTCTATGCAAACTCAGGTGCCTTGGACAACTTGAATCTTTCTTTCAAAACTAAAGAAACACATTTCCTTAGGGAAACAATGAATACAATATTTTCCATATCAGAGCTTTCATTGTCAACTTCATACAACAACAACAATCTCTTTTCTCAAAGCAAGAATCTTCATGTTAGCATGTACCTTTTGTCTATAGAACTTCAGAAGATATTGGGGTATGTGTAGGATCATGATGGGCCAAATTATACCTCTAAGTGGCAATGAAAATACAAAAAAATCAGGCTTAATCAAGTTCATGTGAAAATTTGAATGGATTATCTACACAATTTGAAAAAGACATAAGAACAAAATTTGTAGAGAATTGAATCTAGTTTATGGGCTACTATTTTTTTTAAACTAAATTTAATTAGTGAAAAACGAATATTTCAATGAACATCTATTAAATTTTTTAGAAAAAAAAAAAAAAAGTGGGTGTCTGTCTAGCCAACCTAACTATGAGAAAAAAAAAATATATTTTTTTAAACTTTCAAAATAAGTAGAGGACTCATGTCCAGATGTGACGCATATTTTTTTGAAAATTTTTTCCAGTAAAATAATTAGTTATGATTTTTTAATTGACTTTTTTTAAAAACTAAAAAGTAATTTTCCAGCCAACCTAACTCAATAAAAAAATTGGAATTCAACTTTTTTTAAAAAATCTATATCCATTGAAGCATAGAGTGTGACGCATCTTTTGGATCTAAAAAAGGTGAAATGGTTTGAAAGTTATGGACATTTTTCAATCAGTGTGTCCATCAGGATTTCAAACACACACTATATAAAAAATTATTAATAATTATTTAATAAACTAATAATCAAGAAAATCTTATATTTTAGAAAGCTGACAATTTCCTCTATAAACCCTTTTTGTTTTATCAATTTTGCATTAAAAAAAATTTGTCAACATGAAGGGTGAAGTTCGAAGAAGAGAGTGAAACCTATAAAAACATTAGAATTGAGGGAAAGTCTACTATGACAGCCCCAAGCCTACATATAAGGCAAAAGCGAAGCAAAACGGATATCCGTTTTGCTTTGGTAAAATACCGTTTTTCCTTTTTTATGTTTTACAAAATGGATATCCATTTTAGGTTGCCCAAAATGGATATCCGTTTTGCAAAATGGATATCCATTTTTGGTTTCCCAAAATGGATATCCATTTTGTTCTCTCTCTCTCTCTCTCTAAAGGTGGTCTATCGATATCCCACAATGGTCATAAGAATTCATCTTTAGCTTTGTGTAAAATGCTAAAAAGGTGGTCTATAGATATCCCACCATATTCTTATGACCATTGCATCTAATTTCATCTATGATTGAAAAGGCTTGTCTATTTTCTAAGTTTTGTAAAGAGCATTGATAACAACATTGTAATGTCCATTTTTAGATCCATTTTCTGCATTTCCTATAATCATGGTAGTCTATGAAATCACATTTTTTTGAGGCATTCTATCAAATAGTTAGCAATGCCTTGTCTATATTTCCATAGTTTTTATAAATATTTACTAGAAAGTTACCAAATATAATATTTGATAAGAATCCCCCTATCATTATTCTTTTGATGGATGCCCATGTACCATTCCTTTGGTGTAAGTAAATAAGATAGTAGAAAATATCATGGAGTTTGGCTATATAGAAGTCGACTACATTTGTATGAAGATTTTTTTAAAAAATTTCAACAAATTTCATTATGTTATGCATTGTAATGTTGGCACTTTGTAAGTTCTTTTTTTAAATGTATGTAAGCATAAGAAAAGTCTACACATAATAGTTGGTTTTTTGGTAAATGAACATTGTGGAACTTTATGAGGCATGGGGATGTTGAACTTCACTGCAATTTACAAGTTTGTGGATGAGTGCATTAGGATTTTGCATTGATGATGCATAATTATTTTCAAAACATTCATTTATATACTTATGAGATTTTGGGAAGTGGAGTCATGTTTTCCATCTACAACTTTGCAAAGGTTCCACTTTTCCACCAAATAGATTAACATTACTTTTAATCATGTAAGACTTTGGGAATGTTAAGATAAAATTAAGTTGGCAAAAGTGCACCTTGAGTCTACACTTCTCTCTCTCTCTCTCTCTCTCTCTCTCTAACCTATCTACCTCCTAATTAAATCCTATTCCTAGCTTTCCTAGTTTTCCTTTTCCTTTCCAATTTCCTTAGGAGAGAGATAGATAGATAGAAAGTCCTAGTTTTCTTGTTTTCATTTCCTTCGTCAATAAGGGAGAGGGAGAGATAGAGGGCAGAGATAGGGAGATAGAAGAATGATAGGGGAGAGAGAGGCAATATATATATGTACGTATGTACATGTATGTATGTATGTACATGTATGTACGTATGTACATGTATGTACATATATATATATATATCTGTGTGTGTGTGTGTGGAGAGATAGAGGAGATAGAGGTGAGAGATAGGGAGATAGAGAGTGAGTGAGATGTCCAGAGAGATAGGGAGAAGGATTGAGAGGTAGAGGGATGATAGAGATAGGGAGATAGAGGTTTAGGGTTGCTCGGGTTTAGGGTTTAGGGGTTAGCATTTAGGGGCATTATTTAGGGTTTTGAGAGAGAGAGAGGGTTGCTTGGGGTTAGGAGTTAGGGTTTAGGTGCATTGTTTAGGGTTTATGAGTTTAGCATTGCTCAAGTTAGGGTTTAGGGTTTAAAAAGAGACAAAGAGAGGGGACTGATAGAGATTGGGAGAGATAGAGGAGACACATGGGAGAGATAGGGAGATAGAGAGTGAGAGACATGTCCAAAGACAGAGATAGATTGAGAGGTAGATCCTAGATGATAGAGATAGGGAGATACAGAGAGATAGGGAGATAGAGGTTTAGGGTTTCTTGGATTTAGGGGAATTATTTAGGGTTTATGGTTTAGGGTTTAGGAGTTAAGGTTTAGAGGTTTCAGGTTTAGGGTTTAGACAGAGATAGAGGACCAATACTTAGAGATATAGGGGAGACTGAGGGAAAAGATAGGGAGATAGTGAGTGAGGGACATGGCCAGAGACATAGTGAGAAAGATTAAGAGGTAGAGGGACAAAGGCGATAGGGAGATAGGGGAGAGATAAGGAGATAGAGGTTTAGGGTTACTTGGGTTTGGGGGTTTGGGGTTTTGGGGTATAGGGTTTTGGGGTTTTGGGGTTAGAGTTTAGGGACATTATTTAGGGTTTATTATTTAGCAGTGAGGGGTTTAGGTTTTATAGAGAGAGAGGAATGATAGGGAGATATAGAGGAGATTGAGGAGAGAAATAGTGAGATAGAGAGTGACGCACATGGAAAGGGAGATAGGGAGAGAGATTGAGAGGTAGAGAGATGATACATATAGGGAGATAGGGGAGAGATAGGGAGAAAGAAGTTTAGCGTTTCTTGGATATAGGGTTTATGGATTTGGGGTTTAGGGGTTTAAGGTTGCTCAAGTTTGGAGATAGCTAGATAGAGAGAGGGGAGACATATAGGGAGAGATAGAGGAGACAGAGGGGAGAGATAGGGAGATAGAGAGTGAGCGAGATGTCTAGAGAGATAGGGAGAAGGATTGAGAGGTAGAGGGACGATAGAGATAGGGAGATAAGGGAGAGATAGGGAGATAGGGGTTTAGGGTTTAGGGGTTAGGGGTTAAGGATTAGGGGCATTATTTAGGGTTTACGGTTTAGGGTTTAATGTTTAGAGAGAGAGGACCAATAGGGAGATATAGAGAGTGAGGGACATGGCCAGAGACATAGGGAGAGAGATTGAGAGGTAGAGGAATGATAGAGATAGGGAGATAGGGAGATAGAGGTTTAGGGTTGCTTGGGTTTAGTGTTTAGGGCTTAGGGGTTTGGGGTTTAGGATTTAGGGGTTTATGGTTTCTCAGGCTTAGGGTTTAGGGGTTATGGGTTAGGGATTAGGGGCATTATTTAGTGTTTATGGTTTAGGGGTTAGGGTTTAGGGGCATTATTTAAGGTTTAGAGCTTTCTGGTTGCTCAGGTTTAGGGTTTAGGGGCATTATTTAGGGTTTATAGTTGCATGTTAAAAGAAGTCTCTCTATCTCTCTAAATCCCTCAACCCTAAATAATACCCCTAATCCCTAAGCCATAACCTGTAACCCCTAAACTCTAAACCTAAGTAACCCTAAACCTCTATCTCCCTATCTCTCCCTTATCTCCCTCTCTCTATCATCTCTCTACCTCTCAATCTCTCTAGATATCTCACTCACTCTCTATCTCCATATCTCTCCATTTGTCTCCTCTATCTCTCCCAATCTCTCTCTCTCTCTCTCTCTCTCTCTCTCTCTCTCTCTCTCTCTCTCTCTCTCTCTCTCTCTCTCTCTCTCTCTCTCTCCTATCACTCCTTTAACTCTGTATATCTTTGGACATCTCTCTCACTCTCTATCTCCCTATCTCTCCCCTCTGTCTCATTTATCTCTCCCTATTTGTCTCCTCTCTATCTCTCTCTACCTAGCTATCTCTCCCTATCTGTCTCTATATTTTGCCTCTCTCCACCTCTCATTCCTATATCTCCCTATATCTCCCTTATATCACTCCTTCTCCCTTATCGATGAAGGAAATGAAAACAAGAAAACTAGGAGATAGAGAGTTTCTAGGGGTTAGGGGTCAGGTTTTAGGAGCATTATTTAGGGTTTATGAGTTTAACATTGCTCAAGTTTAGGGTTTAGGGGAATTATTTAGGATTTAGGGTTGCTCAGGTTTAGGGTTTAGGGTTTTTGGGTTTAGGGTTTATAGAGAGATAGAGAGAGGGGGTTAATAGAGATTGGGAGAGATAGAGGAGATAGAGGTGAGAGATAGGGAGAGAGAGAGAGAGAGAGAGAGAGAGAGAGAGAGAGAGAGAGAGAGAGAGAGAGAGAGAGAGAGAGAGAGAGAGAGAGAGAGAGAGAGAGAGAGAGAGGTTTAGCGTTGCTTGGGTTTAGGGGCATTATTTAGGGTTTAAGGTTTATGGTTTTGGGGTTAGGGGTTAAGGTTTAGAGATTTAAGGTTTAGAGAGAGATAGAGGACCAATAGGGAGATACAGAGGAGACCGAGGGGAGAGATAGAGTGATAAACTATGAGGGATATGGTCAGAGACATAGGGAGAGAGATTCAGAGGTAGAGGACAAAGGTGATAGAGAGATAGGGGAGAGATGGGGAGATGAAGGCTTAGGGTTACTTGGGTTTAGGGTTTAGGGGTTTGGGGTTTAGGGTTTCTCAGGTTTAGGGATTGTGGGTTAGGGTTTAGGGGCATTATTTAGTGTTTAGGGTTTATTGTTTAGGGGTTAGGGATAAGGGTTTAGAGGTTTAGGGTTTAGGGTTTATAGAGAGAGAGGAATGATAGGGAGATATAGAGGAGACCGAGGAGAGAGATAGGGAGATAGAGAGTGAGGCACATGGCTAGGGACATAGGGAGAGAAATTGAGAGGTAGAGGGATTGTAGAGATAGGGAGATAGGGGAGAGATAGTGAGATAGAGGTTTAGAGTTGATTGGATTTAGGGTTTAGGGGTTAAGGTTTAGGGTTTATGGTTTAGGGGTTAAGGTTTAGAGGTTTAGGGTTTAGTGTTTAGAGAGAGAGAGGACCAATAGGGAGATATAGGGAGTGAGGGACATGGCCAGAGACATAGGGAGAGAGATTGAGAGGTAGAGGAATGATAGAGATAGGGAGATAGGGAGATAGAGGTTTAGGGTTGCTTGGGTTTAGTGTTTAGAGTTTATGGGTTTAGGATTTAGGGGTTTAGGGTTTCTCAGGTTTAGGGGTTATAGGTTAGGGATTAGGGCTTAGGGGAATTATTTAGGGTTTATGGTTTAGGGGTTAGGGGTTAGGGTTTAAGGGCATTATTTAAGGTTTAGAAGTTTCTAGGGTTGCTTGGGTTTAGGGTTTAGGGGCATTATTCAGGGTTTATGATTACATGTCAAAAGAAGTCTCTCTCTCTCTCTCTAAATCCTTCAACCCTAAATAATGCCCCTAATCCCTAACCCATAACCCGTAAACCCTAAACCTGAATAACCCTAAACATCTATCTCTAGGTATCTCTCCCTTATCTCCGTCTCTCTATCATCCCTTTATCTCTTAATCTCTCTCCCTATCTCTGTGAACATCTCACTCACTCTCTATCTCCCTATCTCTCCCTCTATCTCCTCTATCTCTCGCAATCTATCTCCTCTCTCTACCTATCTATCTCTCCCTATATCTTACCTCTCCCCTATCATTCCTCTATCTACCTATCTCTCTAGACATCTCTCTCACTCTCTATCTCCCTATCTGTCCCTTATGTCTCCTCTATCTCTCCCTATCTGTCTCCTCTCTATCTCTTTCTATCTCTCTCTCTTGCCTCTCTCCCCTATCATTTCTATATCTCCCTATCTCTCCCCTCTATCTCCTCCTCTCCCTTGTCAATGAATGAAATGCAAACAAGAAAACTAGGGCTCTCTCTCTCTCTCTCCATGCACATACCCATTAGGTAGGCTATTTTGCATATGGTGGTCATATCCTTTAGGTCCAATCACCTCCAAACTTCACAAATAGATATATAGCATAATTCTAAGCATCTTTCATAAAGACCACTTCTCTACATAGGTGCAACTAATACCACTTTTTCATCGCTTTCCACATTTAATGCTTATTCTTTTCCATTTTTCAAGTCCTACATGTGTCCAAGTTGTATTGTTTGTCATGTTTTTAGTCTAATTGTTAGTCCTAGCTCTCATGGATATTAAAATGTTAGTATAGTTAGATTTATCCTTAGGTAACATTAATTTCCACATTGTTGCACAAACAACCACACTAAAAAGCAACCTTACCTAACTAAGGTTAACCTTTAAGGTTCTTTCATTTGGTGAGCCTAACAGATCCAACTAGTTCAATGTTCTTATAGTCCATGCTTAGCCTTCCAAGAGAGTTCATGCCATGTTAACTTTGCATTATGTCTTCACTTTCCTCTTGCTAGTTGTAGTACTCTTTTTTGTCTATTCCTATCCCTATATCATACTATTGTTGTTGACTTTTATTTCCATCTTCATCATCATAGTCCTAGTTATCCTATTTTGAGCCAACCATTTATCCTTAGCCATGTCTTGTACTTCTTCTATTCATGTAAATTTTAATGACCTCCAAATTTTCCATAAATTCTTCTCCACCAAACCCTAGACCCTCACCAAAATCCTTACTTTCCTAAGAAAATCCCTTCCCCAAACATTATTTGATCATGTGGCTCCTTCCATCACTAGACAAGTACCCCTACTTTCTATTATTCATCCAATATAATCCCAATGTCATAGCTCACATTCCCACACATACATTCATAGACTCCATTCCCCCTATTGACACCATCATTGATAATAATTTCAAGGAGTCTCCCTTGAATAATTATTAAACCATGGATTATCCCATATCCCCATCTTACACTTTCCTCACCTTTGAACCCTTAGAAGATGACATTTAGCTATCCTCACCATTACCAATCACACTTTCTATCAATCCCACTTAAGACACCTTACCCATCACTTCACCTAGGTCATCACTAATTAAATCACCTCATTACTCCATTCAACCATACCCATACCACTCCTTTCTCACTCCACAACCTGTATTAATGCATGATTCACCCCACGACATGCTACAATTACCACAATGCCAATTCACTCTACCATCATTCTTCATATTATCTTATGAATCACCATCCTTTCTTCCCATTCCTTGAGAAATCATACCATGACACACACCAATGAAAACAATTAAAAAAAACCATTTTTATAGTTTCAAAAAATGGATATCCGTTTCCTACAACTATAAAAATGGGTTTTTAAACCACAAAATGGATATTCATTTTAAAATGGATATCCATTCCAAATGAATATTTTTAACATTCCTATGAAAGTCAAAGTTAGCCAATTCACGAAATTGGCTAAGTAAAGATGCAATTTTTATTCCATTGCCACTGTTTGGCCCACAATGATCCTACACATATCCATTGATGATATTCATTACATTGCCCTTCTCACCACAACTTCTCTGATCTATCTTATTTTGTCTTCTTCTCTAATTACATTGCCAGAGACTTCCTTTATCATTACCTTTTGTCTCATACTGTTGACATCAATGACAACACAAGTGCAACAATCTCCCCCTTTGGCATTGATGGCAACACTTGACCTTATATGCAATTTTCTACCCCTTTCACATCAAGGAGAAAGGGCTAGTGGCCTTCCTCTGAATTGATCTTCCTTTAGTTCCCCCTATCAACATACTTCTTGACACTATTCCTCAACTGTCATCCCCCCCTGTCTGATCAAATCTTGTTATCCTTCAAAACCTCTTTCCTACCTACTCCCCCTGAGAGGTAGCAACCATCAATCTAGGGATAAAAATATATCTTGAACTTCTCCCCCTGGATAGATGCACCATCTATGCATCTAGTTATCAAAAGGAGGGCTAACAACCCTTAACTTCTATCTGAGATACTCAAAAGTATCCTTAGAAAGTGCCTTGGTGAAGATTTTTGCAACTTGATCCTTTCTAGGCACATAGTCCAGTCTGACTTCTTGACATGCAACCTTCTCTCTCAAAAGTGATCCCTGATAGATATGTGTTTGGTTCTAGAATGCATCACTAGATTCTTTGCAATATTTATAGCACTTGTATTATCATAAAGAATAGGAATACGATCATCATATATAACCTTGATATCGTTCAATGTTTGCTTCATCCACAACACTTGAGTATGTCAGGTTGCTACAACAATATATTCTACCTTTGCAGTTGACAAGGATACTCAATCTATTTTCTTGATAATCCATGAGACCAATCTGTCACTCAAAAAGAAAGCTCCTCCACTAGTACTTCTCCTATCATCAAAATTGCCATCCCAATCTACATTTGTATAAGCACTTAGAGAAAAATCATTGCCCTTTCAATACCACAGTCCTTGTTCTAAAGTGCTCTTCAAGTATTTGAATATTCTCTTGATTGCCTTAACATGTGTTTCCTTAGGATCAGATTGAAATCTTGTGACCAAACACACAACTTGCATAATGTAAGGCCTTGATTCTATTAAGTATAGTAGACCCCCAATCATAGATCTGTATTGAGTCTGATCAGCTTTAGGTGACTCATCATCTTTACTCAAGTGACAACTAGTTGCCATAGGAGTACTCATAGGCTTGCAATCTTCCATTCCAAACTTCCTCAACATTTCCTTAACATGCTTTGTTTGAGAGATAAAGATGCCCTCATTTGATTAAGAAATTTTAAGTCCAAGAAATAATGATAGTTCTCCTAACATAGACATTTCAAACTCTTTTTGCATCTCTCTAGAAAACTTCTTACACATCTCATCATATCCACAAAATATTATACCAACATACATAGCAAAAATTAGAATTTGTTCACCTTCTATTTTGATGTAAAAATTACTATATGTAGTACCTTTTTTGAAACCTTGTTGAAGTAAGTACTTGTCTAACCTTTCATACCAAGCCCCAAGGGCTTGTTTGAGACCATATAGATCCTTCTTGGGTATGCAGACCATGCTTGGGTCTTCTAATAACTGAAAACCATCCGGTTGTTCTATGTAGAACTATTCTTCCAAGTCACCATTTAGAAAAGTAGATTTGACATTCATCTAATAGACCTTAAATCCCTTATGTACTATAAAAGCAAGAACCATTCCGATTGCTTCCATTCTTGCCACTAGAGAAAATGTCTCCTCATAGTCAACTCCTTCAACTAGTGAATGTCCTTTGCATACCAACCTTACTTTGTTCCTGACCACTTCTCCATCTTCATTCAACTTATTCCTGAAGACCCATTTAGTTCCTATCACATTCTTGTTTGTGGGCCTTGGTACCAACTCCCAAGTCTAGTTTTTTTCTATTTGATTTAGTTCTTTTTCCATGGCTTGTATCCATCCTTCATCCTTGCTAGCCTCATTGAAATTTTTAGGCTCTATTCTTGACAGCAAAGCATAGTTTACCTGTTCATTTGTTCTTGCAAATCTTATTCCTGTCTAAACTCCTTCATTCTTGTCTCCAATGATCTGATCTTTTGAATGATTTTTTTGTACATACTTGGTTGGAGTCTTAGCAGTCTTCTCTGGAGTTTCTTCCTTTTCTTCAACTTTTGCAACTTCCTCTGAGCAGGAAGGTTTCTCTAGCAAACAATCCTCTTTCTCAACTAAATTTTGATGTGATTCTTCATCAACTCTTACATTTTCACTCTCAACTATCTTCCTTAAGGTCTTTTATTGTAGCATTTGTCAGTTTTGCCGGTAGTTGAGTATCAAAGGAAGATACCTTCATATGCTCTTTAGTCAAACTTTCCTAGACCTTCTTCATCTCTTCTGATGTAGCATATGGTTCCAAAAACTTTGAAATATTTGACTATTACAGATCTTCCATTCCAAAGCTCATAAGGGGTCTTGGTGTTGTGCTTTCTTAGTTGTCCTCTATTAAGAATATAGACTGTGGTATAAATTGCTTCTTTCTAGTATATATCAGGCAATTTAGCTTTACGCAACATTGTCTTGGCCATCTCTTAGACAATATTATTCTTTCTCTTTGGAACACCATTCTGCTGAGGGGTTCTAGTAGCCGTATAGTGCCTTTTGATTCCATGTTCTTGACAAAACTCTACAAACTCATTTGTAGTTAATTCACCACCTCTATTAGATCTTAAGCACTTAATTCTAGCATTCATTTCATTTTCAACCATATTTTTAAAGATCTTGAATCTATTGAAAGCTTCTATTTTTTCTTTCAAAAAAGCAACCCATGTCATTCTAGAGAAATCATCAATGAGAAACATGAAATACATCTCGCCTTGTAGACCTTTTTTCCTAGTTGGTCCACATAGGTCTGTATGAACCAGCTCCAAGGGCCTTGTAATAGAGTATTCCTTGGACTTGAAATTTATCCTTGTCTACTTTCCAATCTGACATTCCTTGCATATTGTGTTTATAGGCTTGATGATCTTTGGCATGTCCCTTATTGCTTTCATGGAACTGATCTTCACCAAATTGTCAAAGTTGATTTGCCCCATTCTCTTGTGCCATAGCCAACATTCATTTATTTAAACTAACAAAAAAATCTACTTATTAAGCCCTTTCATATTATACAAGTTACCTTTTGTCTTAAAGCCTTCTGCCACCAATTTTCTAGACTTTGCTCTCCTGATTTCACATCCTTGATCATGAAATGTAAGATTATATCCTTTCCTGCACATTTGACTTACACTGAGAAGATTATGCTTGAGACCTTCTACATAAAGAACATCATGTGTCTGAGACTTTCCATCAAAGATTATAGTACCTTTTCTAGTGGTCTTTTTAGAAGAGTTGTCTCCAAACCTAACCAAGCCACCATCCCACTTTCCAAGATTAATAAACCTGTTTTTATCACCTGTCATGTGATTTGTACATCCACTATCTATCACCTAGATATTGGTTTATCCTTGACCATGAAATGTTGTTTGGATAATTGTTGAGTTCTTAACTCCATTGTTACTTTCCTTGTATTACTCAGTGACATTAGTTATATGAGATTCTGAATTTGCAAGACCATTCCTGTAATACCTTGCTATGTGTCCAAACTTGTTGCAAATTTAACAAACCATATTGGTATCCATAAGATTTATTTCATTTATTATAGACTTGCAATCCATATCCTTATGACCAAATTTATTGCAAATAAAACAATAACCAAAGAAAACATGATTGAACCTATTCATGGAGAATTGTTTTGCATGAAGAGATCTTCCTTGAAGCAAGATGAGATCCGTACATTCTATATCATTCAAAATTCCAAGATTTGCCTTCTTCAATTCCCTGTTGAGTAACTGAATTTCTTTCTCAAGTTGTATACATTATTTTGTCCTGGATTCAATCACAACTCTTTGTTCTTGATTCTCCTTCCTAGCACAATCTAGGTCTTCAAGAGCAGAAACAAGTTCACCTTCAAAGTCAACTTCATATTCTTCTTCATCTGAACCTTGTCAGAACCATCTAAGATCACGATGGCCATGAATAAAGATACTTCTCTATCTTCATAAAATGAGTAGTGATCTACATTCTCTGGAGTTGTAGTCTTCTTTTGAAAGAAGGTTCCTCTAAAAATTGTTTCTCTTGAACCCCTTGCTGCTACTTTCACTTTCTCCAAAAGGACATTTAGAGGCATATTGACCAATTCTACCACATTTGAAACATTTGTAAGGTAACTTACCTTTATACTTACTTGATCCTCTTTTCAGCTTTCTTACAAAATTTTCTTCTTCTTCCCTAGTTTCATTGCATATATCAAATGTTCCTTCATTCTTCATAGCATTGAAAGCAACTTCTTTTTGGCATGGACCTATGACTTCATTTCTCATTTCATAGGCAGTGAGGGACCCAAAAAGCTCTACCATGGTGAGTTTCTTGAAGACTTTAGCTTCTTCTATTGCAGAAATGTTTGAATCAAATCTGTGAGGGAGGGATCTTAGGATTTTCTTTACAACCATTGATTCAGCTATATCTATATCCATACTTTTTATTCCATTCACAGCTTTATCTACCCAGTGTAAGTAGCTAGCTATGTTCTCTTCTTCTTTCATCCTTAGATTCTTAAATATTGTTTTGTAGGATTGCAGTTTGGCTTCCTTTATGGTGTCATCTCCTTCATAGAGACCTTTGAGCTTATCCAATATCTCCTTCATTGTCTTGTACCACACAACCTTGACTAAATCTAAACTAGTCAAACCACTTAAGATTGCATCCTTAGCTTTGGCATTATTCTTATGGGCCTTCTTTGCATCTGAATATGTAATGGGATGATTGGCTTCAACATAACCAGTCTCAATCGCCCTCCAAATATCATAGCCTAGTGAGGTAAGATAGGTTTCCATCCTTACACTCTAAAAGTCATAGTTATTTCAATCAAACAAAGGAGTTTTAGAAGAGAACTCCTTCTGAGCCATGTGTTCTATTCGAAGATCTACCTTCAGTTGTTAGGCTACACCAAGGAACCTTTCTCCAATACTAATTGTTAGAACAAAAGGATATACTGAGAGGGCGGGTGAATCAATATATCACTATAACTTAGTTAATCATCAACAATAAAAAATTCTAAATTCTTTAACCAGAAGATCATCAAATTAAACCAATTAAAGAACAATCCATAAGCACATAGCTAGAACACTAGATTTAGGTGGAAAACCCAAGAAGGGAAAAACAACAGTGATGAAGCTGCTTGGATCTACTATCCAAATCTAGCCTCACAAATAAAGATAAAACATGATTACAATATTATTTATGGGCTACAATCCAAAGGAATTTGGAAATCCCTGAAATACAATGCAATGACACTTACAAAATGAGGCTACAACCTTTGGATATTACATTCAACAAATCTTACTAAACAAACCACCTCCACATCATTCACACAATTCACTTTGTCACAAAACTTCACTTTCTATGCTCAACGAACACTGCTACCTCCAACATAACTTCACAAACATTCTCACATCTACTCACACATCTTCGCATAGACTCACACACATATGCATTCCTCAACAAACAAGATCTTTCATTTAAACATTTTACAAATCCAAAAATCCTTCTCCCAAGTTGGCCAAGATGAAACGTGTATTCATGAAACATGCAAGGCCACACCAAGTTGGCATCCAAAAGATGTATAAAATCAATGAGATTTAAGCCAAGTGATAACTAGGACCTATTCTTTATTATCACATTCTTCCAAGTTGGATCACACTTCAAATCATATGGTGGGAACACTAAAAACATATGAAGTCAGCCCAACAAACACTCATCCTTCTGCCCAAAAGCTCTAGACCAAAAGGAGTATCAGACGAATCAATTAACATCATGTGGATCATCACACAAGCAACATAAGACTTACATAAACCTTCTCAACTAATCATTCTTCTGAAATATATGTTTTCTTTCTGGCACAAGCAAGCAGAAACTGAGCCTAGTATCACAAACAAACATTGAACACTTAGTCTTAAGATAGGACATTGCATAACCAACTTGTGGTGCACTTTAGCACCTGAAACCTGAATTGAATCATCCAACTAAATATCTGAACTCATCTTCCAAACATCAAAGCCAAAAGATAAACTGTGCTGAAATGCAATGGCTTCTACTATCTTCTCCAGACAATTCTAGTCAGTAGCAAGATGTGTCTTTATTTTTCTGACCCTGAAGAACCTCTATAGACACCTTAGTAGTTGAAACTTGAATATTATCATCTTCTCATCTATGAATTCTCAACCTTCAAACTGCAGGACCTCACATCAATAGCAGAGAAATGCAAAGCATTCCCTAGACGCATCCTGACTACAAAAACTCTAAAAGACTGTCTTCACTCTGTGAGCTCTAAAATCTTTTGTGTTGATCTAAAAGCTCTAAAATTAGGAATATACAACCTTCACATATGTCCTTGACAAACTCCCAAACCACGAGGCTATACCACAAGGTGTGGAGGAATGCAGAGCATTCTTCCGAGCTTATTCTGTGCAAACTCTAGTACCTTGGGCAACTTGAATCTTTGTTTCAAAACTAAAGCAATGCATTTCCTCACGAAACAATAAATACAATATTTTCCATGTCAGAGGCTTCATTCTTAACTTCATACAACAACAACAAACTCTTTTCTCAAAGCAAGAAGCTTCATGTTAGCACAACTTTTGTTTATACAACTTAAAAAGATATTGATTATATTCATTACCTTGCCTTTCTCATCACAACTTCTCTAATCTATCTCCTTTTGTCTTCTTCTTTGATTACATTGGCACATACTTCCTTTATCATTACCTCTTGTCTCATATTGTTGACATCAATGACAATACAAGTGCAACAGTACACTCACTCCTCAATTTATTAGAAATGCTTTCTATGATAGTATGACTAGGTTAAGAACTCAGTCACAACAATATAAAAATTATAATCTTTGGTTTCTACTTCCACTTCACACACAAAAGACTAAATTTCTTGATTAATCTAATAGTTGTAAACTCAAAACTCACTTCTTTAATTTCAGTTATAAAATCTAAAAATTATCTAATTCTAAAGATTACCAACATATACCCAAAATTCCAAAAATATATCAAAATAGCACAAGGTCTGTGAAACTTCTGATCTAAAAACTGAGACTTCTCACAATTTAAACATGGAACAATGCATTAAGCTCAAATGTGAATCCTGGGTAACATTGGCTAGGGAGACTTCCTTCCTTCTCCAAATGTAATCCTCACCTTAGGGTTTTCATCCAAGACTGCAAACTTGAACACAAATGTCCAAAATTCCATAACCAGAATAATTGAAATGAATTGCCAAATGATATGAACGTGTTTTCACCTCTCCTTACAACCACTTTTTATAATCCTTTTAATATCTTTCTAGAAATGATTTCTTGTAACCACCTTTATAATTTTCTAGAAAAAAACATTAAATAATTTGCTCATAAAGTGACTATTTTTTAATTTTTCTTTTTGACCAAAAATCACTTTATAATAAAATAAGTAATTAAATATTAGATGCCATAAAAAAGTAATTTTAAACAACTTATTAGTTAATTAATTATTTTCTCATGCTTGCTAAGGGGGATATTACAAATCCTCCCACCCCAAGATTGCTTGTCCTCAAGCAATCACAACTCAACCAGCTTATTGCTCCAACATGATTCTGGGATTTGAAATCAATCTAGGATGCTTGTGTGTCCTCCTATCATCACAAACCTCTATCAAACTCTATTGGTGATAAAAACTCAATAATGCAATATCTCCACCATACTTATGATGTGCTACTCTAGTATTCATGTGAACTTCATCTAGTGATTGTTTGGTGGTGCTTGAAGCTTCAACACCAGATATAATATTCTCCATATTCTCCACATAACCAATCTCTACAATATGATAGTGTTCATCTCCTTGTTGTGATCTTGAGAATGCAAAACCCATCACCATGTCATTCTGTTCCAATGTAGAAAACATACCATTGTGGGAAAATTATTCTTCTAGTCCCATGAGTTTACACTCTTGATGTGTCTCCCAAATGTACCAACATTCATCACAGAAAGTGGATTATCAAAAGATAACTTAGCATCCATGTCAAAAAGTGGGTTACTAATAAATTAGAAGTTATTTCCAATCTCTTGTTGAGAATCTTCTTATTGTCCCAAGAATGCTTTATAGTAGCAAGATGATCTTCTACCTCCCATAGTACAATTTGAGTACTTTATAGTGAGTCCTTTGTTGAATTAAACTCAAAGGTTTGCTCATCAACCTCTTTCTCATTTTCCTTGAATGCACTAGAAGTCTTTTTTGCAAACTTGATAGCATTATCCCTGTTAATAAGCAATTGCAAGTAATCTGATTTCATTATTTCCAATGCATCTTTGACCATTTGCAAATTTGCAAGAGTGGCTCCTCCTCCAATACCTTTTTGCCTCTTCTCAATTTGGGTCTTCAATGAATTTATGTGTTCTTTCCTCAAAAGAGTCAATAAAATAGATAAGAGTGGTTGCGAGATTTCATCACTCTTATTCACAATCAATGACATAACGATCTACATAGAAGATATAACATTTTTCATATGCACTTATCTCTAACAAAAACCAAGAAATGTTGGATCATATCAAGAATAAGATCTTCACAACCAAGATCCAACATAATAACACAAGATATGAATTTTGCAATAGTTTCTAGGAATATGATCCTTCTAGCCATAGATGAACTGGTGATATCATCCAAACCTTGGAAACCTTCTAAAATCAATTGAAATACCTCCTTCATAATACTATTGTTATAAGGTTCTTGTGGAGCTGAACTATTCTCATATTTTTATTAACACAAAAAGTAACTGCAAGTCATACCTCTTCATTTAGATGTCTCATGAGTGCTGGCTTAACGAAAGAATTCATTGATGGAACCATAGCATATTGCAACCGTTAAGAATATAGTTGACCTATCATGAATAAGAAAATCTCCACTTATTCTAAAATGCAAAGTAGATCATCTCTTGATTGAGGCGAGTGTTCAAGTCTCTTACTTTCTTTATAAAGTTTATTTTCCAAATCTTCTTCATTGAATGACACCATAATTTCATAACCTGGAAGAATCAAGCATTTGACAATCCTCTGAATGATAAATCACCACTGAAACTAATATGCAATCAATATCAACTACCCAATAGGCTAGCAGAAAAACTAGCTTTGATACCATTGTAATATCCCGAATGAAATATTTTCTAAATTGTTGCAAATGTCATGAATAATTCTACAATAGTACTGTGCCTATCAAAATATTTGATCAAGCTTTGCAAATTTTCACAATATTTCATCCATTGAACAAATCAATATTTCTTAATATGCCAAACTGATTTTCCTTGTGTATTTCAACCAGTTGTATGAGTATTTCAAAAATACCATAAATAAACACAAATTGATGTGGGTAATAAATTTCCACGAATCAAAATGCTAATGCCACTGTATTTTTTAATAAAAGATGCATATAATAACAACTAATTTGCAGATACAGAAATGCTATTACAAGATGATATAAAATCATAAATACATAATACTGAAAATTATTTTTTTGACCTTATAATGATGCTAAATGTTGCTGTTGTAGGGAAGTGTAGAAATCATAAATAAATCAGCAATATTTCCTGAACCCCACCATTCTTTTCAGCTCCTTACTATTCCATTTTCCTTCATCAATTATTAGCATATAATAAAAGACCCAAAATTCTAAATAAGGAATAAATTCCTTACTATCTCCTTGTATGGCACCTTGAGAAGTAATGACTCAAGGCTGAACCTACTATATGGCTATGGCTAGTATTACTAAGCCTTTGAGTCTTCAAAAACAGGAAATCATAACTCGAAAAAAAGGTAATCGTAGCCTATCTTGGGTTGTACGGTCACTCCCCAATGTATTAGCAATACTTTCTATGATGGTACGACTGGGTTAAGAACTTAGTTTCAACAATATAAAATTTTTTATTTTTGGTTTTTACTTCCAGTTCACACACAACACTATTACTAATCACTCCCACACAACACTGAATTTCTTGATTAATCTGATACTTGCAAACTCAAAAGTGAATCTTCAATTTCAGTTACAAAATCTAAAAATTTATCTAAATTCTAAAAACTACCAACATATACCCAAAATTCCAAAAATTAATTAAAATAGCACACCTGTGAAACTTTTGATCTAAAAACTGAAACTTCTCACAATTGAAACCTAGAACAATGCATTAAGCTCAAATGTGTATGCGGTGTGAATTCACCTCAACATTTGCTAGGGAGACTTCCTTCTCGGAACCTAATCTTCACCTTAGGGTTTTCATCCTAGGCTACAAACTTGAACACAAATGTCCACAATTCCATAACCAGAATAATTGAAGATGAAATGCCAAGTGATATGAATGTATTTTCACCTCTTCTTACAACATCTTTTTATAATCCTTTTAAGATCTTTCTAGAAATTATTTCTTGTAACCACCTTTAGAATTTTCAAGAAAAATCATTAAATAATTTGCTCATAAAGTGACTTTATTTTTTATTTTTCTTTTTGATAAAAAATCACTATATAATAAAACAATTAATTAATTATTAGTTGCCATAAAAAAATAATTTTAGACAAGTTATTAATAAATTATTTTATCATGCCTGCTAAAGGGGACATTACATTGCCTTCATCTTCAAAAAGAAGTGAGAAAGGAGTTATCCACAAAGTGTCCATTCACAAGTTGATCTAAGGAGTTAGGAAAGGATATAACTTTGAATAGATTATGGGCCACAGAATGAGCTAGAAGATAGCCAATTCCTCTAGTGGCTAAGACATATAGAGTAGGGGTTAAGGGGCAACACTAGCAGATAGACCAAAAAATTCCAAAAGCATTAGATTGGTGTCCATTGTAGACACCTAAAATTCACCTCACTTCCCGACTTGATTATTCTTTGCATTAATTAAATAACTTAAATTATTTAAGTAATCCATTCAATTTTGTAAAGTTAATTAAATAATTTATTATTTAATTAATTAAATTGTCATCCAACATTAACTAAATAAATCAAATATTTATTTAATTAATAAAATCCAAATCACATCTTCTTCTCAATTTCTTTCCTTTTTAAAACTCATGTGTGTATCTAATTAATTAAACTAATTAGATAATCATCTCATATCCTATCTTGCCTTCTTCTAGATTTATTTCTTTTTAAGTAAAAATCAAATCCCTTATCTTCTTTCAAATTTTATCATCTACTTGTTTTATTCCCTCTTTTATCAAATAAAGTAAAAATCAAATATCTATCTCCAAAATCAAATCCTTATCTCTCCATTATTAAAAATCTATAAATAAGCCCTTCTCCATACTAAATGAGGGATTTCATCTGATGCAAACTTATGCTGTTGAAATCATTACTCCATCTTCACTCCTCAAGGTTATGCTATTAAGTTAAGCAATCCACATACATACTTGACTCAAAGGAGAAAATCCATCGGAGATTGGGTGCACTTCTATATGCTCAATCGGTGAGGTAAACATGCATTGGAAGGAACATACACCTATTATTTGATTTACTTTCTTTAGTCTTTGTATGCAATTTTACATTCACATTTACGCATGCCTCGCTAGTCTAACCCCACTTGTTGCAGGTTTATGCACTTGAATTTGTGAGATCTAACTTATTTTGTGTCAAGATTTGGCATTAAATTTCTACATGTCACCTCCTACACTGAGTTTGAGCTCATTATTGAGTCCGAGAGGCCCCGTAGGTGAATTTTGACATAAAACACTCCATCTTTTACAACTAGAAAAATTTTGAATTTTTTTTTAGTTTGGCCCCTGTTGCAGGGTCGTAGCATATGGATATGTATGACCTATACAAGGGAAGTTGTCGAAATAGAAGGTTTAATACCATTTTTTTGTGGCCAATTATTTTTCTAAAATTTATATAGTTTATTGGTGATAATTTTTATTGTGCAAGTTTAAAAATCCTTGTCAACTACACTATCAACTCCTTATCACCACTCATACCACATCCATCAGTCCCTTGCCACTACTTCCCTTCTCCCTCCACTTCATATCATAGCCTCCATTTGTTGTCATCACCACCTAGTCCCCTTGTCACCACCTTTAATCATCCACTCTCCCCTGCCAACTTCCATCATGTTTCCCTTCCTGCCACTACCGTAGGCACCACCCCAACTCCCAATTGCCTTCCTAGACCTTGTATCACGGCCTCCCTGCCCTGTTGACGTCCTTACATACCAACTCCCCCACTTTCTGCTGACCTCCACTGTCCTTACTTCCCTTTTGAAATCTTTAGTCAACTCAGTCACTACCACCATCCCTCCCCACGACTGAACCCTTTTTATTTTATTTTTTTTGTTTTTCTGTAGGTGCTTAGCCCCTAGTCAAATGGGTGACTAGGGGCTTGATTAAACCCTGAACATGTCCCTAACCACTAGAGATCCAAATTGTGGCATGTGACTACATTTTCCCCGACCCCTAGCAGATAAGTTGACTGTCATGACTGACCCCTACATCCTTCAAGTGCCTTAAGGAGGATATTTTTATCTTTTTTGCATAACTTTTGCGTACCAGATCATATTTTCACAAAATTGGTGGCATTGGAAAGATGATTCTCTCATATTCATTATGGCATAGGCCTTATCAGTCAATTTTACAAAGTTTATTAGGTATTCTTAGTCAAACGTAGCCTTTCATTGCAATCTTGAAATCACTATAACTTTAATGTTTCTTAATGAAATTTAATGATTGTTTTTGAAACAACATAGAATCTCTCATAGAATCTGATTATCCACTCTAATATTTTGTACTTGTTCATCATTTTCTATTTTTTTCAATATTTTTGTCTTTTTGATATAACCCTTATTTTGTAGTTTTTTCATTTGTCCAAGATCAAATCATTGAAACTACTAACAAGTTGTTGTCGATTCGCATGTCCAAGACATATTTTATCACTAATCTAGGCACTTAGTCTAATCTAGGGGGATAGTAATTAATCATTGTTTGCTTTGTCTTTAGATTTTGAAAAGGGTGTATGCTCTCTCCTCACACCTTTTGGTGATCTTGGAGATTAAAAACCCCTTTATTATCCTTATTTTTATTTGTTTAATGCTAAGAACATTATCTCATGTATGTTCTCCCCTTGTGCTTTGTGCAATCTTGGGGATCAAAAGTGAATAGTGTTCCCTCCCTTTAGGAGGCCTACTTGGGGATTTCATCACCCCAAGGGATGACCTCAACCACACGTTCTGGTGGGGTATATCAAAGGGGGGAGAGTGAAAGATGTACCTCAATCTAGTCATGTAGTTATTAGTACAACCTTGCGTCCCTAGGTGATTCTGAACGTAAGGTGAAGTGACATTCACTTAGTCATTTATGGTGATGCCTTCAACGGACTAGTGTTCATGGATTTGTGCCCTCGTACCTTGCATATTTTGGCGAATCCCTTAGCAAACTTGCACATCCTAGCTTAAGACCTTTCAGTCATCTTCTAGTGTGGTATAGGGTTTAGTTGATCAAGCCTGAATTTACTCACCATGTTCCTCCTAGAGGGGATGTAGAATTCTTCATTGGGTAATGTGTCAAAACCTCCAAGAGAAAGGGCTACTTGGTGCAATGCCTTTATCCCTAGCTAATCCCACTAAAATGTATTCCTATTGGCAATATACTGCTATGTTAAATAATTGATTGTTGTCATTGATGGCAACAAGCAAAGGACCAAGGTTAGAAAAGAGATTTTGGTCTGGTGAAGAAGACCTAGTCATTTTGGCTAAGTGTTAGCAATGTACAAAGGCAGTCACAGAAAAATTGTGTTTGGATTGACATTGGTCCACAGTTGAAGACCAAGTATTGCAGTTCTGATATGATGTTTCGAACTCTTAGACGATCTTATATCCAAGGTTTCATCTTTTCATCAATTCCAGAAGTATATCTTCAAATGGACTAAGTCTAGTAGAACATAATACAATGCCAGTTAAAGCAGATCATACATTTGTTTTGGTCCGCATTCTTCCGCTATTGCATATCTTGATATGTGGTTTTGAGGTGTTGTAAACACTTGTATGAAGTGTCTAGATCTAGAGTTGTAGGTTCAGAAGTCCACTGGAAAGATAGTTACAAGCTGTTGAGTATCGCTACACTGTTTGATAGAGTTTGACTGTGACAGGGTCTAAATTCTGATGGTCTGCATTTTGCTGCTAAAGGATATTTTATTTTGTAGTTCTGAAGGTAGTGAACAACTAATATCAGTAAATGAAACCCTGAATGACTTAAAAGTGGAAGTCACTAAAAGAGCTAAAGAAGAAGAAGATTTAAATCTAATGGTAAACAGTAAGATAGAAGAATGTGTCAAATTGAAAGAAGAAGTTGTAAGCCTAAAAATAGACTTGGACAAAGCCAAGAGCTATGAAGAAAAGTTCAAGATAAGTTCTGCAAAACTAGATGAGATAATTTCTAGTCAAAAGAGTTCAGATGATAAGCAAGGCTTAGGATTTGAGAAAGGAGAAATTTCAAAATTAGGTCAAGAAAATTTTTAATTGAAGCAAAACAAAGGCAATCAGTTTAGGAATCAAAGAAGAAGACCTGGGGACCTTTGGTCAGACAACCAAATGCTCAAAGGTACCCATCTTCCAATGACCATTGTTTTAATTGTAAAAAGTTTGGTCATAAAGCTACTCAGTGTAGGAGTAGAGTAAATCAAAATGTTCTATCATTCTCTGGTCAATGTTTCAATTGCAAGAAAAATGGTCATAGATCAAATGAATGCAAAAGTCTGGTAAGAAGTGGCTTTCAGATTTCAAAAAGTACTCAATCATTCAATAGAAAATGTTTTGCATACAATAGATTTAGACACATGGCTAATCAATGCAGATCAAGGATGAATTTATTTAGAGGAAGGAATCAAGGACATGGAAACATTGTGTGCTTCAATTACAACAAATTTGGACATGTTGCAAAATTTTACAAAAGCAAGAATGTAAAAAGAAATTACTATGTTGAAGAAAGAAAAAAAGAGTAAAGGAATGATAAGGGAAAAGAAAAAGTTGGTCCAGTTGAAACTAAGAAAGAAATGGACAAGATCTGGATCAAGAAAGAAGTAATTGAGGTTAATGATGGATCTGCACCAACATCTGGTGCAGATACTTCCTCTAGGAAGTAAATTGAGTGCTCTGGCTCAAGGGGAGCTACATTTAAAATTCTAACACCCAGCCAGTCAGCCAGTGTTGAAATGCGATGCGAAGATATCATGTAAAAAATCATATGACAGATCTTTTAAAGGAAGTTCTGAAAGAAAAGGATCAATTGTGAAGATTTGCAAAGTGATCTAGAGTATCTATGGTTGTCAGAAGAGTACTTGATAGCTTTTTGAAATATGACATTAATGACACTTAGGTTTTGGCATATGAAGGTTTAAAGGGGTTGTATCTGAAGGAAAAATCATTTTGTATTCCATGTGCTCAAGTGTCTAAAGAAAACCAAAACAAGATTCAAGGTGAGTACAGTGATTTCCAAAGCGAATCAAGACAAGATAGAAGGGAAACCCTAATTTGACAAAAAGAGGTAATTTCTAATTCAAAACCTACTTTGAATTTGTTGGAAATTGTGCAAAAGATGGCTACTCCACATGTGATAGAGATCACTGAGCGACCCTGACCAAGATTTAAGAAACACCCATTCAAATCAATTGAAGTCGATCAAATGGGTGCATTTTCAGATGTTCCACACGAAGTTTTGCATGCAGAGGATGTTAGGGCTTATATTCATGTTGCCCTAGAAGAACATGGAAAAAACAAACTCACTGATCTATTTCTAACTCACTTGTGTGGTGAGGATTATGAATTGAGGAATGAATACAAGGCATTGGAAAAAAATAAATTCATTCAGTACATCAATTTCCTGACATTCGCTGAGGATGAATGGGTCTGGTATGTATTGAGCAGGGTTAATGATGAATTTATGAGGCTCGAGAGACCTTTCAAGATTACAAAAGATGCTATAATGGTAGTAACTGGTTTAAGCTCCACCGGATCATTACCATTCTTGAAAGCCGTGAAGAATAATACAGTAATGGTGGCCACTAGAGCAAAGTTTGACAAAAGGGCACTAACAATCAATGACATTGAAGACCATGCAATAAGATTTGCATCCATGGTTATTGGATACAATGTTTATTTATGAAACTGAGAGAATTCAATCTCCTGTACAACAATCTACATAGCATTTGAGATGGTTAAAGAAGATGTAGAGTATGATATTTGTGAACTACTCCATGAACAACTGATGGAAAATTTAAGGAAGACCAAAGAGAAAAAATATCCATTCAAATATGGTACGCTGATTATCTGTCTGTTCTTCTACTTCATACAAGAGTTGCTAAGTATGAAGAATCTAATCTAGACAAGTGATAAACCTATTGCAATTCAAATTAGAAATCATCTTAATAATATAGGTAGTATGGATGCCTATAATACATCCCTATGGGGTTACTTTAGAAACTTCTAGAGGTCAATGCAATCGAGGGAAAGAATCCCTAGAATAGTTGTTGAAAAATACAAAGATACTATCTGTTTTATTGTAACAAAAGATCAATGTTTGATGGAGGTTGTTGAGCCTAGAATGGTTTGGGTTATGCCTATGGGATATGAGGTAGATGGAGGAATATTGGAAAACTATGCTCAACATGTGTTAAGTAAACCCAGAGATCCCAATGCAGAAATATTTGGGACTTATGAGGAATTGCATGCTAAAATCTTTGTTGAGGTAAGAAAACTAGAGGTCTCCTGGAAAATGCAGAGAGTAGCAGAGGATTTTTCCTTGAGACAAGGATTCACAAAAGAACAAGTGGAAAAGGCAAGAGAAAAAGTGCAAGATGATAAAGAAGTAAAAGAAAAGGGTAAAAGTGAACCTGTGAGAACTCTGGAAGAACCCAAGGGTAAACCAGAGGCAGCAAGAAGAAAAAATAGAGGATCCACCTCTGCATAAGCTACATCTACACCTTTTGATCCCACACCATCTACAAGTGTGGAGACTCTTGCCACAAGTCACAAAAGAATGAAAACCAAGGCAAAAAGAATGCTTGTAAGCATTGCAGTTTATGAAGAAGAAATAGAGACAGATGAAGAAATAAAGAAGATGAAAACTGAGCTACAAAAGCCTCCAAAACTAGCAAAAAGAAAACCTCTGGTTAGGGTAAACCTGTAAAAAGGCAAAAGCAAGATGCACCTCTAATAGAAGAAGCAACTATAAGCCTTGAAGATGTTCTCAAAGCCATAACAGTATGGTCTCCCGAGGCCTCCTTGAGAGATATGAAATTTTGCTCTGTTCCATGATGGCTCTTGGTTAGAAATGCACCTATCCAATTGTGGGCTTTTTTTCCTAAATTACTTGAGCCTTTGGGTAAAACCTTGAAGGTGGAAGATTCAAAAATTACTTTGCCCCATATGGATGCTAGAGTGTTAGTATCTCTCAAACCAAGAATGAATATACTTGATTGTCTCCAGGTAAATCTTGAAAGAAAAACTATTGAGTGCACAATTGTAGGCCTTGGTGGCCTAAACTCTTGTTTCTTGTGCAAAATTGACGGGCATCAAAGAAAAGATTGTCCAAATTTGAAAAAGAATAATGGTGATACTTGGTTTGTACCTGGTAAATTGTCTAAGGAATTCTCCAGCTCGGGAGGTGGTGGGCATGAAACAGGCCCAGGAACGAAGACTGAAGTGTCTGTTCCTATTGTTGCCGAGCTAGATCCGTGCCCTCGACCTTCCCAGCCTAGCCTTGGGGTCTTGTATAGGGATTTAAGAGAAGCGAGAAATAGTTTGGAAAATATGAACCTCAGTGATGTCCCTCCAAAGTTGGGCAATCTTGACACCTCAATTTTGATTTCACCTTTCCCCTCTACTCATGCTTCTAGGTAGGTGGTGGTTTTCAGAGAGGTCAATGAAAGTGTAGAGGTTAACTCTCCTCCTGGTAATTCTAATCCCCCTTGTGCCACAATGACTTTGGAATCTTCTTTACTAGTCTGTCCCCTCAATGATGAGCAAAAGGCCGTATGGGGTTCAATTCTGGCAGGGGAGAGTGAGCCTTTTTCCAAGATCCTAGTTGAAGCTGCATCGGGGGACCCTCCTGGATTTGTAGAAAAAGGAGTGAAATGTTGGGATGGTGGAGCCCTGGTGGTTCTCCTCGATAGAAAGAATGCTTAGCAACTTGTCATGATGAAATTTAGAGAAGAGTTATTAACTAAGAAAATGCAAGAGCTTGTTCAAGAAATTGGTCTCCCTTCTCAATCAGACTCTCCTCTAATAGAGGGTGAGGTAGAAGAGATTGAAATCACCCTAAAGGGAAGGGGGAAAGGAAAAAGAGGAAGTATGTCAAAAGAAAATTGGTTGATTGCAAAAGGGTAAAATGGGGGAAACACCCCAAATGCTTTGATAAAATGGGTCTTTCCAAAGAGTAGTCCCAATGGCTGGTGGACTATGACTCAATACTATTGGTCTCTATGAAACTCATCAGTTGGAATGTAAGGGGGTTGGAGTCCCCTGACAGAAAGTATCTTGTTACAGATCTAGTAAACAAAAATAAGAACTTGGATTTCCTAATGTTGCAAGAGATTAAAGCCATCAACTTCCAGTTAGACAATGTGCTTAGGTTCATTTGGAAAGACTCCTTCAAAATTAGCACCAAGCATAATAAGTGTAAAGGAGGAACTGCTATTTTGATTAACCCCAGGTGGGAACAATTTTTAACCCGGTTAGGTTTTTCTCCCTACAATAGGGTAGCATGGGCTTGTTTCAAAAAGGAAGGTGACAAATTTGGAATTTTCTCTTTGTATACCTCAAATGATCATAGAGAAAGGGGAGAGCTTTTGGAATGGCTTTCTAGGCATCTCCCAAAAATTCCATGGATTTTTGTAGGAGATTTCAATATGATAGAAAACAGAGAAGATACACTGGGAGGCATTAATGCAGGATGGAAAGGAAATGAAAAATTCTTTTGGATCAGCCTTAAAAAGTCTGTTAAATTGGTTGACCCTTTGGAAGGTGCTAAAAAAAAAAGTTATGGTATTTGGTTCACTTGGTGCAATGCCCAAGTTGGTACTAAAAGAATTTATAGAAAACTTGATAGAATGTATGTTAACAAAAATAAAATTCTAGTTTAATATCCCCAAAGGAGACAATGCAGTTAAAGTGCTACCAAGTTCTCTGTCGGATCATCATCCGATCTGTGTAGATATTTTCCTTATAGACCATAACTCGGCATCCAAACCCAAAGTTGTCAGCGCTTTTAACCTTAATATAAGGTTTTTAGAAAATGAGGACTGTATGCAAGGAATTTTGTCAAATAGAAACATCATAAAGTCAATCCATACCCTTGACAAACCTATCAGTTTTTGGTCTAAACTTGTTAAGAGTTGCCAAGAGGTTTTTCAAATTTGTGGTAAGAAGTTTGCAATGGATAAGAGAATGGAAGAGAGGGAACTTCAAAGGACTTTTCTAGACTTTGAGATGAAGTTACAAGCAGCACCATTTGATAAGGAGGCTTGCTCTATTTTGAATGCTACTAAGCATAAACTCATAAGGTTTGAAACCCTTAGAGCCCAAAGTGCAAAAATTAGGGCCAGGCTGAATTAGATTCAAGGAGGGGACAGGGGGTCTAAATATTTCTTTAATCTCTTGAAAAGTAAGTTTAGGCAAGAGCATATTGATTCCATAGTGGAAGAAGGCAATTCATATTCAAACCTTGATGATATTATGCTTCTTTTTAAAAACTTTTATGAGAATCTCTTTAAAGCAGATGATGATAATGTTGAATGTTTAGAGGCACAAAGGTTATGTTCTTTGATCTGTCCTAGGAAAATTGATAATGAAATGGCAAATAAACTGAAGCAAAATATATCCAAAGAAGAGATCAAATCTGCCATTTTATCTATGAGTAATGGCAAATCTCTAGGGATTGATGGTTTACTTGTAGAATTTTATAAAGCTAATGTAGATTGGATTGTTGATGACCTTCTTGAGGTATATCAGCAGGCTATCAGTAAAGGATCTTTGGGCAAGAATATCAATAGAGGTATTATTAAGCTTTTGCCCAAGGGGGGAGACAAATCTAACTTGAAAAATTTGAGGCCTATAACATTGCTCAATGTGTCATACAAGATTATTGCCAAAGTCCTGGCAAGAAGATTAGTTGAGATTCTACTTGCAATTATCAGTGTAACTCAAATAGGCTTTATCTAAGGTAGGTACATCCTAGAAAATCTTATTACAAGTTGGGATGCCACTCATTGGGCCAGAGAGTCTACCCAGAAGGCTGGGATCCTGTTGTTAGACTTCAAAAAAGCTTATGACAGGGTAGAGTTGTCTTTTATAATTTGCATCCTTAATGCATTTGGGTTTCCATTGGAATTTGTAAACATGGTAGAAATGCTATTTAAAGATGCTTCAGCCCAGGTTGAAGTTAATGGTTCTCTTTCCTCTTCCTTTTTAATGGGGAGATCCATTAGGTAAGGCTACCCTCTGGCCCTAGCCTTATTTTTCATTGCATCCAGAGCCCCATTTTACCTGATAAAAACTGATAAAATCCAAGGAAGATTTGATGGCATTAGAATTCCTGATGGGAACTCATTACTCAATATGCAGTTCACTAATGATACTGCTTTATTCCTAGTTTTAGAAAGAGAAAATTTAGAAAACTTAAAGCTCAGATTGAAGATTTTTTGTTCTACCCCAGGTGCAAAGATATCTTTTAATAAATCTTGCCTTATTGGTTGGTCTAACTCCCCACCTGCTTGGCTTGGTGTGGATGACTGGCAATGGAGTGGCCCTAAAAAGATAATCAGATTTCTTGGTATTCCTTTTACTCTTAACCCATCTCTCAAGCTAATGTGCGAATGACTCTTCACAAAAATTGAGGTCAAGCTTAAGAGTTGAAACATGAAGTCCCTGTCTCTTGATGGGAGATTTCAAGTATGTAAACAAATTATGTTTGCATATACTGTTTACTATGCTTCCATGTGGCTTTTTTCTAACTTGCAAATTGAAAGCATTCAGAAAGAAATCAGGTTTTTCTTATGGTTAGATGGTAAGGGTCATGGTAAAAAACATAATGTCAAGTGGAAGTGGTGTTGCACTAGTAGATATCATGACGAGTTAGGGTTGAAAGACTTGAAATTGCATGGAATAGCATTAGTGGCCAAGTGGATTGCTAACTCTCTGGAGGGCTCTGAACCTTGGAATGTCCTTGTGAGAAATAATATTAAATTGGCTTGTCCTAAAAATGCCCCAAGCTGGAAAAATCTACATCCTATTGACCTTCTTTTTGGTAATTTTAAAGTTAAGCCTTTTGGTTATGTTGTTTTTGCCTCCATTTGGAAGGCTTGGGAATTCTGCAAGCCTCTTATTGATGTCCCTATTGGTGATAATTCATTAACTCAGTGGGGTTATCACATTTCTATATGGTGGTCTTTAAAATACAAGGAGAAGCCCCTGGCTACTATCCAAGGATGCTCTAGTCTCGAGTGGCACAAGATGGGCCTATCTTCTTTCCAAGAAGTGACATGTCCTGATTGTATGAAAATTTGGGAGGCATTAAAAGGTGAATTTGGGCTGAAAGAATCTCAAATCAGAACTTACTCAATGTTGGTTTCTGGTTACTCAGTCATTCCTACTTGGTCAAGTTTCTTGAGTGCGCAGGACTGGGTGAGTAAGCTAAAGTGGAAAGACGGTGGTAAGTTAGCAGGTTGCATTGCCAAAAGGATTTATAAGATTCTTGGGGATTTTGATGAGATCTTTGAACATTGTGCAAATGCTTGGGACTGTGACTTTAGTTTTAGAGACCTTAGTTATTATTTTATGTCATTTTGGTCTAAACAATTGGAACCAAAGAAAGGATGCTTTAGGTGGTTATTAGGTTTGAAGAAATTACCAATTGGATTCAACAGTTATCTTCGTAGTCTATGTAATGTCTTTGAAAGCTATGATCATATTTTCCTTGACTATCCTTTTGCATTTTAGATTTGGAGTATGTTTTTTAGCAAGCTACCTAACTGGTCTTTATCTATCTCCAAATGCAAGATTGGAATTATCTTTGGTCATATGCCTAGTCTTAATAAGAAAAATAAAATATCTGGTTAGTTCTAACAATAGAAATTTTGTGGACACTATGAAAAAGGAGGAATGAGGATCATTTTCAAAGCAAACCTAGAGTTCTTACAAGGTCTAATTCTAGGCTCACACATATTGACATCTACTTTCAGGTAGTTGTTTCTGTGGAGGAATAGTTGGCCAATCTTATGAAGATGGATGATCAACGGCTCTCCCCATCACAAGACCATGAACTAGTCCCTGCTAAAATGAAGTTGTCAAACATTGAAAGAGCAAGCCTATCTTTCAACTCTAGGATGGAAGAATTGCTCTTGCAGTTCAAGAATTTATAGATTTTGGAACCAGTTAATATTGCTATCTCTCAAGATGACATTCCTCAGGATGTTCACATGCTGCATGAAGACCCTAGAGGACTTGAAGCTGACATGTTTTATATGGATTGTGCTAGAGTGGGCCACCCTACTCCTGAATCAGAAGGTGATTCTGTTGAATGGGGTCTAATAAGTGTTGATACAGTATCAGTTATCCTAGATGGTTAATGGATAACTTTAGCAGGAATACTCTTAACTTGTTATAAATTAGAATTTTGACCTTCTTGAGTATGAGCAGGATACATGTTATATACAAATGTAAGGATATGTTTTGATCCATAGCCATTTTGAATGTAAGAATGTAATATTGTGATGGTGACCATCTTGGCTACAACATATGTAATGATACAGCTAATTTTTTGGTAATATGATCATACTATCTTTAATAAAAAAAAAGCCATAACAGTGGATGGTAATTTGAAACCCATTGCACAATTGTATGATGAATACAATGATCCAGATAAGAGAATCATTGAAGTTTGTATTGTAGAATTCCTAAACATTTATAAAAAGGCCCTAGTTGAGATAATAACTGATCTTCCACGTAGCTTGGCAAGTATAATGTCTATTAGAAAAGAGGCTACAATGGCAAAGGACGTTGAACTCAGAGAACACACTTTGATAAAACTATGTCTGGCGATTTCACCAGAAGAAAAATCAAACATCTCTAAAGCACTCAACAAGGAGTTCAGGATAAAGAGAAGAGTGAATACTCTCATGTCATATGACATTGAGAAAGTAGTGAAGGAGATAGAGGAAATCATTCTAAGAGTACTGAAGGAACATCATCTTCCAACCATTTATGATAAAGAAGAAACTGATATTGGAGATAATACATCTATTCCGGGAGATAGCACTCATCAAGGTTTAGAACAAGTTGATACTATTCCTCCACAAATGCAAGAACAAGAGGAAAAGAAAAGCCCTGAGAACATAGACATGGATCCTCCAGAACAAAGTCAAGAAGTATCTGGCAGAGCAAGAGACACTGCAGATGTCTTAGTTGATTTTGGGAGACAACAAGATCTAGATGACTCTAAACTTCTTCAAGGATCAATTCATCTGGCTTCAATATCTCTTGTGTAAAAATTCAAGCTAGTGTCAATTGTTCAAGCAAAGGCTCAAGAAGAGATTCTAAGGTAACACATGAAAGACAATGAACTCATTGGTGAAGCCTCCAGCATCCTAGAGAATTTGATGCCTTCATGTCAAAAAGACACTTCATTGCCACCAATGGATCAGCTTAAAGGCCTAATCAAATCTGTAAGTTCTCATTTTGAGTCATTTGAAAAGTCTACAAAAGTAAAAGTTAGAAAAGAGTTTGATGAGAAGAGATTGGTTCAGTTAAAAACCATGTTAGCAAATGATGGAACTCTCTTAGAAAACAAAATAAAAGGCATTCAGAATGCCATTGAAGAAGCTGGTAAAGTATACAAATTTTGCTCATCTTGGCCAGAAGTTACAAAGAAATTTGAAGATAAAATCAAGGACTTGAAACTCAAACTACTAAATATCTCCAAGACATTTAATCCGGTAGTTGAGTCAATAAGCACCAAAGAGGCATAAGTTGTAAATATTCACAATGATTTGAGCACTCTGATGAAGAAAATGGAAGAAATCAAAGATAGGTTGTGCCAGCTAAGAGGACTGATAAGTCCAAAAATTGATTCCATAACCAATTTGGCAGATGAAGCCTTGAAATCACAAGCATTAATTGATACACCATCAAATGTGCAGAAGACATAAAAGTTAGTCTTTTTGATAAATGGACACGTCCATATTTTGGAAAGTGCAAGGATTAGATGGAATGGAGAGATAGCTCTGATAAAGACTATCTATAATGATATTCTACCTTTAATTGTAAATTAAGATAGAAATGTGTCCTTGTATATATGTGGTGGAATATGACAGTTTTTGAAGAATTTTTGACACAATTCTACTTCTACACCCACCTTTGCCATTGATGTCAAAGGGGGAGAAGAAGATCAGCAAAAAATAGGCAAACATCTCAGGGGGAGAAGAAACATAGAGTGTATATAGAAAGGGGGAATAGTCTAGCATTTTTCACTAAGTGTTGCCATCAATCCCAGAGGGGGAAATTGTTGGCAAGAGACACTACTTTGTTAAATAATTGAGTGTTGTCATTGATGGAAACAAGAAAAGGAACAAGGTTGGAAAAGAGATTTTGGTCTGGTGAAGAAGACTTAGACATTTTGGCTAAGTGTTGGTAGTGTACAAAGGCAGTGACAGAAAAACTATGTTTGGATTGGCATTGGTCTGTAGTTGAAGACCAAGTATTGTAGTTCTGGTATGATGTTCCTAACTCTCAGATGATCTTATATCCAAGGTTTCAGCTTTTGATTAGTTCCATAAGTATATCTTCAAATGGCCTAAGTCCAGTAGAACATAATACAATGCTAGTTAAAGTAGATCATACATTTGTTTTGGTCCACATTCTTCCGGTGTTGTATATCTTGATATGTGGTTTTGAGGTGTTGTAAACACTTGTATGAAGTGTCTAGATCTAGAGTTGTAGGTTCAGAAGTCCACCAGAAAGATAGTTACAAGATGCTGAGTATCGCTATACTGTTTGACAGAGTTTGACTGTGATAGGGTCTGAATTCTGATGGTCCGCATTTTGCCACTAAAGGATATTTTTCTTTGTGGTTCTGAAGGTATGATCTGTGATGTCTAAGGAGTCTTTGATATGATTTTGAGAAAGTATTGTGGTCTGCAGTGAAATTTGTGATTTGACAGTTAGACTGAGTCAGTAATAGTCTATGCTTGAGGCTGACATTATAGGTCTGCTATGAATTTTGGTAAGTGAATTGGGCCGACAAGCTACAAGTTTATTAACTATACGCTTCATCTAAGTAGGTTGACCTAACTTGAAGTTTTCAAGTGTTGCAGATATATATATATATATATGAGATCAAACTTGGTGTGTGTTGCGTGTGTTGTGTGTGAACGTGTGACATGCGAAATAAGGCAATTCTATCAAAGCAATAAGAGTAGAAGAAGAGAGATCCTATTCTTATGTAAAAGTAGAGTAGAGAAACAAAGCAATCAAAGATGAAGAACTTTTAGACAGTATTTATGCACTTCATTGGAACTATAACTAAGCATGTGTAGATGCAATCTGAACAGTGAGCCATTCTTCTTTCTTCCTTCTTTCTCTTAGCAGTGAGCCTATTTTGGTAGTGAGCCTTTATTGCAGTGAGCATCTCTTTGGGTAGTGAGGCCTAAGGCAGTGAGCCTTTTGTAATCTGATATTGTGCTATAATAATATATTGTGAGCTAACACTCATCGTGGTTTTTCCCTTTTGGGTTTTCTACGTAAAAATCCTAGTGTTCATGTGTTATGTCTATTTGGTTGTTGTTCCTATGCTTATTTTGTTTTCATATTATTAATTTTGGAAATTAGATTAATAAATTTGTTAAGTGGTTTTGTGGAATACTGATTCACTCCTCCTCTCAGTATTCCTTACTATCAACAATTCCTAGCTAGGTAGGAATATTGAGAGGAATTGAGCATGGGCCTACACTATGAAGACAATCCCACTTGAATAATCTAGGGTGTTGTTGTGTATTGTGTGTGTACATTTGTATAAGTCCAATTCCAAATTCATATCTTTTGCAAACCTATGCATGTGTGTATGAACATTATTGTTTGGAATTTTTGCCTAAGTCAGGCTTTAAACCATTCCCAATCACCTTTTTCATCCAATCTAATCCAACTTCATCCTAATCACCTTATCTACCTCATCCAAATCCAATCAACTTTATCCTAATCTTCCAATCTCATCAAACTTCATCCTAATCATCCTCATAATCTTATCACTGCATCCTAATCATCCATATCTCATCCAATCACTTCATCCCAACTATTCTATTCATATGGATAATAATCCTAATTATGCACCCCCATCAACATAATCATCCCTCTTATCCATCTCATATCCCTAATCATCCATAGTTATCCAATCCAATTCAACCTCATCCTAATCCAAATCATCCCTTAATCATCTTATCACCTTATCCCAATCATCCACATCACCTATCCACATCATCCCTTAATCATCTTATCACCTATCAACTTAATCATCAAATGACATCATCCCATCCTATATCTAATCCATTCCTAATCCATCATCTAGGACCATAATCCTAATCAAGTTATCCAAATCCCATCAAGGTCCTAACCCTAATCCATTTTATCCACCTAATCCACTTCTTAGTCACAATCATCATCCTAATCATAATCCAATAATTGAGCCTAATCCAACCTTTCACCATTCTATTCATATCCTATTCCAACTTTATTACTCATCCCTCTCATAATTCAACTTCATTTATTGTCATCCTTAATCCAATCTTCTTATCCACCTAATCCCATTTTGGCCACATCCTAATCTAATCCACTTATCCCTCATCCGAAGTAAATCATCCATTATCCATTTTTATCAAGTATCCAATCCTTAATCAAAATCAATCCTTTGAAAATCTAATCTTGGCTAAGGAATTAGACTCCTCCAAACCCATACACTATCATCCAAATCCTAATCATAATTCATCCAAGACAATCATCAAAATCCTTCATTTAAAGAATCCTAGCCCTAATCCACAATCATCCATTTCAAAAATCCACATCCAATCCAAAACACATCTACAAACATCATGAGTTGGTTTGACAAAATGGTAATGGAAATTAAAACATCTATGTTAAACCCCATTCCTCAAACACATGATATCACCCATCTTGAGGTAGAAATATAAGAACTTAAATGTAAGTATGGATCTCCAATCCAACCAACATCACTATCATATCAACCTTCATCCTCCCATTTGACCATGCCATCATACCAATCTAATTTATCCACACCTCAAATTTATCAAACATTCACCTATCCATATATCTCCTCGCAACCCACTTACCAAGTCAATGCCATAAACTCATACCCATCTACCATACCTTTACCCATGTCACCTCAACAAACTATATCCCATCCCAACCCATCAATCTCTTCAATCCTTCCATCGCAATATCCCTCCAATCTTCCTAATTCTAATTTACATTAGCCCACATACCTCCTAACTCATCAACCCCTTCAATCCATTCGTCACCACATTCCCCCAAGCCTCCATCAAAGGAGCCCATTGAGGTACCCTTACAAAAATTGGTCCAAGCAAACATAATTGAGCTACCAATGACAACTCAATATGACAAAAATCAAGTCAAGTCCTAGTTTAAGTATCATGAATATTGTCAATACCATAGAGAAAAAGGCCATAAAACATCCAATTGTGTGAGACTTAAGAATTTGATCCAATAGCTCATCAATTATGGTAATATTGTGATTGATAATCCACCCACCAACCTATCCTTTGTGGATGTTATCCAAGGAATATTAGCATGGAATCAACCATCTCCATGTCATCAAACACCTATCCTTAAGACAATCAAAGAGCCTTCAAACACCATGCCTATTTGTCTAATCCCATCATGTAGTCCACAACCCATTAAGCCTCTTGAAGATCCCCTTACCATGAGTCCAAGTCAAGATTTATCATATAGCCATGTTGTTGATTATCAAGAGCCTATCAAGCCTATCCAAGAGTCTTCCACTCCCATTCAAGAAAATCAAGAGCTATGTCAAGAGTATAATCTAAAGCACGTGGAAACATCAACTCCTCATCCAAATCAAGATCAAAGCATCTCCATTCAACCCATCCATAACCTATATATTTTCTATGATCAATATATTATCCATGGTCAAGTTCCTAACCATAAGCAAGCAATCCAAGTTCAACCTATCCATAACTTATATCTTCTTTATGATCAAGATATTATCTATGATGAAGAGCCTATACATGAGAAAATTGATCCTATCCATAATCTTGTAACCATCCATGAGAAAGATGTCCCCCTATCCATTTGCCATCTAGCCCTATCCATGATCCAACAACATCCACTTCCCTTGATGAGACACTTGGTCCCCAAGAAAACATAGATAATCAAACAAATAACTTGGATCCTATCACACATAATCTTAATGAGCATAATGGAAATCATGATTCAAGTATCATAATTCATTCTATTTGTTATCCTACACCATCTCCTATTGATAATCTATCATCCACTATTGAACTTATCCCAAATCCATCATCTTATCCTCTTGGTCCCGCTACCTTCATCCGTACTGGTTCTCTCATAGGAGAGGAACAAACTATATTCATCATCGATCCTCCCCCATCTAATAATGGACTCGTGTCTTGTTTCCAAAGCAACAAACACCTCATTGCACATCGCATACTCCAAAACATGAATTATAAAGGAAAGGGTCTAGGCCTTCTTGAATAGGGTATCTTGGAGCCCATCCATATCAAAATCAAGCACACATGCATGGCCTTGGATATACTTCCCAAGGAAAACAATCCAAACATATTGGTACCACTTTCACCCCTCATAAATCCACTTCTTTTAATCACAAACCCTATGCATCCTATCCTACCTCCAAATCATATTTTTCCATCCCTCCTCCATTGTCATACAAATCCCAAGAGCATGTGACCATACATCTCCCTCCATCCACTCTACCTCCACTCCTCCCAACTCCTAATATCCCTATCCTTAAATTCCCTAAACCATCTATCCACATATCCCGTTCCCTTAAACCCCCTAACATTCCTAATTAAGATCAACCAATGCACACATCAACCAAACATGAAGCTATCAAAAAATCCATAGGATCCCAAATAATCATTTGGATGCTTCCCCACATAAAGTAAAAATCCTACAAAAGCCTAAAAATTATCATGCCTAAGGGCATCAATACACAAAGAAAAATGAATAATCCAAAAGTATACAAATGCCCACACCCCCAAAATCAAAAGCAAAAATGGTGTGGGTCCCCAAGGAAAAAAAAATTGGTCCAAATGAAGCATCCAAATCTCACTATATCAAAAATTGTAAATTTTAAAAATCCCACAAATCCTACTCCCCATCTAAAAATTCTACAAATCCTATGTCCATTTGGGTCCCTAAGTCACCAAATTGGAAAAATGAAAATCCCCATTACTCACCACACCCCCTCCACATCAAAAAATTCAAAATCCATTATGGTGTGTGCAACCGTTGGTGTTACATCCCCAACTTATGATTTAGTTTAATCTTGCTTTTGTGCGGTAATGAGGATAATTAATCATAGTTTAATGATTTGATGTTGTGGAAAATATTAGATTTAATCTTTGATTATGTGAATGGTGACTAATGTTAGTTAGACATGAGATTACATGTTGATATGATTATTTAATTATTATGATTTGTGAATCAAATGATGATATGTACTAATCATGGTTATATGATTGTGAGTGTGATTAGGAAAACAATCTTCCTTCAAAGACAGAAGGAGAGTATCATCCGGGAGGAGGAGATGGATGTTGGGAAAAGGTCAAATTGCCATCTAAGGATCAAATTTAGTCCTTACGAATCCTTGCAAGGTAGAGTGAGTAGTGTCTTTCCCTTGTTAGTTGTTTTCATTTCTATGTCGGTATGACAATTGGAACTATCTCGATGTCATCTATGTCGATTTGACTAAATGATGTTCATAGAACATCCATTTGAGTCGACTGACAATCTTGTCAAGTTGTCGAGATCTCCCTTGTTTCCTTATCTATTTTCATATTAGGGTTTTGTGATTATTATTTTTTTGTATATTTTTACTTATGGTTACTATGGCGAAGAAGGCCAAGTGGTACTTGATCCGAAGATCACATTTTAATGATGTGCCATCTTTTCAATGATGTTAAAATTTGATAACATCTTGGTTTATTTGATAGCCCTTAATATCAATGTAAGGGAAATTATGTGTGTTATAATTATTTTAACCTCCTTAGAGGTCGAGCACCTTAGTAATATATATATATATATATATATATATATATATATATATATATATATATATATATATATATATATATATATATATCTTGGCACTCAAGCAACCACCACCCACAAGGAATGGGGTGAGAGTGGAGGCCGAGTGGAAGCCAAGCTTGAGCCCCATTTAACGGACCACCCCATGATGGGTTTAGTGGATGTTGTTAGATGGAGCCTAATGAAACTCAGAGGTCAAACTTTCCCCAGTTTTGTCGGTGGGTTTTCCCCCCAAATTAATTAATAGGGGAATCAGAAGTGGGGCAGAGCCCCTCTTGTGGGGTCCAGGGAAATGACCCCCCCAATGGGGCCTCAAGGGCGGAGCCAATGTTGAGGGTCTAGGGGCAACACCCCCAATGGGGGCAGCTGGGGGCAGCGGCCCCAGTTGGGGGCTTAGGGGTAGTGACCCCGAAGCACAAATTGCCTATTATTTTATAAAGGCATCAATAGTTATTTTTCTATTGGCTGACATATAAAACCCTATTTTTGTAACTGACATAAGTCTTGATAAAAACAGCTAAGGATTAGTGTTTCAGTTGATATTATATTGTAGCATATTGCAGCAATATTAAGCTCTATTTATTGGATAGTAATATTGGACTCTCTATTGGTGGATGTAGCCTGAGTTTGGGTGAACCATGTTAAAATTGTCTCTTGATATTTTTATTTATGTGTGTTTTTCATTCCTCTGTTTAATCTTTATTTGCACTTAATTGATATCTTCTACATCCTATTCCTAACAAGTGGTATTAGAGTAGGTTGTATTTGATTATTGTCTGTAGGAAGGTCTTACAGTTGAGTGGAAGTCTCACGGTTAAGTGGGAGCAATGGCGGATGAGGGTAAATTGAAGGTAGTTATATAAATTCACTAGGTAGAACTATCAGTTATGGAAGATGCAGATGGAGGATTATCTCTATCAGAAGGATTTATGGAGGCCGTTGGAAGGAAAAGCCAAGAAATTGATAGTAATTACTAATGAGGATTGGGAACTTCTAGATAGAAAGGCACTTGAAAGCATTCTTTTGTGCTTGGCACCATCAGTGACATTCAATATCTCAAAAGAAAAGACAACAGCTGAATTGATGGAGAAATTGATGAAGTTATATGAAAAGCCTTCCGCTTTCAATAAGGTATTTCTTATGAAGCATTTATTTAATATGAAATGGTAGAAGGTGGATCAGTTATTGAACATTTAAATGAGTTTAACACAGTTAGTAATCAATTGACTTCTATAAATGTAAATTTTGATGAAGAAGTTAAAGCTCTCTTGATATTATGTTATTTGCCTGAATGCTAGAATAGTTTGCTCAGGGTGGTTAGTAACTTTTTTCTAGTTCAAATATGCTGAAATTTGATGATGTTGTTGGTGTTATTCTAAGTGAGGAAATTAATAGGAAAAGCTCAGGTGGATCCACATTAGGCAGTGTTTTGAATGCAGAAAATAGGGGGAGATCAAATGAGAGAGGAAAAGGTTCTGGAGGTCATGGGAAGTCACAAGGAAAATCAAAAGACAAGAGGTCCCAATCTAGAGGAAACAAGGATTGTTGGTACTATGGGAAACTAGGTCATCTGAAAAAAGGATCGTTGGTCTCGGAAGAAGAAAGAAGAAGACAAACAAGAAGGAAATAAGGAGGAAAATTTGGTAAGTAATAAATCCAAAGATGATGCTTTGATTCTTTCCCTAGATAATGTTGATGATTCATGGGTTTTAGATTTAGGGGCCTCATTTCATGCTACACCCCATAGAAGTTATTTTGTTGATTATGTCTAAGGGGATTTTGGGCTGGTTTATTTAGGAGATAACAAACCTTGTCAGATTATTAGAAAGGAAATAATAGGATCACGTTACAAAATGAGAATCATTGGCTACTACAAGAGGTAAGGCGTGTTCCAAGGCTGAGTAGGAATTTAATTTCAGCAGGGTAGCTCAGTGATGAAGGTTGCACAGTTACTTTTAATGATAAAAATTGGAAGGTTACAAGAGGTGCCTTAATAGTAGAAAAAAGTGTGAAATTAGGCACGTTATATTTTTGTATAGGTCATACTGTTCCTTCTACTTTAGCTATTGCAGAGAAAAATCAAACAAGTTTAGGAACAATTGTTGTGGGTTTGCAGGAAGAGACTGAAATAGTTGCTATGGGTTCTGAGACAACACTATCGCATAACAGACTTGGACATATGAGTGAAAAAGGTATGAAGGCACTTCATTCTAAGAAAGTTTTACCAGGTTTGAAATGTATTAATATGGACTTCTATGAAAGTTGTGTGTATGGCAAACAAAAGAGAGTTAGTTTTCTCAAGGATGGGAAGCAAAAGAAAGATGAAAAGTTAGAACTTGTGCATATAGATGTATGGGGACCAACTCAGGTATCTTCTCTTGATGGCTCTCGATATTATGTTACATTCATAGATGATGCAACTAGGAAGGTATGGATTTATTTCCTTAGGCATAAATCCGATGTATTTGAAACATTTATGAAATGGTGAAGCTTGGTTGAGAATGAGATAGGTAAAAGATTAAAATGTCTTAGATCTGATAATGGTGGTGAGTATTGTAGCAAAGAATTTGAGGATTATTGTTCCTTTAATGGAATTCGTAGGCAAAAAATGGTTCCAAGGAATCCACATGAGAATAGAGTGGTTGAGTGCATGAATAGGATAGTAATGGAGCATGCAAGGAGCATGAGATTGCATGTTGGACTGCCTTTAAACATGTGGGTAGAGGCTATCAATACTGTTGATTAACAGAGGTCCTTCAGTTCCTTTGGGTTGTGGTATTCCAGAGGAAGCATGGATAGGTAAGAAGATGAATTATTCTTTTCTCAAAACCTTCAGATGTGAAGCATTTGCACATGCAAATTATGAAAATAAAACCAAGTTGGATGCAAAGTCAAAAAAGTTTATCTTCGTTGGATATGTCATTGATGAATTTGGCTATAGGCTTTGGGATTTTGAAAATCTAAAAAATTGTGAGAAGCATGGATATTGTATTCAATGAGGTGTTGTACAAAGATTAGTTGCAGAAACATGAGAAGATAGAAAATGATTCTATGGTGTTGGATGATACTCCAGACAATGATGTTCTAGTGATTCCTCATGCTCCGTAATAGAAATAACAAATACCACAAAGTCCAGTAAATGTTAGATGGTCAACAAGGATAAGTAGACCTCCCGACAGGTTTTCTCCCTCTTTGTATTCTATTTTGTTAATAGATGCTGGTGAACCAAAAGGGTATGATGAAGCTATGAAGGTGGATACAAAGGTTCAGTGGGAGCATGCAATGGAAGAAGAAACACTCTTTTATGAAAAATCAGACTTGGGAATTATGCAAGTTACATGCAGGTAAAAAGGCTTTACCAAACAAATGAGTTTATAGGCTGAAAGAGGAAGCTAGAGGTAAGAACATATTTGATGCAGAGCATGCGGTGGAATATGGTGGAGCCAATCTAAAATGCAGCTGTGACTGTAGTTGAGTCACTATATCCCTACACTTAATATTTTATTGTATTAAATGTTGTCGGCTCTCATGGTGAACCATCAGCTCGCTAAACCTTCAAACCTTGGTGAGCCATTGAACAATTGAACTAACACCTATCATTGAACCCATCGGGCTTGTTGAACCATTGAACCGTTGAACTGGTTCAATGGGTGGTTCAACGATCACTATTAATCTTTACCACCTTCGTCGTTCTGCTGGATCTCTGAACCAACACACGGTTGAGCTGTTGAACGCTTTGAACCGTTGAACCGGTTCAAAGGTTCAACCAAAAGGTTTTCTCTGTCAAACTTATCATGCTGATCACTTAGCTTCAAACACCGTTGAAGTAGTGAACTCTTGAACTTTCAAAGTCGGTTTAAACAAAAGACTACGGCCCAATTTAAGTCATCGACGGAGCCGATATTCTTCGCCTGATGGTGAACTTCACACCAACGCTACATGCTACTTCTGCTAAACTAGCGAACCATTGAACCATTAAAATGATTCAATCACAGAAGCTTAACACTTCAAATTTCACCCATGGAGTCTGCCGAAACCCTCATGATTTCACAGAACTACTTCTCTCATAGACGGACAAAATTTTACACTTCATCAACCTAGCACATGCGGATGCTAGGATTCATTCCAGCATGCTGTCAATTGATCCTGTAACTGCAAAACTCACACAAATAGAAAATGCAAAAACAAAATCTAAACTAATATGTACAGCCATTCCACCGATTACAGAGTAATCAACTGGTGGAATGGAAAAACCCCATATCGACTGTAAATCAGAAATCGACTACACATATGTAATTCAAATGCAAAATAGGATCTTCTTTATTTCTCTAAGGATGAATACAAATATCTGTTTTCACAGTACAACTCAAATTCACAATCACTGCTCTGTCTAATTTCTCCTTTCTGATCTATATATATATCTCTCTCTCTCTATATCTGTATCTCTATATATCAATCGATCAGAACTTAGGCTATTTAATAACCCATAGAGAGTAGTATTGATAGGATTCCCAGCAGCTGGGAGACAATTCCAGGTGGCTAGAAGACACAACTAACTAACAAACTCATAATGAACTAACAGCCTATCATTATAGATCGATAGGTGTCCTAACAACAGAAACAAACTAAAAATAGCAAGTGTTGGTCAAATAGACCTTATTACATAGTAAATGCATAACAACCTATCAAGACTTTAGGCTTCTAGAACAATTTCTTCGAAACATAAGAAATACCAGAGCATCAAAATGTAAAGATGGCACAGTCCAAAATGAAAGAGGCTGCATTGACTTGGTGGAATTTCATCCAAGATGATAGAGTGAAGGAAGGAAAGAACAAAGTTGCTACTTGGAAGAAAATGGTTACTTTAGTGAAGGAAGCCTATCTTCCATTGGATTACAACATCCAATTGCATAAGAGGAGGCAAAGCTTGAAGCAGAAAGAGTTAGATGTCAGCTCATATACTAAATAATTCATGAAACTCCGTGTCAAGACAAAAGTAAAAGAGAATGAGGAAGAGAGGGTAGCAAGGTATCTCAATGGGTTGAGACTAACCATCCAAGAAGATTTAAATCTACACAGTCCAGATATAGTTCAGAAGTGTTATCAATTGGCACTAAAGATAGAAGAGAAGTTAAAGAGAAGACAAGAGCAGAACAGTAGAGGAAGAGGAAGACAGCAAAGAGGTGGAAGAAGTCCTTTCAAAGGTAGAGGTAATGGATTTGGATATCACAGAGAATCCAATCAGGAAAATAGCAAAGGAGACAGTAGTCAAATTCAAAAAGGAAATTACAATCAACAAGGAAACTTTAGAGGCAGAAGACCGCCATTCAGAGGAAGATCTCAGGGCAGAGGATCTATCAGATGTTATAATTGTAATCAAGAAGGTCATATAGCCAGTAGATGTCTAGATAAAGCATCGAGTTCAACAGGAGAAAGAAGAACAAATTTGATACAAGAATCTGATTGTCAAAGTGTGACTAGCTCAAACACTGGCCAAAGTGTAAGAGCTCCGGATAGTTATGGATATCCTGAGACAGGAGAATCTTTGATGATTAGAAGGGCAATGACCACCATGAAGGTACCTAACAGAGAACCCCCACAAAGAAAATCTCTTTTCAAGACTACTTGCAAAGCAGGAGGAAAGGTATGTAGAGTTTTGATTGACTCTGGATCTACTAAAAATTTTGTGTCTGTTGAAATGGTAGAAAAGTTGAAACTTAGGAGATTGACACATCCTTACCCATATAAGATTTCATGGCTCACTCAAGGTCAGCAAATAGTTGTAGAAGAGCAGGCTTGGGTAGAATTTCAAATTGGAACATATAAGGACAGATTATTGTTTGACATAGCTCAGATGGACGCTTGTCATCTCCTATTTGGAAGACCATGGCAATATGACTTAGGAGCACAACATGATGGAGTTAGAAATAGATATTCAATCACCAAGGATAGTAAGGTGATAGACTTACTACCATTGGTGGAGAAGGAGGTAGAGTCAAAGGGGAAAGAAGCCAAGGTAATGCTGGTAGAAGGTAGACAGTTCATGAAAGAAATAGTAGAAGAGGGTATAGTTGCATATGCCCTAATTCCATGCCTGAAAGTAAATAAAGAACAGTAGCAAGAAATCAAGGGAGAGAAGCGATAGAGGTTCATAGATCCTGCTATCCAAGAGTTGTTGGATAAATACAAAGGCTGTTGATAACTGAGAGGGGGGGTGAATCGGTTATCCTAAATATTTTTGCTTTCTAAACTTTATTAATAATCAATTTAACATTAATTCAAATGAGCAAACATAACCATGAAATGGAAATACACATGACACAATATTTTTGACGTGGAAACCCTGTTAAGGGAGAAAACCACGGGGTGATTAACCCAAGATTGTATTGTCTGTTAGAAGAATGGAAATACAAAATGGCACTTGCCAATTAGGACTCACTGCCCGAGCACACTGCTCACAAGAAGGCACACTGCCGACAAGAGACACACTGTCTACAAAAAGAGTGATATACAATACTTGAACTGATTGGTAGCATCCACATATGCTGGAGTTCAGTTCCGGTTAGGCACAGTACACTGATCTACTGCACTTCATCTTTCCTCTTCTTTTATGCTGCTTTCCTTTCACATACTGGACTTTTCTTACTGCTTCTGCTCTATTCTGCTTTTATTCACACATCAATAACCACCATGACACTTCTCACAACTAAATCCATCATGTATATATATCCACACAAGTGATTTCATCACCTTTCTAGTTGGCACCCGGAATAGTCAATCTTTTCACAAGCTATGATCTGTCGGCTGAATCCTTGCTTACCAAGTAATGCGGATCAAGCATATACTTGTAGAAGTCATCAATCACATTGGCCAAACATAACTTATGCCTTAAGAACCTTTTCCATCATCAGTAACACATCCGGAATAATGTTTGATGTTCTGCTAGTCAGTTCTTCCTCTGTCCACACTGTCACTTGGGAACCTGACACTCAAGCATTTATATCTCTTTATCCATTCCACACCGGAGGCTCAAACCTTGGAATTTATCAATCAAGATACTCCTCTTGACTTCCCCAAATCTGTACTTCACCAAGATACTTCCTCTGAGAGATCCGGACCTGTCTGTCAGACCTCGCCACATGCTCTGTTCTTGTTTACCAGACCACAACATTCTTCACTCTGACTTCCGGTAGAGACATACCATGTCCTGCGGATGTGTGGGATGAACTTTGTTGCCATCAATGACAACAATCATGAATCCATATAGTGTCTCTTGCCAACAATCTCCCCCTTTGGCATTGATGGCAACACTTAGTGAAAAATGACTAAGTGTTTACACTATGCTCCCCCTTGGCTGATGCTCTATTTTTATATACATTTTTTAGAACTCCCCCTTAGTTGGATTCCTCATTTTTCAGTGCTCTTCACTCCCCCTTTGACATCAATGGCAAAGGGTAGGATCCACATACCAAAATTTTCAAAAATTTAACTATACTTAGCCGCATATACCATACTCACATAAACTGAAGAATGTCTGCAAAAGATGTCTTCAATTGGATGAGTTCTGCAGCCCAACTCTGCTTCATCTTGTCCAAAATTGAGATGTGACCACTCAATAGGAATGCAAAAGCTTCTACCTTCTTAAGATCTGTTGGATCATTTGTCTGGGCGGTAGTCTGAGCATCACTTATGGCCTCATGCGTGGCCTCTAACTTAGGGATAATGATCCTTCTAAGTTCACCCATCCGGCTAATTATGTTCTTCCTTTCCTTCTCAAAATTCTTTATTGCATTTGTGATTGTAGTAGTCTGACACTCTTGATTTACTATGGAGGATGAGAGAGGATCAAAACTTTGAGACAAACATAGTAGTTTATCCTCTTGCTCTTTTATTTTCTTCTCAATCTCTACTGTTGCTTTGGACCAGGAAATACAAAATTTGTATACTTCTCCGCCATCTTTAAGAGCGTTTTCTAAGCTCTTTATCCCAATATTCATATTTCTCCTATCATTAATGATCAACCCTTGTACCTTTGAGAATCTTTTATCCAAAAACTCCTTCTTGACCTTTTCTTCAGCTGACTTCTCTAGAGAATCAAAATGTGTACTAACACTGCTGACTAGAGTTTTGAGATTACCGGAAGAGGAGGCTGTGGGATCCTTCTGAAAAGATGGAATGATCTTTTCCAAAACTTCGGATGCTACCTCTATAAGCTCACAGTCTTCCATGTGAGATTTCAGTAGTTTCTCTTTGGCCTTCGCATTTGCAAATGAAGCTATCTTCATTGTTTGCACCGGAGATAGAGAGTCAAAATTAAATGGTCCTTGTAGAAGTTCCGGTTCATCAATCTCAATTGTTTCTTTGTTCAAGAATTCTTGGATAGTTTTTGCAGTGTCTCTTGCTGAAGACAGATGTTTCTTCTCTTCTGCATTCTTAGAGCTGTCTCTTGAAGCTTTCTCTCCTTCTACATTCTTACCACTAGCAGTTGTGGTCTTCTCTGTTGAAGTCTTCTCTCCTTCTGCAGCCTTGGTACTGTCAACCTCTTTTTCCTTCACCTCTGCTTCGTTCTCCTGTATTCTTTCTTCTCCTTTAGATCTGGAGACTGTAGGTGAAACCAGAGGAGAAATGTTAGTCTGTTCAGGGCCCACCTCCTCTGTCATTTTCTCAGTAGATTCTTCTGCAACACTAGTGGTCGAGGGATTAGTACTCAAGTCCTCTATAATAGGAAGATTAAATCTTTTGAAAGCCTTCCATAGGATCTCTTCTGTGTCCTTGGCTACCTTGTCAGTCTCACCAAGCATCAGTTGATTCATCCTTGCTTTGCTTCTGAATTCATCCTTACAATCTTTGAATATCATATTCATTGTCTTGGGGTCAATAGAAGGACATAGCTGAATTGCTATCTGTTCCTGGATTTCTAGGTCTTTTGCCATGGCATTAGTCTTTCTCATTTCTAACTCCTTTTCTAGGCTTTTGGGAATAAGAGATATAATTTCAATAAAAGCCTTATTATATATGTTCAGATACTTAACTGTAGCTACCTGCAAGATCTTTTGGTCAGCCTCATTATAATCATCATAGAATTCAGTCATTGGTTGAAGGTTTCCATCCATAGTGATTGATTTGATTACACTTTCTAAAGACAGGGTGGGCTTTTCAACAAATTCCTCTAACATTTCTTCCTTGTCTTGACCTGTGGAAGGTTCACCGGATCCTTTCTTCTTCTGCCTCTTTATTTTCTTTATCCCCTCATCAGATTCAATTTCCTCATCATCCTTTAGGCTAACATAGGACCTTGTTGCCTTTTTCTTTGTTCTCTTTTCTCCTTTTCTAGATGCTTGGACTTCCAGTTTTGAGCTTCTTGAGCTTTTGGCTGAGACAGGTACTGATCTCTTTGATGATCTTGTCTGGGTGGAAGATTCTACCAGACCACTTTCCTTACTTCCCTTTGCTTTCTTCTCTTCCTCAGCCCTTTTTATCTTCTTCTTGTGGGCATCAAGTGCCTCCTTTGAGATGCCAAGGCCTTTGGCAATATTTTCTACTTCTTTTCTCACCTTCCTTTTGATCTCTGGTTCTCTAAGTTTGACATGAATTTTTACATTCAGCTCCTCAAAGGTTCCAAACCTTTCTACCTTTGGATCCTTTGGCTGACTTAGCATGTGTTGAACATGCAGCTCTACAATTTGTTCATCAACTTCATACCCCATGGGCATGATCCATACAGTTCTTGGATCTGTTGCCTCCATTAGGTACTGATCAGTCTCTACCATAAAACATACTGTGTCTTTGTATTTCTCAACAATAGACTGGGGAATCCTTTCTCTTGCTTGCATCATGTTCTGGAAATTCTTGAAGTATCCCCACAGGGCTGTATTTTGTGCTTTGTCATTACCAAGTCCATGCAAATAATCTCTGATTTGGATAGCTACTGGTCTATCATTCTCCCACACCCAGCCACTAGATTCGGGAAGCTCATTCATAAAGTAGAAGAATAAGCACAATATTAATCCACCATGCTTGAATGAATTCTTTTTATCTTTCTTTATTTTCTATAGATTCTCCAAGAGTTGGTTCAAGAGAAGCTAACAAAGATCATAATCTACATCCTTTCTTAGCATTTCATAAGCGGTGTAGATGGCAGTTCCAGGTACTGAATTTTCCCTGCTAGAATGATATATTTTATATCTGATGATCATGGAGGCATACTTGACATCTGGATCAGAGATGTCATCTACTGTCATTGCTCTTTTGTCAAACTTGGATCTGGTAGCCTCACTCATAGTTTGATTCTTCACAGATTGAAGAATAGGAATCCCACCAGATGAGTGTAATCTGGTAACTGCCCTGATGGCATCTTTTGTGATTTTGAATGGTCCATTTAACCACATGAAGTTGTCATGGATTCTGCTCAAAATATACCTGACCCATTCATCCTCAGTAAAATAGGGGAAATGTATGTACTGTGCAAAGTGCTTATTTTGAAGGCCCTTGTATTGGGGTTTGAGCTCAAAAGCATCGTCTATCAATTGTTTGTGATAGATATCCCTTAGTTTGAATTCCCCAAACTCTTCAACATTTGCATGTATGTAAACCCTAATATCTTCTATGTGTAAAACACCATGTGGAACACTAGAGAAGGCTCCTAGGGGATCTACCTCCAAGGATTTGTATGGGTGCTTCTTAAATATGGGGTGAGGTCTATCAGAAATCTTTACTATATTCAGAGTAGCCATCATTAAGAAATCTTACTGAGAGATATCAAGAACAAAGAATACCTTTTATGCTGTTTAGGGCACACATGATGAAATCTGAATTGAGCTGTATGAAAAATTGTCTTGATCTTTGGGAGAGGTAGTTGCAGAGCTCCTTTTATTCTTTTCTTCGAATGTGAATGTACAAATGATGAGAAAATGAACTCTTTTATTTCTGAGAAGCCCTAATTTTCATTCTGCAATAAATGCGCAACCTAATTCGTTCCAGTTTGCCTTGTTTGTCTTGTTCAGAGACAAAACCTTTCCGGATCACTGAGACAGATTTTGAAGTTATTCTAGGAGAGTAGTGATAATCTATCTTCCTTTCATTAGTCATTTGATCTATTTGCAGATCAAGACACCATAGTTTGAATCATACCAAACCAAACATGTAAGGAATCTATTTTTACTGGAAGACTATTTTACCAGATCAATTCTGGTAGGATTAGATTCTTCAAATCTTCTTGCGAATCTCTTAAATCTTTACCATACCCCTTTTAGATGTTTCTTGTATGATCCTTTTTAATCCGCAGCTCTCCTTGTGCCAGTTCCAGCACCAATTGACTGGCTAGGGGAACAAGGTTTTCTTTGTGTCTCCCCCTGAGCCAGAGCTCACTTTTTAATTTCTGGAAGGAATATCAACACCAGAGTCTGGTGCGGATCCATCCCCTACATTCTCTATACTCTTCTTCACCCAAATCTTGTTCATCTCACTTTGAACTTCATCCGCATTAACCTTTTGTTTCCCCTTATCTTGATTCTGATTATAATATACTGGACCTCTTTTATCCTGATTCTTGCTTCTATAGAATTTTGCTATATGACTGGATCTATTGCAAATTTGGCAAACAACATTTCTTTGCATATTTGATTGATATCCTCTTGATCTGCATTGATTAGCCATATGACCCATTCTATTGCATGCAAAGCATCTACCATTGAATGAATTGTTCATTTGCATATTTCTGCATTCATGAGATTTGTGACCATACCTTTTGCAATTGAAGCACTGTCCAGAGAAGGATGTACTAGTCTGATTCATTCTCCTTCTACACTGATTAGCTTTATGACCAAAGTTATTGCAGTTGTGGCAGTATCCATTGAAGGATGGATATCTTTGAGCATTAGGCTGCCTTACCGGAGGTCTTCTAGGCCTATTCCTTGGATTTTCTGATCCAAAATTCTTCTGACCGAATCTGGAGCTTTCTCCTTTCTCATAACCCAAACCACACTTGTCATCTACCCTCTTTTGACTTCCAAGAAGAACTTCAAGTTGAGCATAACTTATCTTGAATTTCTCTTTATACTCATTTGCTATTTGAAGATCTCTTTTGAGAGAGACAAGTTGATCCTCAAGTTTTTCTTCATTATCTTTAGTATCTTCAAGATCAAATTCAAGATGTCTGATAATTCTATCCATCTTGTGGCAATCTTTTGATTTCTCTTTGAGAGATTGTCTTAGATTATCTTCAGTTTTTCTTTTCTCTTCAACTTCTTGGGTAAACTTCATAACTCCTGATTCCATTTCATGTCTTACCATAATGATTTCTTTTGATAGCTTTTCACACAACTCAGTTTTCTCCTTCAGCTCTTCATTTGCATCATTTGCTTCACCTTGTCTTGCCAATTGCTGAAGCAGCTCCTTACTCTTTTTCATAGAGAGACTTAATTTGTCTTTTAGTTCTCTCATGAAATCATCAGCCTATTTGAGTCTTTCCTTTAATTCATTGACTTCAGAGTTTGACTGTTCAATATCATCAAGGGCAGTCTTGAGTTGCTCCGTTAAACCATATGTATCCATTTGAATTCCCAGATCTTCCTCAAGCTGTTAGACTCTGTTAGGAGGAACTTGGCTCTGATACCAATTGTTGATAACTGAGAGGGGGGGTTAATTAGTTATCCTAAATATTTCTGCTTTCTAAACTTTATTAATAATCAATGTAACATTAATTCAAATGAGCAAACATAACCATGAAATGGAAATACACATGACACAATATTTTTGATGTGGAAACCCTATTACGGGAGAAAACCATGAGGTGATTAACCCAAGATTGTATTCTCTGTTAGAAGAATGGAAATACAAAATGGCACTTGCTAATTAGGGCTCATTGCCTAAGCACACTGCTCACAAGAAGGCACACTGCCTACAAGAGACACACTGTCTACAAAAAGAGTGTTATACAATACTTGAACTGATTGGTAGCATCCACATATGCTGGAGTTCAGTTCTGGTTAGGCTCAGTACACTGATCTGCTACACTTCATCTTTCCTCTTCTCTTATGCTACTTTCCTTTCACATACCGAACCTTCCTTACTGCTTCTGCTCTGCTCTACTTTTATTCACACATCAATAACCACCACGACACTTCTCACAACTAAATCCATCGTGTATATATATCTGCACAAGTGATTTTATCACCTTTCTAGTCGGCACCCAGAATAGTCAATCTTTTCACAAGCTCTAATCTGTCGGCTAAATCCTTGCTTACCAAGTAATGTGGATCAAGCATATACTTGTAGAAGTCATCAATCACGTCGGCCAAACATAACTTATGCCTTAAGAACATTTTCCATCATCAGTAACACATCCAGAATAATGTCTGATGTTCTGCTAGTCAGTTCTTCCTTTGTCCACACTGTCACTTGGGAACCCGACACTCAAGCATTTATATCTCTTTATCCTTTCCACACCGGAGGCTCAAACCTTGGAATCTATCAGTCAAGATACTCCTCTTGACTTCCCCAAATCTGCATTTCACCAAGATACTTCCTCTGAGAGATCCGGACTTGTCTGTCAGACCTCACCACATGCTTTGTTCTTGTTTACCAGACCACAACATTCTTCACTTTGACTTCTAGTAGAGACATACCATGTCCTGCGGATGTGTGGGATGAACTTTGTTGCCATCAATGACAACAATCATGAATCCATATAGTGTCTCTTGCCAACAAAGGCATCATCTCTGATGGAATGCCAAGATCCCTACCACCTATAGGAGATATCAGTCATTGCATAGATCTAATACCATGATCTACACTTCCAAACAAGGCAGCATATAAGCTTACTCTAGAACAGAATGCAGAAGTTGCAAGACAGATTAAAGAATTGTTGGACAAAGGCCTAATTGGCAAGAGTTTAAGTCCATGTGCAGTACCAGCTATACTAGCACCGAAGAAGGAAGGCACTTAGAGGCTTTGTACTGATTCAAGGGCTATTAACAAGATCACAATCAAGTATAAATTCCCAATACCTAGGATAGAAGATTTGCTTGATTATTTAGGAGGTGCTAAGTATTTCACAAAAATAGATTTGAAGAGTGGTTATCATCAGATCAGGATTAGGCCAGGAGATGAGTGGAAAACAACATTTAAAACAAATGAGGGATTGTATGAGTGGAAGGTTATGCCTTTTGTATTGTCCAATGCTCCTAGTACTTTTATGAGAGACTGATGAATGAGGTCTTGAGAGAATTTATAGGCAAATTTGTTATAGTATATCTAGATGACATTCTAATTTTCAGTAATACAAGGGAAGAGCATCTCAGACATATAGACTTGGTCCTCAAAAGGTTACAGGAAGAGCAGCTAATGATCAACCTAGAAAAGTGTTTGTTTACGTAGGAAGAGATCACCTATTTGGGTTTTGTCATTTCACAAGGTAAACTGAAAATGGATAAGGAGAAGGTAAGTGCCATATTGACTTGGCCAACTCTAAGAACTATGAATGATGTCAGAAGTTTCCATGGGTTAGTAACTTTCTACAGGAAGTTTATAAGAGGGTTTAGTCATGTCTATGCACCCATGCTTGACACCATTAAAGGAGGACAGAAGTGTAGGTTTACTTGGACCAAAGAAGCAAATAATTCATTTGAAACACTGAAGAAGAAGGTGGCACAGCAACTAGTCCTCACACTTCCTGATTTCAACAAAAATTTTCAAGTAGAATGTGATGCAAGTCACATGGCAATTGGCGCAGTACTCAGTCAAGAAGGTAGGCCTATTGCATTTTTCAGTGAGAAGTTAAATGGTGCAAAGAAGAGGTATTCATCATATGATTTGGAGATGTATGCTCTAGTCCAGTCACTCAAGAAGTGGAGACATTACTTAATGCCACAAGAATTCATAGTATTTACATATAATCAAGCTCTTAGTTTCATTAATAGTCAAGAGAAGTTGAATCACAGACATATGAAATGGGTAGAAACTTTGCAAGCCTTTACTTTCACACTTAAGCACAAGAAAGGTGTAAAGAACAAGGTAGCAGATGCTTTGAGCAGGAGAGTTCTAACCATAAATCAGATTCAACTGGAAAGTGTCGGTATTGATTCCTTGACGACTATGTATGATGCTAATGAAGACTTTGGAGAGATATATCAAGTATGCATTTCTTTTGGAGACAAATATCATACTGAATTTTCTGAATTTCTGATCCAAGATGGATTGCTGTTCAAAGGTGTACAATTGTGTATTCCAAGGTGTTCTATGAGGCTGAATATCATTAGGAAAAAGCATTGCAGAGCTATGGTAGGACATTTTGGTTTAGATAAGACTCTGGAACTAGTAAAGAGACATTACTATTGGCCTAAATTGCAATCAGATGTAAGAAAATTTGTGGAGACATGTGTGATATGTCAGAAAGCAAAAGGCAGATCAACTAATGCAGGTTTATATCAGCCACTGCCCATTCCTTCTAGGCCATGGGAAGGCATAAGTATGGATTTTGTGTTGGGTTTACCCAGAACAAGGAAGGGTTATGATAATGTTTTTGTTGTAGTAGACAGATTCAGTAAAATGGCACATTTCTTGCCATGCAAAACTACTTGTGATGCTTCATATGTTGCAGATTTGTTTTTCAAGGAAATAGTGCAGATACATGGATTGCCATTGAGTATAGTGTTAGATAGGGATGTGAAATTCATTGGTCATTTTTGGAGGACTCTTTGGAAGAAGCTTGGCACAAATTTATCTTTCTCATCAGCATATCATCCTTAGATAGATGGACAGACTGAAGTGGTTAACCATTCATTAGGAAATTTGCTCAGATGTTTGACAAAACAATATGGAGAGAAGTGGGATAGCATCCTACCACAGACAGAATTTTCTTATAATGACACCATCAATAGGAGTACAGGGAAATCACCTTTTCAAGTGGTGTATGGTATGCATCCAAGAGGTATTTTGGAATTAAGAAATCTACCTATAGGAGACTCAATTAGTGCAGATGGAGAAGCTTTTGCAACAACAATAAAAGAGGTGCATGATCAAGTCAAGAGCCAACCCCAGCAAACCACAATGAAATATAAAGAATATGCTGATAAGAAAAAGAGAGATGTATAGTTTGATGTTGGAGATTTGGTATGGGTTTAGCTGATAAAGGAAAGACTCCCAAAAGGAAAACATACTAAGCTAATGTAGAGGAAGATTGGACCATGTCAGATTTTGAAGAAATGTGGACATAATGCTTATGAGATCCAACTTCCTCCTGATCTTGGATTGTCACCCATATTTAATGTAAGTGATTTAACTCCATACAAACATAATGCAGATATGGAACAGGGAATATTACAGGATACAGCAGATGATGAAATCCCTAAACATGATCCACCCAACTTGCAGAAGATTTTAGATTCTAGAATGGTAAAGCAGACCAGGAACAAAGAATATATAGAATAATTGGTGGCTTGGCAGGGGAAACCTGATTCAGAGGTAGTTTGGATGTCTGACGAATAGATCAAGAAACATGGAGCAGACTTACACACTCTGATCTCAAGTGGGCTTGAGATCTCTTCTCTTAGGGAGTATGGTGGAGGGGCACCCCTTCATCAAGTTAATTAGAAGCCTAAAGTCTTGATAGGTTGTTATGCATTTACTATGTAATAAGGTCTATTTGACCAACGCTTGCTATTTTTAGTTTGTTTCTATTGTTAGGACACTTGTCGATCTATAATGATAGGTTGTTAGTTAGTTATGACTTTGTTAGTTAGTTGTGTCTCCTAGCTACCTGGAATTGTCTCCCAGCCACTGGGAATCCTGTCAGTACTACTCTCTATGGGTTATTAAATAGCCTAATTTCTGATCGATTGATATATAGAGATACATATATATAGAGAGAGATATAGATCAGAAAGGAGAAATTAGACAGAGTAGCGATTATGAATTTGAGTTGTACTGTGAAAACAAATATTTGTATTCATCCTCAGGGAAATAAAGAAGATCCTATTTTGCATTTGAATTACATCTGTGTAGTCAATTTTTGATTTACAGTTGATATGGGGTTTTTCCATTCCATCGGTTGATTACTCTGTAATTGGTGGAATGGCTATACATATTAGTTTAGATTTTGTTTTTGCATTTTCTGTTTGTGTGAGTTTTACAGTTACAGGATCGATCGACAGCATACTAGAATGAATCCTAGCATCTGCATGTGCTAGACTGATGAAGTGTAAATGTTTGTTCATCTATGAGAGAAGTAGTTCTGTGAAATCGTGAGGGTTTCGACAGACTCCACGGGTGAAATTTGAAGTGTTAAGCTTCTGTGATTGAATCGTTTTAATGGTTCAACGGTTTGCTAGTTTAGAATAAGTAGCATGTAGTGTTGGTGTGAAGTTCACCATCAAGCGAAGAGTATCGGCTCCGTCGATGACTTCAATCAGGCCGTAGTCTTTTGTTTGAACTGACTTCAAAAGTTCAAGAGTTCACTACTTCAATGGCATTTGAAGCTAAGTGATCGGCATGATAAGTTTGATGGAGAAAACCTTTTGGTTGAACCTTTGAACCAGTTCAATGGATCAACCGTGTGTTGGTTCGAAGATCTAGCAGAATGATGAAGGTGGTAAAGATTAATAGAGATCATTGAACCGGTTCAACGGTTCAATGGTTCAACGAGCCTGGCCGGTTCAACGATGGGTGCTAGTTCAGTGGTTCAATGGCTCACCAAGGTTTGAAGGTTTAGCGAGTCGGTGGTTCACCATGAGAGCCGACAACATTTAATACAATAAAATATTAAGTGTAGGGCTATAGTGACTCAACTACAGTCACAGTCGCATTTTAGATTGGTTCCACCATATTCCGCCGTACGCTTTGCATCAATATTTAAAGCCAGGTTAGTTGTAAAAGGATTTGCATAGAAAAAAGGCATTGATTTTGATGAGATTTTTTCTCTGATTGTTAAGATGACTTCTATTCATACTATTTTAAGTATTGTGGCTGCTAAAGATTTACATTTGGAACAACTAGATGTTAAAACTACCTTTCTCCATGGTGATTTGGAGGAGGAGATATATATGGTACAACCATAACAATTTGAGGTAAAAGGTAAGGAGAAATTGGTGTGTAGATTGAAGAAGAGTTTATATGGCTTGAAACAAGCACCTCGACAATGGTACTTGAAATTTGATAATTTTATGGCCGAGGAAGGCTATAGTTGGTGTAATTCTAACCATTGTGTTTATTTTAAGAGGTTGGATAATTATATCTACATTATTTTATGTTTATATGTTGATGTCATGCTTGTAGCAGGGTCTAACATGGATCACATAAGTGAGTTAAAACAACAGTTAGCAAAATCATTTGCTATAAAGGATTTAGGGGCAGAAAAACAAATCCTTTGTTGCAAGTATGTGCCTAATCGATGTTGTGATTGATGTCAACATATCTGTGTTGTCATTGGTATCAAATGTGCCCTCATTTTGTTACTTGCTTGTAGATGTTGGGGATATTGAGAAAATTAGCTCATCCGGTAAAAATAGTAAATTGCAGTAGAAACAGTGCATTACATGCAAAAGAATAGTCTAGAAGAATGCTCCGCATTTCCTGTAGAATAAATATCTTTGCTTACAGATTAGAATTTATTTAGAATCCTCTCTGAAGATGTTATATTCCAAGGTTGAGCCTCTGGAATGAAGATTTGAGTAAGTTGTGTTCACTAGTGTGAAAACTATTTTTTTTGTATGTTTGGTGGTGACAAGGAGAAAGTGTTTTGCTCCGCATTCCTCTGCATTGAAGCATTTTGGTCTGCAGTTTTGGAATTATGCCTGTGATGTTGTTAAGTGCCTTCAATTTCAACAGTTTGTGATTTGGTGGTCCACAAACTATCTTTTACTCATGACAGTGGCTAACAGTGTTGTTCTTATGCTCTGGTTTGAAGAATCTTATTGACAGAGTGATTCAAGATTCTCCAAGTGTTCCTGATGATTATAATGTCTCATGATCGTGTTCCTACCTTTGGATTGGTCTACGGAGAGAAATTTGGATTGTGGTTGAAGAATTCCCTTAGAAGACCTAATGTTCTCACCAGTCTTGGCCGACTTAGTTGATTTCATTAACTGCGAAGAAGCATTGAAGATTGTAGAGGTGTGATGTGATGTGGAAGATTGCATTTGAGTCTAAGCTAAGGAGAAATGTGATCCATGTACATCTTTACATATTTTCCTTAGTTAATTTTGTATTAGGTCCAAACCTATACTACGTATGTTTGTAATGCCGACCTTGGAGATTGTTCCAACAGTTGATGAATGTATTGCCAACCTTGATGTACATTCCAAGGTTGATGACATGTATAAGGTCTTGTAATGAATTGTGAAAAAATATTTGTATGTGCAAATATGAGGAGATAAGTGTGAAGGTGTGAAAGAGTAGAGCAGAGGAGTTCTATTGCACTTCAAACGAACTGAACCCAGGCATGGAGTAGATGCTAATTAATTAGTTCACCATTTTGGCAATGAGCCTACCCTTGGCAGTGAGCCACCCTTTGTAGTAAGTCATTCTTGTAGTGAGTAATTTGGGCAGTGAGCCTATGTTTTTTGGTATTGATATTACTTATATATTTCTGTGGGCTAACACCCACCATGCTTTTTCACTTTTAGGGTTTTCCACATAAAAATATATTTTCTTTTGTGTTCATTATGTTATTGAGTTGAGCTTCTCATTTATGCTTTCATTGTTATATCAAAATATAAGTAATTGATAAGTTGATGTTCATAATTGGTTAAAAGTTTTAGGACAACTTATTCACCACCCTTCTTAGTTGTCTGGTGCAGTTCAATCATTGGTATCAGAGCAAGGTACCTCAAAAGAAAGCCTAACAACTTGAGGAAGATCTAGGATGTTTTATAAGAAGGCAACTCCACATTTTGATGGAACAAATTATGCTCTTTGGAAGGTACGAATGAAAAACAATCTCCTATGTCTTGGTTATAAAGTATGGCTAGCTACACAGTGACAATTTGTCATGCTTGAAGGTGGACTAACAACTAAGTATGATATCAAATAATATTAGTTGGATGTCAAAGAAAAGGATGCTCTGTTAAGTTCCTTAAGTGACTCTATGTTGATGAAAGTTGTGGACCTTGAATCTACAAATGAGGTATGGGAGAAGCTAAAAAATCTATATGAAGGAGATGATTCTGTAAGAGAAGCTAAGCTACAGAACCTGAAAGTGAAATATGAGAGTTTGAAGATGAATGAAGATGAAAACATAATAGCATTTATGCAAAGAGTTGATGAACTTGTCACTGGAATAAAAGGTAAGGGAGGAACTCTTAGCGATAAGGAAATTGTGATGAAAATTCTCAGATCACTACCAAAGTCCTATAGTCACAAGGTAGCTTCTATTGAAGAATTTATGACTATGAAAACTATTAATAGAGATCAGTTACTTGGAAAGCTTATAGCCTTTGAGATGAGAGAATTTGGTGATACCGAGCCAAAAGTTGAATCAACTTTTAAAGACGGTACTTCAGAAAAGATTTCCAGAGCTGAAAAATATAAAGTGGATGATGACTTTGATGAAATTAAAGCTAACTTTATTGACAGGTTGCAAAGAGGTTCTGGTAAGTTCAAAGGTAAATTACCTTTCAAGTGTTTCTCATGTGGAAAAGTAGGACATTATGCTTCTAGATGTCCTCAAAGAATTGAAAGAACTAAGAAAAGATATGAGAGCAGGCCTAGAGTTCCAAAGAAATGTTACTATGTTAGAGATTTTGACAATGAAGGAATGATTGATGATGCTAGTACTAGTGCAAATGAATTCCTATTTATTCCTATTAAAGAAGATCCTATATCTACTAATTCTGCTAGCTGTGTGAAGGGAGAAAATCTAGTGGAAGAAAGTGCTTTGGCTGTTCAGGTTGAGAAGGATAAGGATGAATGGATTATTGATAGTGGATGCTCAAATCACATGACCGGTGACAAAAGTAAGTTTGTAAGTTTGGAAAAGTATGATGGAGGATTGGTTAGGTTTAGATATAATGCAGCTGGTAAGATTTGTGGAAAAGGATCTATTTCATTTGATGGAAAGCATAATATTGACAATGTCCTATATAGGGTTTGAAGCATAATATTTGGAGTGTTGTTCAAATGTGTGACAAAGGATATGATCTGAGATTCAAAGACAATGGGTGCAATATCATGGAAAGCTCCAAAACTGTGATTGCTACCGGTAAGAAGACAAAAGGTAATATCTATCAATTAAGAGGAACTAATGATTATTGTTTATTGGCCCAGGCAGATGAAAGTTGGTTGTGGCATAGAAGTATGTGTCATATAAACTTTGATAATCTGGTAAAGATAAGTTTAGGTCAAATTGTGAGAGATTTACCAAAACTTGTGAAACCATCCAATACAATCTACAAGGAATGTCAGTTAGGGAAGTAGACAAGAACAAGTTTCAAGAACAAATAGCAATTCTTTGCCAGTTTGTTGGATCTAGTGCATACAGATCTCTGTGGTCCTATAAGGGTGAGAAGTTTACAAGGTGATAGGTACTTCATGCTGCTTATTGATGATTATTCTACAATGACTTGGGTTACTTTTCTAAAAGACAAATTAGAAGCCCTAAAGAAGTTCAAATCTTTCAAGGCAATGGTTGAGAATGAAATAGAATTCAAAATTAAGTGCTTGATGTTTTATAGAGGAGGTGAATTCACATCAAATGAATTCAACATTTTTTGTGAAGAGCATGGGTTAAAAAGATAGCTGTCTATACCTAGGACTCCTTAACAAAATGGCATTGTGGAAAGGAAAAATAGGATAGTTCAAGAGGCTGCTAGGACAATGATGAAAGAAGCAGATCTACTAGAAGTTTTTTAGAAAGAGGCTATTCATACGATTGTTTACATCCAAAATAGAGTTTAAGTGAAAGGTAATGGCACTCAAACTCCTTATGAATTGTGGTATGGATGAATTCCTACAGTAAAATATTTCAATGGAAACAAATGCTATGTTAGGAGAGATGAAGATCTAGGAAAGTTTGATGCAAGGTGTGATAAGGGAATCTTCCTTTGACACTCTATGAAGAGTAAGGTCTACTGGTGCTACAAAAAAAGGCTCAAAAAGATTGTTGAAAGAGCAAATGTGAAGGTAGATGAAGGCAAGGAAAAGATATTAGACCTGAATTACTTTGAACTAGATGAACCTATGACTATAATGAATGAAGAAAAAGATGAGCAAGAAGACAGTCAAGATCAAGAAGAGGCTCTGGAAAGTGTTGTCAAGACTCCTAGGTATGTAAGGATCAATCATTCTAAAGATCAGATTATAGGTGACAAAAACAAAGGTGTGCTGACAAGGAGAAGAGTTGCAGAAGAACAAGTCAATAACTATTTTCTTTCAAAATTTGAACCAAAGACTGTGAATGAAGCATGCAATGATGAAAGATGGGTAAAATCCATGGAGGAAGAGCTAATGCAAATAGAAAAGAATGATACTTGGGAATTAGTTCCCATACCTACTGACAAAAATGTTATTGGAACCAAATGGGTTTTCAGGAATAACCTGGATGAGAATGGAGAAGTTGTAATGAATAAGGCAAGGCTTGTATACAAAGGATACTCTCAGGTTGAAGGAATAGATTTTGAAGAAACTTTTCCTCCTATAGCTTGGATTGAGGCAATTAGAATATTTTTGGGATTTTCAACCCACAAAGATTTCAAAGTGTATTAGATGGATGTGAAGTTTGCATTTCTGAATGGTGAGTTGGAAGATGAATTTTACATTGAGCAACCAAAAGGATTTAGGTTATCAGACCAAAGTGATTTTGTGTACAGATTGAAGAAAGATTTGTATGGACTCAAGCAAGCTCCTAGAACCTGGTATGCAAGGTTGGATAAGTACTTATTATAGTTAGGGTTCAATAAAGGTACTGCTAACAGCAATCTTTATTTCAAAATTAATGATGATCAAATTTTGATTGTTGAAGTCTTTGTTGATGATATCATCTTTGGAGGCAATGAAAGTATGTGTATGAAATTTTCTAGTGAAATGCAAAAAGAGTTTGAGATGTCCATGTTTGGTGAGATGAATTTCTTTCTAGATCTGTAAATAAACCAATCAGATAAAGGAATCTTCATATCTTAGTCTAAGTATGTGAAAGAGTTGTTGAAAAAGTTTGGGATGGAAGACTCTAAACTGGTATGTACTCCCATGGTGACTGGTTGTAAGTTGAGCAAAACTGATGATTCACCTAAAGCTGATCAGAAAATATACAGATCTATGATTGGAGGATTGCTTTATCTAGCTCAAACTAGACCTGATATTATGCATGCAATTTGTTTTGTTGCAAGGTTTCAAGATGATCCAAGAGAATCACATGTGATGGCAGTTAAGAGAATACTGAGATATTTAAACAGTACTCTAGATCATGGCTTATGGTATCCAAACACGAATGATTTCACTCTTATTGCTTATACAGATGTTGATTGGGCTGGAGATATTGATGACAGGAAGAGTACAAGTGGAGGTGCTTTCTTCTTGGGCAATAGATTGGTCTCATGGCTGAGAAAGAAACAAGATTCAATCTCTTTGTCAACTGTTGAAGTAAAGTTTATTGCAGCAGTATGTTGTTGCACTCAAGTGTCATGGATGAAGCAGACCTTGAAGGACATAAGAGTTGTGTATGAAGATTCAATTGCAAATTTTTGTGACAATACAAGTGCCATAAACATTTCAAATAACAAAGCACATATCAATAAAGTATCACTTTTTGAGAGAGAAGGTGATAGAGAATGAAGTAAAGTTGGAATATGTGTCCACAAAGGATCAAATTACAGACATCTTCACTAAGCCTCTGCCTAAAGATATCTTTGAGTATCTCAGACAAAAGTTAGGGGTCATTACCCCTCCTATCCTAAACTAAGATGCATAGGAATGCATCAATCCAGTGGAGCTCAAAGTGTCATTCTTTGATCTGGATTGATGTTCTGAAGGCTACCTCTCAGGGGGAGTAGCTAGATGTTTATGATAAAGTAAGTGGATCTGAGCAGTAACATTCAAGTATGTGCCCTTTGCCATTGATGTCAAAGGGGGAGAAAAATCATGTTAAAAAATTAGGGAGAGAAAGAATGCAAATGTGTAAAGAGATAGGGGAGAATCTTGTCTTGATGGTCTTTTCAGTTTTTCACATCATATGTTGCCATCAATGAGAAAGGGGGAGATTGTTGCAAATATGTAGCTAATCGGTGTTGTCATTGATGTCAACATATTTGTGTTGTCATTGGTGTCAACTGTGCCCTCATTTTGTTACTTTCTTGTAGATGTTGAGGATATTGAGAAAATTATCTCATCCGGTAAAAATAGTAAATTGCAGTAGAAATAGTGCATTACATGCAGAAGAACAGTCCAGAAGAATGCTCCACATTTCCTGTAGAATAAATATCTTTATCTGCGGATTGGAAGTTATTTAGAAACATGTCTGAAGATGTTATATTCCAAAGTTGAGCCTTCAGAATGAAGATTTGAGTAATTTGTGTTCACCAGTGTGAAAACTGCTTTTTCTGTATGTTTGGTGGTGATAGGGAGAAAGTGTTTTGCTCTGCATTCCTCCGCATTGAATAATTTTAGTCTACAGTTTTGGAATTATGTTTGTGATGATGCTAAGTGCCTTCAATTGAAACGGTTCATGATTTGGTGGTCCACAAGCTATCTTTTACTCATGACAGTGGCTAACAATGTTGTTCTTATGCTCTGTTTGAAGAATCATATTGAGAGAGTGATCGGAGATTGTGTGGGTGTTCTTGATGATTATAATGTGCTTTTTGGATGTCTCCTGATCATGTTCCTACCTTTGGATTGGTCTGCGGAGAGAAATTTGGTTCATGGTTGAAGAATGCTCTTAGAAGACCTAATGTTCTCACTAGTCTTGGCTGACTTGGTTGATTTCGTTAACAGTGGAGAAGCATTGAAGATTGTAGAGGTGTGACGTGACATGGAAGATTGCATTTGAGTCCCAGCTAAGGAGAAATGTGATCCACATACATCTTTACATATTTGCCTTAGTTAATTTTGTATTAGGTCCAGACCTATTTTGTGTATGTTTGTAATTCTGACCTTAGAGATTGTTCCAATGGTTGATGAATGTATTGCCGACCTTGATGTGCATTCCAAGGTTGATGACTTGTATAAAGACTTGTAATGAATTTCAAAAAAATATATGTATGTATGAATATGAGGAGATAAGTGCGAAGGTGTGAAAGAGAAGAGGAGTTCTATTGCACTTCAAAAGAACTGAACCCAGGCATGGAGTAGATGCTAATTAATTAGTTCACCATTTTGGCAGTGAGCCTACCCTTGGCAGTGATCCACCCTTTGGCAGTGAGTCATTCTTGCAGTGATCAATTTGGGCAGCGAGCCGCTATTCTTTGGTATTGATATAACTTATATATTTCTGTGGGTTAACACCCACCATGGTTGTTCCCTTTTAGGGTTTTCCACATAGAAATCTGGTGTCTTTTGTGTTGATTATGTTATTGAGTTGAGGTTCTCATTTTATGCTTTCATTGTTATATCAGAATATAAGTAATTGATAAGTTGATGTTCATAATTGGTTAAAAGTTTTAGGACAACTGATTCACCCCCCTCTCAGTTGTTCAATGCAGTTCAACATCCTTGGTATGAAAATTTATAGAGATAGGCAGAACAATAAATTGACTCTATCTCAAGCTGATTATGTTGAAAAGGTATTGTGGAGATTCTATATGCAGAATACAAAAGCTGTCAACACACCTTTGCTTAGTCATTTGAAATTGACTAAGGAGATGTGTCCAAAGACATAAGAGGAGGAAGACAAAATGTCCAAGGTACCATATGCTTCAGCTATAGGAAGTTTAATGTATGCCATGGTATGCACAAGACTAGAAATTACACAAGCTGTAGGAGTGTTAAGTAGGTATATGAGTAATCCCGAATTGGAGCATTAGAATGTAGTAAAATGGATTCTTAGGTATTTAAGAGGTACATCTAATAAACATTTGTGTTTTGGGGTCTCTAATACTAATTTAGCAGGCTATGTGGACTTAGATTGGGTAGGGGATATTGATAATAGGTGGAGTACTACAAGTTCTATCTTTACTATAGGTGGGACAATAATGAGTTAGATCTCAAGGTTGCAAAAGGTGGTTACTTTATCCACCATAGAGGAAGAGTATGTAGCTACAACAGAGCCAAGCAAGGAGATGATATGGCTACAATATTTCATGGAAAAGTTGGGCAAACAAAAGGCTAATAGTTATTTGTTTACAGACAACAAAGTGCCATACATCTTGTAAAGAATTTTGCCTTGCATTCAAAGACCAAACACATATAGCTAAGGTGTCACTTCTTCCGGTTAGTTTTAGAGGATAGACAGTTAAGGCTAGAAAAGATACATATAGATGACAATCCAGTGGACATGTTTATGAAGGCAGTGACAAGGGAGAAGTTGAGCTCCTCTTTAGCTTCAATTGGCCTTCAAGATTGAAAACAATAGAATTAGAACAATAGAGTGTAGGGTGCTTATTTCCAGTGGAAGCTACAAGGGTAACGGTGTGATGACCAGTCTCCAAGTGGGAGATTATTGTTATATGGAGCCTAATCAGACTCGGAGGTTAAATTTTTTCCACTTTTGTCATCGTGTTTTCCCCCCAAATTAATTAACAGGGGAATCAGAAGGGGGGAAGAGCCCCTCTTGCAGGGCCCGGGGGGATGACCCCTTGGTGGGGCCCTGGGGGTAGAGCCCATGGTGGGGGTCTGGGGGCTCAAGGGTAGCACCTCCGAAGCAAAAATTGCCTATTATTTTATAAAGGCATCGACAGTTATTTTTCTATTAGCTGACATATAAAACCCTATTTTTGTAACCAACATAAGTCTTGATAAAAATGGCTAAGGGTTAGGGTTTCAGTTAATATTATATTGTAGCATATTGCAATGGTATTGAGTTTCAAGAGATTGGTAGTTGTAATCAGTTCTATTTACTAGATAATAATATTGGACTCTCTGTTGGTGGATGTAGCCCGAGTTTGGGTGAACCATGCTAAAATTGTCTCTCACTATTTTTATTTCTATGTGTTTTTCATTCCTCTATTTAACCTTTATCTACATTCAATTGATATCTTCTACATCCTATTCCTAACAATGGATCTTTTGGAACCTAGGAGGATGCAGGGATTTTCTAACTACGGTCACCACCACCTACAAAAAAAGTGGTAGAAACAATTTGCATGCAAAAAATAAATTTGAATGCGTGCAAGTGTATCGATAAACACCAATCTTTGCATTTGCATTTCTTATGTATGTTTATTTGAGTGTGAAAGAAAGGAAGTTCGATTTGAGGGTTTAAGATAGAAATACTGCCACAACAGTAGCGCAGTGGTGCAAGTGAGCTCAACATATAGAACCATTGTGTTATACCTAAAAGTTATACTACAACAAGCTAATATTCGACTGTGTTTACATATTCAGGTATGAATTTACATGACATATCAAATTGAACTTGATATTGTAATTCAATATATCATTGCTATCAATAGTTACTTTGACTATGTCGACTTATAACTACTTATAAGCTATTATTTTATCAGTAAGGCCTTCGAGGATGTAGATATTCATAGTGCTTACTACTATTTTGGTAGTCATGGTTTTAAATTGTCTATTAATGGCCTTCGAGGCCGTAAATACATTCTTTGTTTTATAACTTGCAACCACCGTTAAATGTGTTACTCGGCCAAAATTAAGAGGCCGCACCCCAAGCTTGTTGTACATGTAAGAATCATTGAATACCATCTTGGCAAGGATTATAAACTATAATGTATACCTTTGAAGCTCTCCTGTTAATGATTCGAGGTGACTGTGTTAGAGCCCAAGAGGGTATCGATACATTATGACTATTTTATCATGCCATGAAATTGATAATAGAAATGACCAAGAGCCTTATTTGAATAATGATAACCCTGTTGTTAGTTGTAAACCCTTGTTTGTGCCTAGTGTACTTATTGCATATCAAACTGGAGGACTGCAAATAATAGTCCTTGACTGTTTATAATAGATGTTATGATAACCTTGGTGCATGTTATGCATGAAGAAGGGTATAATGACTCCTCGTCGAAGTATGAGGTTTTGGTATGATGTAAATAGTATTGATATCTAGATAGCATCAAATGCATGCATGCCATGTTCTTTTTGGAGAAGTTATTCTTCCTTGACAATTACTTTCTTATAAGAACAAATACTATTCCAGTATGACCCCTTATGTTTAATGTAAACAAATGCCATCTCTTTACGAATGGAAATACTTCATAAACAAAGTATAAGACATCAGGAACTTATACAAATTCGTTGAACTAGAGTCTAGATGATATAAATTGAATGTAAACCTTGGGATAAGGCAAACAATGAAATCATCAACTGGGTAAGGTCATGTCTTGAAAACATGATTGAACTAATGTTATTATGAAAGGATGGGAATAGAGTGACATGGATTCATAGGTTCCCTATTTCCAAAGCAACAAAACCTTATTGAATGTGCCCCCAAGATAGGAGTTGAATGTCCAAGGAGTGGACTAAGATTGTATTGAAAATACTTTTCGAAGACCTTGAAAGGTTGAACTATGACTACTATAGGATGAGGCAGCTTCTAAGTCAAGTCGAGGTGGTGGACATATGACTACATTCATTGTGAAAAAATTATGTATGTAAATCTTTGGCCAAAGTAATGCATCCATCTCTGCATGCATTATCAGTCTAGTGTGCTCTATATGGCATAATGTTTCTAATAGTGTCATACATAGTTAGCGTGGACCTATAGTTATGTGATCGTGAGATATTATGAAGGACACAACACCAGATACTCAGATGGTAAACCTAACAATTTCTTATATCTATACCTTCTATGAAGGGTAGGGCCACTTCCAAGTGGGAAGTTGTGCAGGGGACCACCGATCTGTGGTTGGAGGAAAAGCACTCAGATGATGCTCTCCCTCCCAAGCAGAAGACAAGCCGAGGCTTATGAAGATAGATGTAAAAGTTCCAGATACAGTGCACTCATTATATGACTTGAGAGTCAGTTATTATGTAAAATATTTTCAATGATGTCATGAGCATAATTTTGTACTTGTAAAGTGAAAATTATTAACTAGTAAGTTATCTTTGGATTGATGTAATCTAAACTTTTGAAAAATTCCTAAATGAAAGCATGTTTAATTTTATGATGATATTGATTCATTTTTGCTTAACTGTTTTTATGTTAATGATGATGCATTCTTAACCTTAATCAAGATGGCTACTTATGGTTGATTTTTGGGTAATATGAAACTACATGTTACAGTTGGTCTTGGTTCCCCTCCACCCCATGACATCTCCACATAACTCTATCCCCCATCTAATCTCCCCTATCCCAAATATCTCCCCCATCATATCCCTATGGTCCATGCTTTTGCATAATCCTTTCATCCATCATCCATTTATCTGTTCATCTCCACCCATAATCCACATCATAATCCGTTATTATCCATCTATCCATAATCCACTATAATCCATCCATCCATAATTCACATCATAATCCACTCCATTTTCATCTCATCCAATCACCTACCAACATCCATGCACATAATGACACTCAAAATGGTCCATATGCGACATACATCCACAATACGACATTATCACCTCCTCTTGGAAATAGACACTTGAGTGTCTCTTTCCCCCCATCCACCCATCCCATCCAAAAAATAAATAAATAAAAAGTAAAGAGAAATCCTTCGTCTAATGGTGAAAATCACCTCAGTCGCACCTTGGATAAGTACCTTGATGAAAACCTAGAAAACAACATCATATGTAGAATGATTATCTATGTACCTTACACTTGGAGGAAAGTTATATCATCTATACCATCCTATCATTTCTATCCTATCATCCTAATCCATTATATCCATCTACCTATCCCATTACATCACCCCATCCTCCCTTCCTCCTTTGATCTTGATAAGGACATGGGAAAAATATATACGACTTGCTTTGAACACGTCTTGACATACTCTGAAGTGTACCCATCCATTCCAAGCATTCTCCCTGTCATGCGTCCTAATAAGCATTACCCTGCCTTCTCATAAGTACAACACTAATCTAGAGTGGGGGCATGCTATTCCTATGTGATGTAGTCCTTGGAAATTCATCCTAAACCCCTTCATCCATCCACCATGTATCTTCCATCCATTCTATCCATTATCGCCAATCCTTTTATCCATCCATCCATCTATCCTTTCATCCTTACCCTTTGACCTAGTTTTCCCTTGTCATTGGTATCTAGCAAAAAGGCTATCCAAACTGCAATCCAATGCCATCCCATAAACCAAAAAAATCCAAAAAAATCAAAATATCCCAAAACTAAAAAATCAAATATCCTAAAATTCAAAAAAACTCAATATACAAAAAATCCAAACAATAAATCCAAGGTCAAGCCATCCTTAATCCATGCCCATCTAGCAAAACAATCTAGCCAATCATCCAAAAGTATCCAGAGGTTATGTTTTTAACCTTGCTACAAACATGATCATCATCATCATAATCAATCCAATCCAATCAACTCTTTCTTAAGGACTGTCTAACTTAAGTATAGATATCCATCCTTATCAATCAATCCCAGTGCTGATTTGCATGGCCAATAACACTAGTCAGTCAAATCAATCCATCAATCATTAGTTCTCAGCTTGACAAGGGCAACAACCCTGTTTATCTATTTATCATTTGTGCATGTTTGTCTACTTGCTTTTGTGTGTTATCCATTTTATCTTGCATTTGTATCAGTCCTTACAACATACTTTCTGTAGTGCCCCTCAATTCGCATCTTAGATGTGTAGATAGTCCGGCTAAGGAGCATGAAGATGAAGGTAAAATAATAGGAATATTTAGGGTATGTTAGACAGTTGATGTTGTACATTATATGATGTTGGTAGATGCTACATTCATGTTGGTGACATTCCTAATTATCCTCACGTGGTTTCATATGATAGTTGGTATGTTTTATCAATAATCTTTGTTGCGACACTGATATTTACTTGAGTTATGCATATGGTTTGATAGCTTTGTGGACTTAATTGATTATGTGGATCAAGCTTATTATGTTCATCACACAATTATCTGATGATGTTTCTTATCTGGTTGATCAGCTACTGATTATTATACGTTATGTGGTTACTTGTTTGATGTGTGTTTGTGAGAGGAACAGTGTCGCATTACTCATGCGTGAGTACCCTGCTACGCTGTGATTTCCTTTCACGATGTGTTTGATTGTATGATTATATATATACATCTATATGTTAGACCATTTTTTGGTTACTACCGGTTGCAGGTATCAGGCATCAACTCCACCTGAATTAACAGGTCTGAGCGTGCCTTAAACCCAATGAAAACTATTGAACATAGATGACATATGGTCCCCTAGTTAGCCATCATCCTTGAAAAGGATGAGTATCCAGTTTTGCACCTAGTCAGTGTTGTCTGTATGGGCGTAATGGTTAGTCACTGTCATTGTGGTTACGCTTTTGATCATGCATTGTGTCAGGGATTGTTTAGCATTTGAGTTATTTAGTTTGGCATTGTTTGATTGCTACTTTGGTTAATTGTTGCATTAAAATAATATTATTAGTTATGAAAGCATTTTTGTTAAATAAATATATATATAAATGCCTTTATGAGAATTTAAGTTTATGGAAAAAAATAATTAAAAAATAATAATAATAAATGTAAATGCTAGCTAAAGATAAATAAATTAATTAATATAATTAAATGATGTGTTAAGTGGCAATAAAAATAGATAATATTTATGAGTTGTCATAAAATTCATATATAGTAAATACTAAATAAATAAGAATAAAAATGATTCTTGTCTAGTTGTAAAGAAAATAAATAAGATAAAAAAAATTGTCTGGTCTGGTTGTAAATGATAAAAAATAGCAAATTGTAAGAAAGGGATTTAGGCAGAATTTATTACCTTTAATGGGAGGAATCTTCTGGAGGATATTGAGGGGATTTCTCTCTCATAATAATCTTCAGCAGATGGGAACTTTTGGGGGGAGAGGAGATGGGATAGACTAGTTTGTGGCTGCAACACTTGAACCCAACATCGAATCTTCAGCCCAATTAAGCAAGCGAAATCAGGTTCCTTTGGTTCTAATTTCTGTCTCAATTTTCTGTTCAAGAAAATGTTTGATTTATGATTTTTTCTGTTGATTGTAATTTGCTTAAGAGGTTAGAATCCTTGTTATTAGATCCAATTGTACATGTCTATATCATTGCATTTTTGGGAATCACCGATTGAAGTGACTGTCTATCTCTCACTGATTTCATCTCTATTTTTACAATCTGTTACGTTAGCCATAAATCTATTTTTACGAACTGGGTTCCTCTAAATTTTTTATATGTAGTGTCCAACCTAGTTATCTAAATTATATCCAAAACTCAGCCTTACCCAGTTTGTCATTTGCAGATATGAATATTTTGTGACTGTCTATCTCTCACCTATTTCATCTATCTTTTTATATTCTGTTGTGTTAGCCGTAACATTATTTTTATGAATTTGATTCCACTAAATTTTTTATATGTGGTGCATGACCTAGTTGTATAAATCATATCCCAAAATCAGCCTTACCCAGTTTGTCATTTTGGAGATATGAATACTTTGTGACTGTCCATCTCTCATCGATTTCATCTCTATTTTTACAGTCTGTTGCGTTAGCCATAACTTTATTTTTACGAACTGGGTTCCTCTAAATTTTTTATATGTGGTGCATGACCTAGTTAGCTAAATCTTATCTGAAAATTAGCCTTATCAAGTTTGTCATTTTGGAGATATGAATATTTTTTGATTGTCTATCTCTTACTGATTTCATCTCTATTTCTACAGTCTGTTACGTTAGCCATATCTTTATTTTTACAAACTAGGTTCCTCTAAATATTTTATATGTGGTGTACAACCTAATTATCTAAATCATATACGAAAATCAGCCTTACCCAATTTGTCAATTTAGAGACATGAATATTTTGTGACTGTCTATCTCTCACCAATTTCATTTCTATTTGTACAGTCTGTTGCGTTAGCCATAACATTATTTTTCTGAACTGGGTTCCTCTAAATTGTTTATATGTGCTGCATGACCTAGTCATCTAAATCATATCTGAAAATCAAACTTATCTATTTTGTCATTTTAGAGATATGAATATTTTGTGACTGTCTATCTCTCACCGATTTCATTTCTAAATTTAGAGTCTGTTACATTAGCCATAACTTTATTTTTATGAACTGGGTTCCTCTAAATGTTTTATATGTGGTGTATGACCTAATTATCTAAATCATATCCATAAATCATCCTTACCCAATTTGTCATTTTTGAGATATGAATATATTGTGACTATCTATCTCTCACCTATTTCATCTCTATTTTTACAGTCTGTTGCGTTAGTCATAAGTTTATTTACAAGAACTGGGTTCCTCTAAATTTTGTATATGTGGTGCATGCCCTAGTTATCTAAATCGTAGCTGAAAATATACCTCACCCAGTTTGTCATTTTGGAGATATGAATAGTTTGTGACTGTCTATCTCTCACCAATTTCATCTCTATTTTTAGAGTCTATTACATTAGCCATAACTTTATTTTTATGAATTGGGTTCTTCTAAGTGTTTTATATGTGGTGTACGACTTAGTTATCTAAATATTTTCCAAAAATCAGGCTTAGCCAGTTTGTCATTTTGGAGATATGAATATTTTGTGACTATCTATCTCTCACTGATTTCATCTCTGTTTTTACGGTCTATTACATTAACCATAACATTATTTTTATGAACTGGGTTCCTTTAAATTTGTTATATGTCGTTCACGACCTAGTTATCTAAATCATTTTCAAAAATCAGCCTTACCCAGTTTGTCAGTTTGGAGATATGATATTTTGTGATTGTCTATCTCTCACTCGTTTCGTCCCTTTTAAAACAGTTAGTTGCGTCACCAATAACTCTACTTATTATGGTTGTTTGTTAGGTTATAAGAAGGCTGCTAAATCTATATAGAATAGAAGTAGAAGAATTCAATTTGGATAGAGTGATTTTATATTAATGTTGATAAATTTAATTTAAATTGATATTGATTTTATTACGATTTATTAGTAGAAATATGATAAGTAGGTTTAGAATTTAGGTTTGTAAACAATGCATTTAAGATTTGATTTATAAGTTTGTTTTAGAAATTAGCTGATTACGGGTGGAATTGTATAAGGTAAATGCAACTTGTGTAAATTGTATCAGTGGTCATAATAGGGTCATGTTGTCGAGGTTTAGTTTTCCTAAGGCATAGATTAATATGTCCTGATTTCTTGTGTATGTAATGTTGTAAGTGAATTTTGATGTGATAATAAAGTCCTTTACAGATGTAGTGGTTCATTAGTTGTATAGAGCATGTTTATTACTTGTGCTTAAGAAATGTCACGTTCTTATTAACCTTGTTGTTGAGAAAATGTTTGTATCATATTTATGTCTTGAACTCAATCAATCCTTTTCTATTCCTAGACTTGGTAAGTTAGTCGGTTAGAATGCTTTGTATTGGTTTATTCCATTAATACTAGTGTTGGCTAAGGGATTTTAGCAAGCTTGGTAATCATTATGAGGTGTAGACACCTCTAGTAGAATTATGTATTAGGTATGATCATTTTGGTATTCATAGTACCTATGTTAGTAGTGGTTTATAGAAGATTGATCAAGTTGACACTTAAGCTTTCCCATAGCAACCTGAGCTTCTCTTCCTATTCGTGTGTTGAACAAAATTTGGTAAAACCTAGAAAAAGATTGTTCTTTTACTTGTACCCTCTTAGTGTTCACTCTTGGGTCACTTTAGCCATGATACTTCTACTTGGTTTGAACCATCCTTTTAAATATGTTATGATCCTATCATATGCATGTGGTTAAAAGTGAGATAGTTTTGATGAAGATGTTAGATCTATAGGAATGTTTTGTTGTTTTGTATTCCTTTCCTCTCAAGCTAACCTTATAACAAGGTTCTTTTATTATACCTTCAGGTTTTGTACCTTGTGATTCTAACTAGTGTAAGAGATTTATAGCATTCTAATATTATAGGCTTTTAGTCTTGCTCATATAGTTGTATTTAATAGTATTTACAAAATTGTCTAGATTATTAATGAAATCTACATCAGTGTAAATAGTGGATTCTGTAGCCATTGGTATAGTATTAATACTCTATTGTATGATTTTAACTATGTTGATAGTCCCTCACTGTGATAAAAATTGCACTTAAATAATTGTTGTGTTTTAATATGTATGCCTTAGGGTTATTTGCATGTTGATCGCAATCAATTTTAATTAAACAAAACTAAAATAAGTTTTGGGATCTATTGGTTAAAATATTGTTACTTGTGGGCACTCATATATCATATGATCATAGTAGTTAGAATATTATTGTTCTGCATTATAGAGATAGATTCACTTTGTGTTTGGTAGATGATTGATCATAGTTGGATTAATGTTATATTCTTTAAGACCCATAATTTAGTGCATCATATTATATGTTGCATTTGTGGTATTGTAATTAAAATATTGAGGAAGAATCTTAGTTTATGATGTGCATTTGAGAGTGAATGTGATGTGAGACCATAGTGTTAGTGTCATTTGGGAAAGTTGATTCCAGAGGCGAAGAAGGGGTAGTCGTGTGTATGACTCATGTGATTATGTAATCTTGCTAATGGTTGAATATGTATTGGTTATATGTTGACTCCCCTCTAATTATGGATTCATGTGGTTATGATAACTATGCAAGATGGGTAATGCCTTGCTCTGTGTAATGTGAAATGATGTATATTTTGTGTTGTAAATGTATCATGATGAGAAATGTGATAGTTCATGCATGGGTTTTGTTTTGGTCTTTGAGAATCTAGATGCAGTGAAGGGGAAGTGGCTTTCAATGTGGGGTCGGTGCCCAAAGTGGCTTCTCAAGGTAACCCATTGGAAGTTGTTAATCCAATGATAACTTAATAATAAATTTAGAGGGTTGGGTAGTTTTCACACTAAACAAGATAATTAGATGCCTCACTCATGCTTGTAGTGCTTGTTCAGGCTAAGGATGAGATGAGAAGGCTATGGTTGGCAAAATCAACTTCTTTGTCCTCACGAAAGGAATTTTGGTTCTACATATGTCACCCTATGGGGCTAGCATCTAGTGAGATACTGTTAGGGTAACCATAAATGGGGGCCGATGCCTAGCAAGAGATTGTCAGGGTAACCCATGGATGGGGGCCGACATCTATCTGGAGACTATCAGGGTAATCCATGCTAGGACCATGTGATGCCACTCATCCCTAATGTAATCTAGAATTCTCTAGTTGTGTTCTCCCCTTTGTTTTGTGAATGCCTCTGGAAGTGATGTTTGAGTTTCTTGTGATGTCCTTATTGATTGGTGTTGTTTTGGAGTCATGTGTAGTCCTTGCATCTGTTAGTCTATTATTTTTTTGACTGTTGGAGGAAGTGGTGACTCTGTTGTGAATGTCATGCGTACTTGTATGTTGGAGTCATGTTAGCCTTTTGTGTTGTGTTCCTGTCTTCTTAACTGTTTCATGTTGCGGGACCTTATTGTTATCTCCTAGCATGGGGGGTGGACCTTAGGGTTCCACATGGTCAAGTGGTTGTGCTTATATCTCCATTGGTTTTCTTTGCTGTTGTTTGTGTGCGAGAAGGATGTACCTTATGTGGTAGATTTCAAATCTTGTTCTAGCTTGAGGAGACATAAACTTATGTTCATGTTCCAGTTTTGTATATCAGTAGAATCATGTACTGTTATCTTGATGTATGTACTCCAATGTAATCAAGAAAGTGATATTCTAAGTAATGTAATAGTGTACCCTCATGTAAAGGGAATTGTATATGTACTTGTAATCCTTTATACATGACCTTAATGATTACTTATATGATGTTATAATATGGAAATGTATGTGTCTATTCAATTGATGCAATTATATTTGGAATGAACTATGGTTGTTAGTTAATTCATAATGTTGATTAGATCTTGTTAATAGTTTGTTAGTAATGCAGCCATGGAACCCTAGAGGATAATCTTAACTTGATGTTATGAATAAATATGATTTACATTTCTTGTTATTTCTTTCCTTAATAAAATAAAATAAAATAAAATTGTCTTTTTTGTATAGCATAGTTGAGCTGTTCTCTAGGGTTTTCTGGTAGGGCATTACACTTTCACTACAATGTAATGATCTTCCATATCATGGTTCCCAACAACATATGCTTTCTTGTGACCTTGTTTGTGTGTTAGTCCTATGTATTGGATACATTGTCACCCTGGTCTTCTATACCTTGGTGCATAACATCCATTTCTATATAAAATAAAGGATTGCTCATCTCAAGTTAGCATAACTAATCATCATAATAAATCCATCATTCTTACATCTATCTTTTTATCTTCTCCATTTTTCTCTATTTTTCTTCTTCCACCAATTTTCCATCTTTTATCTCCCCCTTCTCTTTACATCCATTCCTTTCAAGAGCACACTCGTATTCTTCCAAATCACCCATCCTCTCAAGGGGGCATCATCCAACCCACTAATTAATCTACTAAGTACTTCTTCTTTATAACTTGGGCATCATCATTTCTAATCCAATCATATTATTCTAAATCAAAGTCTTCTTCTATCCAACACAACACTATGTTTTAAACTTCTTTGAAATGATGTTACTTCGCAACACTATCTCAAAGAGGGAAAAAATGTAGACACATAAAATTCACCTCACTTCCTGACTTGATTGATAATTTCATTAATTAAATGATTCTTAATTATTTAATTAATTTCAATTATTCAACCTTATTCTCCCACATTAATTAAATAACTTACAATGATTTTATTAATCCACTCAATTTCCTAAAGTTAATTAAGTAAATTATTATTTAACTAATTAAATCATCATCCAACATTAATTAAATAAAATCCAAATCACATCTTCTTCTTGATTTCTTTCCTTTTTAAAATGCATGTGTGTTTCTAATTAATTAAATTAATTAGATAATCATATCATGTCCTATCTTGCCTTCTACTAGATTTATTTATTTTTAAATAAAAATCAAATTCCTTATCTTCTTTCAAATCTTATCATCTACTCGTTTTATTTCCTCTTTTGTTAAATAAAGTAAAAATCAAATCTCTATCTCTAGAATCAAATTCTTATCTCTTCATTCTCAAAAATCTATAAATAAACCCTTCTCCAAACTAAATGAGGGACTTCATTTGATGCATACTTATGTTGTTGAAATCATTCCTCCATCTTCACTAATGAAGGTTATGCTATTAAGTTAAGCAATTCACATACATACTTGAATCGAAGGAGAAAATCCATTAGATCTTCGATGCACTTCGATATGCTTGATCGGTGTGATACAATTGCACTGGAAGGAAGGTATACTTGTTATTTGATTTACTTTCTTTAGTCTTTGTATGCAATTTTAAATTCACACCCATTAATGCTAAGGCAAGTAGAGGCATCTCCAAAAATCATTTGAATATAATATATGAAATGTGGCCCAAAGCCAAGGACCTAAAACATGGCAAGAATGAAGGGCTATTCAATATGATCATAAGATTTGGAAAAATCAATCTTGATAAACACAACTTGTTGTTGTGAGTATCTATCACACTCCATTCCTTCCCAAACCATAATGATGTTGTCCAAAATGTACCTAGACTTGATGAAGTTAGTTTGCTTTGGATGCATAATCAAGGGAAGAAGGTGGTGCAATTTCAAAGAAAGATCCTTAGCTATCATTTTGTAGGAAATATTAAGCAAAGTGATAGGTGGCCAATTGCAAATATCCTCAGGATCAACATACTTAGGTATGAATTTGATATTTCCTTTGTTTATAATTGTTCCTAGGGAATTAGAATGAAAAGTTTCAAGGTATACTTTATGAAAGTCTTCACCACCTAAATCCTAGAGAGATTTGTAAAATCCATAAGAAAAATCATTGTAGCCAAGAGGTTTATCATCAAGCATAGAAAACACCATTGTACAAACTAGGAACATTGAGTGAATGCAAGTACTGATTCGATCCACCTGAGATGAATAGGAGAATGGTCAATCTGTTGATAACTGAGAGGGGGGGGTGAATCAGTTATCCTAATTATTTCCCTTATTGAACTTTTCTTTTAATTGATGTAGCATAAAATCAAACACAAAAACATTAACCATGAAATAAGAAACACATGACACAGTATTTTTGACGTGGAAACCCTGTTAAGGGAGAAAACCACGGGGTGATTAACCCAAGAATTATTCTCTATTAGAAGAATAGGAAACTACAAAAATGGCACTTGCCAATTAGGGCTCACTGCCCGAGCACACTGCTCACAAGAGGCCCACTGCCTACAAAAAGACACACTGTCTACAAAGTGATGAGAATCATAGTCTTGAACTGATTGGAAGCATCTGCATATGCTGGAGTTCAGTTCCGGTTAGGCTCAGTACACTGATCTGCTGCACTTCATCTTTCCTCTGTTCTTTATTCTGCTATCTTTCACATACCGGATCCTTTTTGCTACCTCTGCTCTTTCTCTGGACTTATTCGCATATCTCTCTACATCACAACACACTTCACAACTAAATCCATCCTCTATATATATCCGCACAAGTAATTTCATCACCTTTCTAGTCAGCATCCGGAACAGTCTAGTTTCTTATAAACTCTCATTCTGTCGGCTGAATCCTTCCTCACCAAGCAATGCGGATCAAGCATATACTTGTAGATATCATTAATCATGTCGGCCAAACATGATTCATGCCTTCACAACCTCTGTCATCAACAGTAACCCATCCGGAAAGTAGTCTGATACTCTGCCAGTCAGTTCTTCCTCTGTTTTCACTGTCTCTCAGGAATCCGGTACTCAACCATTCATATCTTTTTCCTTGTCCATCACCGGAGGCTAAATCCTTGGAATATACCACTCAAGGTAGTCCTCTTGACTTCCCCAAATCCGCACTGCACCAAGACACTTCCACTGAGAGGTCTGGACCAATCTGTCGGACCTTGCCACATGCTCTGTTCTTCTTCACTGGACCACAACATTCTTTATTCTGACTTCCGGTAGAGACACATCATGACTTGCGGATATGTGGGATGACCTTTGTTGCCATCAATGACAACAACCATGAATCCATATAGTGTCTCTTGCCAACAATCTCCCCCTTTGGCATTGATGGCAACACTTAGTGAAAAATGACTAAGTGTTTTCACTATGCTCCCCCTTTGCTGATGCTCTGTCTTTATATATAATTTCTGGAACTCCCCCTTAGTTGGATCCCTCATTTTTCACTGCTCCTCACTCCCCCTTTGACATCAATGGCAAAGGGTAGGGTCCGCATATCAAAATTTTCAAAAATTTCTTATACTTAGCCGCATATTTACATATTCACATATATTGAAGAATGTCTGCAAAGGATGTCTGTAATTGAATCATTTCGGTAGCCCAACTTTGCTTCATTCTGTCCAAAATTGAAATGTGACCACTTAACAAAAATGCAAACGCTTCTGCCCGCTTGAGATCTGTCGGATCTTTTGTTTGGGCGGTGGTCCTAGCATCACTGATGGCCTCATGCATGGTTTCCAACTTAGGGATTATAATCCTTCTAAGTTCTCCCATCCGGTTGGTGATGTTCTTCCTTTCCTTCTCAAGATTCTTTATTTCGTTCAAGACTGCAATAGTCTGACATTCTTGATTTATTATAGAGGAAGAGAGAGGATCAAAACTTTGAGATAAGCTTTGTAGCTTATCCTGTTCCTCTTTTATTTTCTTGTCAAATGCTGCTGTTGCCTTTGACCAGGATATACAAAATTTATAGATATCACCGCCATCCTTAAGAGCATTCTCTAAGCTCTTTATTCCAATGCTTACAATCTTCCTATATTTAGAAATTAATTCTAATATCTCTGAAAATCTCTTATCCAAAAATTCCTTCCGGACCTTTTCTTCAGCTGATTTTTCTAGAGAATCAAAATGTGTATCAACACTGCTGACTAAGGTTTTTAGATTACCGGAAGTGGAGGCTGTCGGATCTATTTGGATTGATGGCATGATCTTCACAAGTACTCCGGAGGCAGCCTCTATCAACTCACAGTCTTCCATATGAGACTTCAGGAGCTTTTCATTTGCCTTGGCATTTGCAAATGAAGCTATCTTCATTGTTTGTACCGGAGAGAGAGAGTCAAAATCAAATGGGCCTTTTAGAAGCTCCGGTTCATCAATCTCTAAAGTTTCTTTACTCAAAAATTGTTGAACAGTTTGTGCAGTGTCTCTTGCCGGAGACAGATGTTTCTTTTCTTCTGCAGTCTTAGAACTGTCAACCTCTTTGTCTTTCACCACTGCTTCCTTCTCCTGTAATTGCTCTTCTTCTTTGGATCCGGAGACTGTAGGGGAAACCGGAGGAGAGATGCTAACTTGTTCATGGGCCACTTCTTCTGGAGCAGAGGGTCCCAAGTCCTCACTTGTCTGTTCAGGGCTCACTTCTTCCGGAACAGAAGATTCCAAATCAGCAGCTGTTTCTGCACCTAAGTCCTCTACAACAGGAAGATTGAACCTTTTGAAGGCCTTCCGGAGGATCTCTTCTGTTTCTTGGGCCACTTTGTCAGTCTCACCAAGCATGAGTTGATTCATCCTGGCTTTGCTTCTGAACTCATCTTTGCAGTCCTTGAAGATAATGTTCATTGTCTTGGGATCAATTTGAGGATATAGCTGAATAGCTATCTGCTCCCGGATCTCAAGATCTTTGGCATGAGCATTATTCTTTCTTACTTCCATTTCCTTCTCTAGGCTTTTAGGAATGAGAGATATGATCTCAATGAAAGCCTTATTGTATATGTTCAGATATTTAACTGTGGCTTCCTGCAGAGTCTTTTGGTCTGCCTCACTGAAGTCATCATAGGATTCAGTCATTGGTTGAAGGTTTCCATCCACCGTGACCGACTTGATTATGCTTTCTAGTGACAGAGTGGGCTTTTCAACAGTTACCTCTGCCATTTCATCCTTGTCTTGGCCTGTGGAGGGCTTACCGGATCCTTTCTTCTTCTGTTTCTTTACTTCTCTTACTCCCTCATCTGATTCTGTTTCCTCTTCATCCTTTTGGCTTCCATAAGCCCTTGTGGCTTTTGTCTTGGATCTCTTACCGGATGCCTGGACTTCCGGTTTTGAACTTTTGGTTGAGGGAGGTGCAGATCTCTTTGTTGATCTGGTCCGGGTGGGAGCTCCAACCGGAGCACTTTCTTTGCTTTTCTCTTCTTCCTCGGCCTTCCTCCTCTTTTCCTGGCTGGCATCAAGTGCCTCCTTTGAGATACCTAGGCCTTGAGCAATGTGCTCTACTTCTTTTCTTACCTTTCTTTTAATCTCAGGTTCCCTGAGTTCTACATGTATTTTTACACTCAGCTCCTCAAAGGTTCCAAACCTTTCTGCCTTAGGATCTTTGGGCTGACTTAGCATGTGTTGAACATGCAGCTCCACTATCTGTTCATCAACTTCATACCCCATGGGCATGATCCAGACAGTCCTTGGCTCCACTGCCTCCATTAGGCACTGATCAGTGTCAACCATAAAGCACACTGAGTCCTTGTATTTCTCAATGAGAGACTGGGGAATTCTCTCTCTTGCTTGCATCATGCTCTGAAAGTTTTTGAAGTATCCCCATAGAGCTGAATTTCTCGCTTTTGCATCCCCAAGTCCATGCAAGTAGTCTCTTATCTGGACTGCAACAGGTTTGTCATTCTGCCATACCCATCCACTTGTTCCGGGTAGCTCATTCATGAAATAGAAGAATAGACATACAATAAGAGTACCATACTTAAAGGAATTCTTCTTATCCTTCTTGATTTTCTGTATGTTTTCCATTAATTGGCTTAGTAGTAGTTCGCAGAGATCATATTCTGCATTCTTTCTTAAGATTTCATAAGCAGTGTATATTGCAGTTCCGGATACAGAATTCTCCCTGCTGGAGTGATAGATCTTGTATCCTATTATCATTGATGCATATTTGATATCCGGATCTGAAATATCTTCAATGGTCATTGCCCTCTTGTCAAATTTTGATCCGGTGGCCTCAGTTACAATGTTGTTCTTGACAGATTTGAGGATAGGTACTCCTCCGGAAGAGTATAGGCCAGTTACTGCTCTAATTGCCTCTTTTGTGATCTCGCAGGGTCTATCTAGCCATAGAAAGTTGTCATGCATCCTGCTCAGTACATACCGGACCCATTCATCCTCTTCAAAGCAGGGGAAATGAATAAATTGCTCAAATTGTTTCTTCTGAATATCCTTATACTCTGGTTTAAGCTCAAAAGCATTGTCAATCAGCTGCTTGTGATAGAGGTCTCTTAATTTGAATTCCCCAAATTCCTCAATGTTTGCATGTATGTAAACCCTAATGTCTTCGGTGTGTAAAACTCCGTGAGGAACACTAGAGAAGGCTCCTAGTGGGTCTACCTCCAATGATTTGTAGGGATGTTTCTTGAATGAGGGGCGAGGTCTATCAGAGATCTTAACTATGTTTGGAGTAGCCATTCTTCAAAGATTTGCAGTGAGGTAATGAAAAACGGAGAATACCTTATGCGCCTTCGGTTTGCACGGAATGGTTGGATTGATTTCTTTATGCAATAGCTTCGGCAGGAGATCCTTGGTGTGCTTTGATGACCCTTGTTGCAGAGCTCCACTTTTCGCTTCTTCTCGAGTGTAGAATGAGCAAATGTCCTTTGAGAAATCCCTTAAATTGCTCCGCGAACCCTAATATCTGTCTGCAATAAATGCTTCACCTACATCATTCCGGTTTGCCTTGTCTGGATAGCTTGGAGTATCCCGGATTAGTCCTGATCTGTGGATATCATCCGGATCTTTCAATCATGAATAAATCGAGGTAACATACTACAAGAACATCCCAAACACTCTGTCCAATCCGCAGAACAAGATAGTGCATTTCCGGATCTTTCCGGACCTTTTTGTAATTCTTTATCATACCGGAGCATCTCCCTGAACAGATCTTATTTGATCGATCACAGCTTCTTCATAACTCCATGCGGACCTCTGAAAACTTGACTGAAGTATCTCAAGACTCATATCTACAAACCCTTTGATCCGCATCTTGTGCCACATCCGGCACCACTTGTTTGGCTGGGGGAACAAGATTTTCTTTGAGTCTCCCCCTGAGCCTGAGCTCACTTTTTAATTTCCAGAAGAAATATCAGCACCAGAGTCTGGTGCGGATCCAACCTCTACATTCTCTGAACTTTTCTTCACCCAAATCTTGCTCATCTGATTCCTAACCTCATCCGCATTCATCTTTTGTTTACCCTTGTCTTGATTCTGATTATACACCGGACCTCTTTTGTCCTGATTCTTGTTTTTGCAAACTTTAGCATTATGACCGGACCTATTGCAGATTTGGCAAATAACATTTCTTTGCATATTTGACTGATATCCTCTTGATCTGCATTGATTAGCCATATGACCTACTCTATTGCATGTGAAGCATCTACCTTTGAATGATTTGTTTACTTGCATACTTCTGCATTCATGGGATTTGTGTCCATACCTTTTGCAGTTGAAGCATTGTCTGGAGAAGGATGAATTAATCTGATTCATTCTCATTCTGCACTGATTAGCTTTGTGACCAAAGTGGTTGCAGCTGTGGCAGTATCCATTGAAGGATGGATATCTTTGAGCATTTGGCTGTCTTACCGGAGGTCTTCTAGGCCTGCTTCTTGGATTTTCTGATCCAAGATTCTTCTGACCGGATCCGGAGCTTTCTCCTTTCTCATATCCCAAACCATACTTGTCATCTGTCCTCTTTTGACTTCCAAGAAGAACTTCAAGTTGAGCAGAACTTATCTTGAATTTTTCTTTATATTCATTTGCTGTTTGAAGGTCTCTTTTGAGAGAGGCAATTTGATCCTCAAGTTTTCCTTCATTATCTTTGGCATCTTCAAGATCAGATTCAAGGTGTCTGATAATCCTATCCATCTGGTGGCATTCTTCTGATTTTTCTTTAAGAGATTGTCTTAGATTGTCTTCAGCCTTTCTTTTTTCTTCAATCTCTTGAGTAAACTTTATAGTTCCTGATTCCATTTCATGTCTTAACATAATGACTTCTTTTGATAACTTTTCACATAACTTGGTTTGCTCAGTCAATTCCTCATTTGTATTGCTTTCTTCACTTTGTCTTGCCAACTGTTGAAGCAGCTCCTTTCTCTTTTTCATAGAGAGACTTAATTTGTCTTTTAATTCTCTCATGAATTCATCAGCCTGTTTGAGTCTTTCCTTTAATTCACTGACTTCAGAATTTGACTGTTCAAGATCCTCAAGGGCAGTCTTGAGTTGCTCCCTTAAACCATATGCATCCATTTGAAATCCCAGATCTTCCTCAAGCTGTTAGACTCTATTAGGAGGAACTTAGCTCTGATACCAATTGTTGATAACTGAGAGGGGGGGGTGAATCAGTTATCCTAATTATTTCCCTTATTGAACTTTTCTTTTAATTGATGTAGCATAAAATCAAACACAAAAACATTAACCATGAAATAAGAAACACATGACACAGTATTTTTGACGTGGAAACCCTGTTAAGGGAGAAAACCACGGGGTGATTAACCCAAGAATTATTCTCTGTTAGAAGAATAGGAAATTACAAAAATGGCACTTGCCAATTAGGGCTCACTGCCCGAGCACACTGCTCACAAGAGGCCCACTGCCTACAAAAAGATACACTGTCTACAAAGTGATGAGAATCACAGTCTTGAACTGATTGGAAGCATCTGCATATGCTGGAGTTCAGTTCCGGTTAGGCTCAGTACACTGATCTGCTGCACTTCATCTTTCCTCTGTTCTTTATTCTGCTATCTTTCACATACCGGATCCTTTTTGCTACCTCTGCTCTTTCTCTGGACTTATTCGCATATCTCTCTACATCACAACACACTTCACAACTAAATCCATCCTCTATATATATCCGCACAAGTAATTTCATCACCTTTCTAGTCGGCATCCGGAACAGTCTAGTTTCTTATAAACTCTCATTCTGTCGGCTGAATCCTTCCTCACCAAGCAATGCGGATCAAGCATATACTTGTAGATATCATTAATCATGTCGGCCAAACATGATTCATGCCTTCACAACCTCTGTCATCAACAGTAACCCATCCGGAAAGCAGTCTGATACTCTGCCAGTCAGTTCTTCCTCTGTTTTCACTGTCTCTCAGGAATCCGGTACTCAACCATTCATATCTTTTTCCTTGTCCATCACCGGAAGCTAAATCCTTGGAATATACCACTCAAGGTAGTCCTCTTGACTTCCCCAAATCCGCACTGCACCAAGACACTTCCACTGAGAGGTCCGGACCAATCTGTCGGACCTTGCCACATGCTCTGTTCTTCTTCACCGGACCACAACATTCTTTATTCTGACTTCCGGTAGAGACACATCATGACTTGCGGATATGTGGGATGACCTTTGTTGCCATCAATGACAACAACCATGAATCCATATAGTGTCTCTTGCCAACACAATCTACAAGGAAACAAGTATTGCAAAGTAATGGACACAATATGAATGAAAAATATGGGATAATGAATTAACGTACACGATGTAGTATATATAGGGAATAATTGACTAAGAATAGTCAAGCCAATAATAGGAAAAGCTCACTAAGAATAGTGGTGCTCCAAGAATAGGAAAAACAACCAGTTAACTTAGACAAAGCTAATCTAGGCATGCCAAGTATAGCTCAAGGATAAACATAGACTCCTAAATATGCACTCTTAAGCAAACTTAATACACACCAACATCCCTCCTTAAGCATATCTTAGGTGGACTAAATGAAGATAAGTCCCGGCAACTAGGCCTAATCAAGTATACATGTACAATGCAAAATCTCATAAAAATAGAGAAATGGAGAAAACCACATGGGAAGATACTCCCCTCCACAAAGAGAAAAAGATAAAAGAAGAGGACTAGGAAGCCTCCTCGAAGATGATAACTCTGCACCAAGCCTAAAACCCTGTCGCTCTGACTGTGTTGATGCATATATGACCCCCCATAGGAGATTAAAGAGACCATGTAGCCCCCCCACAATGAAGTCGACTGTCATGTCTCATTTTTATGAACAATATGATTATTCTAGATTAGTGAACAATTATTGTGATTGACTTTTACCTTAAGTAATTTTGCATGAGTGAAGGTAATTATTATGAGAAATATTGATGAAGATTGGAAATTGTTTTAAATATTGGACATTATAGATATGATTACAATGATTTTCCTTGACTATCGTTTTGGAGACACTAACCTATTGACGTCGAGTTGAGTGCAAATGGATGCAGGTACTTGTCGAAGACGAAAGCATGGTTGAGGTAGAGATGTTCTAGCCACTTGGAAAGAACTAATGGATGGATTACCCTAATGCAATCACACACATCACGTAGTTGCATATGGATTATTGAATGGATTTTATTGCATTAATGCGTGGTTATTAATCATTTTTGAATGCATGATGTGATTACTTCAATTTAATGTCTTTTCGAATGATATTTAAAAGATGTATAGTAGTTATTTAAATAAATTAAAATATTATTTATAGATGTTTGGAAGACAATATGTTCCTTAGAAATAAATAAATATATTAAATTATATATATATATATATGCAATATTGTATTGCATTTCTCTTCTTGATTTTTAATTGGATTTGTTATAATAACAATACTTAAACTATATTAAAAATAGTATTATTGCAATTAGATGAGTGAATAAAAGAATTAAATATGTTTCCTGTCATCCATGCGATAGTAAGATAACTTAAATAGATATTATTTGATTTTAAATAGGAAAGATTGTGAGTTTTAAATTATTATTTTCATGCAAAATGAAATACAAACTTCAGTTTTAAACCTAAGAGGAGATCACCAGAAATAGAGGAGATTAATGGGAATAAAACAAGGAGATCTAGGTAGAAAGAGATACCCACGTTTTGAAGTTGAGTAAGGATTTTTTCCTGAGTGACAAAAGTAGAGGAGAATTGTAGCAACAGGAAAAAGAGAAGAAGGCAGCCACATCAGCTGCAACTCATCACCAATCAACTGCTATTACCAAGTTTTTATTCATGTAATTATCTTCTTGAAATTACATTGTTATGGCTATCAATAGATGTTATTATCTACTTGTATATTGGGCGACTGTATTTACCATGCTCGATCTTTGTTTTTTCCTAAGCCGTCCTCCTCTTGTATCTACTTGGGCAACTGGTAATTTTCTTCTTGCCAGTGTTCTAACCTAGATCAACCTGTATGTTGGCCATCCCTCCTTTTTGGCTACTTATCTTATTTTCCCTATCTATTTCATCTTATTTCATGGCCACTTATTCTTTGGCTAGATGTCGTCCATTTTCTTATGGCCATTTGACTATTCTTGGTTGATAATGTGTGGATCGACTCATAGGTTCTTGCCGTCACCTGAATTTTCACTGGTCTAATCGATGCTTTTAACAACATAATATTTATCTTCCCTGTTTGGTTACTTGAAACCAAGAGGTTATTCCTAGATTTGATTGTTAAACTGAAGGAGAACTATTAGAATACAACCCACATCATTTATATGAATTTCCTGTCAGATCATTATTATGGCTATATTTCTTTATTTTGGATGAAATTAACTCTATTTTAGACAAATCGACCTTTCTTTGATGAAACTCAAACTCTTAGGAAAATTTAGATAAACCTAATACTATTCTATAGACATGTACCATTATAGTTGTTGTTATAAACATTATTTAAAAAAAACATTACTTTGGAATGACAATAGAATTTTACCAATCACTGTTCTCTGTATAATTTTATTTTCTACAACAGTTCCTATCACAATTGCGACAGGAAGACTGTTTGACTATTTTTAGACTTCCTATCATAGTTTGGATAGTAAGTTATTTTTTATTGAATCATGAATTTTTTGGTTAGATAATTGGATTGAAATAGTTCCTATCACTGATTGCTGAAAGGAATTAAGATGAATATTTATTAGGAAATATGATTGTAATAGGGAATTGAGATTTATGTCAATTTGACAAACCTATAGACTATTTTTTATTGTTTGAGACTTCCTGTCACTGTTATGACAACAAGATGAAATTATAACTTAGAATGACTTTTGTATGAAGATTGTGATCAGATTTTGGATTAGATGATATCTACTTGATGTACTTAAGAGTGCAATTGTGTGAGAAAAGATGAATTATTTGATTAGAAAAGTGTAATTCCTTGAATGATGTTTGGGAAAAGGCACTATTATTGATTTATTGATGAACTTTTGTTCTTTTTATTGTTATTTTCTTGCTTCTTGGGGAAACAAGTAGATATTTCATCTAGCAAATATTATTGGGTTACGTTTGGGACTAGGATACGAAATGTGGATATTCAGAGATGGCTTTTCCTCTTTTCAAGAATTGAACCAGGTTACTTGTAAATGATTAGATCTAATCAGATTGACATTGAAATAGATGTTTATTATCTAGCAAACTTATTTATTGATATCTCTACAACATCCTGTTGTGAGACAATCTAATTTTCATTAATTAGAATTGCACATTCAGACATTAGGGTTGCATCAGGTGTTCCCTCCTGCCAGTCGTTACCAGGTTGCTAGACATTTCATGCAGGGCTAGGTTTCCTTTGTTTCATGAAGGGATCTGGGGAAGTGTAAATACTTCATGGTTGGGTGGAAAAGCACCTGGGCCATGTTCCCATCTCTCAGTTTGCAAGTGGTGGACAACTTGGTTCATGTAGCTGAAGAGTGTATTGATTTAGTTATTATTGTTGTACATGTTGATTGTACCCTATATTGGATGTATTATGGCATACTAGCCAATGGATTTATATTTATTATTTTATAGTACTTGTTACCTAGATTAAGCACGTGATTTTGTAAGATTTAATGACATTGAGATTCATATTTATGAGATTATCATTTATTTGAGATATTGTGATTAAGCGGATTAATTACACCTTTTACCTTTGAATGTTGTATCTAAGTGGATTATTTACATCTTTTTGTTTTGGTTATTGCGATGTGGTATTTAAGTGAATTATTTACTTCATTTTCCTTTTGAGTTGGTTTAAATGCTTTTACATGACTTGTGAGGCTTTACATAGACCCTATGCAAAAGGAGAATGCTCATGTATGAATGCTAAAAATGATCCATTTGTGGCAAATGACATTTCCCCCATTAGGAAGAAACAACTATAATGGTGCATGCTGAAAGAAGCGAGGTGAAGTAGTAAGTCTCATGATGTACCCTATCTCAGACCACTTCTCAAATGTTGTCATGCTGATGTTGAAATGAGTCACAAACAAATTAGGTGTCCTAGGCCTGATTGAGATAAGTGACATGTCAAAATCATGTGAAGACTAATGAAGAGTAGGATCTGAAGAACTAATGTAAGGATGTGGAATGTCAATGCATGCCATGTGGCTACAAAGCAAATCCCATGAGATGTCCTATGAAGAATCATTGGAAGCCCTTGGCAAAGCCTCATTGAACCATGTAGTAATAGCAGGTGTATGTTTACTATCATTAAACAGAAAGGCAATATCCTCCAAAGTGTCATCAAGATCCAAAATGTGGGAATCTTCAAAAAAGAAAGAGATATCTGGTAGAAATGTATCCCAATAAGGTGAATCCAAAAGACATAAATGATCCCACTGTAGAGAATCACTGGAAGCTCTTGAAGAAGCAACACTAGACTCTAATGTAGCAATAGGTACTATAGGATATGGAATGTCTTCCAATATAGATGGGGTATCAATATATGTCAACCAAATATACTGATTATCCCATGAGGATGTGTCCACACATAAAGGGGAAACAAAAGTCTCAATATCATCCATAAGAGCTTGGTTATCCAAAGAAACATCACTTTCAAAATCTCCATACAACTGTTAGATGATGATCCAAGTAGTGAAAGGGCACTTAGTGTGCTCTATATGATCTAAAATATCCATAGAAATAGTAATACCTATTAGTCTGTAGACCATGTATTATTTGTCAAACCATTTATTCTTTTGTTTATAGTCACTTGGTTCAGGAATGAGTCCAAGGAGATAGGGTAATTGATCATGTTCAAGACAGTGATTCTTAATCCCTTGTTTCTAGGACAAATAGTTTTCTGAGGTTAGTTTGACAATAGAAGGGTGGAAATAAATATCTAAATCCATGATGAACCACTCCGAATTCAAAACATTATCTCAGTTCATTGATTACAAAATACTGTGTAAATCCTCAAACTAAAAATATGGAAGAATGTACAAAAGTGTACAAGACACAACACAAATGTTACCCACCTTGATTCAAAATTGGATTCCCCCCTGAATTTGGCACTTTATCATGCAGTACATTAGGTCTAAGTGGGTTGATTAAAATCATACCCTAATACTTAGCCTTTTTACAAACTCACTTCAATTTTGGTAATCTAAAGTTGCCTTTTACAAGAATTTGCTTAAATTTGGCAATAACAATTTCTAAAAAGTACCTCCAAAATTAGAGGGTGGAGGCTAAAATTAGCTTAATCCAAAAAAAAGCACCTCCACAAGAAAGAAAAGCTCCTCCAAGCTTTCAGAAAAAAACTTTGACCAAGTAACTAAGCCCTTTCCACACCTTTTCTATGCTAGACTATGCCTCAAGTGTGATTAACGACCTTACTAAACACCTTCAATCATTGCGAAGAGCAATAGAGGAGGGATCCCACAACCTCCTTGAATTTCATCCTTCAGTGACACTATCAAGATCTCACAAAATTTGAACAAACATCCACACAATCCTTCTTTGATACGATGTAGAAACTAGGAACATTGAGTGAATGTGAGTACCATTTCAAGCAACCTGAGACAAATAGGACCACACTCATTTTGCAAGAAAACAAGTATTTCAAAGTAATGGACACATTATGAATGCAAAATATGGGATAATGAATTAACTTACAAGATGTAGTACATATAGGGTATAATCTACTAAGAACAGTCAAGCTAATAATAGGAAAAGCTCACTAAGATTAGTGGTGCTCCAAGAATAGGAAAAATAACCACTTAACTTAGACAAACCTAATCTAGGCATGCCAAGTAAAGCTTAAGGCTAAACATAGACTCCTAAATATGCACTCCTAAGCAAGCTTAATATACACCAACAACCACTTCCTAGAGATCAGTAATGGAGAATAATTGATCACAAAAGGATTGTTGAATAGAAGATAGCCAACAAGGGATAACCCTTAAGCATTCTTGCAAAGCTTCTTCACATTTAGGAGAGTTCTATTGAGCTTTGAAAACTTGCTCATAATGATGAACAAAATTTTGGACGACATCAGGAAGTTCAATCAAAAGTTGATGGCCTTCTTTGATTTATTTAATGGCCTAGGAAGTGTGATGATCATGAAGAGCTTGGAAAAAGTCTTTAGAGGCTCTATCTCCCACGTTAAGCCAATGTAGAGGTAATTTAATTTGGGCACATTTGGCAGTATAACTATCAACAATTTACTTCTATTGCTAAAGATTAGAAACACACATTTGTAAACATAGAGAAAAGGGATTGGCTTCTAGTGTGGCAGTGGCTTGGTGGAGCTTCGAAGTGGTCACCTCATATGGGTGGTGAAAAAATAATGTCAATTTGTGCTGATAAATCTGTAAGAAATGGTATGTGCATTTGATGGCATCATTCCACTAGGCAATCCAACTTGGTTGTTGAGTGGGATAGGGCTCAATATTCCAAACACATCAAATATGGGCCAACATGGGCAAATGACTTAACAAAGAGGTGTTAAGAAAAAATTGAGTCATTAATATTGGGCTTAACAATTTGCCATTCAATATAAAACCAGCTAGGAGAATGGCTAAAAAGGACAACATTAGGTAAAGGCTCCACTAGAAGGGAGAAATAGTTGTCAAAAAAGAAAAAGAACTGTGTTGAAAGCATAGCACAATCAAGCCATTTATAAACTCTAATAGACCTATCTCTAAAATAAAACCACATATACTAGTGGGGTTGATTAAGTTGGTGACCCATATTAGGATCATAAAGGACCAATTTATTGTGCATAAAATAAAAATCCTCCCATTTTTCATCTATTTAATGCATGAGAAGAGTGACATCTTTATAATATGCCAACTCAATTATATTAAAGTCTCCACACAAAACCGAAGTGGTGGTAGGCATTAAATCAATAATCCAGTGCTAGAGAGATCACTCAACATCATCATTGGAAAAATAAAAATTAATAACTCGAAAGGAATGATTATCAATATTGAAGAGGGCCCATAATGCTCTGTTAGTGGGGTCACATCCATGATCCATTAAATTTGGATGCCACTTAGGAGAGAGAAAGGTGATGTCTCCTCCATGACCCACATTATAATTCCTACATAGGAAAAAAATGGATAGCTAAATAACACAACAAGCAGTAGAAAGAAAATAGCTAGTAATCTTAACTTCTTGCAAACAAAGAACATCCAAACTTGGAAACATTTATCATGTATCTCTCACAATATACTTCTTAGGAAGGTTTATAAGACCTCGAATGTTCTAGTATATAAAATTCATTAATGGGAATCAAGAGTCATATCATCGCTATCCAACTCATCTAGAGTGACTTAACAATTCTACAAAAAATCATCTCAAGATAAATTGCCCAATTGAATGTCAGAAAGATGTACCCTTCTTCTATTGGAACCAATTTCTCCCTCCTCCAAGTGACCAGGTGGACTATGAGAGCGGTGGTGAACCACTATAGGGGGAGAAGAAGGGCAATGGGTTAGGACCCTTGGTTGAGAAGATATAACCAACACTAATTGATGTGTCCTAGTAAACTTCGACTAGCTAGATGACTCTCTAGTAGAACGAATCACTTGTTTCCCCTCATTCAAAGGATTTGAAACTACACTAGAAGGTTGAGATTAGCAATGTAATTTTCAAAATTTCCTAAAGCATTGGCAAGAGCTCATCTATTATTAGGGTTGATATTGTTCTTGTAGTTCCCTACTGTGGTCCATACTTCCTCCTTTTTGGAGGAGGATTTGAGTTTTATTTGATAGGCATTAGAGCTCTGCTAGAATTTTGATTCTTGTCTTGTGTTACTTTGTCTTCTAATGTCATAATGTGCAATAGGATTTTTCCTCATTCTTCTACATTTATTATGGGGAAATTTAGTTTCTCACATCTTAAGGCATCCCCTTTCCCTTCGTAATGGCCTTAAACTTTAGAAACCTATTATTTTCTAGTGTTGATGGTCTGATGGCTCTTGAGGATGGCTTCACTGAACAAGTGACCCAAGAAATTTTTCTCCAAGGTGTTCCATGAGGTATGCACTCTAAATCCCATCTAGATATGGTGTTTGTTAGAGTTGGCTTTGATTGGAGCCACTGAGGATGTAGGACTTCATGAAAGCACAAGAGAGATCAAATGAGAGAATAGTTTTATTCTATCAGTGAATGCAAAAGATTGATACAAGATTGTTATTGTTACAATCTACATGATATGCCTTTCTTATAAAGACAATGATGAAATGTAGGATGTTGTAGTCATGTAACAAGTGTCTTAATCCTATGACATGTTATAACTATAGGATAAGATGCTAAGCATTAGCAACTATTAACAACTAGACACAACTAGACACAACTAGAAGCATCTAGTAGACTCAGTAAGTCAACTTAACATGTGAATTATGTGTGATGTGTGAATATTATTTAACTAATAAATAGTTAAATAATATGAATTATCCACACAAGGTTAAACCGGATAGGTGATAACCCTATTCACACCCAAACCCCCCTTAACTACAACTTAGGGAGTAGCTGCCTAAAGCAAGATGCAATGATGGATGAAGATAGGTCCTGGCTACTAGGCCATGTTAGGTACCCATGTACAAATAAATCTCAAGTGGAGAAAAGAAGAAATCCTCATGGGACAAAACTCCTCTCCAAAAGTGAGAATGCATGAAACAATGAAAGTGAAAAAAGAAATGATAGTAGGAAGGACTCAACATGACCCCCCAAGGACAAATTCTATCACATATATACAATCAAATACCCCCATAGGAGAGAAAGAGTGAGACTATAAGTCCCCCCACAATGAAGTACCTCCCATGCCGATGGTGAATGCCTGAAGAAGAACGCTGAAGAGAATCCGGTACCAACAAAAAACATTTCTCGCCTTAGGAAGAAACCAATCCAAAGGTTGATGTAGATGAAAATACATCTCCAAGAAGAGAGATGAGGGAAGAAATCTCATGATAGATGCCTCAAAAAATTGCTCAAATGTCCACATGTCAGAATCAAAGGATGGCACTATGCAATGAGGTGTGACCAATCTAAAATTCTGGGTAGACTCATGAAGAACAAAAGCTCCAAAGATAAAGTAGATGGGATAACAATTGTGTTGTAACTGTCACCAAAGAGGAGAGATATCCCCTCAAGTGTGTCCTCCAAATCTGCAATATGAGACTCACAAAAGAAGTCTGATACACCCAACAAGAAAGTATCCCACAAAGTTGTGTACAAAAGACCTGAAGTATCATGCTCAACTAAAGTAGAAGAAACAATGTCGATGCTGATCTCTAAATTAGTAGGAGGTTGAGGATATGGAAGTTCAATACTAGTCTCATGAACCTAAATGGATGAAATAACACCAAGGTTTAAGTGACCAAACTTCTCAGAAACATGATTCACACTTGATGCATGAGTGTGAATATCAATCAATGGATCTACATCATCAAAGGAAGCAAAATGGGAGAATGTATACAAGCGAGATGCATGATCAATCATCCCAACAACAATGATATCTCTACTCTCCAAGTCTCTTATGATCACTAAATTAGGAGTGAACTCAATTGTCTTGCCTGCACCACAATGAGTAATCTGGTAGATGGAAAAGAGATTGGTTGACAAGGAAGGTACATACAATATATTATTAAAAGTGCCCTCACCAATATCAATAGTTCCTTTACTAGTTGCATGCATGTATGTATTGTTACCCATGAAAATAGGTGGCAAAGTACATGACTCAAATGAAGAGAACATCCCTTGTGAAGATGCCATATGATGAGAAGTGCCAAAATTAAGAAGCCATCTCTCTGACTGAAGACTTGTAGAAGTAAAGAGTGCTTGTCCTTTTCCCTTATTTGTCCCATTGGCAATGCCTATTGTCCATGTCTATGTAGATGATGATGGTGTTGAAGAAGAGAATGTACTAGGTGACATGGATGATGACATTTTGATATTGTGCTTTTGAACAATGTGAGTCAACTAATCAATTTTCTTCTCATAACACTTATTCTCATCATGTCCTAGTTTTTTACAATATGCACACTTTGGTCTCTCCTTCTTAGATGATTCTTCCTTGGGAGAGGATGAGGACTTAGGTGATTTGGTTGACTCATTCGCTTGCTCATTGTTCTTGAAATCCTTATTTTTATATTTCTTTCCTTTGCTAGGTGAAGCCTTTTGATCCTTTGAACCTTGATTAGCTAAAAGAGAATGAAGTCTAGGAGACTTCAATGTGCCCATGTGTACTAACTGTAAGGTGTGGATACATTACATACTAAACATATTATTCCAAAATTAAAGCATATTCCAAAAATGGTAAATAAAACATTTACAGTTTCCAAATATCCATAACTATATAAAATGACAAGAATCCATCGAATGAAGGATAAATTATCCATACACTAAGAAGTGTTACAATTCCATTACATACACCAGTCTGGTGTTACAAAACATCTATTTCAATGTTACAAGTTGAATTACACTATCTATACATCAATGAAAATACTTTACAATGTACAAATTTGGCTATGCAAGCCATACAAAATGATGAAATGAAATAAATATCCATATAATATAAATCTCTAAACTCGACAACCATGGACCTCCACAAGTCAACACCAAGATTGTGGTTAAGGCATTTTTTTCCACCCGACCACGAGGTACTGGACTTCCCCAGGTTTCTTCCTAACTTGAAGAAAACACCAACCCTGCACAAAGAGCCTAGCAACCTGGAATGGTATAAGCAGGAGAGAATCTCTTGATGCATGCCTATTGCTTGTATGCATCCTATATTAGAATGACAAACTCTTGCAAGCAAGATGTGGCAGAGACAATATAACATAATCTAGGCTTTTTCTCAAAAATCCATCTATTTCAATGGTACAGTTTCTTGGCCAAGAAATAAAATAAAAATGATATCTTTAGAAAAAGTAAAACTATCGTCTCTATGAGCCCACAATCGGCATCCTGTCCTGAAAGTACATTACTTTACCCAAAATACAAATAATGAGAACTTTTCCTAAGTTAAATTATCCGTGTTCAATAACATCCATTCTATAAAACAATTATAGTTTCATCATTCCATTCATTCATCTAGTTGATTGTTGTTTAAGTTTACAATCTTATAGTGTTCATATCCATTTTCATGTTAAGTAGTTTTCTAAATGTGATGGGTTTTATCAGTTTTGTAATCAAAATGAATCTATATGTTTTCTATTGAGTTGTTTCTTTGATTTAATGTCAATCTGATAAAAATAGATTTCGAAGCATCATTTAAGTAACTCAAAAAAAATATTAAGTTTATATAACAGATCTATTATATCATTTGCAACCGATTAAAATAATTTAAAAACATGTTTGGCTATCCTTCATACAGATATAATATATATATATATATATATATATATATATATATATATATATATATGTAAAAATCTCACAGCAATAACTCTTTATATAGAGAAGTTCCAAACTGTATTATGTTGTTACCGCAACCAGTCTAATTTCACACACACACACACACACACACACACACACACATATATATATCATTATAAATATATATAAAATCTAAGAAAATAATGATATGGAGCATCACCTAGATTTGGGTATTGCACAGTAAATAAACATCAGTGAATTTTTATAACTGACAGAGTGATCATAGGAATCGATCAGCATATATATATTACCATAACAATGAAATGTCAAATGGCATTGAGTGCAAAGGTATAATACTGCAGACTACCTAAAATCGTGCGAATGGATTACAACATGCAAGTTTTATGTTTTAGATTGTAATAGTTTCAAACTCAAAGTAAATGGAAACTCATATAACATATCAATGGCCGCCATATGGGGTCGCAGTCCCCCATATGGGTTCCGTAGTATAACTACGCCCATTTCTATGTTTTCTATATGACTCCAAAGAGATTAATAATGTAATTTCCATTACACAGACAATTTTTCATATGTATGCAACTCGATATATATATATATATATATATATATATATAAGATTTACAAAACATATACATAGCAGTAAATAAATAAGAACATGTTGATATACAATTATTGATAAGCAAGGGTTTAATCACAGAAACATTTCTATATATATATATATTGATGCAGAGGCATCCACACTAAAACCTTGACATACAGCATGTATGTCCGCAACCCTTCATCATCATCATCATATTTCCCTTAACACTATCAGCATCATCATATTTTCTCTGCCGACCGATATCCTCCTGCAGACAAACCTTCAACTCTTCGTCTGTCAGCAGCATCATCATATTCGGCTAGCGCAAACATCCTCCTGATGTTCACTGTTCATCTTACCGCCAACCTCTATCTTCATCATCATGATGTTCAACATCATGTTCATCAGCAGGATATAAAATATCCTGTTCCCTCCATATATCCTGATGACGACAACCTCATGCACCTTTCCTTCGATGCTTACGTCACCCCGATATCCTGATGACGATTATCCTGATGACGATGACGTCACATGCAGCTCCTTCAATATCCTGCTGCCCGATATCCTGATGACGATGACGTCACATGCAGTTCCTTCAATATCCTGCTGTCGGCCAAACTTAACATTATCAGCCCGCGATGGTTTTATCAACCCGATCTTCTACCTTATGCCGATACGCTCCTCCTCGGCAACACCTGATGATGATCACCCCAATGCACATTCACCTTATGCAATCTACTGCATCATGCTCATCTCCACTTACTCGGATGACGCCCGAAGTAACTGCAGGATATACACAGAAATATCCTGATGATGCCGTTGCGAAGGATTTTCCAACCTTAGCGAATTTTCAATCCGCCGAACCTCCTGGGGCGACCCGATCCGCTTCCTGGACAACTTTCCAGACTCTAACTATCAGCACGACCTAGCACATACCCATGCTAGGGTCCTCAACACCTTTCGACGATGATCGTGCACACCTGCATGCAAACGAACACAAAATGTAGACTAAACCCTAAACTACTGTACATAGCCATTCCACCGATTCGACGAATCAACCGGTGGAATGGATCAGCGAATCCATGAAACCACCAAAACAGCAAATCGATCACACAATGGAATCCAAAACAGAGAATTGACACAACAGGATCTCTTTATTGATTTCAAAAGATGCAAATACAATACTCAGTCTCTCCCTGCAATCTAACTCCTCTGCTCAATGTCTAAAACCAACCGATCCTCATGCATAAATAGGATCTCTTGCGAGTACTACCACTCGATTCCCAGCGGCTGGGAGCTTCCAAGCGGCTGGGAGGATCCAACTGGACATACAGCATAACAGCTGTCCTAAGAACCTAGCTAAAAATAGTAAAGTATGGTCAACATGACCTTATTACATGCATTGGTCTTATAAGACCTTCTTGGAAACATTAACAAGACTTAAACTAACTAACTGCCTCATGGAGGCCAGCTGTCAGGTAGGTGCTCCTGCACCATACTCCCCAACAGAAAAGAACTCATGTCCCATGAGTTTGGTTGTGGAAGTCCTCCACCTTTACACTTTGCCTTTGCAGTGTCTTGATCTGTTCCAGCTTTGTCCTCTGCTGGCTCTTGGCTACTCCAAGACTTCTGAACTGTAACTTGCTTTCTTGCAAGTAAATCCTCATGCCTGTCAATGTAGGCCTTTCTCTCACAAACCTTGTGTTTGTCAGGTTGTCTGACCAGAACCTCTGTCTGAACTGCCTCTTGAACTTCTGCAATGTTCAACTCTGTCTTTCTTTCAACCTTTATAGGACAAACAATAGTCCCAACTATGACAACATCCTTGTCATTCCTCTCAACTGGTTGCTATTTGCAAACCTGTTTCTGAACCTGCTGCTGACCTCTGTCAGTCAAAACTGAAACTTTCTTCAACCTATTGTCCTTAACAACTCCTTTCCCTGCAGTGTCCTCAACTGCCTTTATGCCTGCTCCTATAGGCATCTGCACAAATTCCTTCTTTCCCACTAAAATGATTTTGGCTGCCCCCTGTGCTGCAGCATTTGCCTGCAATGGCATCAACATAATAGTCTTCCCATCTTTCTTGATGGTGTAGGTATTAGCATACCCATCATACAGTACCCTCCTATCAAATTGCCATGGTCTACCCAACAGTAGGTGACAACATTCCATGGGCAAAATGTCACACAAAACTCTATCATGATATGCTCCAATCTGAAAATCCACATATGCCTGTTCATAGACAAAACGTGATTGACTATCACTCACCCAAGATGCCTTGTAAGGGTGTTGGTGTGGAATCCTTTCCAAATGCAGTTTATCCACCATTTCCTGAGATACCATGTTGTCTGTTGAACCAGTATCAATGACAACCTTACATACTTTACCTTTGCTCTTGCATGTGGTCTTGAAAAGAGCTCTTCTTTGCACCATATCCTTTGATGTCTGCAAACTAATTCTCCTTAGCATCAATGCTTCTCCCTCCTCAGGATATCCATAACCGTCAGGATCCCTATCTCGTTGATAAGTGTTTGAACTCTGCACACTTTGCTCTACTTTCTCTTCTTGCACAAGTTGTACTCTCTTGTCATTTGTTCTATCATTTCTGGATGATGAACCTTTGCTTTCTGGACATTTGAAAAATGGATGACCAAACTCACCACAGGTGTAACACTTTCCTGAAAATGTAGTAGAACCTCTACCACTTCCAAATCTGCCTTTATTACCTTTCCATCCACCTCTGAAATCAGACTGTCCCTGTCCTTTACCAGTGTCTTCTTGACCCTCATTGGTTTGCCTTGTTGTAGGGGCTGATCCTCTTCCCCTCATATTGCTGCCTCTTCCTCTCATGGACTTATCTTGTCTCCTATTCATCTTTTCTTCAATCCTGATTGCCATTTGGTAACAATCCTCCACACTCTTAGGGTTAGCTAAAACTAACTCATCCTGTATGTTCAATCTCAAACCAGCCAAGTACCTAGCCACCTTTTCTACCTCATTCTCATGATGACCAGATCTCATACTCAATTTATAAAACTCCTCAGTATATGCCTTCACATCCATTTCCTTCTACCTTAAAAATTGCAGCTTCTTAAACATCTGAATCTCATAATCCCTTGGCAAGAATTTACCTTTGATCCTTGCTACCATCTTATCCCATGAAGTGATCTTTGACTTTCCTTGTTTCCTTCTCTCGGATTGTACATAATCCCACCATACCAAAGCATGACCACCTAACTTGGTCTTTGCAATCTTTACCTTCTGATCCTCAGTAACATCTTCACATTCAAAGTGATTATCAAGTGCAGCAATCCAATCCAGTAACTCATCTTCATTCAAACTTCCATTATACTTGGAAACATCAACCTTTACCTTAGGTTTATCACTCTGCACTACCTTTAACAGTTTTACAAATCTCTGGTCGTCAGCATCCAGATCTTCAGCTACCTCTTCATACTCTTCAACAGTATCTTCATCTTCTTCAGACTCACTGTCGTCCACTTCCCTCTTTTTGTTCTTTTCTAGGGCTACAAGCCTGGCTTGAAGTGCTTCAGCAAGCTCCTTCATCTTCCTCATCTCTCTGGCATGTTTTTCCTTCATCTCCTGCAATTCCCTTGCAGTACCACTACCTTTCGAAGGCATTTTGTCAACCTCTCACTCCTCTACCTCTGTCCTTTCAGTGACAGAATCAACTCTACCTCTGCCCTTTCGGTGACAGAATCAACACACAACAGCCCAGACCTTTTGTTGAGCTCTGATACCACTATGATGCAGAGGCATCCACACTAAAACCTTGACATACAGCATGTATGTCCGCAACCCTTCATCATCATCATCATATTTCCCTTAACACTGTCAGCATCATCATATTTTCTCTGCCGACCGATATCCTCCTGCAGACAAACCTTCGACTCTTCGTCTGTCAGCAGCATCATCATATTCGGCTAGCGCAAACATCCTCCTGATGTTCACTGTTCATCTTACCGCCAACCTCTATCTTCATCATCATGATGTTCAACATCATGTTCATCAGCAGGATATAAAATATCATGTTCCCTCCATATATCCTGATGACGACAACCTCATGCACCTTTCCTTCGATGCTTACGTCACCCCGATATCCTGATGACGATGACGTCACATGTAGCTCCTTCAATATCCTGCTGCCCGATATCCTGATGACGATTATCCTAATGACGATGACGTCACATGCAGTTCCTTCAATATCCTGCTGTCGGCCAAACTTAACATTATCGGCCCGCGATGGTTTTATCAACCCGATCTTCTACCTTATGCCGATACGCTCCTCCTCGGCAACACCTGATGATGATCACCCCAATGCACATTCACCTTATGCAATCTACTGCATCATGCTCATCTCCACTTACTCAGATGACGCCCGAAGTAACTGCAGGATATACACAGAAATATCCTGATGATGCCGTTGCGAAGGATTTTCCAACCTTAGCGAATTTTCAATCCGTCGAACCTCCTGGGGTGACTCGATCCGCTTCCTGGACAACTTTCCAGACTCTAACTATCAGCACGACCTAGCACATACCCATGCTAGGGTCCTCAACACCTTTCGACGACGATCCTGCACACCTGCATGCAAATGAACACAAAATGCAGACTAAACCCTAAACTACTGTACATAGCCATTCCACCGATTCGACGAATCAACTGGTGGAATGGATCAGCGACTCCATGAAACCACCAAAATAGCAAATCGATCACACAATGGAATCCAAAACAGAGAATTGACACAACAGGATCTCTTTATTGATTTCAAAAGATGCAAATACAATACTCAGTCTCTCTCTGCAATCTAACTCCTCTGCTCAATGTCTAAAACCAACCGATCCTCATGCATAAATAGGATCTCTTGCGAGTACTACCACTCGATTCCCAGCGGCTGGGAGCTTCCAAGCGGCTGGGAGGATCCAACCGGACATACAGTATAACAGCTGTCCTAACAACCTAGCTAAAAATAGTAAAGTATGGTCAACATGACCTTATTACATGCATTGGTCTTATAAGACCTTCTTGGAAACATTAACAAGACTTAAACTAACTAACTGCCTCATGGAGGCCAGCTGTCAGGTAGGTGCTCCTGCACCATATATATATATATTCATTATAATATATATGTATATTCATAAGAAATCATCAATTTTGACATAGTAATAAAACGATGGTTTCAATCAGCAAGATAAATAAGAGTTTTTATCAACAAAAATTTCCAATAGATCCATGTTTACACAACTGAGAATTAACTTAATGGATTGTAGTAAAAACCTAGAGAAATGCTATCCACAGCTGGACCTGATTTATTCTTTGTTTCCTCCAAAGCTTCTTTTTGCTCTAGATCTTCCAATCTCTTTGCCAAAACGCTCTTTCTACCAAAATACCTTCTTTATTTCTTGATTTCAAATTCCAGAGTCGTGAATGAAGTTGTTGTCTTCATGAAATTTTCCTCCTATTTATTAAATAAATATTCCCCCTCATTAAATTCCTTCTGGTTGAGGGAGGAGTGGGCTGACAGAGCCATTCCCTGAAAAAAATAAAGAATGAACTCCTAATAAAATAAAATAACACAAATGGTCATTTGTTTATATTCTTAGTCTTTTTCTATTTTTATCTATTTCTAATTTTTGTGTTCTCTTTTTCTGATTCTTTTTTCTTTATTTTCTAAAATGTTTCTTATTTGTCTACTATATCTAACATTTAAATAAAGGGTAAGTGCAGAAAGATGGGGGGCCAAAAAGGGGTCTTAAGTGGCCACTTTTTTTCTGAAATAAGGAAATACTGGCATTGGATGAGAAACTGAGCATAGTTACACTCAAAATTTAGAGATGCAACCAAAACAATGTTCGTAGTGCTCCAAGTCTACTTTTTAAACTACTATTTTGTTTTGAAAATGGCATAGATTAAGGGGTTCAAAAGAGGGAGCCACAGAAATTGGTGTTGTTTCTATCAAAAAAACATAACATAGCATGTTTTGTGGCTCCCTCAAAAGGTCAACTTTTTTTTGGTATTTTTAAAATCGCTTTGGCGAAAATTTAGCTAATAGCATGTAGTTTATGCCCGATTTTTCTGATACTTTTTTGATGAATATTTGATTTTTTACTAATTTTTAAAGTGGACACATCCTAAAAAATAGAATTTTGGCTGTGCTACCCCTATAAATTTTGAAAACTAATTGAAAATTATTTTTTTATTTTTTAATATTTGTAGAATGGAGTCTAGTTTCGAAATATGTAATTTTTTTGAAATTTGAATGAATAGTTATTTTACAATGAAAAAAAGACCAAACATTGGTTTTTGCCTAAAAACGGACACACAAACAAAAGAAATTAAAGATGAAAGGCTTAACATTGTTAAAATGTGAAAAAAATCACATCGTCAAATAGCTAAGAGAAAGCCTAACATTACCCATGTGTTCAATTTTTTCGACCTTGAAACACGCGCAAATTTGAGGGTTAGCATGAACGAAATTATGTGAAATTTTGAAGAATATAGAAAAACACGTCTGTGACTGTTCATAAGGCACTCCAAGCCTTTGGGTTGGAAATCCAAAGCAAATCCCAAGCCCAAGGCTTGGGATTCCCAAAGCAAGAAATAACCTGAGCGCGTTATAACGTGCTCGCGTTATGTTTTGCCTTGCATTTTTCTTTCCCGCAAGTCTGTTTTTGTCACGTTTGACATAACGCGAGCACGTTATAACGCGCTCGCGTTATGTTACCCTCAAATTTTTTTACATTCAAGGCTATTAATCATCAGGGTTAAGGGATAAGGGATAGAGGTTGAGGGTTTAGGGATAAGGGATTAGCGTTTAAGGTATAGTATCGAGCCCGTTGAGGGTCTAGGAATAGGGATAGAGTTTAAGGTTTAGGGATGAGGGATAACAGATTACGGTTGAGGGTTTAGGGTTTAGGTATAGGGTTGAGGGTCGAGGGATCAGAGTTAAGGGTTGAGGGATTAGGGTTTGACATTGAGGGTTGAGGGTTGAGGTTCAAGGGTCAAGGGTTTAGGGATATGGTTTAGGGTCGAGGGATTAGGGTTAAAGTAGAGTGTGGAGGGTGTAAGGATTAGGGATAGGGTTGGAGGGTTTAAGGATTAGGGATTAGGGTTTAAGGTATAGTATCGAGTCTGTTGAGGGTTTAGGAATAGGGATAGCATTTAGGGTTTAGGGATGAGGGATTATAGTTGAGGGATGATGGATTAGGGTTGAGGGTTGAGGGATTAGGGTTTAGGGATAAGGTTTAGGGTTGAGGGTTGAGGGATTAGGGTTTAAGGTATAGTGTTGAGGGTTGAGGGTTGAGGTTTAGGGTTGATGGATTAGCATTTAATGTCGAGGTTAGGGTTAGAGTGTCGAGGGTAGAGGGATTAGGAATAGGGTTTAGGGTTGAAGGTTTAAGGATTGAGGGTTGAGGCTTTAGGGATGAGGGTTTAAGGCTTAAGATATAGTGTCAAGTGTTGAGGGTGTAGGGATAGGGTTTAAGTTTTAAGGGTTAAGGGTTTAGGGATAGGGATTAGGGTTTAAGGTATAGTGTTGAGGATCGAGGGATCAGAGTTAAGGGTTGAGGGATTAGGGTTTGACGTTGAGGGTTGAGGGTTGAGGTTCGAGGGTCAAGGGTTTTGGGATAGGGTTGAGGGTTGAGGAATTAGGGTTAAAGTAGAGTGTGGAGGGTATAAGGATTAGGGATAGGGTTGGAGGGTTTAGGGATAAGGGATTAGGGTTTAAGGTATAGTATCGATTATGTTGAGGGTGTAGGAATAGGGATAGCATTTAGGGTTTAGGGATGAGGGATTAGAGTTGAGGGATGACGGATTAGGGTTGAGGGTTGAGGGATTAGGGTTTAGGGATAAGGTTTACGGTTGAGGGTTGAGCGATTAGGGTTTAAGGTATAGTGTTGAGGGTTTAGGGATAGGGTTTAGGGTTGAGGGATTAGGATTTGATGTTGAGGGTTGAGGGTTTAGGGTTTAGGGTTTAGGGTTAGGGTTGAGAGATGAGGGATCAGAGTTAAGGGTTGAGGGAATAGGGTTTGACGTCGAGGGTTGAGGGTTGAGGTTCGAGGGTCAAGGGTTTAGGGATAGGGTTGAGGTTGAAGGGATTAGGGTTAAAGTAGAGTGTGGAGGGTGTAAGGATTAGGGATAGGGTTGGAGGGTTTAGGGATAAGGGATTAGAGTTTAAGGTATAGTATCAAGTTTGTTGAGGGTTTAGGAATAGGGATAGCATTTAGGGTTTAGGGATGAGGGATTAGAGTTGAGGGATGAGGGATTAGGGTTGAGGGTTGAGGGATTAGGGTTTAGGGATAAGGTTTAGGGTTGAGGGTTGAGGGATTATTGTTTAAGGTATAGTGTTGAGGGTTGATGGTTTAGGGATAGGGTTTAGGTTTGAGGGATTAGGATTTAGGGTTGATGAATTAGGGTTTAATGTTGAGAGTTGAGGGTTGAGGGTTGAGGGTTGAGGGTTGAGGGTTGAGGTTGAGGGATAGGGTTAATGGTCAAGGGATTAGGGTTTAAGGTATAGTATTGAGCCTGTTGAGGGTCTACGAATAGGGATAGTGTTTAGGGTTTAGGAATGAGGGATTAGAGTTGAGGGATGACAGATGACAGATTAGGGTTGAGGGTTGAGGGATTAGGGTTTAGGGACAAGGTTTAGGGTTAGGGTTGAGGGATTAGGGTTTAAGGTATAATGTTGAGGGTTTAGGGATAGGGTTTAGGGTTGAGGGATTAGAGTGAAGGGTTGAGGGATTAGAATTTGACGTTGAGGGTTTAGGGTTTAGGGTTAGGGTTGAAGGTCAAGGGATCAGAGTTAAGGGTTGAGGGATTAGGGTTTGATGTTGATGGTTGAGGGTTGAGGTTTGAGGGTCAAGGGTTTAGGGATAGGGTTTAGCGTTGAGGAATTAGGGTTAAAGTAGAGTGTGGAGGGTATAAGGATTAGGGATAGGGTTGGAAGGTTTAGGGATAAGGGATTAGAGTTTAAGGTATAGTATCGAGTCTGTTGAGGGTTTAGGAATAGGGATAGCATTTAGGGTTTAGGGATGAGGGATTAGAGTTGAGGGATGATGGATTAGGGTTGAGGGTTGAGGGATTAGGGTTTAGGGATAAGGTTTAGGGTTGAGGGTTGAGGGATTAGGGTTTAAGGTATAGTGTTGAGGGTTGAGGGTTTAGGATTAGGGTCTAGGGTTGATAGATTAGCATTTAATGTTGAGGTTAGGGTTAGAGTGTCGAGGGTAGAGGGATTAGGGATAGGGTTTAGGGTTGAAGGTTTAAGGATTGAGGGTTGAGGCTTTAGGGATGAGGGTTTAAGGCTTAAGATATAGTGTCAAGTGTTGAGGTTGTAAGGATAGGGTTTAAGTTTTAAGGGTTAAGGGTTGAGGGATAAGGATTAGGGTTTAAGGTATAGTGTTGAGGGTCGAGGGATCAAAGTTAAGGGTTGAGGGATTAGGGTTTGATGTTGAGGGTTGAGGGTTGAGGTTCGACGGTCAAGGGTTTAGGGATAGGGTCGAGGGTGGAGGAATTAGGGTTAAAGTAGAGTGTGGAGGGTATAAGGATTAGGGATAGGATTGGAGGGTTTAGGGATAAGGGATTAGGGTTTAAGGTATAGTATCAATTCTATTGAGGGTGTAGGAATAGGGATAGCATTTAGGGTGTATGGATGAGGGATTAGAGTTGAGGGATGATGGATTAGGGTTGAGGATTGAGGGATTAGGGTTTAGGGATAAGGTTTAGGGTTGAGAGATGAGGGATTAGGGTTTAAGGTATAGTGTTGAGGGTTTAGGGCTGAGGGAGCTACATTGTACCGATGATATCCCTGAAGAGTCTAAAGTGCAAAAAGGTAGCAATCTTTGACGAAATGTTACTTCAAAACTGTGTCACTTAGAAACATTCCGTCTAAGGCAACATAATCATGTAGAGTGCCTCTACAATAACCTTTCTCAGTTTTTTATAGCTCTGAGGCATTTGCCTGTGGTGAAAGGTTTTCTGCTGCCCCAAAAATCGTCAGAAGGAGGAAGTGTAAAGTTGCAAAGGGGTGTAACTTTCCTCCTGCTCCTGATGCGACCAAACTGACTGTTCCAACGCGTCTGAATGGGTACATTTACACTAGGCATGGTCCTTTTTTTCACCCAAACATGTCGAAACAGTCGGAGCTACATTGTACTGACAATATCCCTAAAGAGTCCAAAGTGCAAAAAGGCAGCAATCTTTGACGAGATGTTACATGAAAACCGTGTCACTTAGAAACATTCTGTCTAAGGCAACGTGATCATGTAGAGTGCCTCTACAATAACCTCTCTCAATTTTTTATAGCTCTGAGGCATTTGCCCGTGGTGAAAGGTTTTCTACTGCCCCAAAAATTGTCAGAAGGAGGCAGTGCAAAGTTGCAAAGGGGTGTAACTCTCATCCTACTCCTGATGCAACCAAACTAACTATTCCAATGCGTCTGAATGGGTACATTTACACTAGGCATGGTCCTGTTTTTCACCCAAACATGTCGAAACAGTCGGAGCTACATTGTACCGACGATATCCCTGAAGAGTTAAAAGTGCAAAAAGGCAGCAATCTTTAACGAGATGTTACTTGAAAACTGTGTCACTTAGAAACATTCCGTTTGAGGCAACACGATCATGTAGAGTGCCTCTACAATAACCTCTCTCAATTTTTTATAGCTCTGAGGCATTTGCCCATGGTGAAAGGTTTTCTTCTGCCCCAAAAATCGTCAGAAGGACGCAGTGTATTAAGTCAGGATGAAAACCTATTCACTCTAGGTGCCTGTTTTTGACCAAATCACACATGCGCCTTGAACAAGTGATGCTACAAGTGGTGAACAAAATGGGTGCCTTGAAGAATTGAGCCCTCCAAGACATCTTGCAATTGCCTAAAAGTCTAAAATTTACATAAGTGAGTTAAGGCGCCATTTTCCATCTCCAGAGCCTCCTTTGAGTGCCTTAACATGGAGTGAATGTTTTAGTCTATGAAAGATTGTGCCTAAAGAATATAACAACCCCTTGAGTCACTAGGATGAACTAAGTTAACAAAAGGAACTTCATTGAGGGAGGCGCACTTGTGCATCTAGAGAACTCCAGTTTAGCGCCTGAGAAAAAGCATGTTTAGAGACACCCCTCAAATGAACCCCCTAGAACCAATAACCATAGCTCAAGATCCATAACCATGAGAAGATAAAGCATTAAAAAAATTCATCTAAAGGATGGGAAATACCTCTTAGATGATAGTCTGCCGAGTAGACCAAGAGTGGGGAATGAGAATGCTCGTCGAAGATACACCAAGCCACAATGACTCTCTCTAATAAGAATCTTCTCTAGGTCCATAATTAACTCACACCCATATCCAAGTGAAAGTCTCCTTGGTCTTCCTGCTAAAACCTCTAAAGGGTAACCATCTCAACAAGTGTCTCTAATCCCAAGAGAACTCTAGCCTCACCCAAGTCTCGAAGTATGTATGAGAACCTACAACCAATCAATCCATGTTAAGCTCCAAATGCAACACCACATTATCATGAAGCTCCCAAGCACATGACCAATGTACTCAATACCAAGAGAACCAACAAGACCACTGTCAAAACTCCAACTACAAAATTAGGTATCCAAACATGACATCATGATCTAACATCTCCTCCTAGAAGATCACATGCACCAATATAGACATCCTAGTCTCAAGAGAACTTGTATCATGCTAATACTCTAATCTAGAATCAAGAGTCCACCAAGACACACTACCAAACACCTCTAAACCAAGGATCAACATCTACAACCACATGAAGATAACCATTACACCCAACCACCATATAAGATCATCCATCACTAGGTGATGAATACACATCACTATCAAAGCAACATCCATCCTTTCATCCCAATGCAACATACCAATGCGCAAATGAGCATAGACAAGGAAAAATAACAAAGTCATCCTGTGGATATAGGCAATATGCATTCAAGTCATCCCACTACAATCAATGAGGTGTGCATCCCAAAAAAATGCATAACTTGTAGATCCCAACCATTGAAAACATGCAAAATCATCATCACATTAGTAATCATCATCACATTAGTAAACATCATCACATTAGTAAACTAGTAAACATCATTTGCATCCATACTTAAACCAATCTTATTGTTGTGTTTGATGTGTCCTCTTTCAAACAACCATTTAACAAAATTTGAGTCCAAACAATAAACATTTACAACCATAAACATCTCAAAGTCCAAAATCCAAACATTCTATCATCCTTAATCATTTCCATCATGGACCCTTGGTTTGAAAAAATCATTATGCAAGATAAAAACCCTATGCCTATTACCTTGTCCGAGGCTCATGCAAAACCCAAAATGATTAGCCTAGTACCATGTGTCATGTCCCCGTTCCCGACTTGATCATCAAGTGTATAATGGATTAGCCTATTCCTCATTCACAGAGGCTAATTCCAAATGATGAGGGAATGAATTCATTTCAGACTAACTCTATCTGTTTGTTTTGCAGGAACAAGGTCAGAACCCTAAAATTTGACTAAGTATGGAAGCTTGGGAGCCTAGGCGCCCATTTCACTCTAGTTTTCCTTACTAAGTGCCTAGCACAAGGATCATCCAAATTAAGCACCTAAGAACCTCAAGGTGCCTATACATATTTCTAGGGATCCTCCAATTGAGCGCCTAGCATAGATGGATGAAGATTTAAAGTTTTCAAGTTAAAGATGTCCTTTGGGTGAACTCACAGCACTAGGTGCATGTATTGGTTGGAACTCCTTGGATCTGGCACCTAGGATTGAAATCCTTTGATGAGGAGAGAAGTCTCAAGGCCTGGTCTGGTGCCCTCACTTGCCTACCCCACCCTCAGAATGCACCTAACCTTCATAAGGCGTTAACACTCTATTTTGAGTGCCTAGCAAGGGATAATGGATAGATTGAAGGCTTGGGAGCTAAGGAAAGTCACTTAGATGAATAATCAAGATTGAAATGAGAAACTCCTAGCTAAGGTGCAAAATTCCTCAATTCTGGCATCCATAAATCAAATCTAAGTAAGGTGCTCTTTCCATTTGCCAAAGGCTCTATTAGCGCCCTTGGTTGATGATCTCTCCAGACACCTGAAATGGCACCCAGTGGATCTTTCAACTTGTATTAGGAAGAAGGGAAGCATTCTCAGTGTTGTTCAGATAATCTAAGTTGTAAAGTTAACAAGGAATAGAGCCAAAGGACAAGGCACACTTATTGGTCTCCATCACCTCAGAAATGCGCCTAATGCAATTGGTGTCAACTTCCCTCTTTCTAGCCTCCAAATGGCGCCTAGAGTCAAAAAAGGATTTCACTAAATAATGTTAATGTTTTGAACATCAAACTCTGCTTGGCGCATACCTATGCTCTTGCAACCTCAAATTGGCGCCTAGGGTTCAGTCATCCTCCTAAGGCGTGGTTCTGCTCCTCCATAACCCTGTTTTGGTGCCTAAACTTGGAAGTACCTTGAAGACTTGGATTAAGATGGAATTCACCTCCAGAATGTTAGGTGCTTGATAGAAGATAAAGGCGCTAGGGTAAAAGAGCTTCAAAAGTTTGATGTCAAGTGTGAATTGAGATAATAGGCACTGATACCAGTTGACATTACTCCAAACATGCGCCTAAGAGAGATGCAAGTCCCCAAGACCAATTTTGGAACAAGGCACTCCATCAGAGGGTAAGATGATAATCCTTGGAAGTCAAGTGTTTCAAAGATTCTTTGAGAAATTGACAAGTTGTAACCTAGGCGCCAAAACCCCTGAGAATCCTCCTATCTGGCGCCTAGTTAGAAGAACACTAATATTGCGCCTAAGTGAATTTGAGTGTCAATATAGAGTCATCAAACCCCACCATACGTTCATCCATGTCTCTACCACCTCAAGGAAGCACCCAGCTTAGGATGGCGCCTAGTCTGGTCTCTACTACCTTCAGTTGGCGCCTAACCCTAAGAGTCTTGCAACTATGACGTTCATCCATGCAACAAGCAAGGTGATGCTCCCTTGTGATATTGTGAGGTGTTGACATTCAGTTGACATCATTGAGTTTGATTGAGTTGATCAAGTGTAGACGCCATTGTAAACATTAAGGCTTCAAGGCCTTTCTTTTGTATCTCCATTGAATAAGTTGTAACTTCATGCCATTGAAAGCATTATCCATGTAATAAGACATTGCAAGTTGATTGAGTCAAATAACTAGACAAGTAGCCAACTCTAAGGCTGATTCATTCAAGTAGTTATCTTTGATGTATATCTTTGTGTTGTTGAAGTAGTTGATGAATTGATAGCAAGTAAAATTGTTTAAGGAAAAATTTTCGTAGAACTAGTTGGGTATCTTACACCATGCCTATCCATCAAACATCACAATGTAATCAAAATCCTAACAACATGCCCATGATCCAAAATCAAGTGCAATCATGCAAAGATATTATCAATCACAAGCCTATTAAGAATGAACTAGAGTCTTCTAGTACCATACTTTTCCATCAAACACCATCATGTAATCCATGGCCTATCAAGCCTATCAAAGAAAATGCAAACATCCTATGTAATACAATTGGACTTTAAATATTTGAAGTAGCCATCTACAAATATCCATTCAAAAGTGGATTTATAATGCAAGGATGGACGCCATCAATAAAAAAGATTTGTATTAACCAAATATCCATATAGGCATACATCAATATCTGTCGATATAAGTATAACATATATACAAAATAGCCATATAGGCTTACAAGAATGCCATATAGGCATACAATGTCAACTATGTACAATACAAAATATATGTCCACAAATGCCATATAGGCATACAACAAAGGAACACGATAAAAAGTCATTCCCCTTTGGCTGGTGAAGAGAATAAATCACGAGCAGCCTTTGATCTTCTAGGGGATGGAGACATGCATGTGGGTGGTCTACTACGAACCCGAGGGCTACTCCTCCAATTTAGTTCTTCCTGCACCTTTACCTGTTACAAAAAAAAGTATAGACATTAATATATAGAAATTACATGTTATAAAAAAATGAAACATTTAACAAAAAAATCACTTACCGCTAACATATAATCTATCTCCTCGCTTGCCTCAGTAGCAAGAATAGGCCCTGGTGATATCATGTCCTATAGAAACCATCCAGATAGAAATTAAACTTCAAATCAATAATCTTTTGATTTTTCAAAAATAGACAACTATAACAATGAATGTAAATTGAAATTTACTAATCTGCCTCGTACCCCTGTCAATGCCATGGAGCTATGAATCGCAGAGGCCACACCCTGCTCCATTGCCCTATGAACATGGGGAGGTGTCTCCGCAACCTGCATCATCTGGAAATAAAACAACATTATTCAATTACGAAAACTATAATAGTGATGCAAATCATGGCTCCTAACATACACACACGTTCATCTAAACATGGAAGTAGACACAATAAAACACACAAATCACATACAAAAATTTAGTAAGTACAATTCATTCATTAAAATATTTATTTTATTACCTCTGTAAAGCTTTGAAGTCCACCACCGCTGGTAGGTGTTGCCATGAAATCTACAGTACTAACCTATTCAACATCTAAAATCAGAAATTAGAATACCATTCATATAACGATGCTATTCACATGTAATATTTATAATTGTTTACTAGTTACATACCTCGACAGTAGATGATCTAGTGAAAAATGTAGGTGGAGAACCACTGAAAACTGCATCGACGCTATGACCCTGAAATTTCATTAAAATCATCAATTTAAATTAGTTAATCTTGTATTTCAAAAATGAAATTTCATAAATTAAATTCAATAAACTTGCTAATATTTACCTGAGTATCAAGGCCGAAAGTCTCACTCAGGAGGGTAGCTGTCATCACCATCTGCTCAGCTGCAGATGTAGCCTGTGCACTTACGTCCTGACTGTCCATGGGGTCATAACCACAGGCTGACCCACAAGCCTGGCAAGTATGCAGTGGGACCCTACTCCTCGCACTATCTCCCAACCCACTCTGTGTTGCAGGATCAGCATGCTCTATGATGCTCTGGGTCAAGGCACTAATCGACCTCAGTGTATCGACCTCAACACTCTCCTTCACAATGGAAGGGATAGAAACATGCTTGTGGGCTGGTCTACTGATTACTCGTCTCACTACCCACTGTGGGTCAAGACGTTCCCCTAGTCTATCCTGTACTGAGCCCCCACCTCTACCTTGGAAGTCCCGCATATCAAAATAGTTTGGCACTTTATTGAGGACAAACTCGCAGTAGAGTTTCCTCAAAAAGTATTGTGGGACCTCATTATTATTGCATGGAGGATGGTCAAAAACCATCCACCACCTCTACCCGAAATTGTCCCTTATCACTTGGTTGTTGCACCAATGGATAGGGAACCTCTTGCATGTAATGGGTGGAGGTTGATTTGTTTGTGGGTTTGTGAAAATTGAACACAAGTCTAATTTTGTAATTTGTAATTTTTTGACATCTTGGTATGACAACTTGTCTACATAGTAATCTCTAAACTCTCTCTTTTTATCAGTCCAACTAGTTATTTGCTTGCTAATTGAATTTACATTTGATAACATAGACTCAAGAGGTTCGGCAAGCGTGGACCTATGCAAGGTTGAAGTGGAAGGATCTTTCAACCTTGCAATTATATCTTCAATTTTTTTTTTGTTGTTTTCAATTTGCCCCATTATATTATCTTGTGTTCCAGGGGCATGTCAAGGAATGAATGGAGGAGGTTGTTGTTCTGCAGGTATTTCCTCCTTAGGATTTTGTGGATTTTGAGGAGGAGGAGGTGCATTAACATTTCCTGACAATTAACGAAATATATATCAAAAATCAACAAAACCCTACCTATTTAGAAAGAAATTCAAACAAAAAAACAAAGATAACTCACCCTTTGGCGTGCTCAATGTCACGGTGGCATTTTGGCGACGAATTGATAAGCTTTTTGTGTTGATTGGTGTTTTGCAGAACGTGAGCGCGTTTTTGAGGGTTTGAAAGCCGCGGGCAGAGGAGAGAATGAGAGTGAAATGAAATTCAATTGCTTTTTTTTTAATTTATACTAGGTCATAACACGAGCGCGTTATAATGCGCTCGGGTTATGACTTAAATTTTTTTGAAATTATTTTGGCCACTTTTTGGCCCCCCATCTTCTTGCACTTACCCTATATAAAATATGATTTATTATCTTGCATCATAATGTCACATAATAATAATTCTATTTTCTAATGTAATAATATGATTTAAAACTAAATCTACTCCTACTAAGAGAATTAAGAATAATTTAATAAGTAACTAAAAAAAACATTAATTTCCCTTTCAAATAATATAAGAAACAATCATAGTTAATTATGCAAACGCATCTATATGATTTCTCTAACTGAGTGTGTGTGAGAGAAATCTCGCCATCTTAACCCTGCCAAGCTGCTAACCTCCTTTACCTTAACCACACCCTTATCTTCGACCACCTGGAATTTAACATAAACACAAATTTTCTATTAATAGGTTAGTAACCCAATAGCCGAAGCATCGCTGAAGCATCATTAATCAATCATTAATATGAATAAAATATTATTCTTTTTCCATTTCATCTTTATATAAAATAAACATTTACTAATTTCATCTTTCAAATTAAATCAAATTATTCATCTCACCACACATAATTATCCATTATTTACTTCCACATAAAGTAAAATTAGATAGCTCAAAGTCTGAGACATGACATCCTTCCCCACTTGCAAGAGACATTATCTCGATGTCTTACTACAGAACATAGATTACATACAGAGTCTTATAAATCCAATATCAAATATTATGATAATGTCATCATATGCATAAACAAAAATGAATTAAAATATCAAATGTGGAAAAGCTTTATCAATGTCGACTGCATTTTCCTAGGTGGCACGATCCACCGAATATTGGTGCTACTTGACCATATAAAGAATAACATCTTAATTCGCAATTAACATTGTGTCCATCAAATAAATCCAAGTATATAGTCAGTAAATCATTTCTCATGGCACAAATGTCAATTCAATGTCTAATCCATCACATGGTACATCTACCAGACATCTCCAGTCATTCTAGCATAAGAATAATGATTAGATCTTTAATCAGATACTAATGAGGCATAAATTAATTCGCGCACACACACACACACACATGCATATATATATATATATATATATATATATATATATATATATATATATATATATATATATATATATATATATATATATATATATATATATATATATATATATATATATATATATATATATATATATATATATATATATATATATATATATATATATATATATATATATATATATATGCATGAATCAACACCACATTGTTCATGAAAGCTTACAGTAACATAATATAATACCAAGAGATCAGCCCTCCAAGTAACCATTGATCGTGACCTCCAACAATGAGGCAAAACTCCTAAAAATTTGTACCACTTAGATCATATCCCATTACTGTTAGCAAGAGACACTGCTTCGCATGACATTTGTTGTCATTGATGGCAACTAAGACTATTCCACTCATCCATATAACATAATTTGTTCATACCAGAAGTCAGAATCATAATTTATCTAAGTCTGGGTAGCAAGAAATAGAGCATATGATAGGGTCTGGTCTCTTGGTCTGGATCTCTCTAGTGGTAAATTAGAGTATGCTATGGATCTAAATGAGTCATAAGGATTGTTAGGGTAATCTAAATCTAAAATTTTAACCTCTGGTAATAAAGAATTCAAAAGTTATCTGCATCTGAGTATAGGGTTACATTTTAACAATGCAAACAATAGAAGAGCAGGCCGACCTTGTAATTGATCTTGGTTCCAGATAAATGGAAGTTGCTAGTTGGACGATTTGTGATGATCAGTGATAATGGCTGACATGACTGATGATTTGTAAATTCAAGTTTTGATCCACATTACAAGTTATGCATGGATTTAGCTGACAGAGCAGAGTCTTCAACAAAGTTCTAAGTGTTCTTGAAGCTGACTGAAAAGTGATTGAATATCATGATGCAAATATATATAGCCAATGGATTTAAGTGATTTCGGTGTGTCTGTGTGTGTGATCTGACTATGGAGAAAGTGTGAAAAGGGCAGAGATCTAAGGTTCGGATGATAGAATAGCAGTAAACAAGGTAGAGTGAAGATGAAATGTGTAAGATCAGTTTTTTGTACTTAACTGAAACTAAATTCTTGCATTAGTAGATGCTATTCATCAGTTCAAACTTCTTGTTATCCTCTTGTAATCGTCTATAGGTAGTGAGCCTCTATTGAGTAGTGAGCCCGAATGCATGTGCATTCCCATTTGTAAAATAATTTTAATAGAGTATTAATCTTTGTGGGTTAACCCCTACCATGGTTTTTCCCTTAACCAGGTTTCCATGTTAAAAATCTTGGTTTTAAGTATGTTATTATGATACTGCTCATATGTTTATGATTCTTGTATTTTCATTGTTAAATTATTGATCTATTGTTAAGAGGTAAAAGGAAGAATTAACTACAAAAAGTATTAAAGTTTTGAGACAACTTATTCACCCCCCCCCTCTGAGTTGTTTGCCCTAATTCCAACAATTGGTATCAAAGAAAGGTTCCTTTGAAAAGTTTAACATCTTAAGGAAGATCTGGGAAGGTAGTAAAATGGATGAATACAACCTCCAAGAACAACTTAAACTCACATTAGAAGATCTTGAGTAGTCCAGAATAGAAGCCAAAGAGCTGTAAGAGGGCATTAAAAATGATGAAGACTTCATTGAGACCTTAAAAGCAAAATTGAGCAAATACAATGAAAAGAGGAAGGAGCAACCTCTTCAACTAGGAAATCATTATGAAGACAACGACCAAGACAAGGCCCTGAAAGAGAAAACAAAGGAATGTGAGAAGTTAACTAAATAAGTTATTGTCCTAAAACATGAGATGGAATCCGGGGTGATGAGGCTAACCAAGGAAATTGAAGATTGGAAGAAAACTGAAAAAGACCTTAATTAAAATCTAAAAGAAAGAAGTGAAGAATGCTACAGATTGGATGGAATAGTTGGCCTCCTAGAGTCTACCCTATAAGAAAGCAGAGACAATGAGAAAGAACTTGAGAGACAAATTGTCATTCTTAGAAATGACCTAGAAGTTGCAAATAAATACAAGGAGAAGTTCAAGATAAGATCAGCTAAACTTGAAGCATTGCTTGAAAGTCAAAAAAGGGGTGATGAGAAGCATGGTCTTGGATATGAGAAAGGTGAAATCTTTGGATCTGGACAAAGAAACTTTCAACCAAGGAATGGGAGAAACAGACCTAGAAGACCTCCGGTAAGACAACGTATGCTCAAAAATATCCATCCTTTAATGGAAATTGCTTCAAATGCAATAGATTTGGTCATAAAGCTACGCAGTACAAAAGCAGAGTAAATCAAAATGGTACATCCTTCTCCGGTCAATGCTTCAAGTGTAAGAGGTATGGTCATAGATCAAATGAATGTAGAAGTTATTGCAAGTATGAGGTTAACCAGTGTTTTCATTGATGTCAACATACTCATATTGCATTGATAAGAAGGATTGGAGGAGCTGTGTGCTGAGGATATTGAGAAAATTAGTCTCAATTAGGAACAATGAAGAACAGTGATGAGAAGAAGGCAAAAGTACTCAATAGGTTGAGGATCAGAGGATACAGATTAAAGGGTTTGTAGATATGAGTCTTGAGATGTTCCAATTAAGATTTCAGAGGTCCGCATGAAGATCTGAAGAAGTTATGTTTGCTCAAGTAAAACCGGTTCCGGTAGGCATTCAACAGAGACAGAGTGTCACAGATTGGTCTGGTGAGTTCCAGAATTACATTCTCTCATTCTACAGATTGGAGGGAGTGTTGAAGAAGTCAGTGTGAAGTGACAACTTGATTTGTGAATTGTTTGGAGGTCTAGAAGAACCTTTTGCATTATGATAGTGGTGACAGACTGTGTTCTTGAAGTTCCAGATGAAGAAGAGAAGAATTCTAGTAAGCTGATAAAGTGTGGATGTTCTTGATGACTCGGGAAAGGTTTCGATGATCCTTGGATCATGTACAATTCTTATTGGTAGTTTGCATTGAAGTTAGAGTTTGGATTTGATATAAAGTCCACTGGTTGTTGGTGTTCTTCCTGAGATAGGCCGACCAGATGTATTACATGTCTTGCGAATGATCTTGTAGGTGTTTGCCAACTTAGATGATTGTTCCTAAGTCAATGCCTTGTATAAATAAGGGTTTGTAAATTCATTTTGAAGTGTGTCTTGTGGTGATGAGAGTGATATAGCAAAGAGAAGTGCGAAAGGCAGAGTAGGAGTTTTTGGGCTTAAATGGAACTGATCCGGACATGGTAAAGATGTCAATCTCCAGTTCAAGTTTGTAATACTTGTTATCTTTGTAGACAGTGTGTCTCTTGTAGGCAGTGTGCCTCCTTGTGAGCAGTGTGCTCAAGCAGTGAGCTCTAATTGACATGTGCCATTCATTTTTCTTATTCTTCTAACAGAGAATAATCCTTCGGTTAATCACCTCGTGGTTTTTCCCTTAACCGGGTTTTCCACGTCAAAATCTTGGTGTTTCATGTGTTGATGTGTATTTGCTCTGGTGTTTATGTCTTATGCTTCCATGAATGATTAATTGCTATGCTACTGATTAACAAAGTGGATTTAAGTGTTTGAATTGAAAGCAAATTAAGGATAACTGGTTCACCCCCCCTCTCAGTTATCAACAATTGGTATCAGAGCCAAGTTCCTCTAAAAGGAGCTTAACCGCTTGAGGAGATCCAAGATGTCATCATACAAGAAGGACAGTCCGAAGTTTGATGGAACCAACTTCACTCTTTGGAAAGGCTGCATGAAATGTCAGTTGGAGTGTATGGGAAAGGCATACTTGTCCATGGTCACTAAAGCATATACACCTCCACAGGGTGGTCAGACAACTCTAAATGAAATCACAGATGCTAAAAACAATCTACGGACTAAAGAGGCTCTTCTAAGTGCAGTAACTGACTCAGAGCTCTCAAATGTTATTGACCTACCAACTGCCTATGAGATCTGGATCAAACTGGAACTTCTGCATGAAGGAGATGAGTTTGTTAAGAATGCAAGGTTGCAGAGTCTCAAAGAGAAATTTGAAAGATTGAAGATGAGAGATGATGAAAATATCACTACCTTTATGCCAAGAGTAAATGAGCTGGTGTGTGGAATTAGGAATGCTGGTGGAGTTTTGGATGAAAATGAGATTGTTTGTAAAATTATCAAATCCCTTCCTACTGCCTACAAAATCAAGGTTGTTGCCATTGATGAATTCAGAGCCCATACAACTGTCACAAGAGACCAATTAGCTGGCAAACTGGCTGCATTTGAAATGACCGAGTTTGGAGATAATCCCCCCAAGACTGAATCTGCATTCAAAGCCAATGCCTATGTGAAAGGCAAACAAAGATTGGATCCGGGAGAAAACTCTTCAAGGAAGCTCTCATGGTATGATCAAGCAAGAAAAGACATGGAAGAGGAAAAAGCAGAAACAACTCAACTTGAAGCCCTCATTACAAAAAAACTGCCAAGGGGATCCGGTAAGTATGAAGGAAAATTACCCTTTAAGTGCTTCAATTGCAATAAGATTGGTCACTTTGCATCAAGATGTTCGGAAAGATTCACAAGATCAAATTCTAACAGACAAAGGTTCCAAAAGAATTGTTATTATGTTAATGAAGAAGCTGATAATGAAGGAATAACAGATGATGAATCTGAGATAGGAGACAAATCCGGAAATGAATGGGTGTTTATTGCCATCAAGGAAGAAGATCCAATATCTACCAATCATAAGGTTGTAGAGAGAGCTTTGGCTACCCAAGTTGAAGAAAAGGATGATTGGGTTATTGATAGTGGATGCTCTCACCATATGACAGGTGACAAGAACAAGTTCTTAGATTTGGAAAGGTATGAAGGAGGAATGGTAAAGTTTGGTGACAATTCTACTGGTCGAATTAGAGGTAGGGGAACTATCTTTTTTGATGGGAAGAACAAAATCGGTAATGTACTGTATGTTGAAGGATTGAAGCACAATCTTCTCAGTGTTGGTCAGTTGGTAGACAAAGGCTATGATCTCTAGTTCAAGAATGGAAGATGCAGGATCTTTGAAAGCTCAAGTTGATCAGAGTTGGTTATGGCATAGAAGAATGTGTCATGTAAATTTTGATAACATCATCAAGATAAGCAATACTCAGGCTGTAAGAGATCTTCCAAAGTTGGTAAAACCTACAAATAGTATGTGCAAAGAATGTCAGCTAGGCAAACAGAGTAGAGTTTCATTCAAAAGCAAGGATCAGTCCTCTACCGAATTATTGGAGTTAGTTCATACTGATCTATGTGGTTCGACAAGAATCAAGAGTATACAAGGTGATAGATATTTCATGTTACTGATTGATGACCATTCCCGGATGATGTGGGTTACCTTTCTAAAGAGAAATCAGAAGCTTTTGAGAAGTTCAAAATCTTCAAGGCTATGGTAGAAAATCAAACTGGATTGAAACTAAAATGTCTAAGGTCTGATAGAGGTGGTGAATTCACATCCGGTGAATTCATAGACTTTTGTGAGAAGCATGGTATAAAGAGACAGTTGTCTGCTCCTAGGACTCCACAGTAGAATGGAGTAGTTGAAAGAAAGAACCAGACCATCCAGGAAGCATCCAGGACAATGATGATGGAAGCAAATGTTCCCCAGATGTTTTGGAAAGAAGTTGTTAGCACTGCAGTCTACACTCTCAATCAAGTTCAAATCAGAAGCAATATCAGTAAGACTCCTTATGAACTTTGGTTTGGCATCATTCCTACTGTGAGATATTTCAGAGTATTTGGTAGCAAGTGTTACATCAAAAGAGATGAAGATCTAAGAAAGTTTGATGCTAGAAGTGATGAAGGAATTTTCTTGGGTTACTCCACTCAAAGAAAAGCATACCGGTGCTACAATGATGCAGAGTGGGACGCAACGGAGGCTAACTAACAGGAAGGAGTAGCCAACAATACAAACAGCATGATAAAATTCTCTATCGGCTGAACATCATCATCATATTTCCTAAAGACACCAACAACATCATCACATTTCGACAGCATCATCATATTTCGGATGATCGCAAATATCCTCCTATCGACTACTATTTACCTCCTCCGTTTGTCGCCTATCATCATCATCATGATAATCAACGGGCGCAAACATCCTCCGGTTGCACTGTTCATCGGGTGCCAAATACAAGCGGCATCATCATGATATTCAATATCACCTTCGTCAGCAGGATATCCAAATATCCGGTTGCTCCAAATATCCTGATGACGTTCCACTTCAACAACTTGCCTTCGATGCTCCACTGCCCGACGATACAAGCAACAGCATCATGATATTGTTCATCCGGTTCCTCGAAACCTCCTGATGATGCTAATACAACTTCCTGTCTACACCGATACCTTACCACTTCGTGACAACATGATAAACTCGCATTGAAGGATTTCTTAATATCCTGATGACGATGACGTCATATCCTGATGACGATGACGTCACACATCCTCCTGATGAACTCTTCAACACTTAGCCAAAAAAACTTAACTTTCACCCCCGCATCCGTTAGCGATACGCGGATGATGAGCTTCTCCGAGAGATGATCCTGACTGCGATATATACACTGAGTATATATCCAACTCAAAACATCATGATACACTTGCAACTTGCAAACTTCAACAGCTTCACGACCCGATCCTGATGGCGATGCATTCGCAGATGATGATGCGGCTTGCTCCGGCTGGAAACGCACATGCAGACTCCTGTGTATCCATCCGCTGCATGTAAACACTCAGAACCGCATAATTACACAATTACAATATGACGATCGGGCCGGATCACCTTCAAACCAAAGTCTAACAACTTATCTTTCTATACCTAGCACATGAGGATGCTAGGCTGATTTACAGCATGCTCCTAACTGATCTCCTGAACAAGGCAATGCATAAACAGAAAACACAAATGCAAACTAAACTATGATACAGGACCATTCCACCGATTTGCAGGATCAACCGGTGGAAGGGTTGAAAGTGCCCATTAACTTGCAAACAGAAAAGGAAATCAACACAGATACAACTGATCAACTCAAATACTGCAAAAGATGAGATCTTATTCAATTGAGATTCAATGTCCTGAATATAGCTTCACAATGTCTGAACTGCTCTCCTGAATCTCAACTCAACACAACACCAGTACATCTAGCAACATCAATATCAATCTCAATAATCAATCTGTCTAAACCCTAACAGATCGAAGGTATATATAATAAATCCTTCGAGTACTACCAACTTCACTTCCCAGCGGCTGGGAGCTTCCAAGCGGCTGGGAGAGAGGACAACTCAGACTATTTTATCCCGATCTCTAACTGCCTACACATACTCCTAGGCTGAACTAATACATAGCATCGGTCTAGTGGACCTTATTACATGAAGAAGTCAAACATACTAAAAATAGACTATCCTGTCATCATGCTGATAACTATCCTATATCCTGATCATGTATGTCATCATGCGGACCTATATCCTGATCATGTGCGGGTGCTCCTGCACCATACTCCCCAAAAGAAGAAATCTCAAGTCCACTTGAGATGAGAGTGTCAAGGTCGGCACCATGTTTCTGTATCTGTTCTGCAGTCATCCATACTGCTTCAGAATTCGGCTGTCCCTTCCAAGAGACGAGGTACTCCAAGTACTTTTTGTTCCTGGTCTGTTTGACCACTCTAGTGTCCAAAATCTGCTGTATCTGTGGAGGATCATGTTGAGGAATGTCTTCAGCAACTGTATCCTGTAGGATATCCTGATCTGCATCTGGATTAGCCTTGTATGGAGTTAAATCACATACATTGAAGATAGGAGATAAACCAAGATCAGGTGGTAGTTGGATCTCATAAGCATTTTGTCCATGCTTTTGCAAAATCTGACATGGTCCAACTTTCTTTTGCATGAGCTTAGTATACTTCCCCTTAGGAAGCCTGTCTTTCTTCAAGTGAACCCAAACCAAATCTCCAACAGCAAATTGAACATCCTTCTTCTTCTTGTCAGCATATTCCTTATATTTCAAAGTGGTTTGCTGGAGTTGGGTCTTAACCTGATCATGAACTTCTTTGATGGCTTCAGCAAAAGCTTCTCCATCTGCACTAACAGGATCTGCTGTAGGTAGATCTCGCAACTCCAAAATACCTCTGGGATGCATTCCATACACTACCTGAAAAGGCGATTTTCCTGTGCTCCTGTTGACAGTATCATTATATGAAAACTCAGCTTGAGACAGAATATTGTCCCACTTCTCTCCATGCTGTTTTGTCAAGCATCTAAGTAGATTCCCCAAGGAACGGTTCACTACCTCAGTCTGACCATCCGTTTGAGGATGATATGCAGAGGAAAAAGACAAATTGGTTCCCAATTTCCTCCAAAGGGTTCTCCAGAAGTGACCCACAAACTTCACATCTCTATCTGAAACTATGCTCAAAGGCAATCCATGAATTCTGACAATTTCCCTAAAGAATAAATCTGCAATATATGAGGCATCAGCAGTGGTTTTGCATGGCAAGAAATGTGCCATTTTACTGAATCTATCCACTACAACAAAGACACTGTCAAATCCTCTCCTGGTCCTTGGCAACCCAACACAAAATCCATACTGATACTTTCCCATGGTCTGGAAGGAATGGGTAAGGGCTGATATAACCCTGCATTAGTTGACCTGCCTTTAGCCTTTTGACAAATTACACAGGTTTCTACAAATTTCCTGACATCTGACTGCAACTTAGGCCAGAAATAATGCCTCCTGACCAGATCAAGAGTCTTGTCTAGACCAAAATGACCTGCCATTGCTCCACAATGTTTCTCCTTGATTATATTCAACCTCATAGAACACCTTGGGATACACAACTGTCCACCCTTGAACAACAATCCATCCTGGATCAGGAACTCAGAGAACTCAGCATGGTATTTCTCCCCAAAAGAAGTACAGACCTGATATATCTCTCCAAAATCAGCATCAGACTCATACATGGTCTTGAGTGAATCAATACCAACACTCTTTAACTGAATCTGATTGACTGCGAGAACTCTTCTGCTCAAAGCATCTGCAACTTTGTTCTTAACCCCTTTCTTATGCTTCAAGGTAAAAGTGAAAGCCTGTAAGGTCTCTACCCACTTCATATGTCTGTGGTTCAGCTTCTCCTGACTGTTGATGAAACTCAAAGCTTGATTATCTGTGAAGACTATGAACTCCTTTGGCATCAGGTAATGCCTCCATTTCTTTAGGGACTGAACTAAAGCATACATTTCCAGATCATATGATGAATACCTTTTCTTAGCATCATTGAGCTTTTCACTGAAAAATGCAATTGGTCTACCCTCTTGACTGAGTACTGCTCCAATGGCCATGTAACTGGCATCACACTCTACCTGAAAGATCTTGTTAAAATCTGGAAGTGCAAGGATTGGCTGCTGTGCCACCTTCCTCTTCAATGCCTCAAAGGAATCATCTGCTCCTTGAGTCCAAACAAACCTGCATTTCTGTCCTCCTTTGATGGTATCCAGCATGGGTGCACAAATATGACTGAACCCTCTGATGAACTTTCTGTAGAAGGTTGCTAACCCATGGAAACTTCTGACTTCATTCATGGTCTGTGGAGTTGGCCAATTCAATATGGCACTCACCTTCTCCTTATCCATCTGCAGCTTTCCTTGTGAGATGACAAAACCTAAATAGGTGATCTCCTGTTTCATGAACAGACACTTGTCCAAGTTTATCATCAGCTTCTCTTCATGTAGCCTCTTGAGAACCAGATCTATATGCCTGAGATGTTCTTCTCTGGTGTTACTGAAAATCAGAATGTCATCTAAATAGACTATGACAAACTTACCAATGAATTCCTTCAGAACCTCATTCATCAGCCTCATGAAAGTACTAGGGGCATTAGACAAACCAAAAGGCATAACCTTCCATTCATACAACCCTTCATTTGTTTTGAATGCTGTCTTCCACTCATCACCTGGTCTAATCCTGATCTGATGGTATCCACTCTTCAAATCTATTTTTGTAAAGTACTTAGCATTTCCCAAACAATCAAGTAAATCCTCAATTCTGGGGATTGGAAACCTATACCTGATTGTGATCTTGTTGATGGCTCTAGAATCTGTACAAAGTCTCCAAGTGCCTTCCTTCTTTGGTGCTAGTACAGCCGGTACTGCACATGGACTCAAACTCTTTCCAATCAGACCTGAATTCATCAATTCTTCAATCTGCCTGGCTACTTCTGCATTCTGTTCTGGGGTAAGCTTATAAGCTGCTTTATTTGGAAGTGTAGACCCTGGAATCAAGTCTATGCAATGACTGATATCTCTGACAGGTGGTAGGGATCTTGGCATTCCCTCTGAGATAACACCTTTGTACTTATCCAATAACTCCTGGACAGCTGGGTCTATCAACCTTGGCTTCTTCTCTTTCTTGGCTTCTTGCTGTTGTTTCTTATTCACACTCATACAGGGGATCAGGGCATATGCAACTGCACCTTCTGCTGCTACTTCTTTCATGAACTGTTTGCCTTCCATCAGCATGACCTTCACTTCTTTGCCTTTAGACTTCTCCTCTTTCTCCTTCAATGGGAATAACGTTACTTCTTTACCATCTTTAGTGATTTTATAGGTGTTTTTAACACCATCATGCTGTGCCTTCAGATCATATTGCCATGGTCTACCAAACAAAAGGTTGCAAGCATCCATCTTGGTGATATCAAACAACAACTTATCCTTATATCCACCAATCTGAAACTCTACCCAAGCCTGCTCTTCTACAGTTGTCTGCTGACCTTGAGTAAGCCATGAGACTTTATAGGGAGATGGGTGAGGCATTCTCTTAAGCTTCAGCTTTACCACCATTTCTTCAGACACAAAGTTCTCAGTAGAACCAGAATCAATCAAAACCTTACACGCCTTACCTCCTGCTTTGCAAGTGGTTCTAAAAAGGGACTTCCTTTGAGGGGCTTCTTTATCAGGTACCTTCATGGTAGTCACTGTTCTTCTCATCATCAGGGATTCTCCACTTTCTGGATATCCATAATTCTCAGGACCATTCACACTCTGGAAATCATTAGAGCTTGTCCTACTTTGATTATCAGGTTCATTGACCAGATTTGTCCTCCTTTCTCCGGCTGAGCTTGTGGCCTTGTCTGGACATCTGCTGGCTATATGGCCTTCTTTGTTACAGTTGTAGCATCTGATGGATCCTCTACCCTGGGATCTTCCTCTGTAAGGTCTTCTACCTCTGAAGTTTCCTTGTTGACTGAAATTCTCTCTCTGATTCTGACTATTGTTGCCCTTGCTATTGTCCTGACTGGACTCTCCTTGATATCCCTGTCCATGTCCTCTGCCTCTGAAAGGACCTCTTCCACCTCTTTGTTGTCTTCCTCTTCCTCTGTTGTTCTGATCTTGTTTTCTCTTCAGCTTTTCTTCCACTTTCAGTGCCAACTGAAAGCTTTTCTGCACTGTATCTGGGTTATGCAGACTCAGATCTTCCTGAATATTAAACCTCAATCCATTAAGGTATCTGGCTACCTTTTCTTCCTCACTTTCTTTCACCTTGGTCTTCATACAGAGTTTCATGAACTCTTCTGTATATGAGCTGACATCTAGCTCCTTCTGCTTCAGGTTCTGCTTCCTCTTGTGTAACTGGATACTGTAATCCAAAGGAATATAAGCCTCCTTTACCAATTCCATCATCTTCTTCCATGTGGCAACTCTCCGTTTTCCCTCCTGCACTCTATCATCCTGAACAAAGTTCCACCATGTCAAGGCAGCTTCTTTCATCTTTGACTGTGCTATCTTCACTCTCTGCTGTTCTGGTATCTCCTCTGTTACAAAGAAATTGTTCAAACAATCTATCCATTCCATTACTGAATCAGGGTCCATCTTACCTGTAAACACTGGCAAATCCACCTTCACATCCATGGTTCTCCTCTCCATGGCCTTGAGGGCGTTCAACAGCGGTCTCTGGTCTGCAGGAACGACCTCCTCGCTCCAATTAGGGATATCTTCTTCTTCCCTATCATCTTCTCTACCAGAACCTACTTTACTCCTCAACTTTGCTAACTCATCTTTCAACTCCTGATTCTGAGCCTTTACGGCCTTACTTTCTGCAATCTGTTTCTTCACTAGAACTGCCAACTCAGCGTTGGTCATCCTTGCTGGAACCTCAGATGTTCCTTCTTCATCTGACATCCTGCTTATCTTTTCCAGAAGATCCTAACCTTTGCTCTGATACCACTATGATGTAGAGTGGGACGCAACGGAGGCTAACTAACAGGAAGGAGTAGCCAACAATACAAACAGCATGATAAAATTCTCTATCGACTGAACATCATCATCATATTTCCTAAAGACACCAACAGCATCATCACATTTCGACAGCATCATCATATTTCGGATGATCGCAAATATCCTCCTATCGACTACTATTTACCTCCTCCGTTTGTCGCCTATCATCATCATCATGATAATCAACGGGCACAAACATCCTCCAGTTGCACTGTTCATCGGGTGCCAAATACAAGCGGCATCTTCATGATATTCAATATCACCTTCGTCAGCAGGATATCCAAATATCCGGTTGCTCCAAATATCCTAATGACGTTCCACTTCAACAACTTGCCTTCGATGCTCCACTGCCCGACGATACAAGCAACAGCATCATGATATTGTTCATCCGGTTCCTCGAAACCTCCTGATGATGCTAATACAACTTCCTGCCTACGCCGATACCTTACCACTTCGTGACAACAGGATAAACTCGCATTGAAGGATTTCTTAATATCCTGATGACGATGACGTCACACATCCTCCTGATGAACTCTTCAACACTTAGCCAAAAAAACTTAACTTTCACCCCCGCATCTGTTAGCGATACGCGGATGATGAGCTTCTCCGAGAGATGATCCTGACTGCGATATATACACTAAGTATATATCCAACTCAAAACATCATGATGCACTTGCAACTTGCAAACTTCAACAGCTTCACGACCCGATCCTGATGGCGATGCATTCGCAGATGACGATGCGGCTTGCTCCGGCTGGAAACGCACATGCAGACTCCTATGTATCCATCCGCTGCATGTAAACACTCAGAACCGCATAATTACACAATTACAATATGACGATCGGGCCGGATCACCTTCAAACCAAAGTCTAACAACTTATCTTTCTATACCTAGCACATGAGGATGCTAGGCTGATTTACAGCATGCTCCTAACTGATCTCCTAAACAAGGCAATGCATAAACAGAAAACACAAATGCAAACTAAACTATGATACAGGACCATTCCACCGATTTGCAGGATCAACCGGTGGAAGGGTTGAAAGTGCCCATTAACTTGCAAACAGAAAAGGAAATCAACACAGATACAACTGATCAACTCAAATACTGCAAAAGATGAGATCTTATTCAATTGAGATTCAATGTCCTGAATACAGCTTCACAATGTCTGAACTGCTCTCCTGAATCTCAACTCAACACAACACCAGTACATCTAGCAACATCAATATCAATCTCAATAATCAATCTGTCTAAACCCTAACAGATCGAAGGTATATATAACAAATCCTTCGAGTACTACCAACTTCACTTCCCAGCGGCTGGGAGCTTCCAAGCGGCTGGGAGAGAGGACAACTCAGACTATCTTATCCCGATCTCTAACTGCCTACACATACTCCTAGGCTGAACTAATACATAGCATCGGTCCAGTGGACCTTATTACATGAAGAAGTCAAACATACTAAAAATAGACTATCCTGTCATCATGCTGATAACTATCCTATATCCTGATCATGTATGTCATCATGCGGACCTATATCCTGATCATGTGCGGGTGCTCCTGCACCATACAATAAGAGACTGAGAAAGATGATAGGAAGTACAAATGTGAAGGTTGATGAAGGTATTGAGAAGCCCTCAAGATTTTATGAGTATGATGAAGATGATCAGAATGATGTTCTGGTTCAAGGTACTTCATCCTCTCCTGAAAGTCAGATTTAGACTGATCCAGTAAATTAGGAAGAAGAGACAGGTCTGAATGAGCATGATCAAGAAATAGAAGTGCAAGAAACTCCCAAAGTTCCAAGGTATGTAAGACTGAACCACTCTGAAGATCAGATCATAGGTGACAAAAGCAAAGGTGTGCAAACTAGAAGCAATGTTGCTCAAAATTCAGATGAATGTTGTCTGATTTCAAAGATTGAACCTAAGACAATAAATGAAGCATGCAATGATAAAAATTGGACAAAAGCAATGGAAGAACAACTAATGCAAATTGAGAAAAATCACACTTGGGATCTTGTTTCTAGACCTAGACACAAGAATGTGATTAGAACCAAATGGGTCTTCCAGAAGAAACTAAATGAAGTTGGTGAAGTGATCAGAAACAAGGCCAGATTAGTCTACAAAGGCTACTCTCAAATAGAAGGGATTGATTTTGAGGAAACCTTTGCTCCGGTGGCAAGAATTGAAGTAGTCAGACTATTTCTTGCATTTGTTGCCTTCAAAGATTTCAAAGTGTATTAGATGGATGTCAAATCTGCTTTCCTGAATGGTGACCTAGAAGAAGAGGTGTACATTGAACAACCAGATGGATTTCAGTTATCAGAGCATGGTGATATGGTCTGCAAATTAAAGAAGGCACTGTATGGTGTAAAGCAAGCCCCAAGAGCATGGTATGAGAGGCTGGACAAACATCTTTTGAAGATTGGTTTCAACAAAGGTACTGCTGATAGTAACCTATATTTCCAAATTGATCATGAAAACATCTTGATTGTTGAAGTATTTGTTGATGATATCATCTTTGGAGGAAGAGACAGTATGTGTAAATCCTTTGCAAACCAAATGAAAAGTGAGTTTGAAATGTCAATGTTCGGTGAAATGAATTTCTTCTTGGGTCTACAAATTACTCAAATAGATAAAGGAATCTTTATCTCTCAGACCAAATATGTGAAAGAACTATTGAAGAAATTTGGAATGGAAGATTCAAAGCCAATGAACACTCCCATGGCTACTGGATGCAAGTTGAGAAAAGATGATGACTCTCCTAAGACAGATCAGACAAAGTATAGATCAATGATTGGTGGATTACTGTATCTCACTCAGACTAGACCAGATATAATGTAGGCTGTTGGTCTTGTGGCGAGATTCCAGGCTGATCCCAGAGAATCTCATGTCATGACAATCAAAAGAAATTTTAGGTACTTGAAAGGAATAGTTGAGTATGGCCTATGGTATCCCAAAGATCATGACTTTTCTCTTCATGCATATACAAATGCAGACTGGGCAGGAGATGTGGATGATAGGAAGAGTACAAGTGGAGGATCATTCTTTTTGGGAAAAAGGTTGGTTTGTTGGCTAAGCAAGAAACAAGAAGCAATATCCCTGTCTACAACAGAAGCAGAATACATTGCAGCAACAGGTAGTTGCACTCAACTTTTGTGGATGAAGCAAATGCTAAGAGATATTCAAGTAGAATATGAGGAGCCTATCACAATTTTCTGTGATAATTCAAGTGCAATAAATATTTCTAAGAATCCGGTATTGCATTCTAAGACCAAGCATATATCTATCAAATTTCACTTTTTGAGAGAACAAGTGAACAAGGGTGAAGTCAAATTGGAGTATGTGCCCTCCAAGGATCAGCTTGTAGATATTTTTACTAAACCTCTTCCCAAGGACTCTTTTGAGTATCTCAGGGAAAAGTTAGGGGTCATGGCCTCTCCGGTGATGAACTAGGATGCACTGATGTGCATTAGTCTGATGGATATCACAGTCATATCTTGTGATCTGGATTGATGATGGGGAGCTGCTACTAAGGGGGAGTAGCTGGTATGATTCTAATGTGTTAGAATTGCAAGTATGAGCCCTTTGCCATTGATGTCAAAGGGGGAGAGAAGACATGTGAAAAACAAGTGGTTGATGATCAAAGGGGGAGCAGTAAAGGAAGAGAAGACATGTGAAGAGTTGTTGCTGATAGGGGGAGCTGTGACAGAAAGGAGAAGTTCTTGTCTTGATGGTTTTTCACATCACATGTTGCCATCAATGACAAAAGGGGAGATTGTTGCAAGTATGAGGTTAACCAATGTTGTCATTGATGTCAACATACTCATATTGCATTGATAAGAAGAATTGGATGAGCTGTGTGCTGAGGATATTGAGAAAATTAGTCTCAATCAGGAACAGTGAAGAACAGTGATGAGAAGAAGGCAAAAGTACTCAATAGGTTGAGGATCAAAGGATGCAGATTAAAGGGTTTGTAGATATGAGTCTTGAGATGTTCCAGTTAAGATTTTAGAGGTCCGCATGAATATCTGAAGAAGCTATGTTTGCTCAAGTAGAACCGGTTCCGGTAGGCGTTTAGCAGAGACAGAGTGTCACAGATTGGTCCGGTGAGTTCCACAATTACATTCTCTCATTCTGCGGATTGGAGGAAGTGTTGAAGAAGTTAGTGTGAAGTGACAACTTGATTTGTGCATTGTTTGGAGGTGTGGAAGAACCTTTTGCATTATGATAGTGGCAATAGACTGTGTTCTTGAAGTTCCGGATGAAGAAGAGAAGAATTCCAGTAAGCTGATAAAGTGCGGATGTTCTTGATGACTTGGGAAAGGTTTCGGTGATCCTTGGATCGTGTACAATTCTTATTGGCAGTCCGCATTGAAGTTAGAGTTTGGATTTGATGTAAAGTCCACCGGTTATTGGTGTTCTTCCTGAGACAGGCTGACCGGATGTATTACACATCTTGTGAATGATCTTGTAGGTGTTTGCCAACTTAGATGATTGTTCCTAAGTCGATGCCTTGTATAAATAAGGGTTTGTGAATTCATTTTGAAGTGTGTCTTGCGGTGATGAGAGTGATATAACGAAGAGAAGTGCGAAAGGCAGAGTAGGAGTTTTTGGGCTTAAATGGAACTGATCCGGACATGGTAAAGATGTCAATCTCCAGTTCAATTTTGTAATACTTGTTATCTTTGTAGACAATGTGTCTCTTGTAGGCAGTGTGCCTCCTTGTGAGCAGTGTGCTCAGGCAGTGAGCCCTAATTTGCATGTGCTATTCATTTTTCTTATTCTTCTAACAGAGAATAATCCTTGGGTTAATCACCCTGTGGTTTTTCCCTTAACTAGATTTTTCACGTCAAAATCTTGGTTTTTCATGTGTTGATGTGTATCTACTCTGGTGTTTATGTCTTATGCTTCCATGAATGATTAATTGCTATGCTACTGATTAACAAAGTGGATTTAAGTGTTTGAATTGAAAGCGAATTAAGGATAACTGATTCACCCCCCCTCTCAGTTATCAACAGAAGTATGATAATGAATAACTCTAACAATAGAGGAAATGGCAACTCTTTCAATGGTTACTGTTTTACTTGCAATAGATTTGGACACATAGCTAATCAGTGCAGATCAAGAGGAAATCAAGTACATAAGAAAAGTGTTAGTGTGAATAGGGTTACTTTACTATCTAGCTCTTTCTTGGCTTGTACTCTGCTTTAGCTCTTTTCACACTAGGTTAAGTTTACTTAGGGACTTTTTCACTTAATCCCACATTGGTTGTGTATTGAGTCTCTTGGGTGGAATATCCTATATATATCCACCTCTTGCTCTCATATGAGAAATCTTATTCTATTGTATTGCTTTGCATTCTCTTGAGTTGAATACAACTTATTTGGCTCATATCTGATTTCTATTTTTCTTTCTCTCAATCACTTGCATTCTTGGGTAGAAATCGAACATAGTATCAGAGTGGTTGTGAGTTGTGGGTTAGCATTTTTTTTAGAAATCTGAGAGTGTAGAGTTGTTTTTCGAAGCACATGAGTATGCTCTTCTCTTACATCTTCTGATGATCTGGAGAAATAGAAAAGTGTGGAGAAAACTCTAGTTTCTGGGGGGGTTCATATTTTAACTTGCCAGTTGCAGGTTTTTTCAAAGCTTCCTCAAGACTCTTTGAGCTAAAATCTAACAATCAGCTTGCATTTTATTTATTCTGATCAATCTTGTAGGTTGCAGCATGTCTTTGTTTGTCTTAGGTAGCTGATTCAGTCTTTGCATGCTATTTTTTGGTTAATGGGGTCATTTTTTTGTGCTAAAAATATTTTTTTCATTAGAGTCACATCTTCTGTAGATCACAAAGAAAAACGCCGTCTAGGTTTTGTTCGCAGTACCAAAAAACCATCTGGGTATCTATTAGTTTTTGTATGCAGCTTATATATTTTTTAGAAATGACATCAAAACGCTACAGCAGACCCCCTCTCCATTGGCATTTTGGAAATTACAGTTCAACTTCCAAAGGCTGTAACTTGGGCTCCTGATCTCTGATTTGCGAGCTTCTTTTTTTTATTTGAGTTAATTTTTCATGCTCTACATGTTGGTACAATCATTTTTTGATTTTAGTGTATAGATGTTTTAGTAATCTCAGATTCTCACACGTGACTCTGCATAGTTCTCATTTTGGGACTTTCAAAAGTGCATAACTTTTGCATATAGCCTCAGATCGAGGAGATTCCTTTTTTGAAAGTGCATGTTTTTTCATGTACTTCGTAGTGGTACTTCTAATTTCATTTAGGTTTGTCCCAAAATTGTAATTTCAGTATATGTTCATTTTGTGAGGATTTGTAAAAGCATTGAAGTCAAGTCCACTTAGTGTTCTCTTGCTAGTGACCATTGTAACCACACTACTTATAAAGTACCAAATCATTTTTCTTGGGGGGGCTTCTTCATTGAGTAATTCGGGGGGGTCTCTTGGTGTTCTTGCTTTTGTCAGATTTAGTCTCTTAATTGGTCTTATGTGTGACTAAATTTAAGGAGTAATCATGGGTATCACAAAGCATCCAGTTGTAATTGAACTAAAAAGGGGTAACTATAAGTATTGGCGAGATGGTATGCTGAAACATTTCAGATGGCTTAATCTTCTGCCCTATCTCTATGAACTTGTTCCTCAATCTGTATCATTTTAGAAAAGCATTGTATGGCATCAAAAGAATGGTTATGTAGCAACATTTCTTGGTTCAAATGTCAACTTTGACACAATGAGTACATTAACATGGGTTTCTTCCCCTCGTGCTCGTTGGATCAAACTTTGGGAGATGTATGGTGACTTGGATGAGTCTCCATTTCCTGAGGATCTTGTTGCAGATTGTTTAAAACCACTTGATGTTTTTCTACAATATGATTTTAAAACTACTATGAAGCTTGATGAATGGAAAGCACTTGAATGTCCAGATGACATAGAGACTCTTCCTGATACTCCTCCTTCAGAGACTTCATATAATCCAGCATTAGCAGATATTTCACATTTTCATACTAAGCCATCTTGTGTGGACATATCATTTGGGGATTCCTGATACTCCTCCTTCAGAGACTTCATATAATCCAGCATTAGCAGATATTTCACATTTTCATACTAAGCCATCTTGTGTGGACATATCATTTGGGGATGAACAATGTAGTCCTAGGACATGCATTGAGATCTCATCTCCTTCATTACCTATTGCTCTATCTAACTCCAGTGTAGCTCCTTCCATGACTTCCAGTGATTCTATGCAGCAGGCTCATATCAGTCTTCTAGAAGCAGTTCCTTGGGATATAATCCTACCAGACATCTCATCCTTGTTTGTGGAGTCCCACATTACAGATTTGGGAGACGCTATTGATTTCATTCATCTTCTCTTTAATGGAGTTGATTCTTCTTCAGATGTTTCGAGGGCACATTCAAACCCCTTTGTTCCTTCTTTGCCTACATTTGCTTCTACAGTGACAATATCTGCAGATATTCATGAGTCCACATATTTGACTTAGTCATCATTCATGTTGACATCCTCTGCAGATGTACCAGATTCTCATTGGTCTAGTTGTCTTACCGATGGTGAGCACCATACATCCATGGTTACTGTACCTGAATCTTCTATGGTACCTAATCCATATCAGTATTTGTCACAGTTTGGCATTGGCTTAGAGATCATTGGGCAACATTCGAAGAAGGTTTCCTTGTCTTCAGAGAAGATATCATCTTCTGAGATTGTTCTTCATCCTCCTATTCAGTCATAGTTTGGTAGTGGATTGGAGACATTTGAGCAGTTTTTAGGAGCATCATTGTTGTCTTTGGATCATGTGCAAAGTTGAGAGACATTTATCCTTCTTCCTTCATATTCCTATAAGGAATGGGAAGAAATCTTGCATACATTCTTGGTCTTGTTTCTTCCTAAGGGGAGGAACGTTGTTCGACGATCATGGATCATCTTCAGTATTCATTGTTGGGCATCTACCATCAGTGCAGGAGACTCTACATTGAGGGTGGGCTACTTGGCCTCTCTTCTTTTCTTCTCACTTTTGGGGTGGAGTTTTTTCCCATGAGGTTTTCTCCTTTACTCCACTTGAGATTCTTTGTACATGGGTACCTCATCAGGCCTTGTTGCTGGGACCCATCTTTGCATTTTGTTTACATTTCCCCCTAAGTTGCACTTAATGGGGGTGTTAGTGTGAATAGGGTTACTTTTCTATCTAGCTCTTTCTTAGCTTGTTCTCCACTTTAGCTCTTTTCACACTAGGTTAAGTTTACTTAGGGACTTTTGCACTTAATCCCACATTGGTTGTGTATTGAGTCTCTTGGGTGGAATATCCTATATATATCCACCTCTTTCTCTCATATGAGAAATCTCATTCTATTGTATTGCTTTGCATTCTCTTGAGTTGAATACAATTTATTGGCTCATATCTGATTTCTATTTTGTTTTCTCTCAATCACTTGCATTCTTGGGTAGAAATCTAACAAAAAGAAATGTCGAGTGCTTTAATTGCAATAGATCTGGTCATATTGCAAGATTATGCAGAAGCAGGAATAATGAAAGAAGAGGTCCAGTAAATAGAAAACTATATGAGTAAAGACAAGACAAAGGCAAGGGAAAAATTGATGTGAATGAAATCTAGAATGAAATGAGAAAGCCATGGGTCAAGAAAAGTGTTGTGAATAATAGTAATGGGTCCGCACTGGAATCTGATGCTAATAATTCTGCCATGAATTGAATTTGGAGCTCTGGCTCAAGGGGAGCTACATTGAAAATCAAATTCCCCCAGCCAATAAGTGGGTACCTGGATCTGGCACAATGAGAGAAGATATTTTAAATTGTTTCAAAACTTTTGGAAGGATTTCTGGAAGAAAAGATGTGGATATGAAAATTTGCGGACTGATTCATGAAGAACTGTTCGAGAAACAGAGTAATTGGATGAAGTTAGGGCAACACATTTATTACAATGTCAAATTAAGTTTTGCACAGGATAAAAGGTCACTTAGTCATGCATTTGAATCACTTTGCATTTGAAGGAAACAAGAAGAAGAGCATCTAAGCTGCACATCCAGATATTGAAGCACGAAGAGTGAATTCAATCGGTAATTAATCAACCCTAACCCCGTGGAAGAAAAGGGTACTTCTCTGTAAAGCTTTGAACCTAAAATATGTTGAGATGGCTACTCCTCTTGTTGTTGATGTTATTGAAAGGCCTTGACCAAAATTTAAAAAGCATCCACACAAGTCAATAGAAGTCGACCCATTAGGTGCATTTTCAAGTGTTCCATATGGTGTATTGCATACTGAAGATATTAGGGTTTATATTCATGCAAACATAGATGAATTTGGGGACTCGAGGTATGTAGATTTGTTTGAGTCATCTCAGGGATGAAAACCATGACCTTAAACCTGAGTATAAGGCACTACTTGATAAACATTTAATTTAGATTATGGGGTTTCCAACATTCGATGAAGATGATTAGGTCCAGTATGTTTTCAGTTAGATGCATGATGAATTCATATGGCTATTAAAACCATTCAAGATTACCAAGGATGTTATCAGAATTGTAACTGGGTTAAACTCAACCGGTGGATTACCCATGTTGAAATCTATGAAAAACCAAATTGTTACCGATGCAACTGGTGCAAAGTTTGACAAGAGGGCAATGACCATCAATGACATTATAGAACCGGATGTTAAGTTTTCCTCCATGGTGATTGGCTATGAGATATATCACTCCAGCAGGGAGAATTTTGTCTCCAAAATTGCCATATATGCAGCATATCAAATGTTGAAGGAGAATGCAGATTATGACCTATGTGAGCTATTACAGAAACAACTAATTGAGAACTTGAACAAAATCAAGAAAGATAAGAAAAACACTTTTAAATATGGTAGATTGGTTCTATGCTTGTTTTTCTACTTTATGAATGAAGTGCCTGGAGTAAAGGGTGTTCACTGGACTAATGATGAGCTAGTTGCCATTTAGATTAGAGATCATCTTCACAACATTGGTGATTATAAAGCTCAGAAAAATACAATCTGGGGATACTTCAAGAATTTTTAGAGTATGATACATTCAAGGGAAAGAATCCCTAAATCAATTGTTGAGAAGTACAAGAATGAAATATGTTTTATGGTTAACACTGATCAGTGCTTAATTGAAGTAGTGGAACCTAGAACTGTTTGGATCATGCTCATGGGGTATGAAGTAGATGAAAAAATCTTGAATATGCATGCTCAACATCTTCTAAGAAAGCCAAAAGACACAATAATTGAAAGATTTGGGACATATGAGGAGCTAAGTTTAAAACTACATACTAAGCTCAGAGAACCTAAAACCAATAGAAAAGTAAGAAAAGAAGTTAAGCAGTTGGCCAAGAATCTAGGTCTCACAAAGGAAGTCGTGAGGCAATTCAAGGAAAGAACTAAAAAGGTAGAGAAGGAGAAGCAAGATAAGAAACAAGGAAGTGCTCCCGTAGGATCCTCCTCCACATCAAGGACTACTAGAAGCTCTACTTCTGCCCCTATTCCCCCAAAACCTACCAATCCTAAGAAATTGAAAGAAAAATCATTATGAAAAGAAGGGAAAAGAGTAAAAACAAAGGCAACAAGAACCTATAAGAGCACAAAAGTTGATGTAGAAGAAATAGATTCAGATGTTGAGGTAAACGAGCTGAAAACCTCTGGAACAAAAGCTACCAAGGTGACTAAGGAGAAGCCCTCTAGAAGCAAAAGGGAAAGTAAAAGGCAGAAGATAGATACATATGTTGAGAAGCCCACACTTTATGTGGAAGATGTAATAAAATTAGTCACTGTGGATGGAAATTTGAAACCCATGAATGAATTCTATGATGAATATAGTGATATAGATAAGAGGGTGTTAGAGGAAGCAACTATTAGATATCTAAATATCTATAATTAATCCCTGATTGAAATAACTTATGAGATTCCTCAAAGTCTTGCAGACATTTTGGAGTTAAGGAAAGAAAATGTAAAAAGAAAGGATATAGAGTTTAAAGAACATATATTGATAAAACTATGCCCTCAGATCACTCAAGTTCAAATGAATATGATATTCAAAGAAGTGAAGGATGAATTTGGAAGCAAGAAGAGAATGAACAAATTGATGCTTGGAGAATTAGACAAAATAGTCAAAGAAACACAAGAAATACTTTTAAGTGCATTGAAGAGACACAATCTTCTATTTGTTGAAGAGGAGACAAATGATGGGATTGATTCATCAATCCCGGATGTTGAAAAATTAAACATCAGTGGGCAACAAACTAAAGTTGATGACTCCTCTATTTTGGAAGATGAACAAATAAACAAAGAAGACACAGAGATGACACACAAAACTAATAATGTAGGAGATACTCTAACTCCACCTAGTCAATCTGGAAAAGAAGATAATATTGCTACTACACAAAGCCCTCTGAAATAGGTAGCAAGTTGTAAAGACAAAGAAAAGATTCCCCCTGCAGATGATACAAAAAAAGGTGAAGCAGAGGAAGAGAAAGAAGAGCGTAAAGAAGACAAGGCGGAAGAAGATGGTACAAATGTTAATGCACCCACACAAAAAAGTTTTGATGCTGAGAAATCTCAAGGAAAAGAAGGTAGTTCAAGAATTGTGGCAAGAGACACTGTAGATGTAGTAATAGGTCTCCTAAGTAAAGAAATGCTTGAGTTTGATGAACCAGAGCTGTTTCAAGGACTGATCAATCTAGATGCTCTCTCTCCAGTTCAAGTATTGAAGATAGCATATTTCACACAAGCCAAAGCAAGAGAAAAGATGTTGAAATCTCACATTAAGGATAGCGAGCTGCTAGGCCTTACAACCAGAGTATTAGAGAAGATAATGCCAACCTTCCAGAAGAATCCATCTGACTCTCCCTCTGGACATCTGAAGAATCTTGTAAGTTCTGTAAGTACACATTTTGAGTCTTTTGAGAAGTATGAAGAGACTAAAGTCAAGAATAAATTTTTGGATAAGAAATTTAGTGAAATAAAGAGCCTAATATAGAATGATAGGATGATACTTGGTATTAAGATAAAGAGCATTCAAAATGCTCTAAGTGATGGAGGTGATATATACAAATTTTGTCTATCCTGGCCGAAAGTCATTGAGGATATTGAGAAGAAGATAAAGAAGCAAGAACAAAAATTGTCAAATCTATCTCAAAATTTTGATCCTCTAATAGTTTCCCCTATAAGTCAGGAATGTCAAGTAATTAGCTTGACCGATGAAATAAAGAAGCTTGTTAAAGAAAAAGGCAATATTGTGAAGAGAATGTGTGAGCTTTGGGGATTGATTGCCCCTAAGTTAGAAACAATGATTAATGCATTATTAGAAGCTGAAACTGCAGTTTAGAAAAGTGATCCTTCAGATCTGACAAAGGTAGAAGCATACGCATTTCTACTGAGTGGACACATCTCAATTTTGGATGGCATGAAAAGAAGTTGGGCCGCTGAACTTGAGCAATTGAAAAGTAGTTTTGCATATATTCTCAAGTTCATGTAAATATAACTTAATGAATGGGTGTACATATGCAGCACTGTATATAAATTTTTTGAGAATTTTGGCTTGCGGACCCTATTCTTTGCCATTGATGTCAAATGGGGAGTGAAGAATAGTGAAAAATGAGGAATTCAGCAAAGGGGGAGCTCCAGAATCAGTGGAGACCATAAGAGTATAGAGTAAGGGGGGGGTAACACTTAGTCATTTTTTACTAAGTGTTGCCATCAATGCCAAAGGGGGAGATTGTTCACAAGAGACACTGTTTCGCATGACAATTGTTGTCATTAATGGAAACTAAGACTATTCCACTCATCTGCATAACATAATTTGTTCATACCAGAAGTCAGAATCAAAATTTATCTAAGTCCGGGTAGCCAGAAACATAGCATATGACAAGGTCCAGTATCTTGGTCTGGATCTCTCTTGTGGTAAATTATGCTATGGATCTGAAGGAGTCATAAGGATTGTCAAGGAAATCTAAATCTAGAATTTTAACCTCCGGTAATGAAGGATTCAAAAGTTATTTGCATCTCAGTATAGGGTTATAGTTTGATAGTGCAGACAGTAGAAGAACAGGCCAACCTTGTAATTGATCTTGGTTTCAGATAAATGGAAGTTGTCAGTTGGATGATTTGTGATGATCAGTGATAATAGCTGATATGATTGATGATTTGTAAATTCTAGTTTTGATCTATATTACAAGTTATGCATGGATTTAGCTGACAGAGCAGAGTCTTCAACAAAGTTCTAAGTGTTCTTGAAGACGACTGAAAAGTGATTGAATATCATTATGTGGATATGTATAGCATATGGATTTAAATGATTTCAGTGTGTTTGTGATGTGACTATGGAGAAAGTGTGAAAAGGGTAGAGATCTAAGGTTCAGATGATAGCAAAGCAGTAAACAGGGTAGAGTGAAGATGAAATGTGTAAGATCAGTATTTTATACTTAACCAGAACTGAATTCTTGCATTAGTAGACACTATTCATCAGTTCAAACTTCTTCTTATCCTCTTGTAATCATCTCTATAGGTAGTGAGCTCTGGGTAGTGATCCCAAATGCATGTGCATTCCCATTTGTAAAATACTTTTAATAGAGTATTAATCTTTGTGGGTTAACCCCCACCGTGGTTTTTCCCTTAACTAGGTTTCCACATTAAAAATCTTGGTGTTAAGTGTGTTATTGTGATACTACTCATATGTTTATGATTCTTGTGTTTTCATGGTTAAATTATTGATCTATTGTTAAATGGTAAAAGGAAGAATTAACTGCAGAAAGTATTAAAGTTTTGAGACAACTGATTCACCCCCCTCTCAGTTGTCTTCCCTAATTCCAACAATTACTTGCAACCAAACTTCATCCTAGTCTATAATTTAGATTTCTAGAAAAATTCTTCCTTATCTGCCTCGTGCTTCTATACAATGATGAAATAATTCAATTTCTTCAATCTCTTTGTTTTTTTCTACTTATGTTGTCTAATTCTTTTCTATTTTTATCCAAATGAGAAGACTTATGTCCTTTCAAACATTCAAAACATACCAGTGATCTTATTTGCTAATTAATTTCATTTATTGAACCACAATCTAGTTTCAAATAACTCATCATTGATTAACTCTCTACTAAACATGTCTCTTTGTTATAATCTTTCTAACCACAATTTTTTCTTTAAATTACCCCATAACCTTTAACTTCAAACAAAATATCGACTTACTTCAAGTGATCCGTAATGACACCAAAATCCATTTTAGAACTTCCTCAATTCTTCACACGATGTTCCTTGTATTTAATAATTATTAAATAATTCAACCTATCAAAACTCTTAATAACACATTTGCTATGAAAACAATATATTCTTTGCATCCTACTCCCTTACACAACCTATCAGAGGCCTATCATGGACATGATAGAAAACATAACATGATACATGACCAATAGTTTAAAACATTCAAGCATAGCCACCAATAATAATAAGTAAATAAAATCCAAAGAAAGAAAATTAATTCCGACAATAAGGCATAAAAATGCACTCAATTTCAACAGTAAATAGAATGTGACCCTCAAGGTCATAAGATGAATATCAATTTAATGGCTATACTTTTCCATAAATAAAAGAAATAAAAATTTCAATGCTAGTCCTCGCAACGTTAAAAGAATTTATCAAAGTTAAATAAATAAAAATCAAAATTCAAAAGTTTCACATTACATGAACTATGTGACTAATTCTAGCCACTAGAGAGGGAGTACGATGCTACACTATGCCTGGATCCAAAATTGGGCGAGTGAAGAGAATACACTCCATCACACAAAACAACAAGTCTTCCCAAGACTCCAAACTTATCTAAAACATAAAATTGCTTCTAATATCCACAAATCATCACTCAAGACACCTAACAACAAAGATTGCATTACAATCATTATCCAAAGTCATACAGTCATATAGCTATACACTAGCAAACATTCAACTACCAAAATATCTCAACACACCCTTCTTCCAACAAGAAGCAGTTATCATTTCTCTCTTTAAAACTTCATTGAGGCACACTATATGGGTATAAAAGTCCCACCGGATTCACATGCTCAGCCTTAACTTGTTGTCATTCTAGACACCAGCTACAATTTTAGTAAGATCCTTCTAAAGTCCTGACCAAAAGTACAATGGTCTGAGTCCTTCTGTCATTTTTTTTGTTACACCATGGTGCCCTGAAAGGAGCATTGTGAAATTATTCAAGCACAAGCTTCCTCAACTCCCTTATTCACACTCCCTTATTGTGAAATTCCAACACCGCAACATCACAAGGAATGTGCAATTACCCTTTTCACAATCCCTTATTCTGTAATGCAACACAAAAATATACCTAGGTTCCACATGAATACTAGGGGAAAATACAAAATAGGTACATTGCCATTACCCAATTATCTATCTTACAACCATAAAATGAATCCATACTCAAGATCATACTCTCCATGAGACAAAACTATATTATCTTCAAGGAAGCATTTATGAAAATGACAATTATTAAAAGTATAACCAGTAAACATCCTCTTTCGTATACCAAGTTCAATTACACTTGAGAACATGGTATTCCCTTTTACATAAGAATTGTCATAACTCCACTATCAAAAGGTGGTCACATAAGCATGAACATGACCCTACAAAGGTCACTCGAGTATATTCAAATGCTACAAGGGCTCATACATAAGCAACTTTTATCATGGTCACCAATGAAGATTGTTAAGACATCTGAACCTTACCTTCTTAAAAGATCTTGTGGATTCTACTAGATCCATGCTCACATCCTGAAAAGAACAATGTATTGCTAAAAAATTATCTTATCCAAAACCTAATACTACTATAGGCACTCTTGCCTTTAATCATCTATCCCAAATTTCCTCTTCTAAAAAGGCTCAATCAAAGTTTATCCATCATTCCTAACTTTACTTATTTCACAAGTGATTTTATTTCTTCCTCTTATCAAGATTATATCTTTTCTTATTAATTCACATTCATTACCACATCACTATTCATCTTTAAATCACATACTTTGAATCATCTCAATTCCCATTGAATCTCAGGACATTTACATATTCAAAATCAATGTCTCATTCATTAATTGGTGGATTTTTACATCCTTTCTCTCTATAGAGGTTCTAAAAAAAACAAATAATTTACATTTCACTTTCGGACAAGAGAAACTCTTTTGGTTCCTCATCCTCTTCACTTGAGACAATTACTATTATATCAAGAATTCAAAGTTCTCTATTCACCATGATAGGAGGGGTCACACTATTTTCTGAAGGCATATCCCTAGAGAGTGGTAAGGGTGTTGATTTGACAACTGCTTTCATTTCCTTCTTCACTTGACTGACCTAAACAAGTGCATGACTTAAGGTCTCTTCGTCTCCTAGCCATATATCTCCATGGTCATTAACTCCCTTGATGGTTCATACTATAGCTTCCCTCTCCCTCTTGGCTCTGAGGTAGCTCTCATTTCTAACTGACTTCCTTGCAGTCGTCAAGAGGCACACCATCCTAGCACAAGATTTTCTAACATTAGACTTTTTATAATGTTGGAGGGAAAAGAACATGGCAAGCACATAGGTTCCAGAGGTGAACCTTAGGCTCTGATACCAAATGTAAGGTGTGGATACATTACATACTAAACATAGTATTCCAAAAGTAAAGCATATTCCAAAAATGGTAAATAAAATATTTACAGTTTCCAAATATCCATAACTATATAAAATGGTAAGAATCCATAGAATGAAGTATAAATTATCCATACACAAAGAAGTGTTAAAATTCCATTACATACACCAGTCTGGTATTACAAAACATTTGTTTCAATGTTACAAGTGGAATTATACTATCTATACATCATTGAAAATAGTTTACAATGTACAAATTTGGCTATGCAATCCATACAAATTGATGAAATGAAATAAATACCCATATAATATAAATCTTTGAACTTGACTGCCATGAACCTCCGCAAGTTGAGACCAAGAGTGTGGTTATGGTACTTTTTTCCACCCAACCACGAAGTACTGGACTGAACCCCAGGTTTCTTCCTAACTTGAAGAAAACACCGAACCTACACAAGGTGTTGGAATTAGGCCCAACAACTGAGAGGGGGGGTGAATCAGTGGTCCCAAATCTTTAACACTTGCAACTATTTCTTTATCACACAAATCAGATTAATGTTGTAAACAGTTAAGGCATGAATTATCAAGACATGAATAGAAACAAATGAGCACAAAACACCAGAATTTTTACGTGGAAACCCAGTTAAAGGAAAACCATGGTGGGGATTAACCCACAAAGATTTTGTACCCTGTTAAAAGTACTTTAGAAAAATAGAAGGCACATGCCTTCAGGCACACTGTCTAGAGCTCACTACTCAAAAGAGAGGCTCACTGCCTACAGAATTTATTTAGACTAGAAAGAATTAACTAAGAAATAACATCTAGTTCATGCCTGGTTCAGTTTCATTGAATTCTAACAAAACTTCTTCTTTTCCCCAAATTCTTCTTCACTGACTTTTCACTCTATATTGCTCTCACTCCTTTTCTTCTCTACTCTGCTTCTGATCCTTTATTCAGATTTAATTCATTTCACTCAAGGATAATTTTCCACAACTCATCAACAAGTATTTATACACTTCATCAACCTTGGAATGAACATCAAGGTCGGCACTACAAACAACTGACTTAATGTGAATCACTAAGCTGTCAGCCAAACATAACTGGGACTCAAATCTTCCTTGATCAACATGCCATGCTTTAAAGAACTGCTCTTAGATCATCCACAACACGCTTGAATCACCTGATCAGCCAAGACTGGGAAGAACAACAACACCAAGAATAAAATCTTCATTGACAAGCTCAAACTTCAATGTGGACCTCCAACATAGCAGTCACATGATCCAGAGACTTCCACAAGCACATTGAATTCAAAAAAAATATCCACACTCCTCCAAATCATTCAAATCACTTGCATCTTCCTCTAGAACCTCAAGAACACTATATGCCATGCCTGTCACATTAGAAAGATTGCTTGCGGACCTCCAAACCATGAACCGCTTGAAAAGATGATACACACTAACTTCCCAAACATGCCTCTAGATCTGCAGATCATCATTTTACATTACCAAAGCAATCCAGGCCTCTTTCCTATCACTCTATCTCTCTTGAATAATGTAGGAACTGATTTTACTGAGATGGCTATAACTTCTTCAGATCTTAATACAAACCTCTCAAATCTTAGTTAGAGTTTCTTCAGACAAACCTCTACAAAGCCATATGGTCGGTATATATTGATCTCTATTAATTTTCTCAATATCCCCAACAATCCAGTCTTCTAAATAGGCAACAAAATAGGATACAGTTGACACCAATGGAAACAAGGAAATGTTGACATCAATGACAACACTGCTTAGGCACATATCTGTAACAATCTCCCCCTTTGTCATTGATGGCAACATATGATGTGAAAAGCTAAATTCAACCATCAAGACAAGAACTTATCCCCTTTCTCTTCTTTCTTCTACAGTTTCTTTCTTCACTGCTCCCCCTTTTATTAGCAACTAGTTTTTCACATGAACTTCTCTCCCCCTTTGACATCAATGGCAAAGGGCACATATTTGCAATCTTTTCTCCCTTTTTGTTTCAGATTGATCCCATCATTTGTATACTGACTACTCCCCCTGAGTAGTATCTGCTTAACATCAATCCGTATCACAAGATATGACTGTGAATTCCACTGGACTGATGCACCTTAGTGCATCTTAGTTCTGATCTGGAGGGGTAATAACCCCTAATTTCTCTCTGAGATACTCAAAAGTATCCTTGGGAAGAGGCTTAGTGAAGATATCTACAATCTGATCTTTGAAAGACATAAACTCCACCTTTACTTCATTCTCATTTACCTTCTCTCTCGAGAAATGAAACTTGATAGATATATGTTTTGTCTTTGAATGCAACACCAGATTCTTTGAGATCATTGTTGTACTAGAATTATCACAAAAAATTATGACTGCCTCCTCAAACACAATTATGATGTCTTTCAATATTTACTTCATCCACAGAACTTGAGTATAATTATTTCCTACTGCTATATTATTTGCCTCTACAGTACATAGAGATATTGCCTCTTTCTTTTGCTCATCCAAGAGACCAATCTTCTTCCCAAGAAGAATGCACCACCACTAGTACTTTTCCTGTCATCCACATCTCCTGCCCAATCAGCATCTGTATATGCATGAAGAGTGAAGTCATTATCCTTTGGATACCACAATCCATAATTAATTGTCCCCTTGAGATATCTGAATATTCTTTTGACTACCACAACATGGGATTATTTTGGATCAGCTTGAAATCTAGCAACAAGTCCAACGACATTCATGATGTCAGGTCTAGTCTGAGTCAAATAGAGTAATCCTCCAATCATTTATCTATACCTTTTCTCATTTGCCTTGGGGGAGTCATCATCTTTGCTTAACTTACATCTAGTTACCATAGGTGTACCTATTGGCTTTGAATCTTCCATTTCAAACTTCTTCAGCAATTCTTTCACATACTTGGAATGAGATATAAAGATACCTTTATCTAACTGAACAATTTGCAGACCTAGGAAGAAATTCATCTCACCAAATATTAACATCTCAAATTCACTTTTCATTTGATCAACAAATGCTTTGCACATACATTCATTTCCACCAAAAATGATATCATAAACAAAGACCTCAACAATCAGGATGTCCTCATGATTAATCTTAAAGTAAAGATTACTATCAGTGGTACCTTTAGTAAATCCTAGCTTAAGCAAATGCTTATCCACTCTTGCATACCAGGCTCTTAAGGCTTTCTTGAGTCCATACAATGCTTTTCTTAGTTTGTAGACCATATCTCTCTGATTAGACAACTGAAATCCTTCTGGTTGCTCAATGTAAACTTCTCCCTCTAATTCTCCATTCAGGAATGCTGATTTGACATTCATCTGATAAACTTGAAAATCTCTGAAGGCAGCAAATGCAAGAAATAATCTGACGGCTTCTATTCTTTCCACTGGAGCAAAAGTTTCTTCAAAATCAATTCCTTCCACTTGAGAATAGCCTTTGCATACCAACCTTGCTTTGTTGCTCACAACTTCACCATCTTCATTTAGTTTATTTTGGAAGACCCATTTGGTTCCAATCACATTTTAGTCCTCAGGTCTAGGAACAAGATCCCAAGTGTGATTCTTTTCAATTTGCATCAATTCTTCTTCCATTGCTTTTACCTAGTTTTCATCATTGCAGGCTTCAGTTACTGATTTAGGTTCAATATTTGAAATCAAACAAATTTCCTCTTGATCTTCAAAAATTTATCTTCTAGTTCAAACACCTTTATTCTTATCTCCTATGATCTAATCTTTAGGATGATTTGGCCTTACATACCTGGGGGTTTTGGGAATTGCTTGAACTTCTGTTTCTTGAGCTTGTTCCTCAACATCTGTACTATTCTCGAGTTCTTGGAGTTTTTGGATCAATCTAAATCTGAGTCTGAGTTTGAACTAGTGTTCCTTCACTTTGACTTTCATCTTGATCATCTAAATCATATCCACAAAATCTGGAATGTCCTTGCTTGCTCTCATCAACTCTAACATTAGCACTTTCAACAATCTTTTTCAACCTCTTGTTAAAGCACCAGTAAGCCTTACTTTGAGTAGAGTATCCAAAAAATATTCCCTCATCACTTCTTGCATCAAACTTGCCTAGATCCTCATCTCTTTTGATATAGCATTTACTACCAAGAACTCTAAAATATCTCACAGTAGGAGTATGACCAAACCAAAGTTCATAAGGGGTCTTACCAGAATTGCCTTTGATCTGCACCTGGTTAAGAGTGTAGACAGTAGTACTCACAGCTTCTCTCCAATAAACTTGAGGAATATTTGTTTCCATCATCATGGTCCTGGCAGCTTCTTGAATGGTCTAGTTTTTTCTTTCCACAACTCCATTTTGCTAGGGAGTCCTAGGAGCATATAACTATCTTTTTATGCCATGCTTTTCATAGAAAGCATCAAACTCACTAGAAGTAAATTCTCCACCTTTGTCAGATCTCAGACATTTTAATTTCTCACCAATCTCATTTTCCACCATCATCTTGAACACCTTAAACTTGTCAAGAGCTTCTGATTTTTCTTTTAGGAAAGTTACCCACATCATCCTAGAGTAATCATCAATCGACAACATGAAATATATATCTCCTTGCACACTCCTAATTCTAGCAGGACCACAGAGATTAGTATGTACCAGTTCCAATCATCCACTTGAAGCTTGTTCCTTACTTTTGAATGAAATTTTGTTTTGTTTCCCCAATTGACATTCTCTACACATGCTATTAGGTTTCACAAGTTTTAGAAGATCTCTTACAACCTGAGTGGTACTTATTTTGACAATGTTATCAAAATTCACATGACACATCCTCCTATGCCATAACCAACTTTGATCTGTCTGAGAAATCAAACAACTTTTGCCAGAACTACTTAGATGAAAAATATTATCTCTAGTTTGAGTATCAGATGCAATTTTAGTTTCAGAGCTCTCCAAGATTCTACATTCTCCATCCTTGAATCAAAGATCATAACCTTTGTCAACCAACTGTCCAACAGTGAGAAGATTATGTTTCAGTCCTTCCACATACAGAACATCATTGGTGTTATTCTTACCATCAAAAGAGAGGGATCCTCTGCCACAGATTCTACCATTTGAGTTGTCTCCAAATTTCACAAGCCCTCCTTCATAATTTTCAAAATTCAAAAACTTACTCTTGTCACCAGTCATATGATGAGAACATCCACTATCAATCACCCATTCATCTTTTTCAATAACCTGAGCAACCAAGGTACTTTTCACATTTGCATAGCTAGAAGATTTAGTAGACATCAGATCTTCTTCTTTGATAGAAATGAACACCCAATCATTTTTAGAGGAACCTCCATGATCAGATTCATCATTTGTGACTCCTTCTCTAGCTTCTTGGACACAATAACATTTCTTCTAATTTTTCTATCTATTAGGGTTTGGTTTTGAAAACCTCTCCAGACATCTTGAGGCAAAATGACCAATCTTATTACAAGTAAAAAATTTGAGTGGCAATTTTCCTTCATACTTGTTGGATCCTCTTGGCAATCTTTTGGCAAGAAGAGCTTCAAGATCTGTAGTTTCAATTTCAACATCTTCAAGATCCTTCCTTGTCTTCACAAATCTATTTGATCTTGCAGAAGAGCTTTCACCTAGATCATATCTTTGTTTTCCATATACACTAGCCTTAAATGCAGATTTAGACTTGGGAAGAGAACCACAAAACTCACTTAATTAAAAAGCTGAAATTTTGCTAACCAGTTGATCTCTTGTAACTTTTGAGACAGTCCTGATCTCCTCTATAGTAGCAACCTTATGTTTGTATGAATCAGGCAAAGATCTAAGCACTTTTGTCACAATATCTGATTCTTCCAAAGTCCCACCAGCACATCTGATACCACACACAAGATCATTTATTTTTTGCATGTAGATTGTGATGTTTTCATCTTCACTCATCCTCAGATTTTCAAATTTTCCTCTCAGACTTTGTAGCTTGGCACATTTGACAAATTCATCGCCTTCATAAAGATTCTCCAACTTCTTCTAGATTTCATGAGCAATTTTTAGTCCAAAGACATTTGTCATTTCTGAATCAGATAGGGCACTTAGCAAGGCTTCTTTGGCTTGAAGATTATTTTCAACATTTTTGACTTCATCTGGAGTTAAATGTTTCTCTAGAGGCTCATACTTATCCTTAGTTATTGCCTAATAAGCATCACCCATGCATTGCAAATGGCACTCCATGCAATTTTTCCAAACAAAGTAATTTGTTCCATCAAATCTTAGGCTATGCTTCTTGTAGGTCGACATCCTGGATCTCCTCAAAAGGTTAAGCTTCTTCTAGAGGAACCTTTCTCTAATACCAATTGTTGGAATTAGGCCAGACAACTGAGAGGGGGAGGGGTGAATCAGTTGTCCCAAATCTTTAACACTTGCAACTATTTCTTTATCACACAAAGCTAATTAATGTTGTAAACATTTAAAGCATGAATTATCAACACATGAACATAAACAAATGAACATAGAACACTAGAATTTTTATGTGGAAACCTGGTTAAGGGAAAACCATGGTGGGGATTAACCCACAAAGATTTTGTACCTTGTTAAAAGTACTTTAGAAAAATAGAAGGCACATGCCTTCAGGCGCACTGCCCAGAGCTCACTGCTCAAAAGAGAGGCTCACTACCTACAGAGTTTATTTAGAACAGAAAGAATTAACTAAGAAATAGCATCTACTTCATGCCTGGTTTAGTTTCATTGAATGCTCACAAAACTTTTGCTTTGCCCCAAATTCTTCTTCACTGACTTTTCACTCTATACTATTCTTGCTCCTTTTCTTCTCTTCTCTACTTTTAATCCTTTATTTGGATTTAATTCATTTTGCTCAAGGATAATTTTCCACAACTCATCAACAAGTATTTATACACTTCATCAACCTTGGAATGAACATCAAGGTCGGCACTACAAACATCTAACTTAATGCAAATCACTAAGTTGTCAGCCAAACATAACTAGGACTCAAATCTTCCTTGACCAACACACCACACTTCAAAGAATTGCTCTTAGATCATCTACAACACGCTTGAGTCATCCAGTCGGCCAAGACTGGGAAGAACAACAACACCAAGAATAAAATCTTTATTGACAAGCTCAAACTTCAATGTAGACCTCCAACATAGCTGTCACATGATCCAGAGACCTCCACAAGCACATTGAATTTAACAAAAACATCTGCACTCCTCTAAATCATCGAATCACTTGCATCTTCCTCCTGAACCTCAAGAACACTATCTACCATGAATATCACATTAGAAAGATTGCTTGTGGACCTCCAAACCATGAACCACTTGAAAGGATGATACACACTGACTTCCCAAACATTCCTCTAGATCCACATATCATCATTTTACATTACCAAAGCAATCCAAACCTCTTTCCTGTCACTATGTCTCTCCTGAATAAAAGAAGAACTGATTTTACTCAGATGGCTATAACTTCTTCATATCTTAATGCGAACCTCCCAAATCTTAACTGGAGCTTCTTCAAACAAACCTCTACAAAGCCATATGGTTTGCATATATTGATCTCCATTGATTTTCTCAATATCCTCAAAAATTTGGTCTTCTAAATAGGCAGCAAAATAGGATGCAGTTGACACTAATAGCAACAAGGATATGCTGACATCAATGACAACACCGCTTAGGCACATATTTGCAACACAAGGAGCCTAGCAACCTTGAACGACATAAGTAGGAGGGAATCTCTTGATGTGTGCATGTTGCCTGCATGCATCCTATCCTAGAATGACATAAACTCTTGCAAGAAGGATGTGGTAGAGACAATATAACATAATCTAGGTTTTGTTCTCAAAAATCCATCTATTTCAATGGTACAGTTTCTTGGCCAAGCAATAAAATAAAAATGGTAGCTTTAGAAAAAGTAAAAATACCATCTCTGTGAGCCCACATTCGGCATCCTATCCAAAAAGTACATTACTTTACCAAAAATACACATAGTGAGAAGTTTTCCTAAATTAAATTATCCATGTTCAATAACATCCATTATGTAAAACAATTATAGTTTCATCATTTCATTCATTCATCTAGTTGATTATTGTTGAAGTTTACAATCTTACAGTGTTTATATCCATTTTCATGTTATGTAGTTTTCTAAATGTGATGGGTTTTATCAGTTTTGTAATCAAAATGAATCTATCTATTGTCTATTGAGTTGTTTATTTGATTTAATGCCAATCTGATAAAAATAGATTTCAATACATCATTTAAGCAACTCAAAAAAAATTAAGTTTATGTAATAGATCTATTATATCATTTGCACTTGATTAAAATAATTTAAAAACATCTTTTGTTGTCCTTCATATATATATAATCTGAGAAAACAATGATATGGAACAACGCCTAGATTTGGGTATTGCACAGTAAATAAACATCAGTGAATTTTGATAAATAACAGAGTGATCATAGGAATCGATCAACATATATATATATATATATATATATATATATATATATATATATATATATATATATATATATATATATATATATATATAAAACAACAAAATGTCAAACAGTGCTGAGCGCAGAGGTATTAATACTGCAAACTGCCTAAAATCTAGCAAATGGATTACAACATGCAAGTTTTATGTTTTAGATTGTAATAGTTTTAAACTCAAAGTAAATGGAAACTCATATAACATATCGACGGCCCCCATATGGGGTTGCAGTCCCCAATGCACTATCTAGGTGTCGTAATATAACTACGCCCATTTCTCTATTTTCTATATGACTCCAAAGAGATCAATACTGTAATTTACACTACAAAGACAATTTTTCATATGTATGCAATTCAATATTAATGTGTATATATATATATATATATATATATATATATATATATATATATATATATATATATATATATAAGATTTACAAAATGTATACACAGCAGTAAATAAATAAGAACGGGTTGATATACAATTGTTGATAAGCAAGGGTTTAATCACACAAACATTTTTATATATATATATATATATACAATAATATTTTCATTATAATATATATGTATATTCATAAGAAATCATCAATTTCGACACAATAATAAAATGGTGGTTTCAATCAGCAAGATAAATAAGAGCTTTTATCAATAGAAATTTCAAATAGATCCATATTTACACAACTGAGAAATAACTTAATAGATTGTAGTAAAAACCTGGAGAAATGCTATCCACAGTTGGACCTGATTTATTCTTTGTTTCCTCCAAAGCTTCTTTTTGCCCCAGATCTTCCAATCTCTTTGCCAAAACCCTCTTTCTACCAAAATACCTTCTTGATTTATTGATTTCAAATTCCAGAGTCGCGAATGAAGTTGTTGTCTTCATGGAATTTTCCTCCTCTTTATTAAATAAATATTCCCCCTCATTAAATTCCTTGTGGAAGAATAACATGCAGAGGCCAATGCCATTTTTGAGGGAGGAGTGGGTTGACAGAGCCATTCCCTAAAAAAAATAAAGAATGAACTCCTAATAAAATAAAATAACACAAATGGTCATTTGTTTCTATTCTTAGTCTTTTTCTATTTAGTTGTTTGTAATTTTTGTGTTTTCTTTTTCTAATGCTTTTTGCTTTATTTTCTAAAATGTTTCTAATTTGTCTACTATATCTAACATTTAAATAAATAAAATATTATTTATTATCTTGCATCATAATATCATATAATAATAATTCTATTTTCTAATATAATAATATGATTTAAAACTAAATCTATTGCCACTAAAAGAATTAACAATAATTTAATAATCAACTAAAGAAAACATTAATTTCCCTTTCAAATAATATAAGAAATAATCATAATTAATTATGCAAATGCACATATATGATATTTCTAAGTGAGTGTGTGAGAGAAATCCCTCCATCTTAACCCTACCAAGCTACTAACCTCCTTTACCTTAACCACACCCTTGTCTTCGACCACCTAGAACTCAAGGTAAACTCAAATTTCCTATTAATAGGTTAGTAACCCAATAGCCGAAGCATAGCTGAAGCATCATTAATCAATAATTAATATGAATAAAATATTATTCTTTTTCTATTTCATCTTTATATAAAATAAACATTTACTAATTTCATCTTTCAAATTAAATCAAATTATTCATCTCACCACACATAATTATCCATAATTTACTTCCACATAAAGTAAAATCAGATAGCTTAAAGTCTGAGATGTGACACTAACTTAGCTTGCTCCCTTGTGAGTGATGTGGTAAACTCATCAAGTGAAGGCATTGTGAAAACTTTCCCAAGTGCTTCCATAATAGCATAAATGGTAGAAACAAAGACTGAATAGTCAGGACCAAGCTTGGAAAGGATTGAAAGAATCAATTGAATGTCCTGTTTCTCAATTCCACATTGTTTGAGCTGCAATCTAAGTGATTATAGCTTTGTGAAGAAGTCTTGGACGCTTGTGAAGTTAGTTGGATTCAAACCAATCAATTCATTCTCTAATTTGAAACCTCTCATAGTATATTTCTTACCAAAGAGATTCTCTAAGGTAGTTCACACTTCATTAGGTGTTTTACAAGATTCAATATGAAAAAAAAGATTAGGAGAGATAGAGAAGCATAGTGTTCCATAAGCTTGATCACATCTATTATACCACTTTCTCTTTTTTGCAGTTGTAGTTGGTTCAATTTATGCACCAATTGTTAGTCTATAAATTTTTAAACTTCTTAAATGAATCTCCATTTTAATTTTTCATCATGATAGTTATATGGTGTGAGTAGAGGAAGTTTGGTTGGATCAATGATACAAGAGTACAAAAAGAGAACAACACAAGTAGAAACCCCCTAGTTTGATAGTTCTTGTAAATGGCTTGAAAATTTTACTTTAATAGGCTATTTTGTTGGGGCCGGTCTCCTTTGAAAGCATGTTGAAAGATTGGGTGAACAAAACTTGGGCCCTACATGGGATCTTCCTTGACACTGTCCAAAACCTTACTAAAGGTTTTTATATTCCACTTTGCTAAAGTTGGTCATGTGGATGCCATTCTTAAACATGGCCCTTGGTTTGTCCATGCCTCACTTTTGTTCTACCGATCTTGGACTTGAGACTTTATTGTCTCGAATGAAAGGGCTCCTTGTGTCCCTATTTGGGTGAAATTCCTAGGCTTACCTTTGTTGTGTTGATGTTTCCTGGACACTATTATTGATGCACTTGGGGAAGTGGTCTACATTGAGCCAAATAGATTTTTCTTGGCTTGTCCTAAAAAATTAGTCTACATTGAGGTTGACCTTTCTAAAGATTTAAAGGAAACTATGGACATTCAAGTTGGTCAAATGCATCATACCCAACGTGTCCTTAATCTTAATCTATTGAACACTTACTTCAAGAGCATCCTCTTTGAAAAAAGACACAATAAAAAAGTATTTTCCCCTTAGCAAGTATACATACCTAATAAAGATATATAAACTAAAGAACTATTATCTTAAAGATAAGCATGAGAATTTATAACTAATCTATAATATAAATTAGTAAGATAATCTAAAAACTAGTAAGAGAAAATTAAAACTATCTTCCTATAAAAGATAAATTAACATTATAAATCTAAGCATATATTATATGAATAGATAAAACTTCTTAACTTCTTAAGTTATCTATTTACAATTTCTACATATGTTAGAGATTTAGTTAAAATATATGGGCGATATAAGTAACTTCAAATTTAAGACATGAAATTTGATAGAAGACACATGGGTCTAGGATTTATGAAAATTATATGAATTAAGTTATGAAAATTTAGGAGAACAACAAGTATATGGGCTTCAGATGCTGATCGCAACTGATATGTTACAAAGGGGTTCTTTTCTTTTATGCATTCTTGGCAGTTTCTGTAATTCCTTGATAATGATTTTATTTTGATAGTTTTGGTTTATCTTTTCTTTTGTTGGTTCATGGAGATGGCAGGATTGTGGTAAGCCTTCTTTAATTTTTGTCCTTTAGATTTTAGATTTTACTGACAACTGTTGCTGTTTGAAAGTCCTTTTGTAATATTTTCTACTATTTTAGATAATTACACTGAAGGCGTCCTGAATTTGGTCATCGACGACAGAGAGCGCTGGAGGAGGATGCAGACGATTGAATTAATCGTGATCGTCCCCATTTTTTCCCCCTCGCTGGTTTTTCCTTCCTTCTTTCATATGCCTTTGTAGGTTTTTCGTATGCAGGTCATTTGACTGCCTTCGTTTGACTGTGTAATTAATATGTCTTCACCAGTTTTTCATTATTTGAACGTTGGCAAATCAATTTTTTCTTTCACTATATGTTGTACTCTCTTATTTAATCACAAACATAAGTTTTCTTTCGGCATCCTAATTCATCGTACGCTATGTTTTTTCTTGTTTTATGTTAGGTTACGTAATGGACTAGACTTCACCATCAATTTCAATCTGGTTAAAGGAAATGCGTAGTTTGTTGTAAAAAATATTATAGGCGATAGTGTATATTCAATCCAAGCTCTATGGAATGCAGTTAGAGATCTCTCGATTGAATCTGCAGCTTTCGCTTTTGGAAATTTGCTTGATTGTTTAAAAAAGAGGTTGGATTTTGTATTACCACATGCCTAGGTGCGATAAGATCAACCATTGACGTTGTCAGTACTTTTGAGAGTTGGATGTAGGTGGTTAATATTTAAATTCCAATCTATCCTTATTCACACAAGTTTACTACTATTGTATGTTAATGTATCAAAAGTGAAATCACATGGTTACCTATCCATAGTTATGTAATCTTATCTTCTCATGTGTAAAAAGATCTAACACACTGATTTTTTTCTTATGTATTTGTGCCTTTCTATCATTGTTGGTAGAGAGCCTATTTTATGCTTGTGTGGATACAAATTTAGTAGCTGAGGACAAGCACTTGTTTTCATCGATATATGCTGGTAATCATTCCAAGTTGATGCAATTTATATCTATTACTTCCTCCTACTCCTCATTCCCATCTATAGTTGATGATCTCAGAGCTATTTGATTTCATGAATCCATTTTGTGTTGTTATGGGTTATATGGGTTATATAGCTTGAGGAAATGAAAAATCATAATATTATATAGAGTTTTAATATAGAATTTTTATATATAAAATAAATAACATAATATAATCTAAAATGATATATCTTATTTTGTTAAATATTTCATGTATATTTTTTTTGTGATTCCTTTCTATACAATATCGTATAATACTATTATATATTATATAAAATCTATTATAATATTGTATATTTAAATGACACATACAATATATTTATTATTTATATTGTTGTTATATTATATATTTATTAGTTATATTTAAGTTGAAGGTGTTGTTTCCTCAAGTTCTCCAATACCTGCAAATATACACTCACACAAGTAAAACTTGTTAAGTTTAAAACATTATTAGTAACCATAATATTTAAGTAGAGTGTATTAATTAATTGAGTATAGGTAGAGTTTT